>OY829543.1:31969524-33169524 GCA_963691705.1 Viola odorata | reverse complement strand
GGCTCTTCACATTTTTTTGCATTTATCTCGGCATTTTCATCATGGATGATCTGACAAAGAAATTCTTGATCTCAAAGGCTCACACTCTGAAAAACCTCAACCAGGCCGATGTGGGCTTTCTAGAAAATATGCTAACCAAAACCTCTGAGGATATTCTGGAGCTTCAGAGGATGATGACCCCTCTTTTGTCCAGGCAAGGTGCAACTTCAATGGAGGATTTTAGTCCTCTGGAGAACGTGTCTAAGTTGGTTGCTGCTGTTTCCCGCATCCAGGTGGTCATCACCATGCTACAACAAAGGAAGGATATGCTGGGATGCTGCTTGAAGGGCATGAGGGTTTCCTCCTCCGAACTGACTTCTGTGGCGGATGCCCTGAGGGAGATTCCCTCCGTGCCAGATGACAACGCTGGGTCCAACGCCTGACTGTTTGCAACCGTCCCTGTGTTCTTTTATTTTTCCTATGTATGCGGATGTATGTTCAGGCCGTCAGGCTATAAATAAAAAGACTTTTGTGAATTCGCTTGTGATATTCTGCTTTGACGCATCTATCAGCCCAACCGAAAATGAGTTCGCCACTGGTCGTACTTCCATAGTATTTTCTTTTAACGTTCGCCGGACGATAATAAATATTTTTGCTAACCATTTCTTGTATTAATTCCACGCCGCTTTTCAATGGTAACTGATTGGGCGATGTTTTCAGCGCCTTCTGATTGGTGTAGATTTCCAACAGGCGTGTTCGTGGGATTATATTTTGCAGCTATGATTATTATTCTCAAGTTGCATTAATTTTCTCCAAGGGGTATGCAAAAAGGCGGGATAGCCTTTTTGCCGCAACTATTTAATGGGGTTTTCCTCTCTTTTTCCTATTCATATTCTTCTTCTTATTTCTTTGTGAAAACTATTCGTAATTTCATGGTTGATTCATACTCCATGGACGTTGCAGAACGTGATTCTCCACAAACTCCTCCTACTTCCCCAGATTCCCACGATCCTTCTCCGCTGCGCTTTAAAAGACGGTTTTACCTACGCAAGGGTTGTAAGAGATCAAAAAGGAAACTTTCTGGAACATTCGATGCCAACCGTGACACCTACACCACCCCTGTGCAAAGAGGTGATGAGCTGTTTCCACATATCAACCGTTTTATGTCAAGGGGGAAGTCCCTGCGGGAGATGACGGTTTTAAGGTTACGACCTCCGTCGTCAAGGAGAATTCATGCACTACTCTTACAAAGGGGAAAAGTCCTTTGGAGGACCCCCCGTCAAAGCTAGGTCAAGAGAGAAGGGTTGATGAGCCTTTCCCTTTTGTCAATGATGGGCTGCCGTCTTCAGATGGAGACAATTTCTATTGGCCTTCTTATGAGCTTGACGAAGATTGATCTGTGTGTCAAACGTCCCGTAGATGCCGTATGGCTTTATGAATTATTTGCAACTATCCTTTGCTACCATTTTTGCATTTTCTCCCGACTTTCTTTAATAGTTAACGCGAACGCATCAGTCCTTTTGAAGTAACTGTTCCGTAACCGTCTAACTTGGTCCAAATTAATCACCTCTCAAAAAGACGTGACTAGTAACTGCTTGGTCTTAAATTCTTCTATAATATGATTCCACGTGGCCTCTTCTTTTCTACACATGTCTGCATACGATAGGTCGCTCAATTAATATGGTGGCACTCAATCCTTTAAGAGGAGACTAGTTTCTCTTCCTTACTCTTTTTACTCTCGTTTCAAATTTCCTTTTTCTTTTCCTTCTGCTTTATCACGAAGAATTCCTTGCTCGTCCACTGTCCACCGCTGGATCGTCTGTGATTCTTTTCTTTCAAGGTATTTCACTCCATCTTCTTCAGATTTTTTTTTCGCTGGTTCATTATGCGTAGGACTAGAGCTTACAGGGGTTTTATAGGCCTTTAGATCTAGAAGTCGATAAAACACCTAGCATTTTTTCTTGTGAAACAGTTCTGAAGGCTGAATTAGAGAGTCAGGGTATCTCTTTCCCCCCTGGTTATTCTGTTATCCTTCCTGAGGATGGCCTGCGACTTCATGATCTGTTATGGGGAAACTATAGAATGGTTTACTTTAAGATTTTCCTTTATGGCTTTCGTTTCCCAATTCATAGTTCTGTAGAAAAATTGTTGCGTTGATATGATATTAATCCAGGTAAGATAACTCCTTCCTCCTGGTGTGGGATTTATGCTTTCCTTTGTGCTTGGGAGATGAAGGGTATCTTTAATCCGTCCGTCAATTTATTCTGTAATTTTTTTAGCTTAAAGTGCCATAACTGTTTGGTCGATATTACCCAGAGGTGGAATGACGCGTACGTACAGTCATTCTGGTAGAAGTTTCAGGGCTTTGAGGAGACTGTGGCTGAATGGAAGAACGGTTTCTTCATTATCGAATTGCCTTCTCGTTTGTGGCGTGGGGGTTTTAATCGAGAAATTACTAGTGCCGGTTGGGTAAAACCAGTAGTGTTATCTAGAGATGAGTTGGCTTAGGCTAACGCTCTGCTAGAGATAGATATGTCCTTCCGTATTTGGGAGTTCGCTTTGTACAGACGCTTGGAAGAGTGCCTTATAGGTGAGTTTTCTTCTTTTCGCGTTATCGCTTTGATTTGCTCGTTGTTCTAACATAGTTCCTTGGCAGAAAACACTGAGGGTCAATCATCTGGAGGGAATAACATTCCCCTAAATGTGATACCGCTCCAAACACTACCGACTTCTCCACCATCTGGGGGCTCCAGTCGTCAGAATGTCCCGTTAAAGAATAGGAGAACTAAAGCGGTTGCAGGAAAGGGACAGGGGCAGAGGAGTAAATTTGCGCCCACCCATAACTAGGATAGTCGACAGCGATAGCGAGGAGATGGATACTGAAACAGATCTTCGTCAAGCCTCCATAGTCCAACGAAAGAAACTCAGAGTAGAGAAAGATGGGCAGGCTACCGGGATTTCTTCTGGAAATGCTGGCGAGGTCCCTACCGTGAGGGTTGACATTTCTACTATGGCAAGTTCTTCTCAATTGACCAAGGTTATGGAGGCGACAACTGTAGTTCCTCCAACTACCACTGAAGTTCCATTAACAGCAGATTCGCTTCCGCCAATTAACCCCCTCGACTCTCCTATTTCTTGTTGTATTCTAGACGTGGAAACAACGACTTCCCTTATGAGCCCACCTCCTGATTCGTTGCCCAAGGCCCCTCAACGATTGTTTTTCACTTCTGTTACTGGAGCAGGTGATAAAGCTTCTTCTCCGGTCTTAACGGTCAATCTCTCTTCTCACGGCCCTAAGGGAGTTTCATCCTATCGACTAGATTTGACAGGGCTTGGAATCAATGGCCTTCTCAGGAGATGAATTAACGCCATCTTTGATAGGCAAGATGATGAGTGTTTCTGAAGAAAGAGAAAAGTTTCTACAACTTTCTCAAAAGGCTCGATATGCGCGCATTATGAATGATTCTTTAGTCGCCTTCCGCTATTTGGACTATGCTATCGAGGCTTATGACAGGAAATTGCAAGATTTTTCCAACGCGATGTGTGCTCAAAAGGCACAACTTGACCTAGCGTTAAGCCAAGTGAAATTTATAACGCAACTCCAAAATGAAACGCAAAAGGAGTTGAGTAGAGAGAAATCCAAAGGGAAAGCAAAAGTCGAGGTTTTGGAGGCAGAGTTAATGACAGAAAGGAAGAAGAACTTTCTTCTTCATGAAGAAATACTAGCTCGAGATGAGGAGCTTGCCAGGGTTTCATTAAAGATAGAGTGGTGGAAGAAGAAGGCCATGCAACCTTTAACTCTGGTTTTGCAGATTACCATAGGAGTAGTTCTTTCGATCCAGCTAAGATTGCCGATTATACCTCTACAATGATGGATAAAATTGATGGATGTAAAGAAGGTCAGCTTTCTTCAGAGGAGGAAGACACAGGTGATAGCAATGGCGCTCGACGATTCCCATTATCGGACGATCCAAATGCCACCAGGGACTTATAGATCTTTGTCCCAAGCTTGATTTAATCCTCGTTTATTTTTCCTTTATTTTTCCAAAGGTTGTAACGTAAAACCACTTAACGCTATTTATTCGTAATAACGCGTATGCTGCGAAACTGTTATTTTCTTCTCGTAGATCTTGAGTCTTGGTTTATTTTGTTGTTAATGCTGATCATATCTATTAATTACTACTCGCTCTTATAGCGTTATCGTTGGCGTTATCTTGAGCTTTCTCAGAGATCACGTGTTAAAAGCTGGCGCTACTTTTCAGAGCATTAAATGCTAGAGATCCCCTCATTAATGTGATTGAAGAAGTCATGATGAGAAAGGACATGTGTCTTTACTTTTGGGAGGTGTTTGAAGAAACGCCCCCTAGGGAGTAACAAGAACTGAAACGTCTTCCCCTTTTCAAAGGTTATATCCCTAGCACGTGTCGTGTCTTTCTGACACGCCACCCTGCCATGTGTCGATTGCCCACTGGTCGCTTCTCTTAACCCCTTTAGGGTTATATATAACATTCTTCGCGCCTCTTTTTTTCTTTTTTATCTCTTTTCCTACACAATACCATTCCCAAAAGCAACTTGCATTGCTCTTTCTCCTTTGTCTGGGATTTCTAGCATTTCTTGACGAAGGTACAATTGTTTCTCTTTCTCTTTCTAACTTCTCATCTGTGTTCAATCATGGCAAGAACCCGTCGTTCTACAAAAGCCATTGGAGAAGAAAAGATTGAAAACACCCCAACTTCTCTTTATTCTTTGCCCATGCTTCAGTAGGGATTAGATGAATTCAATGCAAAATTTCCTGCTGGTTGCACGATTCGGGTTGCTTCTGAGTCTTTTCGCCTTAACAACGAATTACCCAATAATAGTAGGATATTGTATGCCAAAATGTTCAATTATGGGTTCCGGCTTCCTCTCGATCCATTAGTAGAACAACTGTTAACCCAGTTTGACTTGAACCCAGCCCAGCTGAGTCCCAACGCGTTCTGCATTGTCTATGCTTTCATAGAATTATGTAGGTTTAAAGGGATCGAGTCTTCTTCTATTCTGTTTGATAACCATTGACATCACTGTAGCGGCATCTCCGCCATCCCACCTGGCTGCCCGGCCAGAACACTGTACTTGCCAAGGGAGACACGACACTGTTCCTACCGCCCCTAGCCTGGCGGATGACCCTGGGATGGTTGACATCAGCGGAGGGGGCTCTCACGAGACACCCGCACGGCGACATCCCATCCCAGGTCACGCATGACGTCACCCCGTATGACGTCACCCTGCATGACGTCATTCCCTACCACTCCAGCGACACCTACCGGGGATAACTCCTACCCCCTGTCGGTACATTCCTTTCTTTACCTATAAATACCCCCACCCTTTCAGACAAGAGGGTAAGCCTAAGATAGCGTGTTGAACCCCTGCCATTTTTACCACTCATACTGACTTAGTCATCGGAGTGTTTACGCCGGAGACCCCCTCCGGCGCTTTGCAGGTCACGAAGACACCGGAACAGTATTCCTGACCAGACCCCATAGGCCGATCCTGCTCAGCAAACCTCGGACTCTTATCACTGTTGCTTCAAAATCTTTTTCAATTGTATTCCCGCAGAGGGGTGATAGTGATAGCACCCCGTTACGACGATGAGTTATTAAAACCATTCACTTGGAAACTCATGCACCTTGAGTCTTCCATTGCCGGCTGGAAAACGGGATTTTTTGTTGTCGATCTACCCGGTCCCTGGTAGAGGACGGGTTTTAACCATGAGATTAGGGACGGAGCCTAGGGTAGTAGAAAACCATTTTCTTCTCCAGAGGACGGCTGGTTACAGAAACTGCTCCAACTGGACTTTAGTGTCGATACCCGTGATCTGGCTAATGGGATGGATATTCACGCGTGTACTGTTGGTGAGTATTTAACCCATTTTCTTTATATTTTAGAGAAATACTAACACTAACATTATTTTGTGAATATGCAGTGCCTCCACTCGGTTGGGAACCAGAATATATAAGAAGAAAAAGGAGAAGGGCCCAACAGAAAAGAGAACAAGCCGCCGTTGCTGCTGCCGCTGCTACTGTTGCTGCACCTACTGAAGGAGGGACTATCACTATTAATTTAGTCACACCGCATTCTCAGGAGGCTGCTGCCGCCCTTGACACTGCTCAAGCGTCTTCCTCACGAGTACGCGTTGTGAGAAAAAAGAGAAGTAGAAACATAGGCGGCGTACGTTCTGCTCTTTCTCAGGGTGCTACTTCTTCAGAAGTGACAGTTGCTGATACAACTCCCACAGGAATTCCCCTAGTTTCTGCATCTGCTCAGGTACTTTCACTCTTTGTCCATACCATTTTCTTCTATTCCCTTACTATCTTCTAAGTGCGTTTTCATTTCTTTAGGAAACCAGTACTGTTCTCACTCGTTCCCCTCCTAACGAGAATATGAACTTCTTAAATTTTCTCGAGAATCATCAAAAGAAGGCTCGACATGACCTTCAGAGTAACCCGGTCGGTCAGACGTCATTCGATGTTTACTCTTCCCCGAGAGCTTCTGTAGAAGGCGGTCCGTTTCATGAATCATCAAGGGGTACTAACGTTGATGGTGATTTTCATCCTTTTGTTGAGTCCTCTTCTCTTCACTCTTCCTCCATCCCTATTGGTTTTTCTTCAGATGTGATGGGCCCCAATTTTGAAGTGTTCGCTGCACCTGGGTCTTTTGTACCTGAAATGGGAGGTTCCTCTAATCACCCTTCTTCTCCGGCTACTTTGTTTCTTATTCCTGTGTCTCCGACTCCTGAGGAAAGGGACAACGCTGCTTCTGATGTGATGGTCAGTTTAAGTGCGTTCTCTCCTTCTAGGCATGTTACCCACCAAGTTAATTTGGGTGCCCTACGGGAGGAAGCCTTCCATATTTCAGGGGCTGAAGGTGAAGACAATGCCCTCACCTCTTCCTCCCTTTTGGCGGCTCGTGTCATGTCGCATCAAGGGGAAAGGGGTGTATTTTTGGCTAAAAATCATCAAGAGCGCATAAATTTCATCCGTTCTCAGTTATTATCTTCATTTTGCAATCTTCATTATTGGGATGAGGATAACGTGAAGATAACTGCGGAAAAGCAAGGGGAGATAGAAAAATTGACGAGCGAGCGTCAAGGACTATCAGACGCTCTGGCAACTGCCAAGAAGGAAACAGAGGATACCAAAAAGGAAACGGAGGAAGCTAGACTCACCCTGGATGGTGAGAAGCAGAAAGGAGTCACTCTAGAGACGCGTCTTTCTGAAGAAGAGGGCAGCAATATTGCTCTTAACGCCGTGTAGAAATACAGAGTTATCCACTTCTTCAGGAGTGAAGAACAATTGTGGAAGGGCTTTAGGCGGCAACTCAGCAACTGAATCCGCAGAGGAAGACGGGGCCACTACATCGGGAATACAGTGAGAAATTGGAGAATCAGGAGCGATAGTTGTAGGAGGAAAGCCTGCCACCGGTGGGGTCCCCGCCTCGGTAGAACGGGTGGCAACCGACGCCTCAATAATCTTCACCAACTGAGAAGTACTTGCCTTGGATGAAACGACAGGTATGGAAGCAGCCGCCGCACTAACAGAAGAAACTCCGATAGCCCGTCCACTCGTGTTTGTTCGAAGCTTTTTCCAGTGAGAGGAAGAAGCATGGCGGAGGTCTGGTTTAACATCCATATCCTCGTTGTCACTATCAAATACCCTTGTTATGGGTCGGCTTGATTCTGTTATCCCGCGACGATTTGGTAGCCAATTCTCGATGAAACGAGAAGCTCGGACAGAGCCGCCGAGCCTTCGCCCTCCCCGAGCAACTGTCTTGGTCCTTCCCCTTTGGGCCGAGCGCTTTGGTGAGTAGAGCCTTCGTCAGGGGGAGAGGCTGGTAAAGTTTGGAGCGGCGTTACATTCAAAGAAGCGTTAGCATTACCAGATGATCGACCGTTAGTGTCTCCTAAAAAAGAAGCGTGTTAAGACAAGGAACGTATGTAAAGAAAATGCGAGAAAAGGCAGACTCACCCATAACACACTCCTCCAGAGGCTTGAACAAAGAAAATTCACGGATACGATAACAGGTATCCACGTCCAACAAGGCATTAGCCTGCTCTAGCTCAGTCCTGGTCAGTACCGTGGGATTTGTCCAAATGGGGCCTATGAGCTCCTGGTTAAAGTTAATGCGCCACAAACGGCACGGTAGCTCGAGAATGAAGAAACTACTTTTCTAGTCAGCCACACCCCTCTCAAAACCGCGAAACCGCTGCCAGAATGACTGCACGAACGCGTCATCCCATCGAGGAGTGATGCCGATTAAACAATTGTGACAATTCATACTAAAGAATTTGCGAAATAAATTAAGGGATGGGGTGAGAATGTTCTTCAACTTGCAAGCGCGAAGAAAGGCATAAACCCCAAACCAGGAAGAAGGAGTTATCTGGGCAGGATTAAGGTTGTGCTCCTGCAGCAGCGTTAGTATTGAATCATGGACGGGAAAGCGAAAACCATAGAGGAACATCTTAAAGTAAACTAGCCTACAGAAACCCCACGCCGGATTATGAAGCCACATGTAGCTTTCAGGAACAAAGGGCTCATATCTGGGGGGAAAGGTAACACCGTGTTCCTCCAGTTTGGCCATTAGAACCACATCGTACGTAAAAATACTGGGTGATTGTGCGACCTCTGGATCCACGGGTCTCCAGAGAACCTGGCGAGGCCTATTCCTAACCATAATAAATCAACAAATAGGAAATCTGAAAGGATTGAAGGGGTACCTTAAAAGGGAAGATTTATGGGTGACTCGGCGGATGACGGCGGGCGACCAGGAAGTTCTTCTGAGAAAAAGACGAAGGAAGACGAAAGAGAAAATTTAAAGCAGGGGCAAAATGTGTTGGAAAGAGAAAATGGTCCCTTCTTAAAGGGTCAAATGCCACCGCATTAATTGAACTACCAACCATGCTAAGACGCGTGTAAAAAGAAGGCGGCCACGTGGAAACATATTAAAAGAATCTAAAAAGAGAAGTTATTCGTCGCATGGCGACAAAGTTGATACAGTCAAATAATCGAGAAATGGTTACCTCAGCAAGGCTAACCCCTCGCGTTAGTTATCCACAAGACCAACACGCTGACGGGAAGATAATGACAAAGAGAAAAAGATAGAAAGCATCACTTTATTCATAAGATGCCAAAAGGCATATACAGTATGCCTAACATGAGGGCACTAATCCTCATCGGGCCAGTAGATGCCATAATGATAAACCCCGTCGTCATCCAGGAACGGCATCTTCTCGTTAGCGAGTGAAAAGGGCTCATCCACTCCCCTCTCCGAGCCGAGCCCTGACGGGCCTGACCTTTCCTTGGTAAATGACACTACCGTTCCAGCACCAGCATCAATGGAGGAAGTTTTCTCTAGCGAACAATCAGACAAAGGAAAGCGTTTGCTACCCTCCTAAGTAGCAGAGTGATAACAATTGGAATGCTCCTGACGGCAACATTGGGGCTACGGAATCAATCCCGGACAAGTTTCTATACGCTTCCCTGAAATGCCAACCTATCGCCTGGGCCAGCGGAAATTTCCTAGGATGGTCGACTACAGCGGGGGGGGGGGGGGAGGGGGGGGGGATCTCATGCACCTTTATGCGCACGGCGTCATCCCATCCTAGGGGACCAAGGAGGATATCGCTCCCGATAGACCCTACATGATTATCGCCCCAATGACGGAACTGATATCGCCCGAAGCGATGGTTACAAACGTTGCCTACCCCTATCGCTGTAAGGTATCGCCATCTTAAGCCTATAAATACCCCCACGAATTCCAAACAGAAGGTAAGATCGGGATCATCTTGGAGAACCTCTACCATTCTGAAAACTCGAACTGACTTAAGCATCGAAGTGTCTACGCCGGAGTCCCCTCCGGCGCCTTGCAGGTACCTCCGACGCCGATCGCCTCCCATCCGACTAGCTGCTGCAGCCGTTTCCGACCAGAAGAGATCTCGGATCTTATCAAATGGTGCTTTCATTGAGAGCTTTGGTGTATTAAGTGAGCGTCCTTAATAGCCAAGCTCTGTTTAGTTGGGAGATCGGAACGGTTATGACAGCCAGATCGGAGCCAGACCGGTCTACATTTTCCAATATTCCTTTCTCAACTCGCAGGCGGTTATTTCCTTTTGCTACTGCTGATCTCTCTATGACGACGCAATCGACTATCTCGGGACCTCTGGACCTCTTGGTCGGGATCGCCGGAGGATCTATCTCCTCACAGACGGTCATTTCTTCATCACAGACGGTGGGATCTGATCTTTACACTCCTCTTTTAGAAGGATCTGTGCTTAACAATGAAAATCCCTTTGCTATGGAAATAGCGGCCCTTCGTTCCCGCTTGGAATATTTGACTGAAATGGCCACTAGAGTCACGCCTGGTGCTTCTGGATCTAGCGTTCCTCCTCGCGTCATGTTCACACCATCTATTGTTGCTGATCGACCTCTGCCCCCGTTGTTTCCAGAGAACCCCCAAGTGCCTTTATCCGCAGGAAATCCCCCGGTTGGTCATGTACAGCTCACTCAAGGAGGAGTAGAGGCTTATGTACCACAAATGCCGCAAAGACTTCTTCTGCAGGAAGACAGGCAGCTTGAGGCGTTGAGAAACCGTTGGGCCGGACGGAGGGAAGGAACAAACAGGAGTTTATCTCCCGTATACAGTGAAAGATCCAGTAGCAGAAGATATCGAAGTCGTTCTCCCAGGAGTCGCAGTCGGTCTCCCAGGCGACATCATATACCTGAACCAAGGGAAGGAGGGCGACAAGGAGACATATCTCCCCCACGTCATGCGCGTGAGATTCTTGATGATACCTCAGGTCACCCTTTCAGTCGTCGTGTAAGACGTCACAGGGTCAGTAGGCGAGTGAAGCTTCCCGCTGATACTTATGATGGTACTAAAGATCCTATTTCGCACATCAACAAAGTGAAGGATTTCGTCCAGTTTCAAACCCACAGTGATGCGGCTTTATGTCAGATATTTGTTATGACCTTATCGGGAGTTGCTCGTCTTTGGTTTGAAGGTCTTCCTGGCGGATCCATTAGTAATTTCGCACAGTTGGAATCCAAATTTCGGAGCAGATTTAGTACAGCAATTCCAATTCGGAAATCTGCCGCAGCGTTATTTGACATACAGCGGAAGCCCCAAGAGACATTGAAAGAACTTCTCAGCCGATTCGATCTGGAAATGTCATTAACGCCGGGCGTTACTATTGATTTCGCCATAGAAGCTCTGAAAAGAAACTGCCACTATGGAAAACTGAAAGATGCATTGATGGTGGATCCTCCAATATCCTTGGACGCACTAAGACTTAAAGCCCATAATTATGCGAAAATGGAAGAAGAAGAAAATAGAAATAGAACATTTAATATGCCGCCTGGGGCACCTCACATCCCTGCCGCTCCCGCAAATCCTCTGGTTGACGATCATTACACTGATGATTACGCTCGACGGAAAGATTACATCCCAAAGACCTACGATAAGCAAAAAGGAAATTCCTCGAAAGGAAAACAAGGTAGTTCCCCTCATCAACGTCAAGGGAACGCTAACAAAAATCGGGCGTATGATCCGGATTTTCCCTCCTTGAATGTACCAAGAGCGGAGATCTTGGCGATAGCGGAACAACGAAATCTTCCTATCCGTTATCCTGCACCCACGAAACCTGGAGTGCTTTTAGGCAAAAGAGAAAACGCTTACTGTAAATTCCATAAAGCCAGAGGACATTCCACAGAGGCTTGCAGAGAATTAAAGTGGGCGATAGAACGCTTGGTGGAGGAAGGATATCTGGGAGAATTTGCGACTCAAGTAAGGAAAGATGCCCGAAACAATCCGATAAGAAGAGCGGCAAACGAACGACCAAGTCCCCCTCCAGTCCCACAGCCGGATAACGCTCCCAAAGGAAAGGGTGGGGAAACCTTCGCGATAGATGGCGACGACATCCCCATAATCAATATCATAGCGGGAGGGATCCCCTACGCAGATGAATCAGAACAGTCGATGGTGGCGAAAGGGGAAAAGCGTACGCGAGACGGCATAACAAAGAAAGGTGGAGCGATAGACATACTTGATCGCATGATCTTATCCTTTTCAGAAGAGGATGAAAAAGGCGTTATCTATCCCCATAATGACGCCTTGGTAGTCACACCTGTCATCGCCAGTCATGGTATAAGAAGGACTCTTGTGGACAACGGGAGTGCCGTGAACCTTTTTTCGCTGGAAGCTTACAATCTCATGAAACGCCCCCACGATGAGTTAACGCCTAGTAAGAGACCCATAGTCGGAGTGGATGGGACCCCTATCCCTGTTACGGGAGTAATCACCTTACCCGTATACTTCCGAGAAGACACTTACAAACGGTCAGAGAATTTGTTGTTCCTTGTTGTGGATCTGAATCTGCCCTATAACGTCATACTCGGACGGCCTTTCCTCAATCGCTTTGGAGCGGCGATATCACAAAAACATCTAAAGATGAAATACCCCTCCTGGGACGGGGTGGTATCGATAAAAGGTGATCAGAAATTGGCGGCAGAATGCTATTCGCTCATGACTCAGACAAGCTGCGATAGATACGTGTGTATAGCGGCAGACCCCTACGAGCAGGGTGATGAAAAGCGCGCTCAACCCCTTGACAAGATGGTACCCGTATCAGTGATAGGCAAAGAGGGAGCCAGCTTCCTGGTCAGCGATAAGCTCAGCCCAGCGGAAAATCTTCAACTAGCACGGCTGCTGAACAAATGCCAAGGAAATTTCGCATGGAAGCCCGCCGATATGCCAGGTATATCACGAGAAATAGCCGAGCACAGGCTTAACGTTGACCCTGACGGGCGTTCTCCACCGAAAAAGCGTCGGCTGTGGAAAAGGAGGTTGTAAAGCTCCTTGACGCGGGTTTCATTCGCGAAGTACAGTATCCCACTTGGTTAGCCAACCCGGTTCTTGTTCCTAAACCCAATGGAGATTGGCGTATGTGCATTGACTTCACCGATTTGAACGATGCTTGTCCTAAGGATTGCTACCCGCTTCCTCGCACAGATCAGTTGGTTGATCAAACCGCTGGGTACGCATATCTAAGCTCATTGGACGCCAATTCCGGATATCATCAAATCCCTATGGCCCTAGAGGATGAGGAGAAGACCACCTTCCTTACTCCTAAAGCCACGTATTGTTACACAGCGATGCCATTTGGACTAAAGAACGCGGGGGCCACGTTTCAGCGAATGGCAAATAAGATTTTTGAGGAACAAATAGGGAGAAATGTGGAAGCATATGTTGACGACATACTGGTGAAGAGTGCGAATTTTCGTGATCACCTGCAGGACCTAAAGGAAGTTTTTGATGTGATGAAAAGGTATCGCATGAAGTTAAACCCCCGGAAGTGCATGTTTGCATTTCAGACGGGTAAGTTCTTGGACTACGTAGTTAGCCAGAAAGGTATCCAGCCTAATCCTTCCAAGGTTAAAGCTATACATGATATGATATCGCCGAGAACCGTTAAGGAAGTGCAAAGGCTAACGGGGCGCGTTATCGCTCTGGGACGATTCGTCTCCAAGCAAGGAGAAAAGTGCCTCCCTTTTTTCAAAGTCATACGACCGAAAGCCACGTTCGGGTGGACCCCAGAATGTGAGCAAGCATTTGTGGACTTAAAGGACTATTTATCATCCGATTTATTATTGACAAGGCCCGAGTCCGGCGATACCCTGTACTTGTACTTGGGCGCGGCAGACGAAGTGGTCAGCGCCGTCCTTATTCGTGACGATAACCACACTCATCGCCCAGTTTACTTCGTGAGTCATGTCTTAAAGGACGCGGAACTGCGATATGCTCGTATTGAGAAAATAGCGTTCGCCCTTATACAAGCCGCCCGCAAGATGGACCGATACTTCCAGTCTTATCCTATCGTTGTACTTACAGACCAACCCTTGAAGAGGATATTTCGAAAGCCTGAATCTTCAGGAAGAATGCTGATCTGGGCCCTAGAACTCGAACAATATGGTTTGAGGTACCAGTCCCGGCCATCCGTAAAGGCTCAGGTCCTTGCTGATTTTATAGCGGAGTGTACTTTCACAGAGGACCCTTTGAGTGGTGTACCTGAAGCGGAATGGAACGATATGGATCTCCCGTTCCCAGAAACATATACGGATCTTTGGATCGTTCATGTGGACGGAGCCAAAAACCAAGAACTGGCGGGGGCCGGAGTCTTCATAAATGGGCCGCACGATATGCATATACGGTATGCTATTCGAATCTTGCAACCTTTGTCCAATAACGCAGCCGAATATGAGGCGTTGCTAGCTGGACTCAGAATAGGAAGAGAGTTTTCTTCCAAGGGAAGGCGCGATACCGGCCAAACATGAGATCTGCGTCTAAAAATTTGTGGAGACTCCAAACTGATAATTGACCAGGTCTCAAGACACTCTTAGGCTCGAGAACCTATTATGGTGCAGTACCTCTCTAAGGTAACGCGAGAACTAGTGGAAATAAAGAAAGAGGGCATGCAAGTCAGCTTCGAGCACGTTCCCCGAGAGGAAAATGCTGAAGCCGATTACCTTGCCAAGCTGGCCGCGAATCCTGAAGCATCTATACCTAAAGATGTGTATTATCGTGAGCTATCGGTGCCGTCCTTCATGGAGGAACAAGCCTCTTTGTGTGTGAATGAGCTCGAGAATGATTGGCGGATTCCGGTAATAAAATACCTGATGCACGAAGAGCTGCTTGACGGTAACGCTGAAAAGATAAAAGTGCTAAGACAGGCTGCTCGTTGCACGTACTATAACGGGGATCTAATTCGAAGATGTTTTTCTCACCCCGCCGCCAAATGTATAACCGAACAAGAGGGCCTTCACACCTTACGCGAAATCCATGAAGGGATATGCGGAATGCACGCGTCAGGCGGCACCATGGCGTCACAAGTTTTCAGATCAGGATTCTACTGGCCCACCATACGAAGGGATTGCCACGATTATGTACAAGCTTGCCCCAAATGTCAGGAATTTGCTAGAATTCCTCGACGTCCAGCCACGGAAATATCGGAAATCATCGCCCCTTGTCCTTTTGCCAAATGGGGGATTGACATCCTGGGTCCATTTCCAAAGGCAAGGTCCCAACTGAAATTTGTGATAGTGGCTGTGGACTATTTTACGAAGTGGGCGGAAGCTGAAGCGGTTGCCACAATCACGGCAGAAAAAACATGGCGTTTTTTCAAACATCAAGTTATCATGAGATTCGGGACCCAGTTCACCAGCCAATTCTTCAAAGACCAATGCTCAGAATTCGGGATTGAGCAGAGATTCTCTTCCGTGGCTCACCCACAAACCAACGGACAGGCAGAGGTAACTAATAGGAGCATCCTCAGCGGTATTAAGAAAAACCTAGAGGGGTCTAAGAAGAAGTGGGCTGATGAATTGCCATATGTGATGTGGGCATACCGCATGACCGTAAAAGTTAGCACTGGAGAAACGCCTTTCGCTTTGGCTTTTGGAACTGAAGCCGTTACGCTAGTGGAAATTGGGGCCATGAGCCTACGGGTGGCTCACTTTCGTGAGGAACTGAACGAGGAACGGTTACGTGCTAACCTGGACGCGTTACCAGAGGTTCGAGAAGAAGTCCTACTGAAAACGCAACACTACAAAAGAAAAATGGCCCCTTATCATAACAGGCAGGTCAAAGAGCGATTGTTGAAAAACGGTGACCTGGTGCTCCGAGACAGGCGAGCAACCGGACAACGTATGGGAAAGCTTAGTCCTAACTGGGAAGGACCGTATCGCGTAACCCACGTTGTCGGAAGAGGGGCCTATCGCCTGGAGACACTTGACGGTACGCCCTTATCCAACTCCTGGAATATCGCTCGTTTGAAGTTATATTATCCTAGAGTTTAATTTTATCTGCACTATTTGGATTATAACGACCCTAACCGTGGCTAACGCTCAATAGGAGAGTTTTCGTGGGTTTGTGGTTGCTTTTGTGCAGGTAAAAAGGGGGGTACCCTGGGAGTGAAAAGTCCTCTCCTTGTGATGGTCGGTCTTGATCAGATGGCCCACTAAGTGAGGGCACGACCCCAGTGTATCCTTGATTAGCGTCGGATTGAAAGATCCTTGACGCCCCCGGGGGTGAAAAGTCCTATCCTTGTGATGACCGATCTTGATCAGATGGCTCACTAAGTGAGGGCACTGCCCGGTATCTTTGGGAGTGAAAAGTTCTTTAATGATAACCGATCTCGTGGAGACGGTACATCAAGACAAGACACGCCCCAAAGAGTTAGAAACTCTGTTTAGAAACAAGAATCCTATCTTAACGGTCGGGCTGGTGCAGCTAAACCATTAAGTAAGGACACGGTTCTAAACAAGAGGACAACGCCTAGAAAAGTGAAAATTCCCTAGCCTTGTGATAGCCGTCCCGATCCGACAGCTCACGAGATGAGGCACTCAGAAAGGCCGAACGAGAGATAAGGGAAACGTGAAGGATCGCGTAATTCCAGCTAGTAACCGGATGAGTAATCCCTGGCGAAGTATAGAGCTGAGGGAAAACGCGATTCGAAACGGGTTCCATGATAAAGCCTAATGATGGCAGCGAACAGGCTCCTACGGGTAATCACTATCTCTCAAATCTCGTTTTGTTACTGATGATCTACAATTAGAAATGTGCAGAATACTTCTGAGCAGCGGAAGGAGCGGTGGTCATGATACCGATAGGCTTATCGAAAGGCCAACCCGACATAGATCTTGGTCATCTTGGTATAAACACCAAGGATCTGCTCAAGAAAGTAAACGCACCATGAGGATAAGGCAACCCCAGTGACGAGAGAAGTCTCGCGATGAGAAAAATAAAAGAGGAATATCGATAAAGGGATTGTCTAGAAATATTAAAGGCATCTCAAGGATTTACAAAGATTCAATGTTCAAAATAATTATGCCGCAAAGACAAAAGATAAAAGCCAAGCGATATTTGATCGTTGGAGGGAATGGCAAAATATCGCGACATATCAGCTCTCGGGGTCTTTTCGTTTCCAGCCCGCTGCCTTGGCCTGGCCATAGCCTGCCTCGTTGATATGGGCAGAACTCTGTAGAAAGGCCTTCGCGACATCTTCGCCCTTGTACGCATCCACCCCATGAATTTCTTCAAAACACTTAACTAGAACACGGGCGGTCTGTTCAGCATGCCACCAGCCCATATCGACTGACTCTTCCGCCAAAGCTGCCTTCTCCTTTTCTAAAGAGGACTTCTCATTCTCCAAAGCAGTCACTTTGGCCTGTTCCTCTGACAAAGCTGTTTCCAGAGCGGAATGCTGTTTCTGTAAATTGTGGTGAACCAGCAGTATCTTGGAACGATCTGCCAACACCTTTTTCCTTTCATCTTGCTCCTTGGACAGCTCCGCCGAAACAGAACGGAGGGAAACAGTCTGATGCTTCACCTCCTCCGCCCAGTAGTGAAATTTCATCATATTGGAGAAAAGGCTAGCACGGAAGGAGTTCACTTTGTCATCTTCCGCCTGGGAAAGGAAAGTTTCCCGTTCTGCAGATGAGGCCAGAATTTGAGAAGCCAGCAGGGCAGAAACCTCATCTGAACCATCGCCCCCGATGGCTGCCAAACCACGGGCACGGAAGTCGAACAACTCAACCTGATGGGTCACTTCGCCGAGCCCGTTTAATGGACAAAGATCCGCCACAAAATTGAAAGAGGTTCCGACTTCATTATAGCGTTACCGCCAAGGAACGCTAGAGGGAACGAAAGCCAGAGGCCCAGGGGCGCGAACCTGTGAAGAAGAACTGCCCGGGGGCAGGAAGGTACCATGATGCTGATAGCCCGAAAGGTCCTGCAAGACGTCTTGATAGCCTAAAGAAGAGGAATAATGATGCACAGGCCCACCAAAGGAACTGGGCGAAGCACCAAAGGGGTCCGCACCTCCTAGGTCCCCCAAAACTTCCGCGGAATGTCCACCTGGAGGAACCACTGCGGAATTAGGAACGTTAACGGAACCACCTTCCCCCGCGATGTTAGAGGAGGGTATGTTCTCATCCTCGCCTTCTATCCGGGCCCTCTTCGCGGAACCCCTCAGCACATAAGTGAGATTCATATCGCCTGAAGGAGCGGAAGCAGTAACTACAACGGTCTCCTGCAAGGAGTACAAATTGAGAAAAAAGAAAAATAGATCAAATGACGACAGATATTGAGGCACAATATATCGCGAAAAAAAAAAAAAAAAAAGCTTACGGTAGCGGTGTTGAGGGAAGGTGGTGCCTCAGAAGAACCCGCAGCGTCGGGAGAAGGAGTAAGAGTGGCGATACTCCGTGTTCTTTTCTTCTTTTTTCCTCTGGAAATGGCCTTAGGGGCCTGAGAAGACGAGGGAGCAGCAACGGTCACGATGGGAACACCTTCAGGGATGTCAGTATCCCCTTCGCCAACCGAGGAGGAGGATACTTGAGCGAGATTCGCGGAAGTAGCCGGAAGCTCAGAAGGATTATCAGTGGCCTCTGAATCGAGCTTTTCCCTTTCTTCTCTATTCTGAGCTCTCCTTAAGCGTCTTCTTACGCTTTCGGGTTTATAATCAGGATCCGTCGCTGCAAAATCACAAAATAACGTCAGCGTTAGTATCAGTGATGAAAGGGAAAGGTAGCGCGATACTCACGTCTAACGCACTCCTGAATGGCCATTCTACAGGTCGTGAGTCGAATATGAACGCTGATCTCCAGTTGGAGTAAGGTGTTTAACCATCCTTGTTCACGAGCGGGAAGTGTCCCTGGTCGACTCCAAACGCCATCTTGGACGTCCTGGTTGAACCCAGAACGCCACTCGGGACCAGGAGCGTCAGGAAGATTTATCAGAAAGAACTCCTTTTTCCAAGCCTCAACAGAAGACTCAATATGGAGCAACTTCCAAGTAAAAGACTTGAGAGAATCATCGTCAAAGCGAGGCGATATGGTTATCACACCCCGGCACTTCATCAATTTAAAAAGGGATCTAAGCAACAAAAGAGAAGGGGAAGTGATCCCCTTATATCTACAGAGTTCCAAAAAAGCATAAACACAGCAATATGCATTTGGGGCTAACTGGGCAGGATTGAAATTGCCAGCAATAAGCAAACCCTTGACGAAAGAATCGATAGGGAGCCGGAAACCGTAGCGAAACATCTGGGCATATAAGACCCTTTGATTGCCGGTCAGAACGCTGTTTAAACGAACTGACCTAGGGGCAACAACAGCTTGGTAACCGTCAGGAATAACGGCACCGTGAGTAGCCAAATGCTCCTGGAGAATGGCCTCCGTGGTAATAACACTGACCGTGGTATCCATTTTCTTCTCATCGATGGATCTTGACTCAGAACGGCGAGTCTTTGCCATGGCAGGACTAAGGAAATAGAAATGAAGAAGACGAGGGAAAAGAAGGGAAATACCTTTGAAAGGAAAGAACTTCGAAAGCCTTGAATGGAGGTGAGAAGGACAAGACGGCCGAAAGATAATATGAAAAAGTGGAGTGAAAAAGAAAAGGGAAGAAATAAAGAGGGTTTATAACCCTAGTAATTAAAAGGAAACGACGGATGCTGCAGTCGTTGTGTCGAAGCGGCATGAGGGATAAGACTCAAGCAATGAGTACGACTCTAGAAGAAGCGCGACAAACGCTTCGATCTTGTTAAAATTTCTAAACACGCTAAGGTAAAGTGGCAGAAGAAACGAACACGTGTGTCTGCACCATCATGACTTTTCCCGCGCACCGACGGAAGGGTCGCGAGCATTAAATGCTCTGAAAAGTAGATGTGACTTTTTGATAAAAAGCAAAAGCGATATCACAAGAAAGGAAATGATGCAAATCGGCGTTGAATAAAAGAACAGTTCTCAAGACAGTACAAGAGAGCGAAATAAAATAAGATATCGCCCGAAGAGCAAGGTACCGATATCGCCGCGAGATAGGACGTTATTACAAGACATGGAAAACAAATAGCAATGTTCTTCAATGGATCAATTAAGAGTCATCGCATGCCTCGCCGTCATCATTCCCTTACTTTTCCCCAGAGGAAGGAAAACCCCTTTCGCCTTCACTAAGATCTTTAATTTTTTGGGAAGCGTAATCGGCCAGCATGGATGAATCGACGGCGCCTCGGATATGGAGATCCATAAATCCTGCGATACAAACCTCGATGGTCTTATTCTTCCACCAGGCTATCCTCGAAGGAACTTTGGCCAAATCGGCATCACGAGATGACAACTCTTCACGGAGGAAGACGTTCTTTTTATCAGCCACCACCAGTTCCGCCTCTATTAGCTCTGCTCTCGCTTTCCCCTTCGACTTCTCCCGAGAAAGTTCAGCGCGACAATCCTCCAACTCCGCCCGAGTTCGTTCTTGCAACTGCGATAGCTCCTTCGCCTTCGCCAAGGCCGCGTCTAATTGTTCCTGCAAATCCGAAGAGGGTCGAGTTTTGTTACGCTGATCTCCAAGAAAATAATGAAATTTTCGAAAGCTAGCCAGCATGTCGTTCATGATGTGTGACTGTCGTGTCTCGGGAGCATGCTGTAAAAACTCTTCCCTGTCCTTGGAAGAGGTAAACATCTGTCCCACTATGGGACCCACGGGCTCTTCTCGCGATAACGGATCCGATATTCCTAAGGCACGAAGCCCGTCAGTGCCGAAAGAGGACAAATCCAGCTGATATCCAGTGGGGCCCTGGGACCTCTGAGGAGAAAGGTTGGCGATATAAGGAGGGGAACAACTTTTTGCGCAATCACCAACGCCCGAAATTGAAGACAGAAACAAAAGATGAGGCTTCCGTGGGAGAAATTCAGGAGGAACGCTTAAATTCGAAACCGGTAGGGTTGCCTCTAGGATAAAAGAACCTATCGGGGAAGCAGGATGGCCCGACGACAAAGGAGAGGTCGCGGCTGCCGAGGTCTCATTGTTTTCGATAGAAACGACGGAAGGCACCCTGATAGCTTTGATATCTTTCACCACTTGCGAAGTACTCGCGGCATGAGAAGCGTTAATATTCTCGAGGGGGACCGCGTTAACTCCCTTCAAAGGGGGAACTGGGGGGTTAGTTTTCTCTGTGCGAACCTTCTTTACGAGACGCTCCGTCTCTTCTGCAATTTCTTCGCTATCGTCCTCAGCCGATTCCGCCGTGTCATCATTCCTCCTCGACCTAAGTTTCATCCTTTGGGCAATAGTAGCATGACGTAATTCAGGACCAGTGTCCATGCTCTCGCTATCGCTGTCGATTTTCTCAAACACAGGATCGCCTTGAGCTACCCTCTTGCCACGGGACGGAAGCCAATTTTCAAGGAAACAAGAAGGTCGAGTGGAGGCTCTGCGAGTTGTGACGGTTTTAGTCCCTTCCCTTCCAGGCGGAATGGGTGGGCGGCGGGAATTTTCAGGCGAAAGAGAAGGAGGCAGAGACTGGAGAGGTGTTACGTTCAAAGGGGCGTCACTTTCCCCAGAAGAACTACTCTCAGCGTTACCTGCCAACAAAACATATTAGCAAAATAAGAAGATTGAAGCGATAAAGAAGAAAAAGGGAACTCACCCACAACGCACTCTGACAAGGGCCTGAACCGAGCAAACTCCCGGATACGGAAAGACCCTTCTATTTCTAACAAGGCGCTAACGTTGGAAACATCCTGGCTTGACAGCGCGTCCGGTCTTTTCCAAACGCCACTATTGATTTTTCGATTGAAACCCCCGCACCAGAGTCGTGACGGCAAACGGAGGGTGAAAAAGCCAGACTTCCAGTCACCTACGTGTTCCTCAAAACCTTGAAAGTTCCGCCAGAACAGTTGCACAATGACATCATCCCATCTGGGGGTAATATCTACCAGGCAGTTGCGACAACTCAAGACAAAGAACGTGCGGAATAGATCAAGCGATGGAGCAAATATACGCTTCATCTCGCACGAACGAAGGAAAGCGTAAATACCACACCAAGAGGGTGGAGTAATCTGGACGGGATTAAGGTCATAATGATCTAGCAGTTTCAACAGAGAAGTATGGAGTGGGAAACGGAATCCGTAAGTAAACATCTTGAAATAAACTAACCGGAATGTTCCCCACATGGCGTCAGGCAGCCGAGTGTCCTTCAAAGAGACAAAAGGGCGATAGCCCGTGGGAAAAGTAATACCACTCTCCTCTAATTCAACCCTCAAAACCTCATTACAATTGAATATGCTGCGAGTTCTCCTAGCTTCGGGATCTATGGGGTTTTCAGCAGTTGAAGACATAAGGGACAGGGAAAGTAAATCTACGGCGGTAGAAGGAGTAAATACCTGGAGCAAAAAGCCAGTGAGCCGGTCGCCGGCACCAGTGAGCGGTCGCGGTAAAACCTCTCGAAGAAAAGAAGTGCAGAAGAGAGAGAAAATGTGCAAAAACTCAAAATATTAGCAAAAGCAGTAAAAGAGAGAGATGATTTCCTTATAAAGGAAAAGCCTAAAGAAGAGACAGCCTGTAAAAATGAAACACGTGCAGAACAGAAAAAGACACGTGGATAGTCATTTGTGCCTTCTGAAAGAAGACAGTTACCGATTAGAAGTTGAAGGCAGTTACCCGTAGCGAAAGGGACGCTTCCGCGATAACCCGGAACGCTCAGAAAGAAACAATAAGTAAGCGATGAGAAGCGAAAAGGAAGTAAAACCATCATTCATTATTATGAGGAAGGCCATACGGCATCTACAAAAAGAAGGGTTAGGCCCTACTCTTCACCGTCGGACCAAGTAATGCCGTAGCAATAGACTACGTCCTCTTCGTCATCGCCACCCCAGAATGGTGAATCCACAACAGCAGGGGGAGAAGACTCACCGACCCTCTTTCTAGCGGCAGTAGTCGACCCGGTTGTTTTCTCCTTAACGCTTGGCGATACTGCATCAACGGCTGAACCAGCAGAAGGAACCCACGGAGGCGAATCACTCAAAGGAGGAAACGATTTTTTCTCCTCCATAGCCAGAGAAGCCAGAGAGTCGAAAAATGACTTAGAGGCCTTGGCAGCCTCCTTCCTTCGTTGTTCAACTTCCTTCCTCCGCCTCTTGCGACCTCGCCGGCGGACAACCGGCCTCCAAGGAGGCGATGGGGGAGGATTATCTGTGTCAGGGGTAGTCGGAGGAGTTGGCGGTGAATTCCCTGAAGCCGTACCTAGCAAATAAGAATCAGCCATGAGACTCGCAGAGGATCTATAACGAAGAAAAATGAAGGAGAAAGAAATGGATAAGAATGAAGGAGGAAAAGCCTCATTAAATAGCCGGGAAAAGAAGAAAAGAGACTCTTCGATCCTCCAACCCGACTCTTGAAGATTGGCACGTGTACAGTCTGAAGTACAAATGTAGATTTGCAGTCATGCCTGTTGAAATCTCGCGCAAATCAAGAATAATGCTAATATCTGCCGATCAGTTGTTATAATGAGGACGGCGCGGAGTTAAGGCAGAATGATCAACAGAAAAACCGCCCAATGGCAAGACTGTTTTCAGTTGGGCTAAGAATATTCCTTGGAAAATGACAAAGAGCGCAGTAAAGAAGAAGAACAGTTACAAAGCGAAATGATTGAAACGATTTATTTATTATGGCCTACCGGCCGAAAGATACATTTACAAGGCAAGAGGAAAAGAAAAAGGCCCAAAGGGAGCCACCGTTATCAGGCGTCAGAACCAGCATCCTCGGGCACCTCAGGAAGGTCCCTCAAGGAATCCATGACCAGGATAAGATCATGGGAAGTGGCCCTCATCCCCTTCAGGCAGCACCCCAACATGTCCTTACGCTGCTGCAGCATAGCGATCACCACTTGAATCCGAGAGATGGAGGCAGACAGCTTTGAAACACTCTCCAAAGGACTGAAGTCCTCCAGAGAGACGGCTCCCAGCCGGGAATAGAGCGGAGTCAGCATCCCCTGCAGCTCCAGAATATCCTCAGAAGTCTTGACCAGCATGTTCTCCAGGAAACCGACGTCACCGTCGTTGAGGTTCCTGAGTGAATGACCCTTGGAGAGAAGAAAATTCTTGGTCAAATGATCCATGATGCTGACTGATAGAGATGAGGAGAACGTGGATGGAGAAAGTTCTCCGATTTATAGGCTCCACTGAAGGGAGGCCTTGGAAAAAGAAATTGAGGTCCTCAAAAGACGAGCCATCCCGATATCCTCAAGGACTGATAAGCCTAGAACGGAAGAAAGGGGTAACGGTCGCGATATAGATACTGGAAGGAGTACGAGGCAGAGTCTGAAAAAATGCCGAAAGACACGATATCACTGGTAGCCCTGACGCTAAAACCATAATGTTACCGATATCCACAGTATAAGGCCGCGTTGATGTCACCGGTGGCCCTAGATGCGTAAAACCGCGTTGGCATCACAGGCGTCTGGTGGTATGAAGCCGCGATAACCATAAGGTAGCTGATGGCGTAAAGCCGCGTTGATACCGCTACTCTCTCGGGCGTAAAGAATAAATCGGGGCTCGTGTGACCTCAGACCTCTGTAAGTATAAGGTTTGCTAACCTCTGTATAAGTATCTATCTCCTCTGTGTCTTTGCAGTACACTCGAAAGGACGATAGCCCCGAATATATGCCAGCCTAGGGAACGGCCTGGTTGAATATCCGTACTGACGCCGCACGTAACCCAACAACGGTCCTACTATGACTTGAACGAAGTGGAGACTTCATAAGCCCTATCGAGAGGCCAAGAAGATTAATATCGCCTCATGACCGAGCAGATCCCTATTCTAAGATATCAGACGTGGATAGCCCTTGGTGAACACTCGGGCTAGTTTTCAGTTGGGCTTATGATAACAATTGGAATGCTCCTGACGGCAACATTGGGGCTACGGCATCAATCCCGGACAAGTTTCTATACGCTTCCCTGAAATGCCAACCTATCGCCTGGGCCAGCGGAAATTTCCTAGGATGGTCGACTACAGCGGGGGGGGGGGATCTCATGCACCTTTATGCGCACGGCGTCATCCCATCCTAGGGGACCAAGGAGGATATCGCTCCCGATAGACCCTACATGATTATCGCCCCAATGACGGAACTGATATCGCCCGAAGCGATGGTTACAAACGTTGCCTACCCCTATCGCTGTAAGGTATCGCCATCTTAAGCCTATAAATACCCCCACGAATTCCAAACAGAAGGTAAGATTGGGATCATCTTGGAGAACCTCTACCATTCTGAAAACTCGAACTGACTTAAGCATCGGAGTGTCTACGCCGGAGTCCCCCTCCGGCGCCTTGCAGGTACCTCCGACGCCGATCGCCTCCCATCCGACTAGCTGCTGCAGCCGTTTCCGACCAGAAGAGATCTCGGATCTTATCACAGAGCCAGAAAAATCAAAAGGCACGATAGACACCTTGGAGGTTTTATCCCTCCGCCTCTTGCGGTCCTTTAGGCGGGCTGGCGGGCTCCATGGTGGTGACGGAGGAGGATGATCTGAGTCCGGTGAAGTCGGAGGGGTTGGCAGGGAGTCGCGATCCGCGGTACCCAAAAAGTAGAAATCTGGCATTCAATTCACAAATGAGTAAAAGAGAAAGAAGAAGATGAAGATGAACAGAAAAAGGGAAAGTAACTCCCTTAAATAGCTAAGAAGGCGCTCCGATCCTCTCGCGTGCCCCTGAAAAACAATTAAGGCGCCTGGGAAAAGTAACCCTAATTGCAGAATCCGATCCGGCACAGGCATACCCGCTCGTTAATTGCGCCAATCAGAGGACACCAAAAAACTGCCCAACCACCTACCCCTGGGAAGGCGGCCTAGAAAACAGTTGAAGCAGAACATTCATTGTTGATTCCCGGGACATAACCACTGTAGTACTGTGTCCCGAGGAAGACTCATTTTCGGTTGGGCTTACAACGAGTGCCTCTAACTAACACAACAAGAAATCAAACAAGGAAAAACAAGACTTGATGGTGATAGAAACAACCATTTATTTATTTATGGCATAAGAAAAAGAAACAAGAGGAAGCGAAGACAGCAGTCAAGCGTTGGACCCAGCATCATCCTCTCCTGGCACGACGGGAACCTCTCTCAAGGCATCAACAACGGAGGTCAATTCGGCAGAACAGGCCCTCATACCCTTCAAGCAGCAGGCTAGTAAGTCCTTCCTCTACTGCAGCATAGAAGTAACCACGTCGATGCGGGAAGTGGTGGCGGCCAACTTCGCCAAGCTCTCCAAAGGACTGAAATCCCCCAGTGACATTCCCAGCTGCCTAGACAGAATGGGGGTTGACATTCCTTGCAATTCCAGGACATCCTCCAAGGTCTTGGTGATCATCCTCTCTAGGAATCCGATGTCACCCTCAGTGAGGTTCTTCAGGGTCAAAGCTTTGGAGATCAGGAAATTTCTGGTCAGCTCATCCATGGTGAAAATATAAGAGGAAAAAGTGAAAAAGATGTGAGAAACTTACACGGAGGAAAGCTTCAATTTATAGACTCAGAAGAACGGCGGTCAGGGCAGGCCCATTTCCTAACAAAGAGCCACTCTGGCATATAAAAGACAGATAAGCTGAAGAGGGAGCGTTAGCCCTTGGTAAACACTCGGGCTTATTTTCAGTTGGGCTTATGATAACAATACGCCTGACGACAAGGGTATTTTCATATCATACCCCGCGTGGAGAGAAAATTGTTGTTGTTCCTACCGTCACAGCAGCATCGAAGCTACCATCTCTCCCTAGGAGATTGACACCGGGATGGTCGACGTCAACGGGGGGGTCCCGCACGACGCTTTGTGATGACCAAAGGCGTTATCCCATCCTAGTGTAAAATGAATGTCTGAGAGAAGAACGTAGCCGTTACCTTACCTAGTTAACGACTACCCCCACACCTAACGCCATGATGGCATATCGCACCATGGGAGAACTATAACCCCTGACAGGAGCGATAGCCCCTAGTAATCCAAACTACGCAGAAATGCTCCTTTTCGTCTATAAATACCTCCACCACGAAGGAGGAAGGTAAGCAGAATTTGCTGGCCCAAGCTCTGCCATTCTCACCACTTATACTAACTTATGTATCAGAGTGTTTACGCCGGAGACCCCCTTCGGCGTCTTGCAGGTACATTGGACCGCCGCGGAAACTGAATCCGAGGAGCCCTTTCACCTTCTACCCTTCGGCAACAAACAAATTCTTATTAGGTTCGATGCCTTCTACTGCTCGATCTTTCACTCCGCTCCAGGGAGACCTCTCTGTCGGCCCCCTCTCTCCTACCGTCCGAGCGTTCCCTATAGTCCCTCTACGAGTTGTGCAAAGTTGAATGGCATGCTTATCATAGGTGAAGTTAGAGGAACTCTCACCTGCCGTTGAGGCGATACCTGTCGTTCGGTGACGATAGACGGGGTGAAAACAATCTGAGAAAGCACACCCGATGCCGGGGCACTAGAAGTAAAGCCTGTGGCTAGCTCAGTCAAGTAATCTAGCTGGGCACGGAGAGCTAAGATTGAACTTGCCAAAGGATTGTTAGCACCGCCCATTCCGGAACCCGCAGGTGGGGGAACGGAGTGGCTAGGTCCGACCATCTGAGAAAGTGGGGTGCCCGTTTGAGAAAATGGGGCTCCCGTCTGAGAAAACGGGGCACCCGTCTGAGAAAATGGGGCAGCTCCTGTCAGCCCAAAAAGGAAATTCGTATGTGCAGAGAAAGTTCCATGCGATGTGGTGAAGATACTAGACGAAGATGTGGGAAAAAGTTCCCTACGCGTGTGGGTACTGCGAGAATGAGGGGGTGTAGATTCTGAATCTGAAGCCATAATCCTTCGACTCTCAGAAAGAACAGAGCTTGGTTATCAGGGAAGCTCACTTAATTAACCAAGACTCTCAATGAAAGCACCATTTGATAAGAGTCTGAGGTTTGTTGAGCAAGATCGGCCAATGAGGGGCTGGTCGGGAACACTATTCCGGTGTCTTCGTTACCTGCAAAGCGCCGAAGGGGGTCTCCGGCGTAAACACTCTGATACTTAAGTCAGTATGAGCGGTGAAAATGGTAGGGGTTCAGCACGCTGTCTTAGGCTTACCCTTGTCTGGAAGTGTGGGGGTATTTATAGGTAAAGGAAGGACCTTACCTACAGGGGGTAGGCGTTATCCCTAGTAGATGTCGCTTGTGTGTTAGGGAGTGACGTCATGCGAGGTGACGTCATACGGAGTGACGTCATGCGTGACATGGGATGGGATGACGCTGTGCAGATGTCGCGTGAGAGCCCCCCGCTGATGTCGACCATCCCAGGGTCGGTCACCGGGCTAGGGGCGGTAGGAGCAGTGCCATGTCCCCCTTGGTATGTACAGTGTTCTGGCCTTGTCGCCAGGTGCGATGGCGGAGATGTCGCTAGAGTGGTGTCAATGGTTATCAATTGGTCTCTGAAGAACTGACTAGTGAATTGTGACCCGTTATCACTAATTAATACGCGCGGTACGCCGAATCGCATAATGATTTGATGTTTGAAGAAACGCCATATTCTCTCCGTTGTGACAACGGCTACCGCTTTTGCCTCGGCCCACTTTGTAAAATAGTCCACTGCTACGACCACAAACTTCAATTGAGATCTGGCTTTCGAGAAAGGACCTAGGATGTCAATCCCCCATTTAGCAAAAGGACAAGGAGCTATGATTTCTGAGATCTCTGTAGCAGGTCTTTGAGGGATTTTAGCAAACTCTTGGCATTTCTTATAAGTTTTAACAAAGTTCTCGCAATCTCTGTGGATAGTGGGCCAATAGAAACCTGTCCGGAAGACTTATACGGCTAACATGTCGCCCGATAAGTGCATGCCGCAGATTCCTTCATGAATCTCTCGCAGGGTATGGAGGCCTTCTTGTTCCGTTATACACTTTGCGGCAGGGTGTGAAAAACATTTTTGGATCAATTCGCCGTCATAGTACGTGTATCGTACCACGCATTTCAATACTTTCTTCTTTTCCTTATTATCTACAGGCAATTCTTCATGCTTGAGAAATTTTATTACGGGGATACGCCAATCTTGCTCGGTCTCTTCCACACACAATGATGCTTGTTCTTCCATGAAGGAAGGCATGGATATTTCTTCATAATATACATCGGTAGGTAAGAACGTGTTGGGGTCCGCCGCTGTCTTGGTGAGGATATCTGCCTCGGTGTTTTCTTCTCTAGGGATGTGCTCGATACTCACTTGTATGCCATATTTTCTCATTTCTGTCAATTCGCGTTTTACTTTGGCAAGATATTGCATCATGATTGGGTCTTTTGCTTGGGAGTTGCCTAAAACCTAGTCCACCACTAGTTTGGAGTCTCCATATACTAGGAGTCGTATATCTCCCAATTCTATAGCATCATGTATGACTTTTGTGGATAGACTCCTCTCTATCCGGAGTCCTGCCAATAACGCCTCGTATTCCGCAGCGTTGTTAGTCAACGACTGTAAGATTCTAATGGCATATCGCATCTGTATACCGCTTAGCCCGTTTATTACTATTCCTACTCCAGCTGAGTCTTGGTTCTTTGCTCCATCTACTCGAATAATCCATAAATCAGTGTAGGTCTCAAGGAACGGAAGATCCACGCCTGCTCTTTCTTCCTCGGTTATATCCATCAAGGTATCTGGCGTAAAGGTGCACTCGGCGGTGAAATCCGCAAGAATTTGCGCCTTCACAGATGGGCATTTTCTGTACTGTAATCTGAATTGTTCTAATTCAATAGCCCAAATCAGCATCCTTCCGGAAGATTCTGGCCTTCTGAAGATTCACTTCAATGGTTGGTCAGTGAGTACTACAACAAGATGGGATTGAAAATATCGTGACATCTTCCGTGTGGCTTGTACTAACGCAAACGCTACCTTCTCAATTCGAGCATATCGTAATTCGGCATCTTTCAGGACATGGCTAACAAAGAATACCGGGCGATGAACACTGTTGTAATCTTTTACGAGGACAGCACTGACTGCTTCATCAGCAACAC
This sequence comes from Viola odorata, assembly GCA_963691705.1. Lineage (NCBI taxonomy): Eukaryota > Viridiplantae > Streptophyta > Magnoliopsida > Malpighiales > Violaceae > Viola > Viola odorata. The sequence goes on along the minus strand of OY829543.1, from coordinate 33,139,674 downwards.
CCAAATACAAGTATAATGTATCACCTGGCTCTGGTCTTGTCAACACCAAATCAGATGCGAGATAAGTTTTTAAGGCGACAAACGCCTCTTCACACTCATCTATCCATTCGAAAGGAGCCTTTTTCCGTATGACTTTGAAGAAGGGTAAACACCTCCCCTCGTTTAGAGATAAATCGTCCCAATGCAATAACACGCTCGGTGAGCTTTTGAACTTCCTTAACAGTTCGGGGAGATACCATGTCCTGTATGGCTTTGATCTTCGACGGGTTGGGCTGAATACCTCTCTGACTGACGACATACCCCAGGAATTTTCCCGTTTGGAACGTGAACATGCATTTGCGGGGGTTTAACTTCATTTGGTATTTCTTCATTACGTTAAATACTTCTTGCAAGTCCGTCAAATGATCTTCAAATATTTTGCTTGTGACCAACAGGTCATCTACCTAAACCTCCAAGTTCCTCCCTATCTGAAGGAGTTTCGATATCTCCTTCTCTATAGCTTCTACTTTCTCGGGCGAGAATACGCGTCTCCTTTGCTGAACAAGCCTCACACAAGGGTCGACATTAAGTCGATGCTCTGCAACTTCTCGAGCGATGCCTGGCATATCTGAAGGCTTCCAAGCAAATTCTCCTTTGCATTTATTTAATAATTGAGCCAGCTGCACCCTTTCCTCTGGATTTAATTTCTCACTGACTAAGAAACTTGCCCCTTGTACCCCGTTTACATCCATTAATATCATCTTGTCTACTAGCTGAGTACGTTTTTCATCCTTCTGTTCAAAAGGGTCTATAGTTACACAGACATATCTGTCACAACTTCCTCGCGTCATGAGCAAATAGCATTCAACTGCTAACTTTTGATCGCCTCTTATCGACACCACCCCGTCCCAAGAAGGGTATTTCAACTTCAAATATTTTTGAGAAATTGCTGCACCAAAGTGGTTAAGAAATGGCCGCCCAAGTATAGCGTTATAGGGCAAGGTGAGGTCTACCACCAAGAACAATAGTTCTTCTTGTCTTTTAGAGGTATCCTCTCTGGAGTATATGGGTAAAAGGGTGACTCCAATTATAGGAATTGGGATTCCGTCTAGTCCCATTATTGGTTTCTTACAAGGCGTTAGCTCGGAGTCAGGCCGTTTCATGAGATTGTAGGCTTCTAGAGAGAATAAATTCACCGCACTACCGTTATCAACAAGAGTTCTCCTAACTCCATGATTGCTAATAACGGGAGTGACTACCAACGCGTCGTTATGCGGGAACACTACACCTTTTTCATCTTCTTCCGAGAAGGATAATACCATTCAATCTAACGCAGAAATCTCATTACCCTCTCTCTGTACGTCTTCACATTTTATTTCGTCTCCAGTTGCAGATATCGTTGGTGTAAGCTCATCAAGGTATGACATTCCCCCTGCTATAATGTTGATGATGGGAATGTCTTCATCATGGACCGTTAACATTTCTTTAGCTCTTCCGGCAGGGACGTTATCATTCCCAGTTAGGTGTTGGGGCGTTTGCCTGTCGTCTTATACTCTGTTTACTGGATTTCTCATAGCTTCTTCCCTAGCTTTGGTAGCAAATTCTGTGAGATAACCTTCTTCTACTAGACGTTCTATTGCAAATTTCAATTCCCTGCATAACTCGGTAGGGTGTCCCTTCACTTTATGGAACTTGCAAAAAGCATTTTCTCTTCCTCCCATGATTACCCCTGGTTTCTTAGGGGGTGGATAACGGATAGGTAACTTCCGTTGTTGAACAATCGCTAGGATTTTTGCTCTCGGGAGTATGAGAGAAGGAAGATCAGGATTCTAAACTTGGCCTTTGGGTGGTTCTGCTTGTTGCGGGGCAGAGGAATTTCCAGGCCTTCCCCTGGGAAAATTACCTCTCTGTCGGTTTGTCACTCTAGGGATATAATCCTTCCGCTGGGCGTAATCATCGGTGTAGTGAGTGTCAGATGCTGCATGTGAATCATGAGCTACAGGTGCACTCTGCGTTGAACCCTGACCTTGGTCCCTGCTTTCCTCCCCTTGGTCGCGCAATTTTCCATAGCAACAATTTCGCTTTAACGCTTCCACAGCGAAATCAACGGTAACGTCTGGCGTTAATGATATCTCAAGATCAAAGCGACTAAGGAAATCCTTCAAAGATTCTTGAGGTTTCCTATGTATATCAAATAAAGCTGCAACAGACTTCCTGATAGGACTTTCCGTACTAAACCGGCTTCTGAACTTGGCTTCTAACTGTGAGAAGCTGTCAATCGACCCGGCAGGGAGTCCCTCAAACCAAAGACGCGCGACCCCTGACAGTGTCATCACGAAAATCTGGCACAAGGCTGAGTCTCTATGAGTTTGGAATTGTACAAAGTCTTTTACCTTGTTAAGGTGTGAGATGGGGTCTTTCGTGCCGTCATAAGACTCCGTAGGGAGTTTCACATGTTGGTTGACTCTGTGATGTCGTATGCGATAGCTAAACGGGTGGGAAGCATTACTTTCTTGAATTCTTCGAGCATGACGGGGAGGAGAAGCATCCAAATGACGCCTATATTGTTGATACTCGGGTGTATGATATCGCCTAGGAGACCAGCTGTGACTTCTTGGTGAACGGGTTCGATACCTTTTGCTGCTAGATCTGTCATCGTGTCGAGGGGACATATCCCCATCCATTTTATTTCATCTATCATCCCAATAACCCCTATCTCCCACACGTCCTTGTTCACTTGGGAATGTAGGAATTTCACGCATGACCTACACTGAAGATTCCAATTGTCTAGATGCTGGTTGCGCAAGACTGACGGGAGCCACTATTGTAGACAGAGCCAAAGGCATGCTTTCATGTTGCCTAGGTCACAAAGGTCAATCCGTAATAATCGATGGGGTAAATAATACATGAAAAGGAATCATAGATCTAGAAATATTAAGAGTAGATCCAGTGGCTAATGCAGTCAAATGTTCTATCTGAGCACGTAAAGCTATCAAAGAGTCTACATAAGTATTATTTGATTCGTGCGCCATAGTTCCCTCCGGAGGAGGAGTAAAGAAACTAGAACCTGCGACCTGGAAAGGCGAAACACTCACTTGGGAGGATACCACTCCCATCGTTAGCCTAAAGAGGAAATCCGTTGGTGCAGAAGGAGTTCCTTGCATTGTAGTGAAAACAACAACAGTCGTGGAAGGAAACAACTCTCTATAGGAAATAAGAGGAATACCACATGACTGGGGTGACGTGGAATCTAAATTAGAAGCCATGGTCTTTCGACCTCCAGAAGTAGACTAGAGCTTGGCTATTAAGGATGCTCACTTAATTAAACCAAAGCTCTCAATGAAAGAGCCACAGAACTTATCAATGTTTTTACCAAACAACACACTCTGTTTCCTAGAAGTCATTTTCCCACAGAACTTTTTTGCACAGAACTTTTCCAGCTAGAACCGGAACGCCAAACAGAGCCTTAGAAAGAGAACTTGTACCTATATCTGGGTATAACAGATGAAGTGGTGAGCTCTGTTCTTGTGAAGAACGATGACTGCATTCACCGACCCATTTACTTTGTCAGTAAAATCCTACGGGATGCAGAAACACATTACTCTCACATTGAGAAAGGAGTATATGCCCTGATCATTGTAGAGAGAAAGATGCCCACATATTTCCACGACCACTCTGTCATTGTTCTCACTGATATACCTACTAGGGCCATTCTTCGCAATCCAGATCGTTCGGGATACATGTTACTATAGAATGTCGAGCTTAACCAGTATGGGCTCAAATATGATTCAAGACCGGCCATGAAAGCACAAACCTTGGCAAATTGCATAGCTGAATGCATTTTCCTTGATACCCCCAGTGGCGTAGAGCGACTATGGGCAAAAAAGGATGTCATCCAAAAGCTGAATGAGACTTATCTTGAACATCCCATTGAACCAGAATAGCACATGAATTTTGATGGTGCTAAGAATAGTCGTTCGGTAGGAGCTGGTGTCATCTTGAAAAGTCTAGAAGGTGAAATATTTCGCTATGCCATTCGCATCTTGGAGCCCATCTCTAACAATGTATCTGAATATGAAGCATTGCTAGCAGAGATCCGTCTTGGAGCAACATTATAGTTAGCTAGCAAACTCACAGTTCAAGGGCCAATCAATATGAAACTGCAAGGAGATTCCAAACTTGTAATTGATCAAGTAAACGACGATTACCAAGCAAAAGACCCCAATCATGCAGTGGTACTGAACGACAGCTGGAAGCAAAAGGCATCACAGTTTAGCTAGTCTATAATGAATGAGAGCACAACGCTACAACAAATGAAATTGCTAAAATAGTGGCTGGCCCGTCCTTCCCCGTTCCTAAGGACGTTCTGGTTGAAGAGTTATCTACACTCACCATTGGGGAGAAGCAACCAATTATTTCGCACAAGACATCAAAGATTGGCGAGTTGCTGTGAAAACTTTCATAGAAACAAAAGACCTCCCAAACGACCCCGAACTGGCCAAAAAAGTGGAAAAAAAGTAGCTCACTGCATCATATTCGAAGGAGAATTACTCAAACAGCTCCATGATAACATAATGGTGAAGTGTGTTACTAAAGCTGAAGGCGAATACATCCTTTGGGAAATCCACGAAGACATATGTGGCATGCACATATGTGGCGAACGGGCATGGGCTAACTAAGTTAGATATTTTTGTGGTCGCCGATAGTATGAATTTGGCGTACTTCTAGCACTTATCACAAGTGAGCACATACATGTCGCAGTCTGATCTCACCGGGCCGTTCAGCAAGGGAGGTCGTTCCATCAACTATGTAGTTGTAGCCATTGATTATTTCATTAAATGGGCAGAAACAACACCACTACCCACTATCTCCGTAGAAGCTGTATGGAAAATTTTCCTCAACCAAATCATCATGCGATTTGGAATTTCAAGAGTATTAGTCAGTGACAAGGGCACACAATTCAAGAGTGAATTTTTTCAAGGGAAGTGTAATGAGCTCAAAATTCAGCAGCGCTTCAGTTCTGTTGCTCATCCTCAAACAAATGACCAAACGGAAGTCACCAATCGCACCATCCTAAACGGTCTAAAGAAGAAATTAAAGATCACAATAAATTCTTGGATAGAAGAATTTCCTTACATGCTCTAGGCATATCGTATGACTGAAAAAACTGTTATAGGCACCCTTCACCATGGCCTTTGGCTTAGAAGCCGTTACACTAGTCGAAATTGGCGCAATGAGTATTCGAGTCAAATACTTCCAAGAAGAATGAAGCAATAAGGGCCTTGAAATGACTCTAGACTTCTTGCCAGAAAAAAGAGAAGTAGCTACCTTAAAGATAATGATATACAAATGACACATGGCCAAATACTACAACCGCAAGGTTAGAGAACGTGATTGAGCTAAAATTGTAGATGCTTTTACTATCTATTTTCATGTAATTTAGATGGTGATTCTACTAATTAGAGATGAATTTCTCTACATGTGCAGAAAATAGATCTAGAGGAAGTAAGCGAAGAGGGGAGAATAAGGAGCAAAATCTGGGTAGAATGGAGCAGACACCTTTCTTGGCCAAGAAGATCCTTCTTGGCTAGTAGTGGGCTTGGGCTTAGGCCACTTAGCTGAAGACGTGTGTTTGCATGACTACTTCTAGAAGGCGCAACTGGACATAGCTTTGAATTTCAATTCAAATCACGGAATCAAATTTTGAGGGATTTGTTATTTGATTTGATTTGGTTAGTTATTTAGAATTTAAATTTAGATTCAAATTATAATTTTTAAAACTAGGATTTGCTAGAGTATTTTAAGGGAGAAAGAACACTATAAATACTCTCTCTTACCTTCCCTAGAGAGACATCTCTTCTTCCAGTTCAATTTTATTTCGTTCAATTGCCTTTCCTCATATTTAAATAGTTTTACTATTTTCTTTACTTTTCTTGTCTTGCTTTAACTAATCTTTCTTGTTCTTAGTAGAGGTGTTTAAAACATGAGTATGAGCTTGCATGAGACCTATCTGATCTTATTAATCTTTAAATATGTATTTAACGAATCTCGTTATAATCTTAATGTGTTTTCTAATAGATTTTAGATCTAGCTAATTTAGAGTTGAATAGATAATGCAGCAGTCATTGTTCTTGGTCATGGATTATTGACCAAGAGGATCGAAGTAGACACCTACACACTAGCGTAACATCCGTGAAATGGTAGGGGAAAGGTTAATCAGATCCAGTCTCGATTGATGCCTGAGGATACTAATCTAGAGTTGTCTTCCCTGATCGTTCATCAACCAATTCAGTAAACCCTTTAACCATCAAGGTGCTAGTTGGTTAGGCATCATCTCTAAGCGTACTTGAGGTGGTGTTGATATAGGAGGAAAGCAGGGGTCATAAGCGTACCTTGATCCTATAGCAACTTTGTACATTAAAGATAAATACTCATGCTTCCATGATTGCAACTCATATCTCATCGCTTGCCAAACCTCTACTAGGAATTTCTCTCATATTTGATAGTTTCGTCATGATCTGTGTCTTGACCAAGAACCTCATTCTTGGCCAAGACAGTTTACTTGCTTTATTTATTTTCTATTTTTTTTTTGTTTTAAATAAAAACCCCCAATTTCACCTAAGTTTTTAATTCTGGCCTTTTATCTTGTTTTAAGTCTACCCATTCTTTGTGGATCGAACCTGATGCGATCCGACCTCGTTTTAATGAGTCGAATCATGCCAATAGATCTAGCTTGAGTTACCTGACAAAACCCAATCAATTTCAAACAAGAAACACAAGAATCGGAGATGGATTAGAGTAGAAACACAATGGATTTTAGAGAAAGAAGAATAAAAATCTGTTAATTTAAGAGACAATTTGTGGTTAATAATCCAATCGAAAATGATCAATCAATAGGCAAACATCTAAATCAACTTATAATCAATCATCCATTCATAGGAATCCATAATATTCAATAAACACAATAATCCCAAAGTTATATTCAATTGCAACAAGAACAAGTAATTAAAAATTGAAGGTAAAAGGAGTTTTACTTGCAATGAATCAAGGAGCCTCCTAAGCTTGATCCTTACAAGGAGATTTCAGGGAGTTTAGAGGGAGGAGTACTCTCTAACTCAAGCTATAAAAACTCATCAAAAACTAACTACAGAAAATGAAGTATGAAGCTATTTATAGGAGCTTCAAAATTAGGTCTAAAATATAGTTTCGGATTTCTGACGAGGGGATAGCGTGATCACGCCTAGTAGATAATGTGATCACACCCAAAATAGAAGGTTTTTGCCAATCCCAACACACGATAGCGTGATCACACCTACCAGATAACTTGATCACGCCAGTTGCTTCCAAAAATGCCAAACTTGGTTTTTCGCAAAAGAAACTCGACCACGCGGGTGGCCTCGAGTTGACACGAATCTCGCCCACTTTTGGTGACTCTAGGCATGTCTCTTGGCCTCTGAATGTGTGCTCATTCATCACCGAAATGAAGCCATGTGTGATCGCATCATCACCTTTCCCTTCGAAAGGATTCGTCGTCGAATCCATTGCTTTAAATTTGTGATCATGACTTGGGCGCACACAATTCAACATTACTTGCAAGGAGCACATCACTAGAAGTGTATGATGTTGTCTAGGAATGTAGTAAATGAAAGGATCCTCATAAGCACCGAATTCCTTGATCAAACCCATAGTGTCGCATCCCCTTTCTCATTGAAAACGAGTATAGGTTCGGGACGGATGCTAAGCATAAATGGATGCTTCGCATAATGCAAATGAAGTCACCACCCTATTTTCTAAGGTTTAGGGAACCTAAGTGTCATGGCATAAAAAATGAAAAAACTAAGGCACATGTGGTCTAAACCTAAGAACGAAAGTTCGGGGTCGTATTATGGACTCGGGAAAGTGTTAGGCACCCGAGTCACATCCTCAAAAAGGTTACCGGTTATAAGGTTGAGAGGTGTTACTATGTTTAATTTTTGACATGAAAATAAATAATCACAACATGTCAACCAATCTAGCGCACAGAAACGGGCCACTTTCCAATCATTTACAAAGGTAAACGATCGTAAAGCGTCAACCGAAATCCTGTTACAAAAATTGGGCCACTTTTTGATTATTTTTAACACGAAAAATGAATAAACCATTGAAGCATGTCAACCAATCCCGCACACGGAAACATGCCACTTTCCAATCATTTACAAGGTAAACGATCGTAGAGCGTCAACCGAAATCCTGTCACAAAAATTGGGCCACTTTTCGATTATTCAAACATTTTTCACGAGTGACTGGGGCCCTCAAAGGTGATGTTACATCTTAGCATTTTTCATGGCAAAACTAGCACGATACCAATTTAATGAATGTAAATAAACCGTGTGGGATCGAAGCCACCATGCTCATGTATCGAAGGTATAGCAATTAATTCCTTGGCAAAAAAAAAAGAGTGATTTAAACATGTCATTCATACGAGATTGATTCATTTCAATGATAATTATCATGCATACGAATATTTCGAGTTTTCTAGTATTTATAAATATCATGCGTACGAATAATATTTGCGGAAAATATTGAATAAATAAAAAAGGGTAGAAAGCATACTTGCGTTGCGTGAACTTGATCTACCTTACAAAATGAAAGTATTAGCGATAGTTCGATTGAAAATAAATAATGAACAACTACAATAAACATTTAATTAACTTCAAACAAGCAAGTAATTAATTAGACGTGGCAAGTGAGGAAAAAAATATTTTAACACATGTGAGCGTATGAACATATTGATAAATAATTAACATGGCAAAAATTAAAAAATAAAGCATACAAAAATACTCAATAATAAACAATGACGTAATTATACATTAAATAGGGCACATGAGTTTGTAATTATATATAACATATGATTTAAACATAACATACGAGCACGCAATAAAATAACACCTAAAAGTGACTCGAATAGTTGACGAAAAATTATTTGGGTCGGGCCTACATGCTGGAATTTAATTAAAATGGGCCAGGAATAATTCCTAGACCCATGAATTTAAAATGGAAGAGGGGAACAGATGGGCTTGCTTAAGCCAAGGCCCATCCGTGTTTTTAAAAAAAAGAAAGAAAAGGATGGGCTTGGCCCATCACCTTTCTCCTTGCGAACTGCTATTGTTCTTCTTCTTCATGTTGCTGGCCACCATGGCCGGCGACCCAAGGTCCAACCAATCAATACAAATTATTCAAAACAGCCCCAATAATTATATTATCATAATAGTAGGTCAAGGCAATGAAAACAGCAAGTAAATTAACTAAAAGTAGTGGCAATTTCACATGAAATAATCAAGCTATTTAACATGCATACATGGCTATTAATTAGCTAGAGCAAGCAAGCAATTAAATTGGACCAAGGGAAGTGTAATTAGTATGAAAAGTAAGCATGCGAGGCAAGTTTTAACAATTTATTCATGCATTACAAGCAAAAATGAAAATTAAAGAGAAAACTAAAGGAAAATGTTTACCTTTCCAGGAAAGTTTTGGAACAAGAAGGATGAGCAAGAAATGGAGATTCAGTGGAGATTTTTGTGTGTCTTTCTTATTGGATGAAGCATGCTATTTATAGGGGAAGGTTGAGTCGGTTGTGTGGTGAGCAAGCCGTGGTGACGCGACTCATTTTTGCTTGGCTGAAAATGAAAGGAAGCAACGGGAAGGAGTGACTGGCGCCTTCTAGAAGCAGTGACATGGTCTGATGACTGGGCTTCCTTCTAGAAGCAATGACACGGCTAGTTCTTAGAAGTATGACAAAGCTTCGAATTGGAAAGGAGAAACTTGCGGGAAAAGAAAAAGGAATGGATGAATGCTTAAATCATGTGACCGTTGGATGGTTGACTAAGGGAGCAGTCAACCAATCCAGCGGTTGATTAAAAAGAAAGAAGAAAAATGCTTAGTAATTAATTATGGGCTCGATCTATCAGTGTGATGAAACTGGTGAGAAATTCGAACGAAAGTAACTACGTTATAGAGAAAAATATGACAATCGAGATGATGCGAACAAAAATTTGAGCTCAACTCTCTAAACGCATTTATTTTGACAAAGTGCCGAAAAGGCTCATTCGGGACCTAATAAGACTAAAAAAGTAAAAGAGCCAAAATGATAGATAAAAATGAAAGAATACGAAAGGACTCGAGCTGGACCGAGGGATCATTAACGGTTAGTGAAAAAAAATGTAACTATAATTGTTTAAACGCGTTAAAATACGAGCATGCTATTTTGCAGGTGATTGAACGTGCTAGCGTCAAAATTCGGGTACCAACAGTTGCCCCCTCTTTACTGTCTGATAAAAAATACAGTGTAACTGAAATTTTTGATGAGCCGTAAAATTGCTTGCCCCAAGTACTTACCACGTCTTGATTGCATGGTAACCTATTGAAAGAGAGAAAAAACATAAGTCGTGGAAATGTAAATGTTGTAGGGCGAGGGTAGCATTCGCATTCCACACGTTTTGACAGAAAATTAAATCGCGTAGGGCGAGGGTAGCACTCGCAGTCCGTGCGCGTGGACAGAAATTTAAATTACGTAGGGCAAGGGTAGCACTCGTAACCCATACGTGTTAGCAGAAATTTAAATTACGTAGGGCGAGGGTAGCATTCGCAGTCCATACGTTTTGACAAAAAATTAAATCTCGTAGGGCGAGGGTAGCACTCGCAGTCTATGCGCGTGGATAGAAATTTAAATTGCGTAGGGTGAGGGTAGCACTCGCAGCCCATACGTGTTGCCTGAAATTTAAATTACGTAGGGCGAGGGTAGCACTCGCAGTCCATACGTTTAGACAGAAAATTAAATTGCGTAGGGCGAGGGTAGCACTCGCAGTCCGTGTGCGTTGACAGAAATTTAAATTACGTAGGGTGAGGGTAGCACTCGCAGTGCATACGTTATGGCAGAAATTTAAATTATGTAGGGCGAGGGTAGCACTCGCAGTCCATACGTTTAGACAGAAAATTAAATTGCGTAGGGCGAGGGTAGCACTCCCAGTCCGTGCGCGTTGACAGAAATTTAAAATACATAGGGCGAGGGTAGCACTCACAGTCCATACGTTATTGCAGGAAAAGTAGATTAAATCACTCAAGGAGGAGATAAATGATAGAATTTAAATGATATAAAGGGAAAGCGGGTCTTACCTCGGACTTACCTTGCGAACTGAAATGAAGGGTGGTTTGAAGCCACCGCATGAACTGAGTTGGAGGGTGGTTGAAAGCCACCGCATTTGATAGATGTAAATTCCGATTCGAGCGGGGACACCGCAACATTCGGATGTTTGGACATTGAGGAGGATAGTCACCTCAGACCTTTGAGGACGATAGTTAACCCGGACATTTAATTAGGGAATGGTAACGTAATCCCTTCGAGGTTGATTGGATTTTGACGAAAATCCAAGATGAGGGCATTACACTGATTTCTTCAACGAAAACCTGGCGGCAAGGGATTTATAACGATGTTGTCATCGAAAACCCAATGGCATGAGATTTCACTGAAGCATATCTGTATCCTGCAAATTGGAAGGAAGCAAACACAAAGCAACAACAGATAGAAAAAGGAGAGAGCAATTGATAATGTGAGAAATATCATGTATTCCTACATTTAAACCTCGGCTTGCCCCCAAGTCTCTTTTTTTGGAACGAAAAGGACCTCTTTGTTTTAAGAGAAAATCAAATCAAGTATAATCTTTGAAAAATGTTCGTTCAGTTTTTGTTATATAAACATGATTGATACAAGTCTAGATAACGTCTGCATCTTGTTCAGGAAATAACGACCTCAAGAACAAGACTTTCCCACGACATGTACACATAAGCAATTCTCACTAGATATTAGTGTTTGCGCTCGCGCTCAGAAACAGGGCTATGTGTTTGCACTCCTAAAAATGCAACAAACATAACACAAAATCAGATTTCCAATGTCAATCCAAGTGAATAAACTTCAAATGAAGATGCACATGCATGGGCCTGCTAATAATCGAAAGGACTTTGCGAGGGAGAAAGAAAGGAGGAATTTGTAGAAGAAAGGAAAAGTGTTGTGTTTGTTTGCTTTTTTTTGTGAAAGGTTTTGATGAGTTTGTGCTCAACGACTGACTGTGATGAGGACAAATTGTGGTGAACGATGCTTGGTGATTTGATCGACGCGAAAGCGAAGTATACAAGTTTCTTCATCTTTTGCTAGGAGCGCTCTTCCTGTGATCGTCTTGATCGATTCCAATTGATGATTTTTTTCATACTAGCTTCTACTTTCATTGACTTGGGTTCTTTGAGTACCCTCTGTATACAAGTTTCTTCATCTTTTGCTAGGAATGCTCTTCTTGTGATCATCTTCATCGATTTTGATTGATGATTTTTTTCGTACTTGCTTCTACTTTCATTGACTTGGGTTCTTTAAGACACCCTCTATTATACAAGTTTCTTCATCTTTTGCTAGAAACGCTCTTCTTGATCGATTTTGATTGATGATTTTTTTGTACTTGCTTCTACTTTCATTGACTTGGGTTCTTTGAGATACCCTCTTTTTGAATCTTCTTTTTTTTGTTTCTTTTTCTCTTCTTTTTTCTTTATTATTTTTTTCCTTTTCTTCTTTTTTTCTCTTCCCTTTTTTCTTTTTTTCTTCTTTTTTTGAATACCAATACAAACAGCGAGTGAAGCAAGTACGATTTCCTTTGTTTTGATTCTTTTGGGTAGTGGCCTTCGATATTTTATTTTGCCGCTTCTCCGGGTGTTAGCGCGGACTGTCAACCTTTGAGGGTTTCCTTTTCATCCTACTGATTTGTTGAAATGAACTTAACATGCTTCTGGTGCTTTATTCGGCCAATTCCGTCTAGCACTTACCCATTTGTGAGGAGTTTAGAAGAAGGCTTTGAAGTGTTTGATAGAGTTGTACATGGTGTACAAGGTATGTGTTTTGAGGGCGAAAAAGTAAAAAAATGAAAAATGTGGAAGAAGAGCAAAGCAAAGTCCAATGTCATCTTACTGTTATCCCATGTCTGATGGTTCATGTACCCTGGATATTATGCAAATATAACTAGCACTTAGCTTAGCATTTACACTCATGAACGAAACGAGGCGTGAAGGCCCAAAATACATACAAGGATATGTTTGTAACTGTTTATGCCTAAATCATGTCACAGATATAAGAGCTAACAAACAAGATCGTGTATATTTACATAATTTCTAAATAACGCACAAGCTATCCGTGACGTGATAAAATGATGAACATGCTTGATCTAAAAACGTAGGATATTTTTTTTTAGCTCAAGTGATATACCCTAAACCCTAAACCCTAAACCTTAAACCCTAAACCCTAAACCCTAAACCCTAAACCCTAAACCCTATACCCTAAACCCTAAACCCTATATATATATAATTCCTACAAATCTATATATTTTTGCGAAAGTTAAGGATTTTAGCAAACAATATGCACACACATTTGTAGCAATGTAAATCATAGGAATTTTAAAAATGCGAAAATGTAAGTTGCGAAAACATAAATTTGAGAAGGAAATTGTGAAAATGTAAAGGAAAACTTCCCTGATAGTGAGGCGCAGTGAGGTAAGTTTGAGATCAGAATGGGGGCACCGCAAAATTAGGACATTGACGCAAAAAGAGATCCGAGCGGGGACACCGCAAAATTCAGACATTGATGAAGAGATGTGATCCGAGCGGGGATACCGCAAAATTTAGAATTTGAGGAAGAGATGTGATCCGAGTAGGGATACCGCAAAATTTAGAATTTGAGGAAGAGATGTGATCCGAGCGGGGATACCGCAAAATTCAAAATTTGAGGAAGAGATGTGATCCGAGTGAGGATACCGCAAAATTCAGAATTTGGGGAATAGGTGTGATCCGAGTGGGGATACCGCAAAATTCAGAATTTGGGGAAGAGGTGTGATCCGAGCGGGGATACCGCAAAATTCAGATTTTGAGGAAGAGATGTGATCCGACCGGGGATACCGCAAAATTCAGATTTTGAGGAAAAGATGTGATTCGAGCGGGGATACCGCAAAATTCGAACTTTGAGGAAGAGATGTGCTCCAAGCGGGGATACCACAAAATTCAGATTTTGAGGAAGAGATGTGATCCGAGCGGGGATACTGTAAAATTCAGACTTTGTGTCATCATGTTTTTTAGAACAAGAGCGCATGAAGTACGTTGATTGGACGTTTGTGTCATTTTTTTCTTTAGAACAAGAACGCATTAAGTATGTGGATTAGGAATCCCATTGCAGCGATGATTTGTATGTAAGGAACTCACCACTATGGATTAGCGTGAAGTGTTTATGTTTCTTATGTCATTCCTTTAGACTTTTATCGTTTGCCCCCAAGTTTATCCTTTCTAACTTCTCCTAATGAGGAATTATCTCCTTCTCTGAACCTTTTATTTGAACGGACCAACTCGTGTGGAACCCCCAATCTCATCCTCAGTTGCGGTGATAATTTATTTACCATTAAAGACATAGGGTACATCAAGACAAACTGATTTATTTATGAAAAGTTTTTGCCAATTTTAAGGAAGAAGGACAACAACAACAAAATAAAAAGATGTGCAATAGGGAGACATCCAAAAGCACGGCGGCGGATGGTTGCACATGGGCTCCCCAGGTTTCTTCACGAGCTTTATATAAAACCCCCACTACCTAGGGCCTAGTTCGGAAGTGGATTGGTGATTGGGTTAGGTCCTTTGGCTAACCCTTCGAAAGAAATCCATTCGCTCTTAAGTAAGTGATTAACCTTTCCTTTGAAGACAAAACAGTTTTCTAGAGGATGGCCCAGCGCTCCAAAATGGTACTCGCACTTTGTGTTGGGGTCATACCACTTTGGGTAAGGAGGTTGGAAAAGTAGGATCGGCGCAATCTGCCCGGCTGTCAAGAGATGTTTGTAAATCTCCCCCAGAGGAACGGGAAGAGGTGGTAGTGGATCCTGGTTCCAACGATTACTTGGGTTATTTTGGTTGTTTGGCGGGTTATATGGAGGTGATAGGAATGGTGCAGGGTATTGTGAAGGTGGCGTGAAAGGTGGCCTGTAGCTAGGCTGGTGAGAGGCAAAGTTGACATCTTTCTTTATGATAGGCTCTTTCTTAGGTGTTACTTCAGGTGTGGAAATAGCGATCCTCCCAAACTTAATTCCATGTTCTACCCTCTCAGCCACTAGAACCATGTCGGAAAAGCTACTCGATGGATTGGAGATAAGATAGGTGTAGTAAGGAGTTTTGAAGGTGTCCAAAAAAATTGACAAGAGCTCTTTGTCATTCAAAGGAACCCTGCACCATTCAAGAGTTTTGAAGTAGTTCACTTGCGGGGAGCTATTGTTAACCTGAAAAATAGACAAAGAAAAATAGTAAGTACGGGTAATGCAACCCCGAAGCCTCCGTGCTACTTGTTCACTCTTTTGGCCACACTTCCACTTAATACTTTTAGGACGAATGAGAAGATGACACTTCGGTGAAGATACAAAGAAAGCTTTTATTCATTCCACTCGACGAGATGTGATCTTGGATGCTATCAACGAAACCCACAGATCGGCGCTACGAGGAGACGTTGGCCACAACAAAAGAGCGCGCAGCTGAAACCGAGAAGAAGTAACTGTCCTTGTGTTCTGAATTTTTTGTGAGAGATACTCCACCCAGAAAATTCTGAAATTTGGCATGGGAATACTTCAGCCCGTTATCAACGTCTTTCATGTTTTATCTGAGTGGAAAATCTGAGCAAATCGCATTGATATTGGCCAAGGAAAAATGTAGTTGAAACCGAGAAGGAGCAACTGTCCTTGCTTTATCATTTTTTTGTGAGAGATGCACCACCCAAAAAAATCTAAAATTTGGTGTGGGAATACTTCAGCCCGTTATCAACGTCTTTTATGTTTTAGCCGAGAGGAAACTCTGAGCAAATCACTTTGATATTGGCCAAGGAAAAAGAGCGCGCAGCTGAAACTGAGAAGAAACGGTTATCTTTGCGTTATCGTCATTTGGTCTATATATTTTTTTGTGTTTTCATTTCAAGGGTTAACTCTTTTTTTTTTTAGCTCTATGTGTGGTTTAATTTGGGGAATGTTGTTTCGACTGTAGGCGATAACCATTTGATATCCTTTGGATGTGTGAAAGAAAGGACACGTTTTATAATTATCCGAATAATTACGAACATTGTTCGTCAAAAAGGGTTACAACCATTATAGGTTGGATTACCTATCTAGATCTACCCAAAAAGGCTAGTAGATAGAAGTCTAGGAATATGGTCACATGGGGCGAAAAGATGAAAATCTAAGTAGCTAATGAACGATTTTTCTTTTAAGGTGGCAACCCTTGAAAGTCGAGATCCGTTTGCTTATACCCAAAATATTCCAACGACGCAATCTCCCCTTTCTGACTCTCCACTTCTTCCATCCCAATCTTGGTCGTAATATCGGGAACAAAACCAGATTTCAACATGTCACCCTATTCCAACTGATCGTTGTTGCTTGAAATCCCGAAAGTATTAAGTGAAAGCATCGTAGGTGTTGCCATTTTGAGTGAACAAGTAAGACAGGGTTGTTTATGAGAAGTATAATTCTTGTGTTAGTGGTTAAAATAATAAATTATAAGGATGATATAAACACACAACGAACATGTAAACATGTGATAAATGCCCGAACATGATGCATATGCTGGGGCTCTGATTCCAACAAAAATTCTTTTCTAACTGGCTGAAATGTTCACAGATGATACCCTGAAAGGGGTCCCTCAGTAAATGGATATTTGATTGCTTCACCAAATCACAAATGATCATGGGGTGCTCAACCATTTAGGGGTTCAAGTCTGAGTTAGGGTTCATGAAAGCATATTGGGACCTGGGCTCACAACGCTTCACCAATACCTTCCTAAAAAAGATTTTGGTAACATGGCCTTGCAATAAGGCACTCAATGCGTGAAATGCATATGAACGATTTATCAAAGCGAATAAAAAATAACAATCACGAAAACAAATTAAATAAAGTGAGTAAATAAAAAACAAACACCATAAAAACGGCTTCGACCTTAAATCCCCAGTGAAGTCGCCAAACTGTCGCACCCCCTTTCCCGTTGAAAATGAGTATAGGTTCGGGACGGATGTTAAGCATAAATGGATACTTTGCATAATGCAAATGAAGTCGCCGTCCTATTTTCTAAGGTTTAGGGAACCTAAGTGTCATGGCATAAAAAATGAAAAAACTAAGGCACATGTGGTCTAAACTTAAGAACGAAAGTTTGGGGTCGTATTATGGACTCGGGAAGGTGTTAGTCACCCGAGTCACATCCTTAAAAAGGTTACCGGTTATAAGGTTGAGAGGTGTTACTATGTTTAATTTTTGACACAAAAATAAATAATCGCAGCATATCAACCAATCCCGCGCACGGAAACGGGCCACTTTCCAATCATTTACAAAGTTAAACGATTGTAGAGCGTCAACCGAAATCCTGTTACGAAAATTGGGCTACTTTTCGATTATTTTTAACACAAAAAATGAATAAACCATCGAAGCATGTTTATTGACGTTTATTTTCATGTGATTTTACCATCTAAAACCACCTTGGTTATGGTAAAATCAATCTTTTTCACGTCATCTTGTGGTCTTTTGAAGGAAATCTCGGCTAAGATCAGAATTGAGGGAAACGGGTGCCTTGAGCGACAAAATGGCAATCTTGGCTGCAAGCTTGGCCAAGATTGCAGAGATAGAGGCGTGATCATCTTGGACTCATGAAAGGCGGAGTGGATCAGGAAGCTAGCTGGCTATTACATCCCTTTGAAGAAATCTCGGATGTAATCTTTTAAGAACAAAAATAATCTGTTTAGATATTTATCTTATGTTCTTTTAATTTCAAACAATTGGGATTTTATCCCTATCTTTTAGGCATTTGAAGTTTGGAATTTGGAAAGGAACGTAATTGGTGGGGAATCTAACCTTGTTAAAGGTTAGGGAAGGTTGTCAATTACAGGACCTTCCTTCTTCCAGCTTCTAGTTTTTTTAAACATTTGCTCTGTGATTATTCGGTTTTGAATATCATAGATTTAATTTTAATTCATGTTCTTCAACTATTCTCTTCTTTAATTATTATGTCTAGTAGCTAAACACCTAATTCTTGGTAAGGGTTGAGTGAGCATCCTTGTGATTCGTGAGACCGATCGTTCTTATTATCCTTTCGTTCATAATCGACTCAAGTTCTGTTTTAACAAACCGGTTCCGTTCTAGGCTAAGACTTGATCGATCTTAGGCAAGACGACGAATTTGTAGCTAGTCACGAAGGGGACGAGAGAAACCGGAGTGACGAAGTAGGCAGCTAACCTCGCGGGGGTTAGTGAACTTCAATCGATATAGGCCTAACCAGGCTGACAATCTAGGGCTCCGAGTTGGGAGTAGCTTGGCCTAGACTCTGTCTTTCCCTATGCCATTGAGGAAATGCATGTGCCTCAAGCCAACAGCTAATTGGATAAACCCTTTAACCAGCAAAGTGTCCACTGGCCAGGATCACTAGGAAAGGGGGTACCCTCCAAGTGATTTGAATAGGAGGAAAGTAGGATTGGAAAGGGGTTCCTCCCAATCTATAGCAGAGTTATGAGAGAAAAGGAGAAAATCTAAAGGTCGATGATCGATTAAACAAGGAAAGCGCTCACGAATTCACCCTTGCCAGGAGTTTACCTTAAGACAGTTCACAATCAACAATCTGCAATCTTAGCTAAGATCGCCTTCTGCTTAAGATTGCCTCTTTTTATTTCATTATTGCTTGTTCTCTTTTATGCTTTGTTTACTTTAATTGCAGGAACAAAACCCCCTCAACTCCAGTGACGAGGAAGTCGAGTCAAGACTACGAAACCCCAACAAGATCTCTGTGGACGAACCTCTTATCATGACCTACGAGTCCCTTGTGGACGAGTGATAAGTTGTATTCCTACCCCATTTCTATATCTTTTTTACAACTAAATTTGATGCCCTCGACACGCAATCAAATTTTGGTGCCGTTGTCGGTGATCTTTTGACGGTGTTTCTTGTAGTTTTGTTTTTATTTTGTCTTTTGCAGTTGATGACCAGGTCCTCAAAGGAAGATTTACTACCTTTGAATCCAGAACTTACAAAAGCTGAAGCACAAAACAGGAAGAAAGCCAAGAGAAAGACTAACGGTGAATTTTCAGGGACGCAAACAGAATCTGGTCCCAGCAACAATCTAGGCCAAGATTCAGGCCCAGCTGAAAATCCAATACCAATCATGGAGGAAAACCAACAAGAACAGACAATGAGGGAACAAAACAGAGGGGCAGAACGAGTGACCTACTCCTGTATAAATCTACCCCCAATGGCTAACGATTGGTCTATAAAGACAAACATCATAGCCAACTTAACTAAGTTCCATGGCCACTCAAACGAGAATCCGTACAACCATTTGAGGAACCTTCACCTCCAATGTGATACCCTAAAACCAGTGGGAGTAACAGTCGAGAGAGCTAAATTGAAGTCATTTCCCTAGTCTCTCGAAGACTCAGCTAAGAATTGGTTCTATAGCTTGCCCCATAACACCATTACAACATGGGGAGACATGTCCGTTGCCTTCCTAAACAAATATTGGAATGCGACTAAGGCAGGGGCAGCGAGAAAGAGTTTAGTTTCCGTTCAGCAGAGGGGAGGAGAGAGTTTGAGCGAGTATCATCAAAGGTTTAGAGACCTTCAAGACATTTGCCATACCCATGGAGTGGCTGACCATCTCCTTATCTAATATTTCTATGATGAAATGTGTGTGAAGGATAAGGAAAGGTTAGATGCAGCCACTAGAGGAGCACTTCAAGATCTTACACCAACAAGAGCAAAATTACTTCTCCAAACAATGGCTGACAACTGCCAAAATAACGCCTCATCTGAGAGAAATTCTACACCTTCTTCTTTGAATGCTATAAATATGGAAAATAAGCTTGATAAGATTACTAACATTTTGATGAATCTTTCTACAGGTGTCACATCTCAGGTACAAACTACAGTAGCAGCAACAAATCCTATGCCTTCGGTTTGCGGGATTTGTCAACAACTAGATCATCCAACCCATAGTTGTTACATGGTGGAACAACCGGGTGATCCAACCCCAATCCCAGTAAATGCAGCATATGGTTACAATCAAGGACAATCTAGTGGACAACCTAGATTCCCACATGAGAGTAACCAATACCCATGGAGACAACATCCCAATCTAAGGTGGAGACAAGATACACCTCAGCCTAGCCAACCAAATCAACAACAACAATACCGACAACAGCCACAACAATCTCCCATAAATTTCCAACACTTTGTACCCAGACCACCTGGAGCAAATCAGAGCAATGTCCCATTGTTACCCCCTGTACCTCAACCGCTTAAGATTACGGGAGTTCCTATAAAAGAGACGTTACAAAAATTCATGCTTGCAACCCAATCTAGTCTCGCTGAAATGCAAAAGCAAATCACCCAATTTACCCAACAGACGCAGCAACCTGAGTCAGGTGGCAAACTACCTTCCACCACAAAAAATAATCCAAGGCACAATGTAAGTGTTATTAATCTCAGGAGTGGAAGCGTCCTACCTGAAAGAAAGGGAGGCAAGTCAGATAAGGAGATACGAAATCAGCTATTTGAGGATGAAGACATCGATGTGGATGAAGAAATCCAAGCAGAAGTTCAGCGGGAACCAACCTTGGGTAAGGCTGAGACTAAAGCTGACATTCCAACCGAAGCAGAAAAAGAGCAACCGATCTTAGCCAAGCCAGCGGCTAAGACTGATGATCAGAGTTCAAAACCTCTAGAGCTAGTGGAGATTCCACCTCCCTATCCTCCCAAGTCTTCCAAACAGAAGAAATTAGACGAGGCTAAGGAATTCATGAGCATTTTTGGCAAAGTGGCAGTGAATATTCCTATGCTAGATTTAATTTCTAAAGTACCATCTTATGCAAAATTCTTAAAAGAACTCTGTACTAACAAAAGAAAACTTGTAGGAATGGAGAGAGTGAATCTTACACATAATATTTCCTCCGTACTTCAGAGCAAATTCCTGGAGAAGTGCGGAGATCAAGGCTCGTTCGGGACCTAATAAGACTAAAAAAGTAAAAGAGCCAAAATGATAGATAAAAATGAAAGAATACGAAAGGACTCGAGCTGGGCCGAGGGATCAGTAACGGTTAGTGAAAAAAAATATAACTATAATTGCTTAAGCGCTTTAAAATGCGGGCATGCTATTTTGCAGGTGATTGAACGTGCTAGCGTCAAAATTCGGGTACCAACACATAGGAATTTTTTGCAATGGGGAATCAAACATAGAAAAGAAGGGATCATCCATGTTAGAATACAAGATATTCTCTCTATCCCTTTCCCCACTCTTTTCACTCTCCCAAGTAATATCTCCAAGTTCAAACAAAGGGTTGAAAAATCCTTGGAAGATATTTGGCTCGATGTGATAACCCGACTCACTCCCAAAGGTATGGTTACATTCACTTTCGATAGCACGCTTACTCTTTTCACTCCCCCAAGTAATATCTCCAAGTTCAAACAAAGGGTTGACAAATCCTTGGAAGATATTTGGCTCGATGTGATCACCCGACTCACTCCCAAAGGTACGGTTACATTCACTTTCGATAGAACGCTTACTATTTTCACTCCCCAATGTAACCCTCCCAAACTTAAACAATGGGTTGACAAAAACATCAAACACATCTAGCCCCACGTGTTTACCCGATTCACTCTCGAGTGTTTGGTGGCACTCACCCAAGTCTTTCCCAAGTATTTGGGTACACTCACCCCCAATTGTCTCTCTACTCATCTCACTAATAAGGTGCTCAACCATATCATTCTTAACACATTCATTAAGTACATCATCCTCAAGTCCACAATTCTCGCTCTTCAACACAAGAGTTTCGTGCATATTATCTCCAATTAAATCGCAATCAACAACTAATTTTGGCTTACTTGGACCACTTTATGGTGAGCTACTTCCTTGCCTCATAAGAGACTCATGAGCATCAATTTCCTTGGTGAATCAGATCATGGAATGTAAAGTTAAAAAATCATGAGCGAGAAGCCGACGTTTAATCCTTTTGTTTAACCCATCCACAAACATGTCCATGATAACACACTCTACTTCTTGGATATGAGTCTTGATTAGCAAGTCATCGAACTCATTGAAGTAGGCTCTTACAGACTTAGACCCTTGTTGAATAGAAAACAACTCATTTTCCAACCCCCGTTGATAGTGTGAGGGTATAAACCACTTACGCATTACTCGCCTCATTTCATCCCAAGTAGTGATCGATTCTACTCTTCTCTTTTTTCTTCCACAACTCATATGGTACCACCAATTATAGGGATTGTGGTCAAATGTCTTGATAGCAAGTTTGGCTTTCTTGCTCTCGGACATTTGGTGGCATTCGAACACTCATGCAAGGTGGTATTCCTATTCTACAAACTCCACTGGAGAGAATGTTCCTCTAAAGAGAGGAAGTTAAAATTGTCGATGGCGAGAAGTGGTGTGGTGTTGATAGTTGCGACCACTAGTAGAGGGGCCATGGCCAAGACTTTGTCTCGAGGAACCGAGGCCATAGCTTAAGTGAGGAGGAGAAGGTGTAGGTGCTCGACCTTGGGTTCTACCATGATTGTTTTGGAATTGTGTGCTTGTGTGGAGGATGGTTCTTCTAGAATTGGGGCTATGGCCAAGGCTTTGATCGGAATTGGAACCTAGGCCATAGCTTGAGACATGAGAACTTGGAGATCCTTCGTAGTCTTCATATTCACAACCACTTGCGTCATCTTGATCTTGGTATTCGCCCACACTATCAATACCATGCTCATAGTCATCGTCACCATAAGACTCATATACTTCATTACCATGAGATTGGTAACTACTACACATTCAGGATGAACTCCTGTTGCACCCTTTTTTTTTGTTGAAAATGAGTTTAAGGTTTGGGACGGATGCTAAGCATAAATGGATGCTTCACATAATGCAATGAAGTCGCCACCCTATTTTTCTAAGGTTTAGGGAACCTAATGTCATGGCATAAAATAAAAAAAACTAAGGCACAATTGGTCTAAACCAAAGAACGAAGGTTCGAGGTCGTATTATGGACTTGGGAAGGTGTTAGGCACCCAAGTCACATCCTTAAAAAGGTTATCGGTAAAAAAGTGTTTGAAAAATAATTTTAACATGTAAATTTGGCCCTCAAAGGTGACCTTACATCTTAGCATATTCGTCGGGACATGTTATTTCCGATCAGGACACGAAGGACGGGGTTACCGTTTGTTCGTTATGCTAGAGCGGACATTGCCCCCTTTTTATCATCGGGTCATGCATGATTAATTAATTAATTACTATGTGATCCTAACATGGATAAATACTAGCAAGATGTTAATTTAATGAATGCAAATAACCGTGTAGGATCGAAGCCACCATGCTCAAGTATCAATATATAGCAATTAATTTCATGGCATATAAAGCGAGTGATTTAAACACGTAAGCATATGGATTGATTTTATCATACACATAAATATGAGTTTTTTTGCATTTTTAAATATCATGTATACAAATAATATTTGCAATAAAAACATTAAATAAATAAAAGAGGCTATAGAGAGCGTACTTGCGTGGCGTGATCTTGATCTTCCTTGCAAATTGAGAGTGTTAGCAACGTTTTGAAAATAAATAAATAATAAAGAGCACATGCAACATTTATTATGACGAATAATTATTTAAATAAACATGATGAAGGAATAAACAATTTATTTCATGCCAAATAAATAAATAATTAACAAGACATAGGAAACAGGTAAATAATTAATTTAGACATGGCAAATGAGTAATCAATTAATTCATTTATTTCATATGAACTATTTATAAAAACTTAGACATGGCATAACTAATATTTCCCTCATTTATAACATGCAAGCATATTAAAATCTCACAATAACTTAAACATGGCATAAACACACTATTATTATGTGAGCATACGAGCATTCCATAGGATTTAAATAATACCTAAAGCATGCAAACTATTCCTACGATTTAAACATATCATCTAACATACGAACATTTTAGTATCATTTAAACACAAAAAATAAAAGCATACGAATGTTTTATGCAATTTACCATGTTATAAAAACATATGAACATTTTAATTAATTTGACGAAAAATAAATGGGGTAGGCCCCACGTTAGAATTTTGGGCATTAAAAAATGGGCTTGGCTCAAATTTTAATTTATAACAAGTACGCGACTTAATTAAATAAAACATGGCATAAACAAATTATTTAAATCATGTACAGTAGAAACTCTATAAAATAATACACTTGGGACGACCAAAATTTATTAATTAAAAGAGTTATTAATTAATCGATAAATTAATAATTATTAATTTATATATTAATTAATATTTTATTAATTTATAGTAAAATACTTAGTTTACAAACACCTTTCAAGCTTCCACTTACTGTAATTATTGTATACAATGCATGTACTGTATATCAAATGAAGGGCCCAATTTGAAAGAAACCTTCAATCTCCCACCTTATTATGCTTCTTGTGTTCAATGTATCACTTTATGGACATTAAAAATATTTTCTATATAAACAAGATCAAAATACTGTAGGTTAACACAAACAAATCATACACACAACATGGCTTCCCATCTTAAAGGTGTGAAAAAAACAACAATGACAGACGAGATTCGAAGAGCATTATGCAAGCACAACAAGGATAATCCAAGTCTCACTCAAAAGCTATATATAAATCATTCATGTAATATGCTATATATAAGGAATTATTAATTTATATTTTATATGGGGTCTAAAGAAATTATCAAAAATGTATTATCTTATAATTTTAGCGAATTATTAATTTAGCACCCTATCCCCGAGTCGGGACCGGCCAAAAATATTATCTTAGAGAGTTTATTAAATAATCGAGTATTAATTTATCGAGTTTCTACTGTATGTATTTAATTAAATAAAGCATGGTATAAACAAATTATTTATAACATGTAAACATTTAATTAAATAAAACATGACAAATGACTCAACAAGTTATTTATAACATACAAGCACACGAAAAAAAATTTAGCATACGAACATGCAAACGATTCATACGATATTTAAAACATGAAAATAGCATACGAGCATTTTACGAGAATTGACGAAATAAATGGGTCGGGTCCCACGTTGGAATTTTGGGCATTAAAAAATGGGCTTGGCACAAGCCAAGCCCAAATTTTAATTTAAAACAAAATGGGCTTGGCTCACCACCTTTTCTTTCTTTCCTGCACACACCACCTCACCTCTTCTTCTTCCTCACAACGCCGCCCACCATGGTCAAATACCAAGCTCTACCAACTCAATAAAACTTACCTGAAACAGCCCCAATAATTATCATAGCATGACAGTAGATCAAAGGAAGAAAAATAGCCCGCCAAACAACTCAAAAACAGTAGCAATTTCTCATGTAATAATTAAACCATTTAACGTGCATATATTACTATTAATTAGCTAGAGCAAGCAAGCAATTAAATTGAAGCAAGGGAAGCATAACTAACCTGAAAACTAAGCATATGAGGCAAGTTTTAACAATTTATTCATGCATTATAAGCAAAAATGAAAATTAAAGAAACTAGAGAGAGAGAGAGCTTACTTGTCCAGGAGAGCAATTTGTCCAAGAAGGTAGTGCAAGAAATAGAGATTAAGAGGAGGATTTGGTGCCCTTTATTTGTTGCATTAAGCTTGCTATTTATAAAGGAAGAAAAAAAATTGGAGTCGGTTGTGTATGGCCGGGGTTGGCCAGATCGGTTGTGTGGCTGGGGTTGGTTGTGTGGTTGGGTGATGAGCAAGCTTAATTGTGTGGTCAAGAGTGATCGGATGGGACATTGTGATGATAAAAAATGAGTTGGCATTGAGTTGGAGGATGAGAATGAATTAAATGGCATTTATGTAGAGTTCATCTCATTTTTGGGCACGAACGGGATATTTTTGGCACGAGCGAAATCACTCGAAAATGAAAATAAACCCGAACCGAGGACACCACGGTGTATAGAAAAATGAGACAAGAAAACTAGCGTACAGTAAATAAACGCGAAACTTGATTTAATGTATTTATTTTCTCTTTCGAAAACGTTGAAAGTTCGGACTTAAAATAAATGTCCTTACGACAAAAATTGAATGAAACCAAACTCGATGGCGTGAAAGAGAAAAATAGTAGGTAATTATCAATTAAAGAAATAACGCGTTCGACCCACGGTCCGAGAAAACTTACTCGGGACCGATAGAAGTTCGCGAAAAGACAGTCGAAAGTACGAAAAACTGAAAAGACATGAAATGACACAGAATATTAAACAAACTAGCCTAGGACCAAGAATCGCCAGAGATTTGACCTAGACAAGCTATTAAATGCGATAAATGAATTAAAAGTGCGAAAAAGCTTGCGGCGCAAGTCAAAATTCAGGTAGCAACAGTTGCCCCCTCTTTACTGTCTGATAAAAAATACAGTGTAACTGAGATTTTTGGTTAGCAGTAAAGACGGTTGCCCCGTTGTTTTTACCATGTTTTGAATTAGATCATAACTGGTTGAGGTGTGAGATTATGCATGAATTGAAAGGTAATCGTTCAAGTAATAATTATGCAGAAATGTAGAATTACGTAAAGACATGGTCGCTCAAGGAGGAGTAATAATTAGACATGAATTTTAAAGATATAGTCTCTCAAGGAGGAGGAGTAATTAGACATGAATTTTAAAGATATAGTCGCTCAAGGAGGAGTAGTAATTAGACATGAATCTTAAAGATATAGTCGCTCAAGGAGGAGTACTAATTAGACATGAATCTTAAAGATATAGTCGCTCAAGGAGAAGTATTTAGATATATAGATTTGTAGAATGTAGTTGGGAATTTCAGAAATAATGCCAATTACGGGAAAATAAATGCAGACTACTCAAATATTGAGGGAGAATGCAGAAATGCAGAAATGTAAATGACAACTACTCTGATAGTGAGAAAAAACATAAATTGCAGAATTGTAAATGAGAATTAGAACGTACCTTTGGTCTGATGTTGGTTGATAGTAACGTACCTTTGAGGGAAATGTCTCGGATAGTGAGGAAGATGGTCTTCTTGGATAATGAGGAGGATGGTCTTCTTGGATAATAAAGATGGTTGTCTCTGATATTGAGGACGTTGATGATCTCTAATAGTGAGGGAAAGATAATCTGATGCTGAATCGGTTGTCTCTGATAATTAGGACGTTGATGATCTCTGATAGTGAAGTCGGTTGTCTCTGATACTGAGGACGTTGATGATCTCTGATAGTGAGGTCGGTTGTCTCTGATAGTGAGGACGTTGATGATCTCTGATAGTGAGGTCGGTTGTCTCTGATAGTGAGAACGCTGATGATCTTTGATAGTGAAATCGGTCGTCTCTGATAGTGAGGACGTTGATGATCTGTCATAGTGAAATCGGTCGTCTCTGATATTGAGGACGTTGATGATCTTTGATAGTGAGGTCGGTTGTCTCTGATAATGAGGACGTTGATGATCTCTGATAGTGAGGTCGGTTGTCTCTGATAGTGATGACGTTGGTGATCTCTGATAGTAAAATCGGTCGTCTCTGATAGTGAGGACATTGATGATCTCTGATAATGAGGTTGGTTGTCTCTGATAGTGATGACGTTGGTGATCTCTGATAGTAAAATCGGTCGTCTCTGATAGTGAGGACATTGATGATCTCTGATAATGAGGTCGATGTAATGGTGGAGGAGATGGATCGCCACGCAAAATTTACTTGAGGAGTGGTAACGTACTCCATTCGAACGTTGATTGGACTTTCGGCGAAATACAAAATGAGGGCATCACAACGATGTCTTTATTGAAGACCCAAGGTTGGCGTGATTCCATCAAAGTGTATCTGTATCCTGCAAATAGGAAGGAAGCAAACACAAAGCAGTAACAGATAGAAAACGAGAGAGCAAATGACCTATGTGCGAAATATCAAATATTCCTACATTTAACCCACGGCTTGCCCCCAAGTTTTTGTTTGGAATGAAAATGGCCTCTTTGTTTAAGAGGAAATAAATTCAAGTGTTATATATTTATTTTTTTGGAAAAATGCGTTCAATTTTCGTTATACAAACATAATTGACACAAGTCTAGATAACGTCTGTGTCTTGTTCAGGAAATAACGACCTCAAGAACAAGACTTTCCCACGACATGCAGTTGTAAGCAATCCTCACCAGATATTAGTGTTTGCGCTCACGCTCAGAAAATAAGGCTATGTGTTTACACTCCGAAAAATGCAATAAACATAGCACAAATATTAAATTTACAATGTCAATCCGAGTGAATATACTTCGAATGAAGATGCACATGCATGGGCATTCTAATAATCAAGAGGACTTTGCGAGAGATTGGGAAATGAGAGATTTTGCGAAAAAGGAATGGTGTTGTGTGGTGCGTGTTTGCTGTCTTGCTCTTTGGACGGTTTTAATGAGTTTGCGCTCAACGATTGATTGTGATGAGAGCAAACTATGGTGAATGAAGTTTTAATGATTTGATTGTGGCGAAGAGCAAAGCTCATGAGTTTCTTCTTTTGTTGGGAGGAGGGACGTTCTTCCTTATGTTTATTCTTGACGGATCTTGCTGATGATGATTCTTCCCCTTTTTGCACTTACTTCCTTTTGATTTGTGTTTCTTGGGGAACCTTCTCTTCGTTTATTTCTTTCTTCTTCTTTTTTCCTGCTTTTTTCTTTTTCTTTTCCTCTTTTTTCCTTTTTTATTCTTCTTTTTTTTCTTTTTTTTCTCTCCTTTTTTTTTCTTGTAGGTATAAGTAACGAAAGAAGCGAATGTAGTTCCCTTTGTCTTGATTTTTGGGCAACGGTCTTTGATTGATTTTTTTGTTTTTCTGTGTATTAGCGCGGCCTGTCACCCTTGGGTGGGGGTTTCCTTTTCGTCTTGATGATTCGTTGCGATGAGCTTAACATGCTCATGGTGCCTTGGTCGACCATTCTAGTCGAGCGTTTACTCGTTTGCGAGGAGAGAGTTTTCTTTTCTTTTTTTTTTGAAGGGTTTTGAGGTGGCAAAAGGAATGTGGGGTGATGTAGGTTTAGTTGGAAAATTAAATTAAAAGGGGAAGAAAACGCAAAGTCCAATGTCATCTTACTGTTATCCCATGTCTGATGGTTCATGTACCCTGGATTTTATGCAAATCTAACTAGCACCTAGTTTAGCATTTACACTCATGAAAGAAACAATGCGTGAAGGCCCAAAATACTCACAGGGATATATTTCATGACTGCTTACATCTAAACATGCCATGGATATAAGAGTTAACAGACAAGATCTCATATGTTTATACAACTTCTAATGAACACGCAAGTTAAACGTGAATTAATAAAAATGATGAATATGCTTGATCTAAGGAATGTTCAAAAACGTAGGATTTTCATCAAGTGAAGTTTTATTTATAATCACAAGGACCAAAAAGCTTTTAAAGATATCAAAAGTTGCCCCCTAAAAGGACTTACATAAGGATCGTACAATAGTTAAAATAGAAAGCAATAGAAAGGAAACAGACTTCCTTTGATAACTTGCAGCAGGGGCCGCCAAAGAGGATTATTCAAAAGTTGGTAGGAGTAGAGTTGGCGGTCGTGCTAGATCCTTTGGCTAGTTCTTCAAAAGTGAACCGTCCGCATTTGATCAATTGCCTAACCTTCCCTTTAAATGCCAAACAGTCTTCTGGAGTGTGTCCCTGAGCCCCAGCATGGTGCTCGCACGTAACACTAGGATTGTACCACTTCGGGTAAGGAGGTTGTGCTGGTGGAGTGGGGATGGGCGTAACTTGCCCAGCCGCTAATAGATGCTCGTAAACCTCCCTTGCAGGGACGGAAAAGAATGGTTGTGACCCTTGGTCCCCATGGTCACCTCGTTCATTTTGATTGCTTGGGTTATTTTGGTTGTTTGGCGGGTTATATGGAGGCGATGGGAATAGTGCAGGGTATTGTGAAGGTGGCACGAAAGGTGGCCTGTAGGTAGGCTGGTGAGAGGCAAAGTTGACATCTTTCTTTATGATAGGCTCCTTCTTAGGTGTTACTTCTAGTGTGGGAATGACGATTCTCCCTGTCTTGATCCCTTGCTCAACTCTTTCCGCTATTAGAACCATGTCGGAAAAGTTGTTTGATGGGTTGGAGATAAGGTAGGTGTAGTAAGGGGTTTTGAAGGTGTCCAAAAAAATTGACAAGAGCTCTTTGTCATTCAAAGGAGGAGACTTCCTGGAAGCTAGTTCTCTCCACCTCTGAGCATAAGTTTTCACCGATTCGTCTATTTTTTTCTCAAGATTCTAGAGATCAGAACGGTCCGGTGCTACCTCCATATTGAACTTGTATTGTCTGAAGAAGGCATTAGATAGATCCCTCCAAGTCCTAATCTTGGCCCTGTCTAGGCCCATGTACCAAGTCAAGGCGTGTTTGGCCAAGCTCTCTCTGAACAGATGGATCAAAAGAGGCTCGTTATGTATCATTTTGGCCATTTTGTTGCAATAAGCCTTGAGGTAAGTCCTTGGGCACTCGACCCTAGTGTACTTCTCAAAATTGGGTACTTTGTATTTAGGAGGCATTATGATCCCCGAAACCATGCACATGTCGGCGGGGCCCATGGGGTCAAAGTCGTCCCTTCAATGGCTCTGAGCCTCTCTTCTAGTATGCTTAACCGGTCTACATTCGGCCTTTCTGTGGAGACCGTATTAAGACCCAGCAGAGGTGTTGATGCAGAGGGTGGTTGCGGTGGATTGATAGGAGGGGTCTGAATTCCTGCGGGGTCGGGGCTCACATTTTGAGTAGAGTGGCCCTGAGGTGGGCGAAAGCCCTGGCACTCTGGAGGAGTCGAATTTTGACTAGGGTCTAAAGAGATTTTAACCAAAGAATTTTGTAGGGTTGTAGCAGTTTCTCCACCTATGCTAACTATAGGATTTGTGGTGATAGGTACAGTAAAAGGATCCACCCATTTCCATTGACCCCCGGGACCGAGGAAAGTTTGGGGGTTTAAAGATCCGGCGATGGTGGATGAGGTAGGTCCCGTTGTCAGTTTAGGGTCAAAGCCAGGTGGGAACTCAGAGATTGCTTCATCTCACTCTTTTTCTGCTCGAGCGGCCCTTTCTGCAGTAGCCCTAACTTGCTCTTCCAATTCTTTAATCCTAGCGGCCAACCCTTCCTCTATCTTAGCTTGTTCGGCCATTTTTTGTGCTTGCAGCCTTGGCGGGGTAGTTTTCCGTCGGGGAGCTATTATTTCCTGAAAAGTAAATAAAAAGCGATAAGTATAAGTATTTACATGGGTATGATATGCAGTCCGCGGTCCCCATGCTACTTTTGATCAATCTTCCGGCCACTCTTTTACTTGATACTTTAAGGGAAGCGAGAAACGGGCGCATCTTGGGTTTGTTCATGGTGAGGATGCAAAGGAAGCTTTTTAACTATTGTAACGACGCGACGTGACCTTGGGTGGGACCTTTAGAACAAATTCGTGCGAGGGGCTAGGGCTCGTCCTGCTTTGGAGATTTCCTTTAGTGATGGGCCGATGAGTTTATTTTTATTTGAAGGGTGAGGCGATCATGCCAAGAGACTCCAGTGTTGTTCCATTTCAGGGGGTGAGTTTTTTTTTTTTTTTTTAACCACACTTATGGTGCTTCGGCTATTTTATGTATCTAAGTTGGTTAAAGCAAAAGGGTATGTGACCGCCATAGAGAAGAAACCGCTTATCCTTGCATTCTGAATTTTTGGGAGAGATGTGCTGCCCCAAAAAAAAATATGAACTTTGGCGTAGGTATGCTTAAATGTGTTGCGAACATCTTTCATGTTTTTGCTGGACAGAAATTTGGAGCCCAGCGTATTCATATTGGCCGAGACACGAGATCGCGTGGCTGAGGCCGAGAAAACTGTCCTCCTTACACCGAAATTATTTGCGAGTGACGTGCTGCCCAGAAAGTTTTGATATTTGGTATGGGTACACATCAATGTGTTATGAATATCTTTCGTGTTTTGTCCAAATTGGAATTCCGAGCCGAATGTGGTTATATCAGCTGAAACAAAAGAACGCGCAGCTGAGTCCGAGAAGAGCAGCATATCTTCACGCCTAAATTATTTTTGAGCGATGTGTCGCCTAGAACTTTATAAAATTTTGCGTGGGAATACTTCAATGTGTTACAAACAACTTTCGCGCTTTGGCCGAATGGAAAATCTGAGCCACTCATGTCGATATTGGCCAAAACAAAAGAACGCGCAGCTGAGACCGAGAAGGGCAGCGATCTTTGATGTGATCACCCTTATCTCTTGGCACTAAGCATGAATAGTGAACACCCAACTCTCTATTTTCGCAGTGTGATCACATATATGGGAGTGATACGCTGCCCCGAAAAATTTGAAATTTGGTATGGGAGAACTTTAATATGTTGTGAACAACTTTCGTGTTTTGGCCGAACGGAAAATCTGAGTAAATCATTTCATTTTGGTCATGACAAAAGATCGCGCAGCTGAGACTGAGGAGAGCAGCATATCTTTACGTCTAAATTATCTGGGAAGGATGTGGCTCTTAGAACTCTATGAAATTTCTCATGGTTAAATTTTGGCCTGTGGTAGGCATCTTTCATGTTTTGGTCGAGTGGAAATTCCATGTAAATCATTTTTATTTTGGTCATGACAAAAGATCGCACAGCTGAGGCCGAGAGGGAGCAGCGTATCTTTACGCCTAAATTAGTTTTGAGAGATGTGTCACCTAGAACTTTATGAAACTTGGCGTGGAAGTACTTCGATATGTTGCAAACAACTTTCGTGTTTTGGCAGAATGGAAAATCTGAGCCACTTGTGTCGATTTTGGCCAAAATAAAAGAACGCGCAGCTGAGACCGAGAAGAGCAGCGATCTTTGATGTGATCCCACTCATCTCCTGGCGCTAAGCATGAACAGTGAACACCCAACTCTCTGTTTTTGCGGTGTGATAACATTTATGGGAGCGATGTGCTGCCACGAAAAATCTGAAATTTGGTATGAAAGAACTTTAATGTGTTGCGAACAACTTTTGTGTTTTGGCTGAATGGAAAATCTGAGTAAATCATTTTCATTTTGGTCATGACAAAAGGTCGCGCAGCTGAGACCGAGAGGGAGCAGTTTTTCTTGTGTAAAAAACAATTTTGTGGGAGATTGGCCGCTCAAAACTCTCTGAAATTTGGTATGGGAGAACTCTAAAGTATCATGAACAACTTTCGTGTTTTGGCTGAGTGGAAACTCTAAGTAAATTATTTTTATTTTGGTTATGACAAAAGATCGCGCACCTGAGGCCGAGAGGGAGCAACGTATCTTCACGCCTAAATTGTTTTTGAGAGATGTGTCGTCCAGAACTTTATGAAACTTGGCATGAGACTCCTTCGATGTGTTACGAACAACTTTTGTATTTTGGCGGAATGGAAAATCTGAGCCACTTGTGTCGATTTTGGCCAAAATAAAAGAATGCGCAGCTGAGGCCGAGAAGAGCAGCGATCTTTGATGTGATCCCACTCATCTCCTAGCGCTAAGCATGAACAGTGAACACCCAACTCTCTGTTTTCGCGGTGTGATCACATTTATGGGAGCGATGCGCTGCCCCGAAAAATCTGAAATTTGGTATGGGAGAACTTTAATGTGTTGCGAACAACTTTTGTGTTTTGGCTGAACGGAAAATCTGAGTAAATCATTTTTATTTTAGTCATGACAAAAGGTCCCGCAGCTGAGACCGAGAGGGAGCAACTGTTCTTGTGTAAAAAAACATTTTGTGGGAGATTTGCCACTTAGAACTCTCTGAAATTTGGTATGGGAGAACTTTAATGTGTCATGAACAACTTTCTTGTTTTGGCTGAGTGGAAACTCTGAGTAAATTATTTTCATTTTGGCCATGACAAAAGATCGCGTAGCTGAGGCCGAGAGGGAGCAGCTGCTCTTGCGTAAAACAAAACATTTGTGAGAGATTGGCTGCTCAGAACTTTCTGAAATTTGGTATGTGAGAACTTTAATGTGCTATGAACAACTTGTGTGTTTTGGCAGAGCGGGAATTCGGGGTCAAATGCATCCATATAGGCCCAGACAAAAGATCGGGCGTTTGGACCCAGAATAACTATATATTTTTTTGTGTTCTGCATTTTTTGCGAATGTGCCATTTATCTCCAAGGTCAACCTTTTGTGTGATTCTGTTTTTTTTCTTTGGATATTATTTTAATTTTGAGGAGAGTCGTATATTCGTGGTTAGTGGCCCTTTGGTACATACATACATGTATATATATTTTTTGTACGAAAGGAGAACTCATATGATTTATCCGAATAATTTACGAGCTTTGTCATTGATGATGATTTTTCAAAAAGGATACAACCAATATATGTTGGATCAAGTATTTACATTCATCTAAAAGCTAGTAGACAAAAGTCTAGCAGTTACATTTGGACAAAAAGCAAAATTTGGAGCGCCGGGTACATGCTCTTTCTTTTGAGGGTGTCAACCTTGGAAGGCGAGGCCCGCTTGCTCATTCCAGAAGTATTCCAACGATGCCAATTCCCCTACTTGCATCATTAACTCGGCCTCTAGCGCGGCCACTCGGGCTTGTATGTTTTAGCTTTCCCCACTTTTCTCATTAGCATGAGTCGTCAAAACCTTTATCATTTCATTCTTATCCTTGACCAATGTGCTAGATGCTCTCCCCTTGCGTACTTCCCTACTCATGCGCTTCTCAAAGTCATCGGAGGCTAATTTCTGATTTGCTAAGCCCATCCGGATGTTGTCTTGGTGGCGCCTTTCCTATTCGCGCACTTTGAGCTCTAGGTCCATTTTTTGTGCCAACCAAACTTCTCTTTCCATGGCGAGCTGATTCCTTTCCCCCGTTATTGTGTGTAGCTGGTTTACTAATTGGGCGTGGGTGATGACCTCGAGTCCTTTGCCGGTGTGTGACTCGCCTTCTTCTTCCATGGGTTTACAATTTTCGGGGTAGGGGAGAATATTCCCATTGGTGCGATTCCTTCTTCATTGCGGGTACTCCGATATTGGCAAGGAAGGGACGGTGTGTCCCTCAAGGCAAAAAGGGTGGGCCCAATCGCGAGCATATTGGAGGTAATTTAGATTCCCTGCGGTATGTGGTAGACTTGACTCCGTCATGTCGAATGTTGCGGGAATTATTTGCATGATGCAAAATTGCCGCAAGGCTAGGGCGGGGCAATGGTGGACGCACCCTCGTGCTCCGATTAGAGGAACCCACGGTAAAGGTCCGCAACACACTATGGGATGGGCGGCTCTCAGCCACTTGGCATGCCACTCGAAGTCCTCCTCTGTTAGGTTCAAGAACCTATCAACCCAAACGTCTTTGTCTTCCAATTCCCAACGGTTGGTGGTTATCACGGCTATGACTTCGGTTAAAGGGCCCGTGCCCGAGCGAAATGCCGAGAAGGGAGACCGGTTTGGTGCTTGCTTAAAGTGGCTAAGTAGCCAAGCGGTTAACAATTGTGTGTAACACATGAGTTTCCCTTTGCCTTTCCTTCGGCAAAGGTCAAGAGAGCGAAGGGTCTCGGCTAGGATGGTCGTGGTGGGGTTGATAGCATTGGCCTCTATTTCAAAGAAAATATTGGTTGCTTCGAAGTCAATCATATCCTTCATCCTCGGGAACAAAACAAGCCCCACTACCGCAAAGGCTAGAATCCTCAAACGATCTTGTCCCTTGGACCTCAAAAATTGTTTTTCGATGTCGGACCAACACCACACATAATTCCCTTCCATCACGCGAGCGGTGACCTTCAAACCACGATCAAGCCTAGTCTTGACGTCAGAAGAAGCAAGGCGAACATTTTGGTAGATGGCTGAAATGGGAGGTGTGAAGCCCATCAAGGTGGAGTACTCTTCCAACGTAGGGGTCAAGTCTACTCCCTTGTCAAAAGAGAAGTGATACGATCCTAGTTGCGTAGGATGCGTAACACGTACCTTTTGATCTTTGTTCAAGACTGGATTTCAATCTGCGGAAATAATATAACTCTTTTGATGTTTAAATCTCCTAACAGTCAGGCGTTAAGCAATCTAAACCAAGCAATCGAGGATCTTTAGTAGAATCCTTAAATCTAGACTCCGGTATGAGAATCAATCTAAGGCAAACGACACAATGATGCAATATTCGGGTTTTACTTGAAACAGACTCGAGAATTGCAAGATTCAAGAAGGAACAAGTGCTCACAGATGAACAATGGGCATAAGTTGCAAGAAACAATTGTTCTGATTATCAAAATTAAGCCAAGTCGGCTAGAAGGAGAAAATACTCCTTATATAGTCTTTATAACAAAACCCTAAGTATTTTAAAGTCCCTTCCTTAAATTACTTCTAATTAGCTATTTAAACTAATTAAAAATAATAATTAATTAAATACCCAAATAAATCCATAAATAGAAAAGTCAGCCAAATAAAATAAAGTCAAAGGTTTCTTTTACTTTTGCGCAAAACTAGGCAGCACGGACGTAATTACGTTAGGAAGGCGACGTAATTACGTCGGGAGCGAAGCGGACCTTGTTTGCCCCTTCTGTTTGGGACGTAATTACGTCATGGGGCTGACGTAATTACGCCGACATCGAGGCTTGCAGCTCGCGTCCTTCTGTTTGTGGCGTAATTACGTCGGGATGATATCCCCCTGATCACGTCAATCCAAAAGGCCGGTGAAGATCCGGCTACCGGCAGGATCACCGTCACTTGGCGTGATGGTAAGGAGATTAACCATGCGCAGGACTCTCTCTCGCAATGTTGCTCCCTCCATTGCATCCTCGCGCTTCAGCTATGTGTGAAGGAGTATAGACAACTGATCTTGAAGCTTTTTGCCTCGTGCTCGAGTCACTGGCCCTGAAGGTGGCAAAGGAACAGTGGAGATGCGTGGGATCGCATCATCCCCTCCCCTTTCGGAAAGATTCGTCCTCGAATCCAAAGCAGCATCATCCATGCCATAATCATCCCCTACATAATAGAAAGAGAGATCAACAACATTAAATGTAGAACTAATTGCACCATACTCACTAGGCAACGCAAGTTTGTATGCGTTATTGTTAATCTTCTCCACGATTTAGAACAACCCATCACCGCGAGGAGAGATCTTGCCACGCCGTTGAGCTGGGAAGCGCTCCTTGCGCATATACAACCAAACCCAGTCGCCAACATTGAAAGCTACTAGCTTCCGTCCCTCATTACGCTTCTGAGCAACCTTCTCATTCATACGCTCAATGTTCTGCTTGGCCTTGGCATGGAGTTTCTTCACGAACTCAGCTTTCCGTTCTCCATCTAAACTCACTGCATCACTTAAAGGTAAAGGGGTTAAATCCAAAACATTTCTAGGATTAAAACCATACACAAGTTCAAATGGGGAATAGTGAGTAGTAGAATGGACAGCACGGTTGTAAGCAAATTCAATAAAGGGCAGGTGATCTACCCAAGTACCAACATGCTTACGAACTAAGGTGCGCAGTAATGATCCAAGAGTACGATTGACTACCTCAGTTTGTCCATCAGTCTGAGGATGATAGGAGGTAGAATATAACAATTTAGTACCTATCTTTTTCCATAGGACACGCCAAAAATGACTCAGAAATTTTGTGTCTCTATCACTAACAATAGTCAAAGGAATACCATGTAAGCGAACTACTTCCTTAAAGAACAAACCAGCAATTTGAGTAGCATCATAAGTAGTTGAACATGGGATAAAATGGGACATCTTCGAAAAGTGATCAACCACAACAAAAATACTATCCTTCCCATTCTTAGACTTGGGTAAACCGACTACAAAGTCCATGGATAGATTGGTCCAAGGGTGGGAAAGCGCAGGCAAAGGTAGAAATTCGCCATGGTTAGCGACCTTAGACTTGGTCCTACGGCACACCAGACATCTAGCAACAAGACGCACAACATCACGTTTCATGTGAGGCCAATAAAAATGATCATGCAAGATATCTAAAGCTTTGGTCACGCCAAAGTGACCCATGAGTCCACCACTGTGGGACTCAAGCACAAGTAATTCACGCAAAGAACAATGCGGAATACACAAACGTTTCTCCCTAAACAAGTATCCATCATGCAAATAATACTTAGAGCCAGCAATAGACAAGTCATGCGCAAATATAGTACCAAAATCAGCATCAAGTGGATACAAGTCAATAATGTGCGAAAATCCAAGGAGTTTAGCACTAAGGGAAGTGATCAGTACGTACCTTCGCGACAAAGCATCGGCCACCACATTCTCCTTACCCTCTTGTACTGAATATGATAAGGAAAAGACTCAATAAACTCCATCCATGTAGCATGGCGGCGATTGAGCTTACCTTGCCCTTTGAGATACTTCAAGCTAAGGTGATCGGTGTCAATGATGATTCCCTTGGCATCAAGTAATGTTGCCAAGTCTCTAATGCACGCACCAATGCATAGAACTCCTTGTCGTAGGTGGGGTATCTTAGCTGCGCATCCTTGAGCTTCTCGCTGAAGTAAGCAATGGGGCGCTTCTCTTGCATGAGTACAGCACCGATCCCCACTCCACTCGCATCACATTCAACCTCGAAGGCCTTGCTGAAATCCGGAAGAGCCAAAACCGGCGCCGAACTCAACCTCTCCTTGAGTGAGTTGAATGCATCTTCTTGTGGCTGCTCCCACCTAAAAACAATATTTTTCTTTGTTAGTTCATTAAGAGGGGCAGCTAAGGAACTAAAATCTTTCACGAAACGACAATAGAAGCTGGCCAATCCGTGGAAGGAACGGACGTCGCTTGCTGTTTTTTGAGTCGGCCACTCCTTGACCGCACGGACCTTCTCCTCATCCACCTGCATACCATCTATACCCACAATAAAACCAAGGAATCCAACACGTTCCATGGAAAAAGAGCACTTACTAGGCTTAGCATATAAATGCTGCTCTCGAAGGATTAGAAATACCTCTCTAAGATGCAACACATGTTCCTCTAGTGATTTTCTATAAATGAGAATATCATCAAAATATACTACAACAAATCGACCAATTAAATGCCTAAGAACATGATTCATGAGCCTCATAAATGTACTAGGTGTATTAGTCAACCCAAAGGGCATAACCATCCATTCATACAGTCCATACTTGGTTTTAAAAGCAGTTTTCCATTCATCCCCTTCATGCATACGAATTTGGTGGTAACCACTCATCAAGTCAATCTTAGAGTAAATTATACTACCACTAAGCTCATCTAACATGTCATCTAAACGAGGTATGGGATGGCGATACTTTACAGTGATCTTGTTGACAGCTCGGCAGTCAACACACATGCGCCAGGAACCGTCTTTCTTAAGAACAAGAATAACAGGAACTGCACATGGAGATAGGCTTTCGCGCACATAACCCTTGCTGAGCAAGTCATCAACTTGTCTCTGAAGCTCCTTAGTCTCCTCTGGGTTACTCCTATATGCTGGTCGATGAGGGATGGCAGAGCCTGGAATGAAGTCAATACGATGCTCAATACCGCAAACTGGTGGTAATCCGGGTGGCATCTCTTCGGGTAATACGTCCTTGAATTCCTGCAAAAGAGAGGAGATACTAGATGGAGTAGAATGAAAAGGGTCAGAGTTAGAAGAGTTCAAACAATAAGAGCGAAAATGCATTAGAAGTAGGGGTCGGCTTGCGCCAAAACAATCTTTCTTGGAAATCAATATTTTCCTCACTTCACTATCCTTGGCATACACTCTCGAATTCTTTTTACTTGTCTCTCCTTTTATCCTCTCAATGCCTCTCTCAACATGCTTACTTTTGTCATGCGAATGTTTTCTGACACTCTCAATTTCACTCTTTCCATGCTCTATGTTTTCATGGAAGCTGTTTTTCTCACACTCTCTCTGCCCATGCTCACTCTTTTCATGGGGGATGTTCGGCTCACTATTTCCCTCTTTCCTTTCGACTATCAAGCCTTCTCTTTTCCTCTCAATTTCTTTTGTTATCTCATACTCAGCATGGGACTTAGCAAGCCAATGCTGGTCCTTCAGTACCTCAGCCGGTGTGAGAGGCGTCAATGTAAACTTCTGTCCGTTCTTTACTAACTTGTAGTGATTGCGCTTGCCATCATGAATGGCCTCTCTATCATACTGCCATGGCCTCCCAAGGATGATATGACTCACTTGCATTGGGACTACGTCACACAGCACCTCATCCTTGTACTTGTCAATTGAGAAATTAACTAGCACTTGTCTAGTCACCTTGATCCCTAGCCCATCCGTCATCCATTGTAAGCTGTACGGATGTGGATGTTTGATTGTTTGTAACCCGAGCTTGTGCACCATCATCCAGCTCACACAGTTAGTGCAACTCCCATTATCAATGATGATTGCACACCCTTTCTTATCAACCAATCCGCGAGTATGAAATAGGTTTTCTCACTGTTCTTCATCAAGAACCTCTTCTTTCACTTGTGCGCTTAGGCTACGGCGCAGCACCATCAAGTGACTCTCGGGCTTTAGACAATCCTCCTCTGACTCATTGTCCTCTTCATCATCCCCTTTGTCTGAACCCCGATTGTCTTCATCTAATTCTTCGTCTCCATTGGGTCTTATGATGAACACTCGTTTGTTAGGACATTCGGCTCTTCGATGGCCTCTCCCGTTACATTGAAAGCAAACAATATCTTTGGTAGGTGGTCGGTCGGTAGGTGGTGTATAAGGTTTGCTACCGGCCGGTCTAGGAATAGAGTTAGTACTGGTTCCCCCTTTGGTATGAGGTAACGCCCTAGGTGTAGCATTCGGACCCTTAACATCCTTTTCCCAAGGTTTCTTCCAAGTACTAACCTTGGTACTTGTCGGCGCTGTTGGGGCTCTACTATACAGAACCCTCTCCTTCCGTTGCTTCTCCATTTTAGTTGCTAAGTGCAACATTCCTCTCAACGAATCATAAGGGTGGAGTTCCAATGTGTTAGCAATATCCCTATTCAAGTCGTTGAAGAACCTTGCCATCTTAGCGTCTTCACTTTCAACTGCTTCTACTCTAGCTAAGGCAATTTCCATCTCGTTGTAGTACTCACTAACACTCTTACTTCCTTGTGTTAGTGACTGCAATCTCTTGTGAAGCTCTTGGTGAAAATAAGGAGGCACAAACCTCTCCCTCATGAATGCCTTCATTACTTCCCATGTAAGCGGCCCATCTCGCCTTAAGGTGCAATTCCTAATGGTTTGCTCCATCCAATGAGTAGCATACCCACTAAATTTGACGGCTGCCAGTTTCACCTTCTTATCCTCTGAGTAGTTATGACAGAAAAAGATTGAATCAACCTTTTTCTCCCATACCAAATACGCGTCCGGGTCATCTGCACCATCAAACGGTGGAATTTTCATCTTGATGCTACTGAGATTCGCATCAACTCTATTCTCCACTTGCTCATTCGGCCTACCACCCTGCCTAACCCTTGGTACATGACCCTCGTTACCATCTGTATCAGGTAACGGACCTTGTTGACCTCGAGGTGGAGGTCTGGGAGCACCACGCTCTTGTTCTGCAAGGCGCTCGTTGGGAGTCCCCCGCCTATGCCTACCAACGGGTGGAAC
This sequence comes from Viola odorata, assembly GCA_963691705.1. Classification (NCBI taxonomy): domain Eukaryota; kingdom Viridiplantae; phylum Streptophyta; class Magnoliopsida; order Malpighiales; family Violaceae; genus Viola; species Viola odorata. The sequence goes on along the minus strand of OY829543.1, from coordinate 33,098,131 downwards.
GTACTCCTGCCTCGGATGTCCATCACTCTCTTCATCAGTATCGTCGAGATGACCATCTGAAACATCATCCCCAAAAGGGTCCTCCTTTCTCGGTACTGAACCGTGAGAGTTATGCCCCTGGTTAAGAGTAGGTACCCTATGCAACTCAACACCTTTAGCCTGCGACTCTTCAACCCGCAGTAACCGACTTGCAGTCGTTCTAACCTCCGCTGCTACTCCCCTTAGTTCAACCGTGAGTGACTCGAGAGCTGCCAACACCGGATTGATATTTGGTCCAGTGACTTCGTCGGACATCCTGTAGTTCCTGAAAGCACAACACTAACAAAGCACGTAAAATTTCACTAATCCTAGCACTCCCTCACGTGTTTACACTCGTGTTTATTCACTCTAATAATCTCACAAATAAGCACTCAAATTTCCTGCAATGTCGATTGTTAGTAAGACTCAAGAATAAGAATAAAGCTTCCAAAGATACTCCCAAGGACAACTAGTTGCAAAACAAATGTGGATATTAGGTAACCGAGTAGTTGCAATAAGCAATCAACTATGCAATTATCTAATGGAGTAGAAAGCAATGTATTAGGGATCAAAGAAGAGATCAAAGACTCAAGAACAACTCAAATATGTCGCAAGATGCGATTCTTTTGATAGACAATATGTGTTCACTTTGCTCTTGCCTCTTTTGCTTTCCTTTTGATATTGGAGTTCAACACTTTTATCTTTTGTATTATAAATTGACGTAGTCTTTAAATATATATATATATATTTTTTTTTTAATTTTACTACGTACACAGTTTAGTGTTTCGATCACAGATTTTGACTCCAAACTCCAAATCAGTTGATTCTTTTTTATTTGGATTAACAAACACAGCTTTCCAACGATACCTTTCTTATTGAAAACGCACTTCAATAGCTATATATATAATTACAATTTCGAAACTGACACACACGTATCGAACCAAGCACACAAGGAAATCGGTTTTAGAATTCAGAAGAAGAAGAAACCGATTTCAGCGATGAAAACTTGAAAATAAAAGGGATACCTTACCAATCATGAACACCTTAAGCTCCGCTACCAACTGATACGATCCTAGTTGCGTAGGATGCGTAGCACGTACCTTTTGATCTTTGTTGAAGACTGGATTTCAATCTGCGGAAATAATATGACTCTCTTGATGTTTAAATCTCCTAACAGCCAGGCGTTAAGCAATCGAGGATCTTGAGTAGAATCCTTAAATCTAGACTCCGGTATGAGAATCAATCTAAGGCAAACGACACAATGATGCAATATTCGGGTTTTACTTGAAACAGACTCGAGAATTGCAAGACTCAAGAAGGAACAAGTGCTCACAGATGAACAATGGGCATAAGTTGCAAGAAACAATTGTTCTGATTATCAAAATTAAGCCAAGTCGGCTAGAAGGAGAAAATACTCCTTATATAGTCTTTATAACAAAACCCTAAGTATTTTAAAGTCCCTTCCTTAAATTACTTCTAATTAGCTATTTAAACTAATTAAAAATAATAATTAATTAAATACCCAAATAAATCCATAAATAGAAAAGTCAGCCAAATAAAAGAAAGTCAAAGGTTTCTTTTACTTTGGCGCAAAACTAGGCAGCACGGATGTAATTACATCAGGAAGGCGGAGTAATTACGTCGGGAGAGACGCGGACCTTGTTTGCCCCTTCTGTTTGGGACGTAATTACGTCATGGGGCTGACGTAATTACACCGGCATTGAGGCTGGCAGCTCGCGTCCTTCTGTTTGTGGCGTAATTACGCCGGGATGATATCCCCCTGATCACGTCAATCCAAAAGGCCGGTGAAGATCCGGCTACCGGCAGGATCACCGTCACTTGGCGTGAAGGTAAAGAGATTAACCATGCGCGGGACTCTCTCTCGCAATGCTGCTCCCTCCATTGCATCCTCGCGCTTCAGCTCTGTGTGAAGGAGTATAGACAACTGATCTTGAAGCTTTTTGGCTCGTGCTTGAGTCACTGGCCCTGAAGGTGGCAAAGGAACAGTGGAGATGCGTGGGATCACATCAAGAAGCAACGGTAGTATGGATCCCAAAATTTTATGGCCGCTCGGATGCAGCCCCAGTCGGTCACGACATCAATTATGGTCAATAGATTCCCGTAGTTGCATACAAACTGAGCCTTCTCCTCCCTAATCAATTCGTTCCTCAAATTCCTAATCTTAGTTACGTCGAAATTCGTAACTTCTAACTTAATTTTAGTTGAGATGTCTGGGGTAAAATTGGGTCCGAGCATGTCTCCTTTGGTGGCTTGGGTATCAAAACTTCTACCCCCGAAAGTATCAAGCGAAAGCAAAGTAGGCACTGTCATCTGATCAAAGTAGATTGGGTCCTGGAAGGAGAGGAAAAAAACAGAGCTTTAGTGGTTTGAATAATTCATTTTACTAGGTTTTTCTTTTTTCATGCAACAATTACACCAGGAAACGTAGAGACAAAAAAAAAACATGACCAAAGTTACGACAAAACAAGCGTGATGCACGTGATGAGGGCTTTTGACGTCGACTAAAGTTCTAACGGCCTGAAGGTTCCCAATGATACCATAGAATGGTCCAAAAAGTGTCGTAGAGCGACTACCAATTCCTTCCCACGAACCCAGGTCACTTTCCAACCATTTACATAGGCAAATGATTGAATCATATCAACCGAGTTCGCTTACTAGAATTGGGCCACCGTCCGGCTAGCTTTAAAGGTTCAAACGGGTTGGGTTTTGTGAACATTACCCAGGACTTGAGTCCCAGGGTGTCATTAATCCCCCTCCTAAACTTATTTGGTATGGCGACCCCGGTTGGTGTAGGGCCTATGCATGCAATGCGTGTGACAGTTGATCAAAGCGATAACAAATAGTCACGAAAATAGTTTATTCAAAGCAGGTAAATAATAAAAAGACAAACACCTTAAAAAACTGGCTTCGACCATACTAGTCCCCAGTGAAGTCGCCAAACTGTCGCACCCCTTTTTTGTTAAAAATGAGTTTAAGGTTTGGGACGGATGCTAAGCATAAATGGATGCTTCGCATAATGCAATGAAGTCGCCACCCTATTTTTCTAAGGTTTAGGGAACCTAATGTCATGGCATAAAAAAAAAAACTAAGGCACAATTGTTCTAAACCAAAGAACGAAGGTTCGAGGTCGTATTATGGACTTGGGAAGGTGTTAGGCACCCAACTCACATCCTTAAAAAGGTTACCGGTAAAAAGGTGTTTGAAAAATAATTTTAACATGTAAATTTGGCCCTCAAAGGTGACGTTACATCTTAGCATATTCGTCGGGACATGTTATTTTCGATCGGGACACGAAGGAAGGGGTTACCGTTTGTTCGTTATGCTAGAGCGGACGGTCCCCCCTTTTTATGATCGGGACATGTAAGATTAATTAATTAATTACTATGTGATCCTAACATAGATAAATACTAGCACAATGTTAATTTAATGAATGTAAATAACCGTGTGGGATTGAAGCCACCATGCTCAAGTATCAATATATAGCAATTAATTTCATGGCATATAAAGCGAGTAATTTAAACACGTAAGCATATGGATTGATTTTATCATGCACATAAATATGAGTTTTTTAGCATTTTTAAATATCATGTATACAAATAATATTTGCAATAAAAACATTAAATAAATAAAAGAGGCTATAGAGAGCGTACTTGCGTGGCGTGATCTTGATCTTCCTTGCAAATTGAGAGCGTTAGCAACGTTTTGAAAATAAATAAATAATAAAGAGCACAAGCAACATTTATTATGACGAATAAATATTTAAATAAACATGATGAAGGAATAAGCAATTTATTTCATGCCAAATAAATAAATAATTAACAAGACATAGGAAACAAGTAAATAATTAATTTCGACATGGCAAATGAGTAATCAATTAATTCATTTATTTCATATGAACTATTTATAACAACTTAGACATAGCATAACTAATATTTCCCTCATTTATAACATGCAAGCATATTAAAATCTCACAATAACTTAAACATGGCATAAACACACTATTATTATGTGAGCATACGAGCATTCCATAGGATTTAAATAATACCTAAAGCATGCAAACTATTCCTACGATTTAAACATATCATCCAGCATACGAACATTTTAGTATCATTTAAACACAAAAAATAAAAGCATACGAATGTTTTATGCAATTTACTATGTTATAAAAACATATGAACATTTTAATTAATTTGACGAAAAATAAATGGGGTAGGCCTCACGTTAGAATTTTGGGCATTAAAAAATGCCAAGCCCAAATTTTAATTTATAACAAGTACGCGACTTAATTAAATAAAACATGGCATAAACAAATTATTTAAATGATGTATGTATTTAATTAAATAAAGCATGGCATAAACAAATTATTTATAACATGTAAACATTTAATTAAATAAAACATGACAAATGACTCAACAAGTTATTTATAACATACAAGAACATAAATATTTTTTTCGCATACGAACGTGCAAACGATTCATACGATATTTAAAACATGAAAATAGCATACGAGCATTTTACGAGAATTGACGAAAATAAATGGGTCGGGCCCCACGTTGGAATTTTGGGCATTAACCAAGCCCAAATTTTAATTTATAACAAGTACGCGACTTAATTAAATAAAATATGGCATAAACAAATTATTTAAATCATGTATGTATTTAATTAAATAAAGCATGGTATAAACAAATTATTTATAACATGTAAACATTTAATTAAATAAAACATGACAAATGACTCAACAAGTTATAACATACAAGCACACGAATATTTTTTTAGCATACGAACGTGCAAACGATTCATACGATATTTAAAACATGAAAATAGCATACGAGCATTTTACGAGAATTGACGAAAATAAATGGGTCGGGCCCCACGTTGGAATTTTGGGCATTAAAAAATGGGCTTGGCACAAGCCAAGCCCAAATTTTAATTTAAAACAAAATTGCCAAGCCCACCACCTTTTCTTTCTTCCCCGCACACACCACCTCACCTCTTCTTCTTCCTCACAACGCCGGCCACCATGGTCAAATACCAAGCTCTACCAACTCAATAAAACTTACCCGAAACAGCCCCAATAATTATCATAGCATGACAGTAGATCAAAGCAAGAAAAACAGCCCGCCAAATAACTCAAAAATAGTAGCAATTTCTCATGTAATAATTAAACCATTTAACATGCATATATTACTATTAATTAGCTAGAGCAAGCAAGCAATTAAATTGAAGCAAGGGAAGCATAACTAACCTGAAAACTAAGCATATGAGGCAAGTTTTAACAATTTATTCATGCATTATAAGCAAAAATGAAAATTAAAGAAACTAGAGAGAGAGAGAGCTTACTTGTCCAGGAGAGCAATTTGTCCAAGAAGGTAGTGCAAGAAATAGAGATTAAGAGGAGGATTTGGTGCCCTTCATTTGTTGCATTAAGCTTGCTATTTATAAAGGAAGAGAAAAAATTTGCAGTTGTGTGTGTGGCCGGGGTTGGCCGGATCGGTTGTATGGTCGGGGTTATTTGTGTGGTTGGGTGATGAGCAAGCTCAATTGTGTGGTCAAGAGTGATCGGATGGGACATTGTGATGATCAAAAATGAGTTGGCATTGAGTTGGAGGATGAGAATGAATTAAATGGCATTTATGTAGAGTTTATCTCATTTTTGGGCACGAACGGGATATTTTTGGCACGAGCGAAATCGCTCGAAAATGAAAATAAACCAGAACCGAGGACACCACGGTGTACAGAAAAATGAGACAAGAAAACTAGCGTACAGTAAATAAATGCGAAACTTGATCTAATGTATTTATTTTCTCTTTCGAAAATGTTGAAAGTTAGGACGTAAAATAAATATCCTTACGACAAAAATTAAATGAAACCAAACTCAATGGCGTGAAAGAGAAAAATAGTAGGTAATTATCAATTAAAGAAATAATGCGTTCGACCCACAGTCCGAGAAAACTTACTCGGGACCGATAGAAGTTCGCGAAAAGACAGTCGAAAGTACAAAAAACTGAAAAGACATGAAATGACACAGAATATTAAACAAACTAGCCTAGGACCAAGAATCGACAGAGATTTGACCTAGACAAGCTATTAAATGCGATAAACAAATTAAAAGTGTGAAAAAGCTTGCGACGCAAGTCAAAATTCAGGTAGCAACAACTCCCATCACCATTGGAATGACGGCTAGTGACACCATAGGAACCATCATCATCAACACTAGCCGGTTGGTATCCATCATTACCATTGGAGTGGTTTCTATCATCACCATAGGAACCATACTCATCAATACTAGACGGTTGGTAACCCTCATCATAGGATTCATATCCATCATCACCACCGCTTTGGTAGCTACCATAATCATCACACATTTCTTGGTCACACCATCCACTATCACTCTCTTGTGACATTGTGCCTGCTAAATTAACAAGCTAGATATCCATAGGTGTTAGTGGAACAAACACTCCCTCACGTGTATCTCTCGTGTTTAGCTCTCTCGAAATTGCTCTCATAAAATTCTCAATTCATAAGCTCACTATTGATCAATCCTTTCGTCTTAAATAACAACCGCAAGACTCAACAAGAAGAGCATACAATTATGAGACGTAGCACAACAATGTCAACCAAGAAAGAAGAAGGAATTTGGTTGACAAACAATGAGAAAGCTGTGTTTGATGGAGTTGTTCTTGGACAGACCTATAGCTTCGACACTTAAAAACAAATAGACAACGATGGCTAAAAATCACGAAATTAATTAGGGATATTCCTAAGGTATAGAGCTACAACTTTCATGCAGGATAGAAAGGAAAAATGCAGCTGAAACACACTATAAATAGACCAACAACACAGGTTGCATCCTTCTCGGATGAAAGCTGCGCAACTTTCTGTTTTGGCCAAAATATATAAGAATTCCACAAAATTTCCTGATGACTTAAGAACAAATATTTCTACACACAAGATGAAGTTTGTTGACACTGAATTTCAGAATTTTCTGTGCGGGTTCAAATAATTGGACAAATATGAAGATGTTCAAGAACACCAAGAACACCAAAAATCTGGAAAAATGGTAATTCTCAAATTTGTTATTCAAATGGCTTAATTTCTTCACCAAAAGTTCAACAAACTCAAGACAATCATAAAAACACACAAGATTAGAGGTTTTCAACCATAGATTTCACTTCGATCTCGAACAATTGCAAAAAAATGAAAAATTTGGAAAAACTCAAGCAAATTGGCTCTGCTACCACTTGATGCGATCCAGCCTCATTTTAATGAGTCGGATCGTGCCAATAGATCTAGATTGAGTTACCCGACAAAACCCATCAATTTTGAACAAGAAACATAAGAATTGGAGATGGATTAGAGAAGAAACGCAGCGGATTTTAGAGAAAGAAGAACAAAAATCTAGGAATTTAAGAGACGATTTGCGGTTAATAATCCAATCGAAAATGATCAATCAATAGACAAACATCTAAATCAACTTATAATCAATCATCCATTCATAGGAATCCATAATATTCAATAAACACAATAATCCCAAAGTTCTATTCAATTGCAACAAGAACAAGTAATTACAGATTGAAGGTGAAAGGAATTTTACTTGCAATGAATCAAGGAGCCTCCTAAGTCGATTCTTACAAGGATATTTCAAGGTGTTTAGAGGGAGGAGTACTCTCTAACTGAAGCAATAAACACTTATCAAAAATGAACTACAGAAAATGAAGTAGGAAGCTATTTATAGGAGCTTCAAAATTAGGTCTAAAATATAGTTTCGGATTTTTGACGAGGGGATAACGTGATCACGCCAGCTGCTTCCAAAAATGCCAAACTTGAATTTTCGCGAAGGAAACTCGGCCACGCGGGTGGCCTCGGGTTGGCACGAAGCTCGCCCACTTTTGGTGACTCTAGGCATATCTCTTGGCCTCCAAATATGTGCTCATTCATCGCCAAAATGAAGCCATGTATGATCGCCTCAGAACCTCTTACCATTATTTGTAATCCTTTGTAGGTACTAATAAGTTGTATTTATTTTTGACGGATTCGACACCCATCAGAACGACTCCTCAAAGTCGACAATTTAGTCCTTCGACGACGAGACTCAGCGGGCCGAGAGATGACTAGACTTGAAGCGAACTGGGAAGGACCATTTTGCGTCATACGCATAGTGGGCAAAGGCGCATACAGGTTGGAAACAATGAAGCATAAACCACTTCCAAACACATGGGACTTAGTCAACCTCAAGATCTATCACAAAAGATCGAAAGCCATTTCCGTAAATCTTATTATGTAAGAACGACACACACACACATATATATATATATATAATAAAAAATAATATATATACATGTCTGTTTTAGGAGTGGAACGGCCTTTGTACATATTATTTAATAAAACTCCCATCGACGTAGGCATTCTTTCATCAAACCACGTAAAAATATCCTATCGTCTTCTTTTCTTTCATGCATCTACTCTCTCAAACGGCTTTATTAAGCCTCAAAAGCTTTATTAAGCATAGCGATATTTGTCTAGGACTTCATTAAGCCCGGAACAGCTTTATTAAGCCTCAAAATCTTTATTAGGCATAACGATATTTATCTACGGCTTCATTAAGGCTAGAACAACTTTATTAAGCCTCAAAAGCTTTATTAAGCATAACGATATTTATCTAAGGCTTCATTAAGCCCATAACGACTTTATTAAGCCTCAAAAGCTTCATTACGAATAACGATATTTATCTAAGGCTTCATTAAGCCCCAAAAAATGTTTTTGAGCCTTAAAGGCTTTTTTGAGCTATGTGATATTCATTTATGGTTTTATCAAGCCACAAACGATTTCATTAAGCCAAACAATATCCATATATGACTTTATAAAGTCTCGAACGGCTTCATTAAGCCTAACAATATCCATATACGGCTTTATAAAGCCTTGAACGGCTTCATTAAGCCTCGTAAACTCTTTAAGCTTAACAAAGCTTCATGACCTCATCAAGCCTAAAAACAATTTTATTAGACATCAAAAACTTAATCAAACTTACGATATTCATGCATAAACATCATCAAATATCACAAAGCCATATTCTTTCATAACAAACATAATACAATATCAAACCATTTACAATCAAGCTTCACAAAAGTTTGAAACCAAAATAGAGAGAAGGAAATATTATAAACAACCGTTCACAAATGAACTTGACAAAATTTGTTTACATCAAAATAGTTCAAACCTCGGGGATATCTTCCTAAGCAGGGGCAGTTTCACCTTCCTGTGTAGAGGCGTATTCACCTGGAACGACGTCCTCAATCAATTGCTCCTCAAAATATGGACTTATTGCGTCCTCAAAGGCATCATCATCCCAGTCAATAGGTCGGAAACCTTCACGGTCCATGACATTAATCACATATTGATTATAAATAATGAGTGTGTTGAGAATCAACTCATTATGACGTTCAGAGAGAACCTTGTCTTTGTCCAAACGCGCCTTCTCCGCTGCAGCCATCTGCCGTTCCATTTCAACCATTTTCCCTTCCATCTTAGCCTGTTTCTCTTCAACCATATTTACTCGGGCCTCCAAAGCAGCCATCTTCTCTATAAAATCAGAAGTCATCTGGTTCTTTTCCTTTTCATTAGAAGACAGTTGTTTTCTCCATCTCACTTAGTCGTTCCTCAGCTTTCTTGAGTTGTGCCTCCAAACCGGTCTGCTGAGACCCCAAGCTCTCCTTCAAAGCACTCTCCCTCATATTCGCGGTGTTCACAATCTCTAGCTAAATCAACAGACATGAAAAGGGAGAGTGGACAGCAAGGAGCCCGTGAGCTTGGCGAGCAAGGAGCGCATGGTCATCGCGGCATGACGAGCAAAGGGAGAGTGGCCATGAACAGTTCAGTCGATGGGAGGTTCGTGATGATGATTTGCGTTGGGGGAGAGGCCGAGGAAGAATTGGGCATGAAGGAGGAGAGTCAGTTCTGGAAAGGTGATGAGCGGCATTAATGTGCCTTAATTGGTGATGGTAATGGTTTTAAAAGGGGAGAGGGAGCCATTGATCTGTTTGAGTCAAAAAAATCAACGATGGATGATGAAAATGAAAGAAAGGTGGGTTTTAATTCATTTTATTTGGTTCGAGCTGATGGTACGAGCAAACTCGCTTGAAATGAATAATAGCTCGAATAGAAAATTACCATAATACAGAATAAAATGAAACAACATAAATAATAAACAGTAAAGAAGGAAAAAGTTCGATCTATGGTCCGAGAAAGCTCGCTCGGAACCGATAGAAGCTCGAACGGGAAAAAATACAAAAATACGAACTAAACAAAATAAAATAAAATGACACGAAACAAAATAATAATAAATAATATATATCAAATAAACGAAAATGTTTGATCTACGGTTTGAGGAATCTCGCTCGAAATCGATAGAAGTTCGAACAAAAAAATAGTAAAATATGGAAAAAATTGAAAAAAACTGAAATGACACGGAATTATATGAAACAGAAAAATAAGTAATGAATGATCGAAAATAAATAGCAATATGAATTTAAAAGGTTGATAATATGATAAAATGATAGAAATGCGGTAATGACATATAAAATGTCAAAATTCGAGTAGCAACACACACTATGGAAAGATAAAAAAAACATCCTTAAATGTAGCATTCTCATCATCCAACAAACATCTTAAATAATCCCAACGATTCCACTCTAGTGACTCACCAGCCTGTTGAGTCTGAATGGGCGTTGGAATGGTCTGAACGGGTAACAGATTAGAAGGACGACTTGTCCCCATAGAAGGGGCCGTGAATTTCTTCTTCAACGCAGGTGAAGATGAGGGCTTCTCTGTGGCCTTCATTTTGCCTTTCTTTTTCTGAGCAACCTTCTCCCCAAGCTTACGACAGCCTCAAAGGATGATCTGCACGCCCTATTTTTTGAAAAATACAGAAAAAACATAACTGTTAATACACGCAGACTATTTAATAAGTATGTAAAGTACAGTACATACAGGAAATTACATTGAATGGATGCATCCCAGCCTAGTCACCAGGTTAACATGTAAACATCAAAATGGGTTGTAATCCCATTCTCAATTACCCTACATGCCCGAAGAATGAGCTCCTCTAATTGAAGACCCTCGGGAAAGGCAACTGGTACGATCCTAGCCCCGAGGCTAACCCTAGCGCACGCACAACGCGCACACACCTTGCGACTAAGGCCAATCAACCGAAAGCGTCGAGCCCAAGATGTTCCAAAGCTTCAAGGGAGGTTACAACAACCTCTAGACATGTAAACTAGGCAAGGAACATTGCTGGATCAAGTCCTTAGGAGAAGGATGACATGGAAGGTGGCTTGGAGGCGCAAAGTGCAAGGTTGCACATCTACACGAGCCAATTCATGGAAGAAAGGTTCCAAATCGGGTTCCAAGATAAATACAAGACCTATTGGGATCTTGGGAGAGCCTCTGCCAATTTTGAGGTCATTTGGAAGAACAACTTGCAAGATGGCCCGTTGCTACTTTTGCATGCACAAGTGTCCTAAGCGCAAACGTGACGGACAACTTCATCGGACCATATCTCGATCATCAAAGGTCAGAATCATGCGATCTTTATCAATTATGAAACCTCATGATGTCTTCTTCATTGTGTCAAAAATTAAGATCAAACTCCTGATTATATTGCTTGTTATCGGTCGACACAATTTCGCTGACAGCAATCCTACGCGGATGAGGACTTCAAAACGCGTCTGTCAACGCCAACGACCATTCTTCAAACCAGTCAGGCCCAGACCAGGAAGAGGAGCACCCTCCTACTATTTTTGGGTCTTAGGTATCGAATGGGACAGGTTTCAGCCCAATTGGACAAGTCAATCAACAGTTAGGGCAGGGAGACATTTTGGCGCGCAGTGTGAACGCGAGCAGCCCGCAACTTGGAGAATTCAGCCCAAACCTTGGCCTGATGATGCGAATGCTTCTAGGAAGTTATAGAAGGCTTTATTTGCATTTATTAATTAGTTTTTACAGTTATTAGACTAGTAGAAGTTCTATTTCGAAGTTACTTAGGAGTTCTAGTTAAAATAGGTTTTCTAGTCTTAGTTAAACTTGTATTGTTTATGCCTATTTAAAGGCAGCCGCTTGGCTTAATAAAATAAGATCTTTTTCAGAAAAACCCTTGCATTAATTGATCTCACTAAGAACCTTGAATCCTTTGATTCCGAACACTCGAAGAACAACTCAAGTAAATCGAAAGTTCATCCTATTGTTCGCCTATCTAGGTTGCTAACCTCACCAAGGGTTAGAGGGTTAGAAGTTCGAGCAAGACCCTTGATTGCGTAGCTGGGTTGGCTAGATAATTGCGTCTAGTAGGGTCAGCGCTCGGTTGAGTTATTATTCCGCACGAAACCCACACTTGAACAACGATCGCATAAGGAGAAACGATTCAAGCCTAGCGAGGATCGTATCAGTTGGTAGCGGAGCGAAGGCCGTTCAAGTTTGGTACGTTATCTATTTTCATTAAATAATTGTGTCAATTTACTCTAGTCCGGAGTCAATCACCCTTCACCCATTTAGTTATTTTCGTTTTTTTTTTTGTTGAGTCGGTTTAGAAACCAATTTTCTAAATCAAGTTTTCCTTTGCGTTTGTGTTTTTATTTAGACAAATCTAGTCCGATTTGTTTGTCTTATGTCTACCAAATAGAGTCACAAAAATCAGTCCCCCAAAGTGTCAAAAAGTGTCACAAAAATCAGTCCCCAAAGTGTCAAAATAGAGTCACAAAAATCAGTCACCCAAAGTGTCATCAAAGTGTCACCAAAAACAGTCCACCAAAAGTGTCGGTGTCGAAATCGTATTTCAATACATATCTGTTGAAGTTAGATTTCAGTGAAAGAGAGTCTGTTGGAAAGCTGTTTGTTAGGAATCTGAATCAAAAATAATCAAGTGATTTGGACACCGGAGTCAAAAGTTACAGCCAAAGTCCCAAGACATGTTCCTTTAGTCGTTGTTTCTTAGAGTCAGAAAATTCTGGAACCGAAACACAAAATCAATATATAGGAGGCCAGTCCAGAAAATTCTGAAATTTTTACACAACATATTTGGAGCTTTTACGGATCTACTGCAAGAAGAATCTCTTAATTCGGAGGTCAGACGTGGAAGATATTAATTTTACAAGTTGCAGACACAAGCTGTGAGCGAAAAACGCAATTTTTAAGTCATATCAACATCATCTATGGAGAGAGCGTGGTATGAGAATGATGCCTATATGAGATGAGCTGTATGATAGGTATGATGGGAGGAGACCTCGGTTTAAGGATCAACTTGACACAAACCATAGGAGCATGAGGATGATAATCCCTTCCTTTGGAGGAACAGAAAATCTGCATTATTACTTAGCGTGGGAAAGGGAGATCCAATTGATCTTTGATTATTGTGACTACTCAGAGGAGGAGAAAGTGACGATGGCATTGTCTGGGTTCATTGGGTATGCCGCTCGTTGGTGGAGTTATATGGGCAGCGTTCTAGTCACCCCAATTTTGACTTGGAATGATATGAAGATACTTATAAGGCGACGATTCCTACCCGCACACTTTCGAGAGGAGTTTCACCAACAACGACCAGCCTTCCCTCAAGAGAGTAGAGGTGTTGGTGAGTATTATAATAAGGTGAAGATTTCTTCTTCTTACCCTAGTGTTGTGCCAAACAATAGAACTCATGATGAATGTTTAGCTTCTCTCTTGAAGAAGCTCAAACATAAGTTAGGCTATGAGGCGAAGAAGTGTATTCAAGTTGAAGATGCCAAGACCACTAATCCACAACATGTTCTTAGCAAAGATGATGAGACTAAGGAGAGTCAGTTGACCGATTTGAGTAGTAGTGTTGCTAGTGCGCAAGATAAGAAGGGAGCAATTGTTGAGTGCAATGTGAGTATAAAAGAAAAAGAAATTCAAAATAGCCCCCATGAAAAGAGTGAGCATGGGTTGAAGGAAGAGAATTGTACTCGTATAAAGGAAGAGTTGAGTGAGAGTTCCGAAGGGAGAGAAAGTGAAAACGCACTAGTAGTGCAAGAGATTGTTCTTGGCAAAAAGAGTGAAGCTTTGCCGAAGCAATTGAATTTTACTAACCCTTATCCAATTGTTTTCTCTTCTTCTATTTCATATTCTTTAGGGCAGAGAAAGAAAGAAGTTATTGAGGAGGATGAGTCCCCTAAGCTACTGCAATTGAAGTGGAAGAAACATAGCAATTCCGTGGAGCATATTGCGCCAAGCCTTAGACGAAAGGGTGTGGTTGGATTAAACTTTCTTAGAGCGGAATTGTGGAGGTATGTGGACATCATTAGTGCATATGATTCTAGAGTTGAATTTGATTTAATTGATGATGGTCCTATGCAAAAGCCTAAGGATGAAACACTTGCTTTTGAGGAGTACTTGTGGAAACACATGAAATTTGGAGTTTTGGTTAGGCCGAGAGATGAGATAGTTGTACCAAGAGATATTTATGGTGATTTCTTACAAGTTGGTATGGCTAGTATGTGTTGTAGTATGTCTCTTGAGAGGGTTTGGTATTGGTACAGTTTGTCTATGGAGTTTGTGTATAAGCGCCGAAAAAGGCTTTTTGGCGATGTAAGGCAACAAGGATGGAGAAACCTTGGGATACCGAGATCACAGCCTTATGTATCTCTTTATTGGAGACAACCTACAATAGAGGGAAGTAATGAGAGAGCTTGGAGAGCAAAGTGTTATTCGTTGGTTTGCAAGTTTGAGTTGTTTAGTGAATTTTCACTTATGTTTACTTGGAACCAATGCGGCTTTGATTTTATGTTTATGGGTTCATTGAATCCTTGGTGTGTGGAGTACTTGGGTAGTATAAGAGTTCACAAGGAGTTGATGATAGCACAAGGGCAAGCCGTGGTACACATGAAAGGTTTGAGTGTTCCTTATGCGACTAAGGGATACTTAGAAAGATTGAAGCGGTTCTTGAAGGTGGTTGATAGAGGAAGGATGTTCTTATACCAGCTTTGGTTGCCTACTCAAGTCAACAAGACAACCACCATGAGAGACGTTGGTTTAGCCCAAACTACCGCCGCACACAAAGGCACCACCGCCGAGTTGGATGCCTTGGGTATTTCCTATCACTTTCATGTTTCCTTTACTGTTTCTAATTTGGAGAGTGTTGCTGCCATTGAGGAGACAGATTCGAGGGTGAATCTTTTCGAAGGGGTAGGGAATGATACGATCCTAGCCCCGAGGCTAACCCTAGCGCACGCACAACGCTCACACGCCTTGCGACTAAGGCCAATCAACCCAAAGCGTCGAGCCCAAGATGTTCCAAAGCTTCAAGGGAGGTTACAACAACCTCTAGACATGGAAACTAGGCAAGGAACATTGTTGGATCAAGTCCTTAGGAGAAGGATGACATGGAAGGTGGCTTGGAGGCGCAAAGTGCAAGGTTGTACATCTACGCGAGCTAATTCATGGAAGAAAGGTTCCAAATCGGGTTCCAAGATAAATACAAGACCGATTGGGATCTTGGGAGATCCTCTGCCAAGTTTGAGGACATTTGGACGAACAACTTGCAAGATGGCCCGTTGCTACTTTTGCACGCACAAGTGTCCTAAGGGCAAACGTGACGGACAACTTCATCGGACTATATCTCTATCATAAGAAGTCAGAATCATGCTATCTTTATCAATTATGAAACCTCATGATGTCTTCTTCATTGTGTCCAAAATTCAGATCAAACTCCCAAGCCCAGGTTTGTTATCGGTCGAGACATTTACGCTGACAGCAATCCTACGCGGATGAGGACTTCAAAACGCGTCCGTCAACGCCAACGACCATTCTTCATACCAGTCAGGCCCAGACCAGGAATAGGAGCACCCTCCTACTATTTTTGGGTCTTAGCTATCGAATGGGACAAGTTTCAGCCCAATTGGACAAGCCAATCAACAGTTAGGGCGGGGAGACATTTTGGCGCGCAGTGTGAACGCGAGCAGCCCGCAACTTGGAGAATTCGGCCCAAACCTTGGCCTGATGATGCGAATGCTTCTAGGAAGTTATAGAAGGATTTATTTGTATTTATTAATTAGTTTTTACAGTTATTATACTAGTAGAAGTTCTATTTCGAAGTTACTTAGGAGTTCTAGTTAAAATAGGTTTTCTAGTCTTAGTTAAACTTGTATTGTTTATGCCTATTTAAAGGCAGCCGCTTGGCTTAATAAAATAAGATATTTTTCAGCCAAACACTTGCATTAATTGATCTCACTAAGAACCTTGAATCCTTTGAGTCCGAACACTCGAAGAACAACTCAAGTAAATCGAAAGTTCATCCTATTGTTCGCCTATCTAGGTTGCTAACCTCACCAAGGGTTAGAGGGTTAGAAGTTCGAGAAAGACCCTTGATTGTGTAGCTGGGTTGGCTAGATAATTGCGTCTAGCAGGGTCAGCACTCGGTTGAGTTATTATTCCGCACGAAATCCACACTTGAACAACGATCACATAAGGAGAAACGATTCAAGCCAAGCGAGGATCGTATCAACAACCTTGGCCTTACTCCAAGATGAACTTCGACACACAGTGTCCCAGGAATTGCAGAATTGTAGATCGTCAGGAATGGTCACCACACAATAACGGTTCTTCCAATTGTGAATGGACGTTTGCATGTTGCCAAAAGCACTAACAAAATTTGTACCCAACACCTCTTCATCACAAGGAAATATCTAAAAACATCCACAGGCAGAGCTTGCAAAGCTACCAACACCTCTGTAGGAAGGGTGCCTCTGACAGTAAAATGGCTCTGCGTGATCCTGCACAGCTCCAGAATGACATTCAAGAGTGACCATCCGTTCAACATGATCCGCACTAGCGCTAGTGAGAATTCATCAAAGATCTTTAGGAATAACGAATGAAAGGGAAAAGTTACTCTGTGTTCCAGCATGCAAAGATACAGCATGAATGACTTGTTGTCGTCGGGGAAACTATAATGCAGCAATCTGCCAGGTCCTAGTGTGTGCAAGACATACTTTCGAGGAAAGAAATCGTTCCCCTTTTCCAATGAAGAGCTTACCGCTTCCATCATTTTCATGTAGCTTTTTAGATCAAACACAAGCTTATCTCGATTGATGTCCATCTCTTTGGCCTCTTTGGCCTCCCTTGCCTCTTCCTTCTCATCAGTTGTGTCGCCGTTCTCATCTTCGTCATTTTCCTCTTCGTCGTTCTCCTTGTCATTTTCATCACCATCAGCATCATCATCCCTAGTAAAACCCATGCCTGGGTGAAAACCATAATTGCCTGGATTGGAGGTTACGCCCTCCGCCTCTATTGGATCGGCAAGATTTCCCAGACGAACCACCTAGTGGGCGTCTAAATTTGCACCACTATACAAAAATCCCTTATCGTGTGCTCTTTCCATCTCCATCCCGGTCATTTTGAGCAGAAAATGCAATAAAAAACAAAACAGAAAGAAAAGAGAAAGGAATTCGCCTAAATAGATGTCGGAGCTCAAAAAATATGGAGATAAAAGGACAGTCACACTCGCAATCGGAATTTCGGCTGAAGAAAATAAGCAAGAGATAATGAAGGGCGATAAGTCAGAATCTGGGTTTGTTGCTGTAAAAGAGAGAAGAGTGTTTGTTTTTGCGTTCTTGAGGTTTTGTCTTAAGAAAATATGAAAGAAGAAAGAAGTGATTAGATCAAAAGGTTATAAGGGATTTAAAGAAATCTATGGCAAACGAATCGTTTGAGCATTAATTAGTTTCTTGGAAACCTAGAAAGTAAATCCACTTGTCACTCCATTAATGGTCTAGCACCTGATCAAGCGCATGTTCTCTACATAAATCATTGTGCTTTGAAAATACGCAAAGCTTCCAAGAGACGCTCAGGAAATCCCGAGTCGAACGTCACTCAGTCTTCAAACATACCGTTCTCAGACTTCTTTTCGGGTTGGGCATCTTGATAACCTTTTTAAGAATGGACCTACGATTACAAAACCGTTCCCTTTGCAGGACATGTCTTGCCAGGATATGGATCCTGATAAAGGGAACAAAAAGACTAACGACATTACGACTGATGCCACGTGAACGACTTACTCCTTGGTTAAGGAAATCTCCGTTATTTATGGAAACAACTGCATGATAATTATTCTCTCATAAATACGCGATCTCTCATACTCTTATTTAAACTCGTCTTCATATTATGGAAAGAAGTATCCTTCTATAATTAAAAAGACTTTATTTCTACTATAAATACAAGGCATGTACACCTAAGGTACGTAATCAATACTAAACCCGAGCCACCCTTACATGTCGAATTTTTTTGTTTAATGACCCTCCTATGTTTTTTTTAATGACCCTCTTATACTCATTTTTTTAATGACCCCTCCAACGTGACATAATCTTGCTGACGTGTCAAAACTTTTCAACGAAGAATATGCCATATCACCATTCCGTAATGTGCTTTATGTTTTGTTGATTTTCCTTCCTTAGTCACACTTTATATTCAATATCTACTTATTTGATTTATTACGTTCTACGATTTTGTTCTTTGAGCTTCTAATTTTTGAACGGTGAAAAGTAATGTTCAATTTGATGATGAAGTCAATCACAAATCATTAAAATGCAACATCATAACTCCTTTTGCTTTGTATTAGTGTTCATTTTGATTTTATATATATATATATATATGTGTGTGTGTGTGTGTGTGTGTGTGTACAATGTTTGGTTAACTCTTAGAGTCAACTAACTCCAGCATGTTTGTGTTACTTACATTTTTTCTAAAGTTGCACTAAATGATACTCCCTCTGGCTCGAAACAAATGACACCCAAAAGCAGGTTCCAAACAAATGACGTTCTCGGTTTCCCATGCTGGAGAAAACGAGGGTGCCCCTGCCTGTGTTGGTGACGGCAACGACGGCTTCGGCTTGGCTCAACGCTGACATCGATTCCCTCTCTTGTGTTTGAATCTAAAATTTACATGGAAATGGAAGATTTTCCCTATTAATACCACTACGAATGAGGTAAGCATCACAAAATTTCATCTTCAATTTCAGTGTTTAATTTCATTGCAAATTTTGGGTTTCAATTTCTACTTTACCAAATGGAGGGTGTTGATTTCTGGGATGATTCACAGGATGATAGTTGCGTGCAATTTCATCCACATATGGGTATGTTCGTATCGGATTCAATTGGAGTCCCTGGGGTTAAGGATGATGTCGCCGCGGTATCGGAGGTTGAAGATGATGTAGTCGCGGAGGCGGGGGTTGAAGATGATGTCGATGCGGTGGCTATTGCAGCGGATGCAATTTGTGAAATGGATGTCATTGTGCTAGATACCTACGAAAGTGAAGACGACGTCGTGTTTGAAGAAATGACTGTTGCGGTGGATGCAATCTGTGAAATGGATGTCATTGTGCCAGATACCTACGAAAATGACGACGACGCCGTGTTTGAAGAAATGGCGGCTGTGTCCGAGGCAGAAATTGCAACCCGTGTGACTGTTTTGGAAGCGGATGAGGTTTTGTGCTCTTGCCAGTGAAGAAGATGGGAATCTCGGCAACCATCATAGGCGTCCAAAGAAGTATCAAATTCCTGATTTAAATCTACGGTTAATGCATACATCATAAGTGAAGATGGATATGGATTTCGATCTCAATAAGTTACCAATCCGAGATGTTTGGCCGTAAAGATGACCCATTCTATGAAGAGAGCTTTATCCACATGTTGCGTCTTCTTCTCCCTGATTTCTACTGAATATATTAGGATGTTTGTTGTAGACATAATGTTGTTGACTTTTGGATGGCCTATTTTTACTATATTAGTGTGTTTCTGGTAGACTGAATATTGTTTTCTGTTAGGATGGTCACTTTCAGAAAGTGTACTAGGGTGTTTATGGTAGTAGTAGGATGTTGGATTTAAGATGGCCAGCTTTTACCTTCCATTTTGTTCAACTGTGGAACTCATAATGTATATTATCCCTAAAATTAATGAATTGATATTGGCTATCTCATTGTCTTCCCATTATGGTTGTGAACTATTTTTCTTGAATGGTTAAAGTGTATTTGCCCTTGGTATTTTTAACATGAATGCTTTAATTACAGGAACATGGGTCCTTATTTGAGCCTGTTTAATCCAGTTGCATTGATGCCCTGTTCTTTTTATCTGTTCCACATTTATGAGTTCTGCATTGTTGGTTTGGTTTGTATTTGGAATTGCATCAGCAGAAGCAACTATATTGAGAACATAATACTCTGTTTCATCTTTCCTGTGTTGCATCACTAGTTTGCACTTCTTGCTATTGCTTGATCATAAACATCTATTTCTTGGGGTTTGAATGCTTGGATGGTGCATAAATAGACACCTGAAATGATAATTAAACATGGCTTTGAAGGATTACAAATTGGAAATCATTGTTGGGAATTATTGGATTTTGGATATCACTTCCCCAAACCCTGTTGACGATTTAGCCATTTAAGGCTTGCCCTAGAAAAACAAGAGTGTCACCTGTGAGCCAGCAGACATCTTGTTTAATTAGCTGGATTATATAATGCAGTTATTGATTGTGTTCATCTTCTTTTGAGTGGTTAATTGTTGTTAGGTTTATGTTAATGGCCTGCTCCAGTTTGTGTGTATCTTCGATAAATCACTACACATGGATGTTCATCTTATTTAATTAACTGGATTGTATAATGCAGTTATTGATTTTGTTCATCTTCTTTTGAGTGGTTAGTTGTTGTTAGGTTTATGTTAATGTCCTACTCCAGTTTGTGTGTATCTTGGATAAATCACTACACATAGATGTTCATCTTGTTTAATTAACTGGATTGTATAATGCAGTTATTGATTGTGTTCATCTTCTTTTGAGTGGTTAGTTGTTATTAGGTTTATATTAATGGTATAGTGCAGTTTGTAAAAAATCTTAGATAAATCACTACACATGGATATTCATCGTTGATATTGGATGCAATGTGTTTAGTTTGTGTGTTACGTTACACTTTGGAAATATTGTCTGTGTATGTTTCCTATTGCCAGCCATGTGTTTGGTTAGTGTGTTTCGTTACACTTTGGCCATATCAACTGTGTAGAGGAGGATAAAAGTGCAAGTGGAACACACAAAGATTTTCCTGTTTTGAAACTACAACACACAAGGATACGATCTCTTAGGTTTCCCAAGATGTTTAGAGTTCCCATCCTTGTGTCGTTTGACAGCCTCCTTTTATTTAATGCACCTTATCACATAACCTTTGGTAACCCTATTTACCTCCTATAAATACCAACCTCCTTTCACCGAATTTTCTTCATCCCTAAACTGCCTCTTCTCTTATGTTGTTTGCTGCTTATCTCATTTGCTCTTTCACGTTTTCTCTATGCAGGTAGAGAATAATGGATCGTGAGAGGAAGGTAGAGATCCACAATGTTGCAGGCCTCTTCTCATCTCATCTGGACACGGACATCGTGTAGATGGAAAATAGGGTGCTTCAGACCAACCAAGACCTAGAAGAGTTGAATGAGCTGCTGGAGGACATGAAGGCTAGGAAGGATGAGATATACGAAGATGATGACCATGAGGGGAGGGCTCTGACTGCAGTGGAGGCATACAGTGAGGCTATCAACCATCTTAATCTCTCAATTGCTCATATGAACCAAAAGAGAGGTGATCAACATGGCTCTTAATAGTGCAAGGTTTGCATATGCTGAATTGGATCTCTTTGTTAATGCCATTCCAGACATCCCCAACCATCAATAATGACTCTGACCAGTTAGGGTTTGTGTAATACACCCAAGTGGTCTGTACTTGGGTTGATAAAAATAAATAAAAGCACTCTGTTTCTTTTTCCTGTCACATAATATCCCATTTTTGTTTGTGTATAATTTCCAATGCACTATCCGGCAAGCATTATAGAATTTCAGTCTAACTAAAACACTAAGGCTGCGTTTCACAACGCAAAATTTCTATTTTGCAAAATTTTCAGTTTTTGAAAACAACTGAAAATTTTGCAAAATTTTCAATTCTGTTTCACAGCTACAGTACGTTTTCTGTTTTGCAAAATGCATTTTTCAGCCTTAGAAAACTCGAAATCGTATTCACCTAACAACTATTTCTTATTTTTTTGAAAAGCAAAAGATACTACTTTTGTTAAATCAATTTTCTTTTAATTAAAAAACAATGCTAATATTTTTTTGAAAAAAAAATAATAAACTAAATAGTAGCCTATTTTAAATTTGTTAAAGATCAAATATAAATATTCTAAATATATTCATATCTAAATTCAAAAGCACAAACCATTTAGGAGAAAAAATAAAATTTGGAAAATTTTCAATTTTCCAAAATCTGTTTCACAGCAACATTTTGCAAATGGAAAATTTTCAGCAAATTTTTCAGTTTTGCAATTGCAAAACAGATTTTCAGAATTAACACTACAAGTTTAGAAAATTTTGCAAACGCCATATTTGAAGTTTTGCAATTGCAAAATGATTTTTCAGAATTAACACTACAAGTTTAGAAAAAATGTAAAAAATCCAAAAAAATGTATAAATTCCCAAAAAAATCTAAAAAATGTAAAAAATATCAAAAAAATGTAAAAAATGTAAAAAATTCAAAAAAAATGTAAAAAATCCAAACAAAATGTAAAAATCCCCAAAAAATAAAAAAAAATCCAAAAAAAATAAAAAATTTCCAAAAAAATGTAAAATTTCTAAACAAAATTAATCTAAAAATCTTGAAAAAAATAGTCTTGAATTATTTGGACATGAAAAATTGTAAAATTCAAAATTGGAATTAAAAATTAAATATAAATATAATGTTTCCGTTCATGAAAATAAAATACATATAAAATAGTCTTGAATTATTTGTTCATGACATGAATACTACAAATTTAAACTCGATTGAACTAAAAAAAATTTTTTTTTTGTCACTATCCTTTCCAGTTCTGATAACTATGGTCGAAGAATATGGACTAAAATTTGTGACTTAAATTTGTGACTTGGATTTATATTTCTTAATTATTGGTCCAAGTTGGTAAAGGAAATCTAAGGAGAAGTGGGTTTATCATTATAAAATTCATCATTGGACAGACAAACGTGGCATAAGCAGGATCATCTAGACACAATCAAATGCCATTGATGTTGACGCCTCCGAAGCAAATAAAAGTCTCCACGCGCTCTCTTCAGTTGTTAGGAAGCATGCAATAACGCGTGAGCAAACTAATTGCTCATAGTATGATTACAGTAGGTCGGTTGGTAATTCCAACCTCATCTACATTTTTACTGATATTTTTACTACTAATCAATTAACTCATTGACTTCTCCATTATATATTAAATGGTTCCCCCTCCATTCCCAAAAGAATGACGTTTACTATTCTGGCACGTATCTCAAGGCGGTCGGATGACTCACTACTTGTTAAAGATCAAATATAAATATGCTAAATATATTCATATCTAAATTCAAAAGCACAAGCCATTAAGAGAGAAAAAAATTTTGAAAACTTTTAAGAAAATTTTCCAAAATTTGTTTCACAACAACATTTTGCAAATGGAAAATTTTCAGCAAATTTTTCAGTTTTGCAATTGCAAAACAGATTTTCAGAATTAACACTACAAGTTTAGAAAATATTGCAAACGCCATATTTGAAGTTTTACAATTGCAAAACGGTTTTTCAGAATTAACACTAGAAGTTTAGAAAAAATGTAAAAAATCCAAAAAATGTAAAAATTTCCAAAAAAAAGTTAAAAAATCTATAAAAAACATTAATCTAAAAATCCAGAAAAAATGTAAAAACTCTAAAAAAAATAATTAGGAGTATTTAGTATTTACTTATTTAGTATTTATTAAACTAATGTTTGTATGTAAATATTGATCTAATTTTATTCGTATGAGTTTAATTAGGAGTATTGATTAATTAAAACAATTAGAACATTGGAATCAATTTAGCAGGATTAATTTTAGATAAATATAAAAAAATGTGTACCTTTAGCCATATTGATTCTTATTTGTTTAGGATGTGTGAAGTTATTTATTTTAAATTGAGTTTGTATTTATTTCATAATGTAACTTTCGATAATAACATGATAAAAAATGTTATTCATTACAATGTTAGACATTGAATTTTACTCATATGATTTTAATTAGAAGCATTAGTTAGTTAAATATCAATTATGAAATATTTTTAGCACAATTTGTATCAATTTACATAAATTACAAGGGTAGATATGTTTAAAATAATATTATTATTTTTTTAGATTAATAATATGGATTTATTGAACTAGAGTAAAAAAAAAATTGAATTTTTTTGCAAAACAGAAAAATTTGCAAATTTTTGGCTGTGAAACAGCTTTTGCAAAATTTTCCAGTTTTGCAAAATTTTCAGAAAATTCTCTGTAACTAAACAGCCCCTAACTACTGATAAGAACAAAGAATTGAAACATTGATCATTAAAATAGAGTTAACCTCATCTAAAATGGTCATTATCTACACAAGCATAAAACCAAAATCATGGATCAAACTAACATTCATTTGCTCAAGTCTCCTAGGCCAAGTCGATCTCCATCTTGGTACTCATGCTAGGCCTAGCCCGTGACCTAGCCAAGCTGAGTCTCCGTCTTCCAAACTTCCCCTCTTACTCACATCCTGCAAAAGTATGGTAAATCTACTAGGAATTAGCATGTGATCAAACACCCCCCCCCCCCCCCCCCCCCCCCCCCACACACACTTAAGACATGCTTTCCCCCAAGCATACAGACTCTAACAATGCAAAACACACAAAAATCCTAATCAGAAAATATCCATTTTCGTAAACATCAGAGTTATCACAGGAAAAATGAAGAAAAGATTAAAAAAGAAAAGAAAAATATATTGTGTGCAATATAAAAAAGAAACAACCTGAGTGATTTAGCTTGACTTAGTAGGGGGGGGGGGGGGGGGGGGGTGATTCTGATGCTGATTCTGATGAGGTGGACTCTGATTCATTTTCCAACTGCTTTATGATATGATCGACCGATAAGTCAATGCTTGTGATCTTCTCATTGAGCTTGTTCAAGCACTTGCTCACAGCCAGATAGACCCCAGCGAGCTTGTTGATGTCCGCATTCTAGGATTTGATAAGCTTGTGGTTATCTTGGAGGGACTTCTTCAACTCTTGGACTTCATTTTGATGAGAGAGATGTTGCTGCATGAGATGGTCCTAGTAGCTGAGGATGATTTGTTGCATGTTTAGCTGGCTGTCCATGATGGTGCGTGCCCAGGATGGTGGGGATCTTGAGGAGGATGGTTGCTCAGTGCTGGCACCTTGGCCTCTACGTTCATCTTGGGCTTGCCTTCTGGCCTGGCCGATCCCATCCACTAGTCTGTCAGAATCTTTATCGTTGGGGCCCATTTCATTATTCAAGATTGATCTGATGAAGTATCTGCCATCATACTTCTTCCCCCAAATGTGGTCCTCCACAGGTGTGAATCCGATATTGTAACTAACATAACCATCCACCAAATGGAAGTACCTCATTTGGTCGAAGGCTTTCATATCAAGTAGTTTAACATCACAAAATTGATGGAGATTAGTAGTTTCAAGATTTAAGCTCCTAGAAGTGACAGTTATCTTGGTTATTAAAGATCCAAAAATCATCTTAGCCCCCTCATCACCAACATGCAGTTGCCTAGCTAGCCAATATGCTAGGTTGACCCTTCTTTTATGCACCATGCACCATAACAAGAATAACTCAATTTTAGACATATTCCCAGGCACAGTCGTTTTTCCAGAAAGGTTAAAGGCCAGTGCTCTGTGGAGCATCCTAAAGGTTGGGTCTTTAATTTGGTGTGCCTTGGAGTGTTTGTCAAAGACAGCCCTAGGGTCTCCAATCAACTCTTGATATGCGACTGTTTTATCCCAATCATTGGGATAGTCAGACAATGCATTCAAATGATCAGGGGATAGCAATTCATCCACATTCACAAATCCAGTCAACAAATTAAACTCATTTATTGACAAATGAGACCAAACATCACACAGCTTGAAGTTAACAACGTCAAGAGCATCAAAATTGAGTCTATTTTCCCCCCTAAGTGACAGACTCTTATGATCAAACCAAAAAGTAGTATGGAACTCTAAACAAAGCTCAGAATAAGCAACATCCATAATCAGTAGTATGCATTGCCAACCAATATCTTGCATATAAGTTTTAATTCTGTCACTAACTCCTACGGGGTCTAGAGAAGCAAAATCAAACCTTGCATATGGAGTGATATCAGAACTATACTTTTTCAGTAGTTTGGCTTTGAGGTCCAATGTATCAAACCTCAACCAACCTTTCAAACATTCAAGTGGGGGTACCTTGGTGGGCTTGGCCACTACTGAATCCTCTGCATCCTCAGTCAAATCTTCTATGTCAGCTGCGGGCTCGACCTCTTTCTGCTTCACTGGCCGCTTTCCTTGTGATTTGGTGGAGGCTTTTGAGGGTCGCTTGAGTGGCTGGCCATGGGAGATGGGTTTGATTTCCGATGAACGGGCCGGCCTGGGTAGGGTCGGTTGAGTGGATTTTTTGAGAGAGGTGAGTGGTAAAAGTGGATGTAACTCCTCAATTCATTTGAATTTGAAATTAAATCCAAAAATTGCCTTTTATCCATTCATTTTTTATTTTAGTCCCTGTCCAATATTTTTCCTTTTATTTGTTCCTGCGAAGATAAAGATTAAATTAAAAGAGATTAATTTTAACAATTTAGTTACTCCCTCTGTCCCCGAGTAATGGACAATTTAGCCCAACAACTCTGTCAATTTTTTTTGTGTTATTTCTGGATTGACATCATGAGGAATTATGGAGTTTGGTTGATCTGTGTCGTAGTGTTTTGTTATACATTGCTCATCTTTTAAATTAACACATTTAATTTTTGGGAGTACTCCCTATTTGACAATTTCATGATTTCACACATTGAATTAAATACATACGGAACAAAGAATAAACCCAAGCCATGAACCAGTCAACCTTTTTCACTAAAACTCCAATCGTTCATTGAAAATAAATTGCACATTAAAAAGTAAAAGAACACTGGATTGAAGATTAAGAAACAAGACAGCAAATTAGGAGTACTATCACAAGACGAAGACATATAAATAAAGTGCAAACAAGACATAAATTCCTAAAGGGCAGGGGGGAGACATAGTCCCAACCTGCTACAACCATAGCACAACACAATCTACTCATTAGTGGGAATCCCAGGCACGGTATTGGCAAACCTATTGACCTCAGTCACTGCCTCGTTCACAGCTTCTCGTGTCATCCGCAGTGTAGAGGCCTTCTGCTCCAGTTGTGTAGCAGCAAGAGAGAGATGCGTAATGCAGTCAGACATTGCGCTCATAGTCTCGAACGCTATGTAGTCATCCGCAAAGAGAGCATCCTTGTGATGTTTGAGATCCTCAATCATGTCCTCAAGCCGCTCAACATCGGTGTCCGTCTGGAGCACATTGTGGTCCAGCAACCCCGTGTCACGTTGGAGGGTTCTGTTGATGACGGTCACTGCTTCTAACATTATTCTCTTGTCTTCACGATTCATCATTGTTTGCCTGAGACAAAAAATGTAACAGCCTAAACAAAAGGGAATATGAAGAGCAGAGGATAAAGGATGATGAGAAATGACATAAACAGTTGTACCGGGAAAGGAAAATTATACGGGTTTAAATAACTTTGAATTCCCAACTATTTATAGAACGTTACGACGTTCACTTGGTGACGGTTATGGTATGGGGAGAATTGATTCTCTGTGGTGTATTGGGAAGAAAAAAACTCCTCGAAAAAATTGAAATCGGGAGACGTGTCCACTGAGAATTGCTCAGTCAACCACCTCTGTTCGATAAAGATGGAATCCAGTCAGCTTTACATAGAACTTTTGACCCAAGGACACCGATTCAACACGCCTATGGAATAACAACCGCATCAACACTCAATCACGGGGACTGGTTTTGTTTCTTTGTCACTGAGGGACTGAACAGAAACACACTAAAAAAACGCACACGCTCCATGATTAAAAAGCAAGCAAAACACTTTGTTAGGTTTGTTGGTAGATTTCAAAGGATCGAACACGGTTAATTTTCTCAATCAACCATGTCTACCTCTCTTCAAAAAATTTGAATAACAAATGTATAGAGGACAAGGGTGAAAGACCAAAGAGAGGGGAAAAAAGAATTTAAATTCTTTCACTTTGGCCTAGAGCTTGAGTCTTAGCCAAGCCCTAGGCCAAGCTCCAAGTCAATCCTTGAATTTTATCTTATGTGAAAGAGCTTGGCCAAGCTGCTCCGAATGTCAGCATTGCGCTCCGCAAATTAATTTCCTCAGCAACACCTTGTGCTCAAACAGGGCCTGGCCATCAAGCAGATGATCATTAACCTCAGCAACAAAGTTGATGGCCTCTTGCTTTTCAGCTGGATTCATTGTGGTGGACTCTGAAAGAACAGGAAGCAAACAATTAAAAAAATATACAAAGGGGAAAATAGGGTTTGTTGGAGTCCTATAAATCTCAACCGTTGAGTCTTTTGGGAAAGTGAGAGAAGACTATGAAAGTAATGGAATTGATGTTAGAATTCTAACCTAAACCATTATATGATAACTAGAAGAAAACTTACCTAAAGTTGAGCTCTATCATCATCATCATCATCATCATCATCATCATCAACATCATCATTCAACAGAAAAGGAATTCATATATTAGATCACTACAACCAATCTTAGAAGAATTTAGTCTATATAATCATCATCATCATCATCATCATCATACAACCAGAAAATTATCCATTCAACTACTGCCTAAAAAATGCATTGTAAACCCATTGTAGTAATATTTCCAATTAACAAAACACATTTTACAGGTCTAAACTATGACAAAGTTTACCTATACATTAACTACTGTCCAAGTAAATGATCTTTACTGATCATTGCATCATGATATACGACCTATACAACCTATCTACTGCCCAAAAAATTGATCTTTACTGATGACTGCAAATGCAAACACTTAGATTGATGTATATTCTCATCATCATCATAACCCAAAATGAAGATCAATTATATGATTACTGCTCATGCACAACAACAAAATTCCATTCCACTGTCTACCATAGTACATGTTGATATCCTCATGTAGTCCTGCAAGCATGTAATAGATAATTAATCACACCAGATCCATAATCACACAAATAACAATAACAAAATGATTAAGTAGGATTACTTACAGTCTATGGGAGTAGATGAGCCCTTGCATTTGCAATGATTAAAGGGTCACATGACAAGACTAGAGGGAGCAACCCTTGCCTTTCCAAACAGTCCTTACTCATGTGAGGGATTTTATATGTGTTATCCCCTAAAATTTTAAGAATTTCCACAACATAGGACTAAAGAGTGAGAAATATATAATTACACTTCCTATGAGAAAACTCATTAAAACTCGTATCTATAGCTGCAACCAATTCAAGCACAGACCTAGCACATTCCTTTTCTTGCAGAGATTGTATAGCCCTAAAGAACCCAAGATCAAGGACATTAAGTTCAAGATAATTAGGGGGTTGACATGATAGTATAACATTCAATCCCAAAGAGGTAGCAGCTAAATAAAATTCTACATCATCAGGCAGGATATGAGTTTTGGCATTACCTGTTGGATAATGATTGGATCTCCAATGTTCTCTACAGGCCACTTATCCCTAATTGAAGGTAAAACTTTTTCAATCATGAATTTCCTAATGGCATCCCTATCTATCTTTTCAATTACCTTCAACTCCATTGAACCTGCCAATCTGTTTACACTAGACCTAACAACACAAACTTCTTCTACCAAAGGATAGATACCTAATTTTCCATCAAATGTGTAACTGCCATCAGGCGCATACCTAGGACTAGCTATAGTTGCTAGAAACATAATTTTTGGAATGAAGTTAGTGCTTTTAAGTTTCCTTACTGGATCATCCTCTTCTGCCAACAAGTAGTATGTTTGTGTCTTCTTTGTCATGTGAAACCATTTCTCGTCGATGTGCACCACATTGGTCATATCTTGGAGACACTGATTAGCAGGAGGTGAATGTGGATCCAGCATTGAGAGGCAATACTCAATCCATTTTAGTCGATTAGCCTCTGTCAAAATAGGCTTGATGGCATTAGTATGCCGCCTGATCTCTCCACTCTTCAAGGCAAATGACAAACGTCTCCTGGACACCACCAGTGTTGTGGAGAGATTCCTCATAGTGGTCCTCTTCCTTAGAGGAATCTCTCGGATTCTCTGTCAATCAATCTCAACCTTTTTCCTCCCGGTATTCTTGACTCTGTTGAGGCCAACGTTGTGATTCCTAGACTCTTTGCCCCGTTTCCACAACCTCTAGACAGATCGAATTGGTATGTTGAAGGCTAGAGAAACCTCAATTGTTGTCCGTCTCAGAAGCTTCCCATTCTTACTCTTCTGCAACAACATCTCATATGCAGCAACCCTGTCATCTTCAATTAATTCTTTGCGCCGATTATTGCCTAAATGTTCTCCTGCAACTCACACACACAAACATACTTAGGAAAATGAAAACATAATTTTTGTATGATCATACACAAATACAGTTTTCATGTAAAAAATGGATGACCTTGATCTTCACTTTCCGGTTGAGACTCAATGTTCAAGTCTGGAATGTTCTCATAATCTCCGGCCACGTCATTTGGGAGCTCCACGAACTCCTCCTCTCCGTCATCTTCGTAAGCTTGGTTGTCGCCGCACTGGATTAAGTTTCCTAGATATTCAGGTATGTTAGGGTTTCCGGCAAGGTCAGAGAAAGGGTCAAAATCACCATCCTCCATTGATTTCTGCAAGTTAACTCAAAACAGGGGTGGGGGTTTGGGAGAGCAAACAGAGGTAGGGATTGAGGACTTTCAAATGATTAACAGAAATTATTTTCCCCAAATACAATCCCAAACAATGGCGAGAATTTGAAATTATCCCCAAATTTCGTTCCTTTAGTTTGCGGGAATGGTTTAAAAATTTGGGAATTTTGGGAAGATTAGAAATGGGGGGGAGATTGGAAATTTGGAGCCCGATGGCTTACATTCCTTCATAAAACGCTGTCGTTTCTGCTAAGACCAAACCCAGCCCAGCCGACTGCACACTTGGCCCAACTTGACAAGCCATGAACATGCATCAACCCAACCCGGCTTCAAGACAGCAACATTCAGAATTGAGCTGTTTTCATTTGTAAATAGATAGGGAGGGTGGGGGTATTATGGTCATAAAGTGCCTCGTTTTCTCCGAACCAATCATTTTCTTAAGCCACATGCAACAAGCTAAAACGTCGTTTATTTTGCACCGGAGGGAGTATGAAATAGTTACAATTGTGTAAGTTGTAAGTTTTAAGTTTTTTATTTTTATTTTTATTTTTATATGAACAGTAATGTAAAATGAGTACAATAATCATGTTAGGAAAATAAAACACCAAATATGTTTACTTGCAACATGCTAAGTTTTTTCTTTTACCCAAATATAAGTCTTTCATATTATTTGGTGTAACTTTTTAGAAGCTAAATTACACTTATTAAACACATACTTTAGAGTCAGTTGACTTCGAGAGTCACCCAAACTTTATCCTATATATAATATAGTTTTGCTAACCTACCTATCAACCTGCTAATCAACAATATGAGCAAGAGACGATCGGAGTAGCTTGTAGCTTAACCGTGGAAATACCTGCAATTTTCCAAAAACTATAAGATAAATTCGAATTAACAATACAAAAAAATAAAAATAGCTAAATCCATTGGCCACAACTAATTAAGAAAATTCATCAACACAAATTGAATCTCTAATACTTAAATCCACAACACATATATGAACAAAAAAAATAAGCTAATATAATACTTTTGACTCAATTAAATACAATTTCGATCAAACATGAGAAATACTTTGTTATTATTTCAATTTATTTAAGTTACTTTCACTTCATGATTTTTTTCTATAGGTCACTTTATGGTTCATGAACTATAAAAGAAAATCATAAAGTTATTTATGATACTTATTAATAATTATATATCTAAGTTTTTTTTTAACACAAACTTAGTAAGTTATATTGTTTATTATTATTAAAAATATGTATAAATTTATATGTATATTATATTTTTAATAAATTAAATGGTTTAATCCGGTTGAACCAATAAATCAGTAACTCATGAGCTGAACGGTTCGATGTATGAACGGTTCTGAAAAATGATCTAGTTCAACCCGATTAAACCTAGCTGAATTAGAGAATCAATAAATCATAAGTTATCCGATTCACTGTCCAGTTCGGTTCTGATAACTCCCATTATTCTAACTTGTCACGCCTTTCTTGTTTAAACTACCACTTTGTAATGAACTAGGCTATTTAAATTTTTGCAAGCCCAGCTTCTCTCCAAAAAAAAATTACAAGACCATCCATGACTCTCTTTTATGTTTTATTTTTTTAGGAAAAAAACATAAAATCACTGTACATTTATATCAAATATCTGAAAAACACATCACGTTTGTTTATTTTAATGCATCACACTCTATTTTAAAAATTGTTTTAAAATCCGTTTGACTCTTTCAAAAATTGACCTTAATTTTAGCTGATGTGAAAATTAATTTATTAAATATAATGATATGAAATTTTTTTCATCTTTCCTTACACCGTATAAACGTTGACGTTTGAGTTTCAGACCCACCCATATTCAATTAAAATGAACAAATCCGCCGAATTGTCATCAGCAGGTACTACTGCACGATTCCCTGTACCAATACTTCCGTGTAACACCACCAAATTGATGCAGGTGATCCCTTGAACCTTGAGGTAGAACTTGGTATGTTTATGTCACGGTCTTACCTTCTAAAGACCCGTGCGGCGCCTAGATCCCGCATCTAGGCCAGCCTTCATCCGATACTT
This sequence comes from Viola odorata, assembly GCA_963691705.1. NCBI lineage: Eukaryota > Viridiplantae > Streptophyta > Magnoliopsida > Malpighiales > Violaceae > Viola > Viola odorata. Next base: position 33,065,227 of record OY829543.1, on the reverse strand, counting down.
GACCCCTTAGATAGTTCTTCCGTAGCAACCCTCGCATTCCTTCTTAAACCTCGTCCCTCTCTTATATGCGCACTACTAGTTCTACCAAGGACTTAACTAGAAGTGGCCATCATAGCACAGCCATGATGGCAGCGCCCATTCCATAACAAGGAAGGCTCGCTCGCACGCCTATGCCGAACCCGCATAGGAGAAGCTCACTTAGACAAGCATATTCGCATATCTTGCCCAGGGGTTGGTGGAGAGCTATCACACCCAATTAGACTTTCCCTTCACAGACCCTATCAAGGGGCTACCGTCAACTCCCTACGTCTTAGACGCATCTCAGGATCCATGTTGAGGCTAAGCTTGAACACCAAGGCTTAGACCTTAACACTCTCCCCCACTTAGTAATGTCGATGCCCTCATCGACTAGATCTTCAATCTCTTTCGACTTCCATATTCGTTATTCTTTTCACTCGCCCCTGAAGAGGTACATTCTAGGCATGATCGATATTTCCTCAATATCCGACCCTCTAGTCGATATCCTTTGGACCTATCGATCACACTTACAATGCCCCATCTTCCCGCCACTCTCTCTCTTATCCTTTTATCTTCCATCGCATGCTCATTCTTTTCATGCGGGCTGTTTTCTCTCAATCGCATGCTCCCTCTTTTCATGCGGGTTGTTTTTCCTCATACAACCGTTTTATCCCTCTTTATTTTCTCCATTCTCACTACGCTCACTCAAACCTACTTCCTAGGGTTGTAGCATCGCGTAACACTTGGTTCCCGTTCCAGCATCTGGTACTAGATTCGCTTGTCCAGCTTTTTCATGGCACAAGCGTCTCTAGCACCTAGTCGCGTCATTCTTCCGAACCAACCCACTTAGCACATAGGTTTGTCGTTCCACCGATATCCTTTGTCCTAAGTGGGTCGAACGGTACCCCACTAAGTCCAGCGCCACTGCGCATTATCTCATATCCCTCTAAGCCAAGCACCTCTGCGCCTTCTCGTACTCTCGGCCAGCGCCTCTGCGCATTAAGGTTCTGCCCCATCAGGCCAAGCGCCTCTGCGCAATGATTTTGCCCCACCGGGCAAGCGCCTCTGCGCAATATGATTCGGTCCTAGCTCAAGTCCGTCTGAGCTAGTGAGTCATCCTCGCATTATGTCCGACTTGACTTATGCCGTCTACTAACTATTCCATGGACTAGAACTACTAGCTACCCACAGTAGGGACTAGAACTCTAGCTACCCATACCCCATAAATACGGACTAGAACTCTAGCTACCCATAACTATGGACTAGGGACTCTAGTTACCCATCATATGCATTAGTAGACTCACTCATCAATCTACATAATCATTGATACTTTCGTATCCGAACTCGTAGTATTGGCCAACTTCATCTTAGCATCCACGGGTTCATCATTCCCGACAACTCACATTCTCGCCTCATGACATTGCAAGATGTTATCGAGCTTAGGCTCGGCACATCGGACAAATGCACTTCGCGTGCATAAGTCTTACTCGTTTGGCTCCGCTACCACCTGTCACGGTCTTACCTTCTAAAGACCCGTGCGGCGCCTAGATCCCGCATCTAGGCCAGCCTTCATCCGATACTTGACCCCTTAGATAGTTCTTCCGTAGCAACCCTCGCATTCCTTCTTAAACCTCGTCCCTCTCTTATATGCGCACTACTAGTTCTACCAAGGACTTAACTAGAAGTGGCCATCATAGCACAGCCATGATGGCAGCGCCCATTCCATAACAAGGAAGGCTCGCTCGCACGCCTATGCCGAACCCGCATAGGAGAAGCTCACTTAGACAAGCATATTCGCATATCTTGCCCAGGGGTTGGTGGAGAGCTATCACACCCAATTAGACTTTCCCTTCACAGACCCTATCAAGGGGCTACCGTCAACTCCCTACGTCTTAGACGCATCTCAGGATCCATGTTGAGGCTAAGCTTGAACACCAAGGCTTAGACCTTAACAGTTTACGTCCGTTGATGTTCACTTCCATCTATCAGCCATATCTGTGCTTACATTTCAAGCCCGGTCCAGAGCAATTTGATCCTTTCTTTTTCAATGGTAGTCTTGTAACATATTTAATATTTCGAAATGAAAATATTTTTAAAAAAACATTACATTAAATATATAAAATTTTACAAATATATAAATTTATTATAAGTTATTATTATCATAATTATCCACCACTCGTTTTCTAAAAGTTAATTAGACTTTAAAATGTTTTTTTTTTAAATTAATAAATGAAACATACGAGTTTTAAATTTGCAATAATTGTAATTCTAAAAGTTAATTAGATTTTAAATTAATTTGTAATGGGTGTATAAGAAGTAAATAATTAAAGACTTTAACTAAGATTTTGAATTCGTTATGCTTCTTTAATAATGGAGAAAAGAGTTAGGAGGCTTGAGTCCTCCAACTCCTTCTGGCTTATCAAGCATCAAGTTTCTTTGTTGCCATTTCCTTGCTATAGTGCACATATATCATTGTAATGTAAGACATGGCATAAAATCATAAAGTGTTTTCAGCTAAATGTATTTTGAAGTACTCATAAATGCATACAATATACAATAATCTGATTGGCACTTGACAGCGTAATTTCGTAGTTTCATGAATCAGCAACTAAGGGGTTGTTTACTTACGGAGAATTTTCTAAATTATTTCTAAAACTGGACGTATTTCCAAAATCTATTTCACATCCAAAAGGAAATATTTTCCATTTTTTTTTTATAAGTTAAAATAGTAATAACAATAATTAGGGATGGCAATAAGTATCCATACCCGCTAAAATTTATCGACCTTGGAAGCTTGTTCTATTTTGACTCATTTTTTACGATCTTGTCTCGTTCTTTACTATTTTTGCTCGTTTTTTACCATCTAAGCTCGTTTTTTACAGTCTTGGCTCATTCGTTACCATTTTTGCACGTTTTTTACCATCTTGGCTAGTTTTTTACCGTTTTGGCTCATTTTTCCCCGCTTTGTCTTATTTTTTACTGTTTTGGCTCATTTTTTACCATTTTTTCTCATTTTTACTATTTTGGTTCATTTTTTTCTCATTTTTATCATTTTATCTCATTTTTAACCTTTTTGGTGGAAAACAATGAGCTAAAATGGTGAAAAATGAGCCAAAACGGTAAAAACCAATCAAAAAATTAAAAAAGTATATTTGATCTTTAACGTGAATAGTTTTACCATATTTATAAATTACGAGGGTAGACATGTCTAAAATAATATTATTTCTTTTTTACGTTAACAATATGGATCGGTTGAGCTAAAAAAAAATTGGAATTTTATTTTGGAAAACTTCAAAAATGGTTTCTAGAATTTTCCAAATTTGTAGTGTTAATTATGGAAAACTGAATAGTAATTGGAGAACTGAAAAATTTTCCATTTGGGAAAATGTTGTTATGAAACAGATTTTGGAAAGATTTGCAATTTTTGGAATATTTTCCAAAAAAAATTCAAAAATTAAACACCACCTAAATGGCTTGTGCTTTTGAATTTAAACATTAATATGTTTACCATACTTATATTTGATCTTTAACAAACTTAAAATGGGCTACTATTTAGTTTATTAATCTTAACAAAAAAATAACATTAGCATTGTTTTTTAATTAAAATCAAATTGATTTAACAATAATAGTAGTTTTTTTTTTCAAAAAAGTAAAAAATAGTTGTTAGGTGAATACGATTTCGAGTTTTCTAAGGTTGGAAAATGAAGGCTGGAAAACAAAAAGTGAAACAGAATTTTGAAAAATAGAAATAATTCTGGAAATATCTCCAGATGAAAAATTTTGAAAAACAGAAATATCTCCAAACAGAATTAAATAACGTTTTATTCAGGAACAAAGAGAAAAAAGTTACTGTCATCTCAAGTAATACCACGTTATAGCTTGGCGACTTGATCATATTCAATGCAGTTCAAAAACATTCAACCCCTTCCACATTGCACATATATTTGATGATTTATTGATTGCCTAAGTGAATCGAGCACAATAGTGTATAAACATTACTCATAGTCATGGAGACTAGCTGAATTCACTAGCCCCTTCAAATGGGTAGTAAGTACGGAGAAAAAGTGGAATGCTGGATTAGAGGTAGCACTTCATGAGACAGTTTAGCCAGGAAAAATTGCAAAAACACAGCCAAAAAGTTAGGACAATAGTGCTCTTCACGCCTTTGATTCAAGTTAGAAGCATACTTGTCAGGCATGATTTGAGTGATTTTTACTATATAACACTAATAAATCATGGCAATTTTGTTTTCATAGGATCTCTAATCTCCTTTTCTCTATGTGACATGAGCATAAATTCTCACAAACAATGTCACGCACACTCGCCGATTGCACTTACTAACCTATTACCATCCCATGATAGCAAACAAAAGCTCAGCCAAAATCCAAATATAATTGCAACACTAGTTATGAGAGATGTTTCTTAGAACAGTAATATGCATACATTAGCAGGGTATTAGTTAATTTCTCAATAAGTTTCTACAATTTCAGAATGTGTATATATATATTCTCTTTGATAAGAAAAACCAACTGAAGGAAACTTTAGGAACTGTATTTCAAAAATAAGATGAGCATTAATCCAGTGAAATGAGAGACAAGCAACCTATAGAGAACATTTTCTTGATCTAGGGACGAGAGAGTTACAAAGTGCACTAACTTCACATTTTGGATGGTAATGCTCTTCGTAGCAAAGATCTATCAATGGTTAATCCCCAGGCGTGGAGAACTGCAGGACACAAAGATAAACAAAAAGTTACACTCACTCTTGCCATTAAACAATCAATAAAGTCAACCACAAAGTTACAAAGCAAGAATTGAGGAGTTAAGTTTTCACATCATAATCAGAAATTGGAAGATTACCATCTCAGTTAATTTTCTTATGTTTCTTTACTGCATGTCGCCTAAAGTTAATCGTCCTGGAAAACACAACAGAAGCACCCCAACTGTAGTACGATCGGAATGATGCTAAAAAAAAACTAATTGAGTGCAATCATCAGTCAGCAAACCATAGAGAGAGATAGTACCTCAAACCTAAGATAAGCCAGACAAATCAGCAGTAGTTTAACACAAAACTTAAGCAGCTATACTACTCTACAGTACCTCAAACCCAGTGGAAAGTTGACTCAGGTAGGTTGATAAATTATCCCTGATATGCATTTCCATTTTTACTTCCATATCATCCAAGCTTTCTTGCAAAGGTTTCACAGGCTGTTCATCTTCTTCTCATTGTCTCCTTATCTATAGAGTAACTAATCAATATAAGTGCAGGCCATTGGATCATAATATGTGCAACAAATAAAGCAATCTCAGGAACAGCACAAAAGGGCCATAATTTTACTAGTAAACAAATTAGAAAATCCTTCAAAGCAGTAACATATTACCCAAAAGATTTTCCTCAGATTTTCACAAAAGCTCATTTTAGGAACTAAGAGGATGAGATGAGAACTTATAGATAGGATCAAGTAGCGTAGGTAGATAACATCCAGCACCATAGATACCACCTATACTAGCACAATTTGTAAATATAAGACAAATAATTTGTGGTATTTGCAAAGCACAGTACCTTGGTCTCCTGAGGAGATTTGTCATGATAGAGACAAAACCTACTAAACATGGCAGTTCTATGACAAAAAAGTCCACTCTGAGCATTATCAGCACACTGCTTCAGAAATGGAATATGCATCAAGCAGTTCTTTGGCAACTGATAGCTCTGTTAACTCCTCTTGTTTAGAAAAAACACTGGACGAGGAATATGCAAGGTGCATCATATCATGAAGTTTGGAACTCTTGATCATATCACCACATCTAATAGAGTCCTCAACTAACTTGGAGAACCTGGCTAGATTTTGATTCACAGATAACTTTTTCATCTCACGCACCAGCATCATGGCTTTCTCCATGTCTCCTTGATTACAGAAACCATTAATCAAAGATGAGTAGGTAATAATAGAAGGGGAAATCCCGTCTTCTAACATTTTCTCTCTCAAATCCAAGGCCTCTTTAGCTTTGCCACTTTTACAGCATCTATCAATTAATATATTGTAAGTAACAACATTAGGAGTTAAACCCTTCCGTTGCAATGTATTGAAAAGCCTCCATGCTCGGTGCAGATTTCCTGATTTACACAGGCCATTTATCAGAGCATTGTAGGTAGTCATGTTTGGAACAATACCCCTTTTAACCATCTCATCCCGTAAATTGAAAGCCCCATCCACATTACCAGCAGAGGAAAAACCATGCATCAAGGTGCAGTATGTGAAGTTATCTGGGCTAAAACCTTTATGCAACAAACCCAGGAATAGTTTTCTTGCGTGATCAACCTTACCAGACTTGCAAAATCCTGCAATTGCTACATTGTACACCACATTGTTAGGTAATGATAAACTTTTAACACTTTCATCGAGGGTATCAGCAATTTTCTGACTATCAGGATATCTAATGTTATCCTCGTGGAGCTTGTCAGAGCATCCTTGATCCAAATCAAGATCAAAATCCACCATCTTTTGCAAGAGCATATTTGCTTCGTCTGTCCTACCAAGCCTATAGAGGCTACTGACAATTTTGCTGCAAATAACTAGATTGGGTGCAAACCCCTTTTCAATCATCTCAAAATACGCAGTAAAAGCTTTATCCAGCCTCCCTTCATTGCACCACCCCGCAATAAGTGTTCCATAAGTAACAGCACTTGGGGATAACCCTCTACCAGAAATCTCAGAAAGAAGATATGTTACTTTACCTATTTCTTTAGACTTAAAAAGTCCACCTATAAGAGAATTATACATTTCCACGGAAGGAAACTTTGCTTCCTTCTCCAATTTCTCTTTAACTTTAAAAGCTTCTTCCAAGTTTCCAACGTTACAGTACCCATCGCTCAGGGTTCTGTATGTTATTGCATCAGGTTTAAAACCCAATTGCTTCATCCTTTCAACAGCCTCCTCCGCTTCTACCATTTTCCCCATCTTACAGAGCCCATTAATTACTGTATTGAAAGCATATATACTTCTAGCAAAACCCCTGGCTAGAATATTATCCCACAGTTTTAAAGCCCTCAGAAATTCTCCCATCTTGAAAAGCCCATCTAGCAAAGTACAATAGCCAATCACATCAGGGGCAGCGCCTCTCTTCAGCATCAATTGCCAAAAGCGCAAAGCATCATCAACGGCGCCGATGCCACAGAAACCTTTGAGAAGAGTATTATAAGTTACATTAGTGGGTTCCAGGCCCTCTTGAACCATCCGATCACAAACATTGAAAGCTTTACTAATAAGACCTTCTCTACAATATCCATCCATGAGAGTGCTATAACTATAAGAATCTGGTTTTAAGTCCCATAATCCCATACGCAATAGCAATCTCTCCCCCACACACACTTGACCATTCTTACAATATCCATTAATCAATGAATTGCATACAAACAAGTTCATCTTCAATCCCACCTTCAACATCTCATCCCAAACTTTAACGGCATCGCCCATTTTACCAACTCGACAATATCCATCTATCAAGACACCATACACATTCTCATCCACCTCTTCCTTCCCCATATCTTGAAACAACTTCACTGCTTTGTCTAATTGTCCTTCTTTACAATACCCCTTAATCATGGTAGTGGATGTCACCTTATTCCTCAAAACCCCCTTTTCATCCATCAACCTCCACACTCCTTCCGCCCCCTCCATATCTCCTGAACAAACAAAACCATCAATCAAGCTATTATAGCATACCACATTCAAATCAAATCCCAACGTCTCCATCTCTTTAACAAAATCAGCCCCTCTCATCACCTCCCCTGACTTGCAATACGCATTAACAACAATTGCACAATTAAAGACATCCGGTACAATCTCTAACCTATTCATCTGCTCATACACTAACAATGCAGTAGAACTCCCACCTTTCCTGACCAAACAACTCAATAAAGTATTACATGACCTTAAGCTTGGTCTCCGACCCTGCATCCACATATTATCAAACACATGGAGAGCATTCTTCACCATCCCCCTCTCTGCATACATCTTCAATACCATATCAAACACCAGAGGAGAAAACTTAAATTCCTTATAAACCCGAACCAATTCATCCCACAGGAGGAAATGAGAATGATTACTTTTACAAAGAACAATCAATTCACTCAAATAGGATTTGGTTTCGGGGTACATTTTGGCATGCGACAAGATGTGGACAAGTATGCAATACGAAGTCACATTTGGTGTGAAGTTGGGTTGTTTGGAAGCGAAATGGAAGAAGTGGATGCAGGCGGTGGGGTTGCGTTTGAGCTGGTGGAGGACGGAGTCCAGGAGGCGGCTGGTGACGCGGAGGTTGAGGGAGGAGAGAGCGGCCTCGCGGTTGAGGACCAAGAGGCGGCAAATTCGGCCGACGAGATCCGGTTGGGCGATGGATTTGGTTGACTTGTGACGGGAGGTCCGGTTAAGAGATTTAGGAGAAAAGAAGATGGCGGAGTAGCGTAGCATACTATAGCGTAAGCTTTGAAGAAGACGGAGAAGAAAATATACCATGTAAAAAAAAATAACTACGTTATTTTATATTTGAAAAAACACCGCTGCTTTGGTTAAATCTAATATTTTAATAAAACAATTATGATTAATAATTAAATTATTTAAAAAATTACTATATATATATTATATAATAATAATAATTTAAATTATCCAATAATTATAAAATTTATTAGTTTTACTCAAACTTTTAATGATTACTTTTTTCTTAGAGGAATTGGGAGTTTCGGACTACATGTAGTTTGCGTCCATAAGTTACAACTCAGTAAAAAAAAGTACTTTGAAGCCGAGGCGCGGATCTTACAACCGTATATTCGTCACAATTGGCGCGAAAACCTATCATCTTTTCTCATTCGATCGCGTTGTCCTTTCGCAACAAGAGTTGGGGGAAAAAACGAATCGGGGAGGGGTGAGGAGATTGGTGGAGGGGTTTTGGATCTTTGTGATTGCATACATTCTGTTGATTTCTAGGGTTTCTGACTGAGCTGTTATTGGAGTTGGAACTTGAATTTATGGTGGCATGGTGCGATTCAAGGGATTTTAGGGTTTGGGAATTGGTTTCGGAGGTAGGATTAGTGTTGCTATCATGGGGTAGGGGAAGCTGTGGGAATTGAGAGATGTTATGGGGCGAAGTTATAGATTTTGGGGTCGTGACGTGAATCGTTTCTTCGTGGAGGGAGGTATTGGTTGCATCCCAAGAGAGCAGCGGAACTTCTTTGAATGGCTGATGCTCAGAGAAGTGGTCTCACCGACAGGGATATCGAGCAGGTGAGATTACAATTACTGGAAATTGTTTCTTATATTGTGGATTGATTCTAATTTCTTATAGATTGTGATGTGAAACTGGTACTGCATTGTCTCTGGACTGCAAAAGTTTGCTGGTTGCAAAAATTTTTGTTATCCTCTTTTAATAGAATGGTGGATTAACTTGTTGATCTCTACATTTTTTATACTGGTATGTGGATTTTTTTTTTTTGTGTGTGCTGGGAAGTGAACTGATATTATAATTTATTGTTTGTAATCTTTGATACAATTTCAGGCCATTACAGCACTTAAGAAAGGAGCGTACTTGCTCAAGTACGGGCGCAGAGGGAAGCCAAAATTCTGCCCATTTCATCTTTCTAATGTAAGCTTCCTGACCCTGCCTATAGCATGCAACCATGGAGGAAAAGAAGAAACAGAACCACTTAAACAAGGGGATCACAAGGAGTGATCCCTGTAAATTATGGCTACTTAGTGTCTGGACTTCACTTTTCTCTATTTACTCTCTGAGTGGATCGCTGAGCAGAACAGTGATAAATGGCTTGAACTTAGATCATGACTTCACAAAATGAGAGCATTATTATGGTTTACTGTTGATGGTTGTTATTCGTTTGTCAGAATCTATCATTATGATCCATGTCCTCTGGTCTGACCTTCATCATACCCTAAACCTCATTTTTCTAGCCACCCAGTTGTGTTGTCATAAATGTATCTAATGCTTTTGCTAATATACCCATTTCTGGAAGTGGACTTCTTTTTTTCTCTTTTGTGTTGACTAGAATTCTTGTTTCAGGATGAATCTTGTTTGATCTGGTACTCTGGCAAATATGAGAAGCAGCTAAAACTTAGTCAAGTCTCAAAGATAATTCCTGGACAGCGTACTGTAAGTTTGATTATGGGTGTCTGTATATGCATACATATCTGAAAACATTGAGGGGACGGCACCCCAAATCAATGCTGCTAGGCATTTTTTGATGTTCAATTATATGCATGACTTTTGAAAGCATGCTGTGAAGGACATTAAACATGGGAAATTATTCTGTTGTTGAGCAGTAATTTCTGTCACTGTTTTTGTGTCAAACCCTTGTTGAGTTGTCCTACTCCTCATTCCATAAAGGTTAAACAAACAGGACGATGTTGCTTTTCTTTCAGGCTATCTTTCAACGATATCCCCGGCCTGAAAAGGAGTATCAATCATTTTCTCTTATATGCAATGATAGGTCCCTGGATTTGGTGAGTTTGCAACTTCTTAGTTTGCAAAATACCTGTTTAAGACATCAAATTTCATGAATACATACATCAGTTTTCTTAAACCTGTTTGCTTCAGGACATACTGGTGCATGAATTTCATTGATTTGCCTGAAGAAGCAAAGACATCTCAAGAACAATTTTTTGTTTGTTTGTTACCGTTGTGGACAGATATGTAAGGACAAGGATGAAGCTGAAGTTTGGTTTGTTGCTCTTAAGGCACTGATTGCTTGGGGTAACTACCATAGCAAGTGGAGAATTGATGCAAGGAGTGAGTCCTCAGACAGTCCACGTGCCCGCACACTGAAACATTCACCATCAGTAACGCCATTTGTCTGTAGCAGTCTATTCTCTCTAATTTATAAGTATTTGAGGGTTTGTCGTGCTTCTGTTTATTAATTTCTCTAAGCTACCACAGGATGTAGAACCAGGAGATGGTCAAGGAATTCAGGTGCCCTTTGAGAGTTCCCCACAGTGTAGAATGGGAAAGGCATTCTCTGACATAATAACATATACTGCTTCTGCCAAGGGTCCAAATCAAGCAGAACCAGCTCGCAATTCTCTCGCCTCATTAATCAGTGGCAGCTGTGATAACACCAATGGTCGAAGTTCTACAGGTGACACAGTTAGAGTCAGTTTATCCAGTGCTGTAAGCTCATCCAGCCAGGGGTCTTATCATGAAGTCTTTGATGCCCTCGGAGATGCTTTCATTTGGGGAGAAGGTATTGGCAATGGGATGCTGGGAGGAGGTGTGAAAATAGCTGGGGGTTCATCCAGTTTGAGAGTGGATGCAGTTTTGCCTAAGGCATTGGACTCAACAGTTGTCCTGGATGTCCATAACATAGCTTGTGGTAGCAGGCATGCTGTGCTAGTCACAAGACAGGGTGAGATGTTTAGCTGGGGGCAAGAGTCCGGAGGCAGGCTTGGGCATGGAGTAGAAGCTGATGTTCCCCACCCGAAGCTGGTTGATAACTTGAGTGGTATGAACATTGAATTAGTGGCGTGTGGAGAGTACCACACTTGTGCTGTTACTCTTTCTGGAGACCTTTTTACCTGGGGTGATGGTATCCACAACTGTGGACTTCTTGGTCATGGAAGTGAAGCCGGTCATTGGATCCCTAAAAAGGTAAGTGGTGATTTGGATGGTATGCATGTATCATATATCTCATGTGGACCTTGGCACACAGCTGCTGTGACGTCTTCTGGCCAGTTGTTTACATTTGGAGATGGAACTTTTGGTGCACTAGGCCATGGAGATCATAGTAGCTCAAATGTCCCACGGGAAGTGGAGGCTTTGAGGGGACTAAGAACAACAAGGGTTGCTTGTGGTGTTTGGCATACTGCTGCTGTTGTTGAAGTAGTGACTGAATCACATGATCCAGAAAGTTCTGGGAACTCCTCCTCTGTACAGCTCTTTACTTGGGGAGATGGAGATAAGGGCCGCCTTGGACATGGTGATAAAGAATCTAGTTTTACTCCCAAGTGTGTAACTGCACTAGCTGATGAAAATATTTTTCAAGTAGCATGTGGGCATCATCTCACAGTTGCCCTTACATCAAGGGGACAGGTATATACAATGGGGGGTACTGACTATGGACAGCTTGGAAGTCCCACTGCGGATGGGAAGATACCTAATCTTGTTAAAGGCAAAATTGCAGAAAGTTTTATAGAACACATTTCCTGTGGTTCTTACCATGTTGCTGTTTTGACATCTAAAGCAGAGCTTTATACTTGGGGAAGGGGCACAAATGGGCAATTAGGTCATGGAGATAACGAGGACAGAGATACTCCTGTACTTGTTCATTCTCTCAGAGATAAGCAGGTAAAGGCTGCAGTGTGTGGTTCAATTTTTACTGCTATTATATGTATTCATAAATCAGTTTCAAGTGCCGATCATTCAGTATGTTCTGGTTGTCGCAATCAATTTGGTTTTAGAAGAAAACGTCACAATTGTTACAACTGTGGGTTAGTGTTTTGTAAAGCATGCAGCAGTAGGAAATCTGTGAAAGTGTCTTTGGCTCCTAATATGAGCAAGCCGTATCGGGTATGCGATGATTGTTACAACAAACTAAAGAAAGCTATGGAATCTGGTTCAGCTGCTCGATACCCGAGAACAAAAACTGGAAACAACACTAAATCCAGTAGAATGATAGATAAAGAAGCTTTGGGTGCCAAATTACAGGCACAAGCCTCCAGACTCTCGTGTGCTGAGTCATGCAGTCGGGCTGAAATCTGGAATTCCCTGCATGATAGAAGAGCAGACTCAGATAGTACCTTTGTCTTCCCTACCCTATGTGAAAATTTTCAGTTAGGGAGTTTTCATTCATCAAAGGTATCAACTCTTCTAGACGGAGCTATGAAGAAGATTTTACCTAATTCAAGTCCCGGTTCCAAATGGGCATCTCTGGCCGCCAATTTTATGTCAGAAAGTATAAGCCCACCTCGGTGTTCATCTGAAACTATAGATTCCAAGAAAATGAATGACAATTTAAGAGAAGAAATTTCAAGTTTAAGGTCACAGGTAAGCCTGTCAAGGAATAGTTTGGTGAGAATAGCCTCCTCGTTCTTCTTTTCTTAAAACGCATTCGTTCTTATATCTTAATTCATACTGCATGTCCACTATCAGGCACATGCTCTGAAGCTTCATTGTTTATTGCCTTTCTATTATATATAAAATGGGCCCCCAAGTTCTTGCTCATCTTTCCAACCCACTGATTAAAAGCAACCAAGAGGGTTCACTTAGAAAAAAATAGTTATAATATACATGAAATGCACTGCTCCTCCCACAATAACCTTGTGATAAGTGAAATAATTATGAAGGAGAGAAACAAGATTTGAAAAGGAAATGACATTTATTGGACATATCAATTGTGAGCAAACTGATGAATTGTTGCTGCAAAGTTTATAGTTCTTCACATCAGTGACTGTTCTGCTACCTGAACTCATTTACATCAAGATGTGGCTAATTTAGTGACTGTTCTGCACATGTAAGTTCGTCAAAACAAGATCAACATCACTGATCATAAACTAGATGTTATATTTTGTGTTCTCTAGACCTGTATGTATGATAACATGAGTCCAATGGTTAGTTATTGATGGGCCTGCTTAAATTCTAGGATTCTGAACGGAGTTGTGTGCATGATATAAAATCATATCTTAGGTGAGCACTAGGATGGACAATCTTCAGCATTGGTTGTTTGATTTTTATTTTTATTATTATTTTTAACCTGATGATTTGGTTAAAATGAATAGTAACATCCCAACTATTGAAAATACTCCTTTAGGTAGAAGAACTTAATGCCAAATCCCAACTTCTTGAAGCTGAACTTCAGAGAAAATCAAGACAGCTAAAGGAGGTCTCAGCAATTGCAGCAGACGAAGCTGAAAAACACAAATCTGCAAAAGAGGTTATCAAATCTCTAAGCACTCAGGTATTGATTTGGTGTTGAAGGTTAAGGACTAAATTTCTGGCTTCAAGAAACTCTTTCTGGGGACCAATTAACCTGCAGTTTTAATTTCTGCAGTTTTAATTTAATGTGAAACATAAAGTTCTAGATTTTAGAAGCTTCAGCATGGAAAGGTTGCAATGGTAGCTTTCAGTCTGGCAGTGGCAGCTGCACTCTCTTAATTAGGATTGGCATGGCTGCATCTCTCTTAATACGAGTAAATGCATGTTAAAGTGCATGCAGACGCTCAACCGTTTCTTATACTAACCTTAGAAATAAATAAAATAAGTCATTTTGCTCTGTAAGTTGGTCGAGGATACCAATGAGGTGGGGAAAAGTAAGGTTATAACTTTAATTTGTGGCTATGCTCCTTTTGACGTTTGAGTTGTTCAAGTGCAATGCACTTGAATAGTTGGTGACTATAGTGGAATTTATCTGGAAAAATATTTACTTGAAGATATAAGGTTGTAGATAAAGACAATATGGTTTGACTTGCTTGTCCGGTTGAAAACATGTGTGGACAATATGGATACAATAACCAACTATTTGATGTTCTGATGTACGAATGATTTGATTGGTCTTGCAGTTGAAGGAGATGTCTGAAACATTGCCAGAAGGACATAGAAACAATCGGCATTCAGGTTCTTCTGCCAGACATACCTCTATTACTGCGAACATGTCATCCAGTTCAACAGCTGAGCTGGCTCGAGAAGTTGAGACTAATGGGCTTTCAATAGATAATCAAATGTTATCGTATACCCAACCTGGCAAGCCACACTGGGTGTTGCAAGCTGAACACGGTGTGTACATAACTTTATCTTCCTTGCCAACTGGTGGTAATGAACTCAAGCGTATTCGTTTCAGATATTAAGAAACCCCCCTTTTTGCGAAACAAAAATTAGCATCCAACTAGTGCTCTTTTTTTCCTTCCTGCTTCTTCTCTCTTTGCCATGGATAGGATGTTTGTGTCAGGACTTGAACTCAAGACCTTGCCCTCACTCTGTAGGAAATACTACCGATTTACAAGCTCATTGACAACATACAACATCTCATGTATAAATATTTTGTTAAACTTCCTGACTTCATTACTTCTATGTTGCTTGGTGCATGTGCATGCTCTTGATTGTTTTTGAATTGACCGTAACTTGAATCAAAGCAATGAAGGGCATTGTTGTCCTAACATTTTGACTGTATTTGTGCCATTTCCCCTGGCTAAACTGTCTCATGAAGTGCTACCTCTAATCCATTATAATCCATTGGGTTCTGGCTTTCCACTTTTCTTGCATACTTGCTACCCATTTGAAGGTGCTCGTAAATTCAGTTAGTCTCATAGTTAGGTCTTGAAGTCATCTCCATGACTATCAGTAATGTTGATACACTATTATGCTCGATGAAACATTTATGCAATGTGGAATGAGTTGATTTTTTTTGAACTGCACTGAATACGTTTACCTCTTCCAGCTATAACGCAGTATTACTCGAGATGACTGTAACTTTTTTACTTTTTCCCCTGGAAATAAAACGTTTAGTTGCTGATTCATGAAACTTCAAAAGTATGCTGCATGAATACTTCATCTACACTTGGTGATTTTATGCCATGCCTCTACAACCTTTTTTTTTTTAATTTCTGTAACATCTTAAATTACTTCTGCAGTCGCAAACACTTCACCGAGCAAGAAGCAGAGAAGTGGTGGGCAGAAAATGGATCCAGGGTATACGAATTGCACAACATAAAAAGTTAAGGTACTGTGTAGCTGTATTGTTCCAGTGTTCGTTCAGTCTCTTCGGAAGAGACAGACATCACTACTCTATGATCCTCTTCCTCTGGACTGGAACCTGTAAATTCTTTTTGCCCAACCATCCAGTGGGGTTTCTATGGAGGATGATAGAATTCAGCAGGTAGACTGAGACACCAGAAGTAAATGTAGGAAAGAGCGCGAAATGGAAGGATATACAAGTGCATTCAGGCAATGGCGCAGCCATGGTTGGATATTTTTCTTTTTGCCAGATGCAAACTAGTTAACTTAGAGAAAACTGGATCACATGTAAAAAGCAATTGTTACTTCGAATGAAACCCTCATGAAACCGTCAATTGTAGTGATTTTACACAGCAGAAATAGAAAAGAAAATGAGAAATCAAAAGGGTTGCAATTTGTTATTGTCAAATGATAAATTTCTCCGTAATTTTATTCCGAGGAATCGAAGTTTGAATGCTTTTGTACGAAGCCAACAAGAGACATACTTTGGACCGGCCCAGGATACATTTGATTCAGATCTAAAATAATAAGTTATAGCTACCTATGAAGTAAAATATCTAAAGTGCATCCTTCTACAAACAGTGACCGTCCATTTCAACTGTGCTACACGCAACTTCCTTCGGTATCCTTGCGTTAGTTCCAGCTGACCGATTCTCAGCATCTGAATTTGCTTCTGTTTGCCATCTCATATGGTCGGGCAACCTTCCGGCGATGGCATAAGCACTAGAAAGAAGAATGGAATCAGCGGGATGCTCATCTGCATCAACCAACATTCGCTTCGCGCGTTCTCCTACCTCAACATTTCCATAGACTCTGCAAGCTGCGAGTAGTGTACGCCAAGCAGTTGTATCTCCTCTGATAGGCAAGCTATTGATCAGATCATGTGCTTCCTCTAGCAACCCTGCACGACCTAAAAGATCGATCATGCATCCATAGTGCTCGACCTTAGGTGAGGAGTCATATTCTTGAACCATTTTTTCGAAACATTTCTTCCCTTCTGCTAGCAGTCCACCATGGCTACAAGCGCTTAAAACTGCCAAGAAAGTAACTTCATTTGGTCTAAAACCCTCCTCCTCCATCCTATGGAAGAGAGCTACAGCATTTCTTGCCTGACCATGAAGTCCATAACCTAAAATCATCGCTGTCCAGGACTTCATGTCTTTCTTCTGCATCCTCTCAAAAATCTCAACAGCCTTATTCAAAAACCCGCATTTAGCAAACATATCAACCAGAGCTGTACCGAGAATTGCATCTAACACCAAACCCTCCTCTTCTACAAAACGGTTGATAAATCTCCCCAACTTTATCAATCCAGAGGCAGCACAAGCTGAGAGTAAGCCTGCCAATGAAGATGAATTTGCTTTCCCTCCTTCCACTATCATAAGCTCTAGTAGAGCTACAGATTCTTCTAGCTGCCCGGCTTTTGCATACTTGTCTATCATACAATTCCACAACACAACATCCTTTTCAACTACCCCATCGAAAATCCTACGCCCTGCATCGACATTCCCTGTTTTTGCATACATTTCAATCAAAGAAGTAGCCACATTCAAATTTGAACAAAGGTTAACCTTAAAGCAATGCCCATGAATTTTCTCCCCTCCAACCAAGTCACCCAAATCTCCATATGCAGACAAACCACACAAAAATGTAGTCACACTCATCCTCACACCACACCTACACATTTTCCTGAACAATTCTTTACACTCCCCAGGTTTATGCACTCGAATATAACCGCCCATCAAAGTGTTCCACGAAACCAAATCATTTCTTTGAGGAATTTCATCAAACAGCTTACGGGCATCACCACTACCACTGTAAAAATGCAAAAGAGCATTCCTCAAATTGACAAAAAACAAAAACCCAGATCTCAAAACAAGCCCATGAATCATTTGGCCAGTATCAATAGCCATTTGACGCGTGCAAGCTTTAAGGGTTGTTATAAAAGAGAACTGATCAAGCTTGAAACCATGACCCCTCAAGTTGTCGAAAACATCAAAAGTTCGTTTTGGGTCATCGCTAATAGAGTAGGCTCTAAGCATGGTATTGAACATGAAGAGATTTTTGGGAATTTGAATGCGATCGAAGATTGAGGCAGCATAGGGTATGTCCTGTATAGATGAAGAGAGAAGCTTGCTTATGGTGAAAGGGTCATGGTCAAGACCAGTTTTGACTAATAATCCATGAATTTGTTTGATTTCAGAGATTTGTTTGCATGAATGTAACTGAGTGACGAGCTTGGAAGACGAGTCCCATTTCTGCGCAGAGCAGCGAACCGAAACGGCCAACATATGTGCCAGCTCAATATTTTGGCGGCAAAAAAATTAGTTGCTGGAATGATATGTCAGGGCCTTTAACGGTTTCTATTCCCTACTGCCACATTAAACAAGGAAAAAAATAGAGAACAGTCAAAATATATGCAAAAACACGTTTAGGGTTCAATAGTCTCCTACCGGAAGGGCAAAGAGGTCATTCGAAAAGAGCGGGAAAAAAAACCTTGCAATTTACAGTTTTTATTCTATTGAAGTAATTTACCTAAATTGTATAAATTTAATCAATTTCACAACTATTTCAATTTAATGTTCTGTTGTCGAATTATTAAAAGTATATTATTTCTTGCAATAAATAACACAAAAGAAATAAAATTATTCTAATTAATTTATATGCTCATCAGAAAGTAACACAACTCATTCTGCTATTTTAGGAATTATATACTTCATTTTAGATTTCATTTGACCACAAAAGAAGCACACAAACGATCGAATTGAGCATAGGAATTAGAGGCTTCATTTTTAGGCTTCATTTTTAGGTTTCATTTTTGGGTTATCCCTTGTGCTTTTCACTCATAAGGTATCACCCACAGTGCATTGGCCAACAAATGGCCATCAATGTTTTTAGGTAACAAATGAAAACTATCACCCCCTTGGCCTTGATGGTCTTTGGTTGCTGCCTATTAGGCTCTGTTTGGCAGTCCAGTTTAGTGGGGAAATGGTCAGTGAGGAAATGTTCAGTGGGAAAACAACGTCTGGGAAATGGAGGGTGCTGTTTGGTAAAATTGTAAAAATTCAGTGGGAAAACGATATCTGGGAAATGGAGGGTGCTGTTTGGTAGTCCAGTTTTCCAAAACTATGATTTGGATGTAAAATGACCATAAAGGGCATAATTCATTTTAAGTGTTTGAATTTTTTTTATTTTTTTATCTTTATATATATTTTTAATCAATTTATTTATAATCTAACATCTAATAAAATTGATCTATATACCATAAATAAGACATTGTGCCGAAATAAATTGAGAGTGATTTTACGGATGGATGTCGAAATAAATTGATGGGTTTTGTTGGAATGGATGTAGGGAAGGTGTGGTCAAAATTTGAGAGGATTCGGAGAAGATTTGGGGGAGATTCGAAGAAGAAAATCGATTTTGGAGGTGAAAGGGTCGGGTTGGAGGAGAGAGAAATTTCTGAAAAAAGTGAAGAAGAAGAAGGAAATCACGATTTTATAGAGGGGAAATAGTTTTTACCACCCCTGAACTATCGTTGAAAATCAAAAACCTCCCCTGAACTTCATTTTTTGAAATTCACCCCCCTAGACTATTGTTTTCGGGCAAAAAGCCCCTTCTGTCCATAATTAAATCAATTTTTTTGTGAATTCTTGGAATTTTTTACAATGTTTCTTGATTTTTAGGTTAATTACATTTTTTCGTGAATTTTTACATTTTTTTTAGATTTTTTACAATTTTGTTGGAGGAGAGAAAAATCCTTGGCGTGATCACGCTAAGGGCTTGGCGTGATCACGCCAAGGAAAAAGTGCCTAGCGTGAATCACATTGGCAACTTAAACCCATTTTCAAAAAATTAATAAAAATAGGAAAAATTGATCTAGAATTACTTATCTTGAAATAGAGATTTTATTGGGGTAGTTTTTAATTTATTTTGTTGGTTATATAACGTAAAAAAATTAAAATGAAATGAAAAAAAAAAAAAAAGGAGAGAGAGAAGGCCAAATGGAGTTTCATTTCCGGAATGGAGCATTTTGCTCCATTCCCTCACCCCCTACTTTTCTCATTTCCCCACCCAAAAACCCACTTTTTCATTTCGGGAATGGTGTTTAACAAACACCAAAATTTCATTTTGGGTTGGTAAATGTTGGGTTGGGTACCCAACCCCAAACCGCAAACAGCCACTTAGTGTTGTTTCCTCCTTGAACGGTTGAGTTGCGGGATCGGATAAGCTTGGCATCCTTGAAACACTACCCTTTCCTTTCCTGGCATTTGGTCCAATCTCCTCGATCATGTATCTCCACCCATCGATAGGTCTCCTCCTGCTAAATATGTGAGACTTGATAAAACTAGCTATCTGCAAGCAAAGAAAACATTACGAGACTGTAAAGGAAACACCAATAAGCAAGACAGAGAGACCCAACTTGAACTAGAAAGTATTGAGTGTGTGTTTCATCTTTCGACATACAATTTTAATACACTGTTGCAACTATTTCAAAGAAGGTGCACCATCAAAAGCCCGCAACATTCTAACAGAAGGTCCAGTGCATAAGTTTTGCACAATAACACATACAGAACATTTGCACTACTCAATAGAGGCTGTAGTTTTAAATTTCTCTTCTAACAACCATTTGACATGAACTTTTTCCTTTTCAGTTAGTCAACCTCCCATTCAACATTCAACATTGTGAGTTGATTACAACTCTACAGTTAGTCTACTGTCACAGCTAGAAAAAAAGAGGCATTTGTCACCATAGCAGAACTGACTCGCCTGGAATTTGCTGTATGCAATTCGACGATCAAATTCTTGCAGTAAGATATCTTCTTCTCGCTGTGACATCTCCCATATATTTCCATCTTGTGTCTTTGATGCTGTTTCCCAACCATCAGGCTTGTTTTTAAACTCAGAAGAGCCTGTAATCTTGGAGTTGTCCACATCATCATTGGCAGTGTCAAAAATCCTGAAATCGAGCGATACACAACACGTTCACCTATAACTCAACAATGAGTGGAAATAGTATCATTCCAAACACTTTGAATTATGCATTCTCGAGACAATTGAAATGCTAAAACCTCGAGCACTATGCGTATCTAACATAATTACTCAGCTACTTAATGTCAATGTCATCAATTACTCAGCTACTTAATGTCAATGCCATCAATTATCAAAGGGGTTCTAAGAAAATCCTCTAAACCAATCTCGCACATTCAAGTTCATACAACGCGAACAGAACGAAAACAACAAAACATAGAAATACCAATAGAGAAACGTTGAGCAAAAACATACTCAGAGCAGCTATCCAGCAATCTGTCAATATCATCAGCAGCAGCGGAATCCCCCAACTTAGTCTCCTGCTATTTCACAATCTCCTTAGCCCACAACCCAGCGTGAATGCTCTGCTTCTTCAACCTATAATCCTTCTTCAGATTCTCCAAACTATAAAGCCCAACATCCCCACCACTACTCTTGCGCCATTTTAGTCGTCTTCCGCCTCTCCTCCCAGCTCTCATTCATTTCCTCCACGGGAAATTGCAAAAATAAGTTCCTGTCAAACAATTGTTTGACTGATTTGGCACCTCTTCTTATTTCGGCATTTAAAAGGTATGTCTAAACAAACAAAACGTCATATACCTCCGACTAACACCGTCCACTTTTTATCGTTAAGTATCCAACGTGGCACGCCCATGTCGGACGCTACATCAGACACGGGTGACGTGCCACGTAGGACCCTACTGACTCGGTCACGATTCCACGGGTCCGGTAAATGGATTTTCCTCCACCAACGCTTTCGTTTCCGCATCCGCCAACACCGTCGCTGTTGAAGGTGATTGTGAGCCGAAATTAACGTCTGCCTCCCATGGAGCTCGGCTCTTGGCCGTCAAGTCCTCCGGTAACCAAGCCGTCTCCCAAGCCTCGTTCCATTCCTCACCGCCGTTCTTAGTCGATCTGGTGGAGAAAAAAGATTTGAAGAGAACATCTGATATCAAATTAGGATTTGAGAGTGTAGGAGTGAATCCACGAACTCGTGTTGACACTCTCTGAAGGGAATGCATCTTTCTGGGTTGGTTTTTTCTTTTTCTTTTTTTCTTTTCTATGCCTTGTTTGTTCAGGGTTTTAGCGGAACTGGAAAGTTTCAGAGACTGGGCTTTCTGCTTCATGCGCCTGACTCCCATCTTGGATGAAAAAGGATTCTTGGATTGTTGTAGTCGTCACGGTTGTAAGGACCGGATCGGACCAGTCGGTCTAATCGGAAAAATTATGACCCGGTAATGAATCTCATTCTTACAAACTATAAAACCCTTATAATATATTCATTTCATATTGAAAAATCGTGGATCGATTCAGTCTGATCGTGAATTGGTTGATTTTGAAACAGTTTAGGTGGTTCTTTTTTTTTATCCAATTTTGATTCATTTATTGAATTAAAATTTCAGAATTTTTTTACTTAAATTCAGTATTTTTCTTTTTCTATAATAATTTAGATCTATATTATTCCTTCTTCTTTTTTAGATACTCACTTATTTTCATATAAATGTTAATTTATATGCCAATTTTTAATTCAATTTACAATTAATGCATATTAAAGAAATAAACTTTCAAAATTTCCACGCATATATAAAATTAATTGACATTAAAGATTCAAAATCTCAAAACTTCCAAATATATATTAATTTAATTAATTTACAATTAATATATGTTGTAGTATTTAACTTTAGGCAATTAGTAAATTAGTATTTATTTATGGATATAATTCAGATTTTTCTAAAAATTTAATATATTTTATCAATATAAAACTTTAATATACATTTAATTTAAAATCATGAAATTAATTTAAAATATATCATAACATTACCATTCTAGACTTTATATTAATTTATTAATTTTTTATAATCTGAAAATTAATAAACTTAATCAAATAGAATGAAGTTATTTTTTCATCTATTTCTTCAACCAATACATTTATTAAAATATAAATTATTCATTACCTTATATTTTAGTTTTTTTTAGTAATAATATCTAAAATGTTATTTGATATATAACTTATCTATCAGTATTTTGATATTTTGATATTTTTTTAGTAGAAGTATTTTGATATTTTCTATTTGCATGAATTATTTATATGTATTCTACATTGTATAAACTTACAAACACGCTATATTACAATCCTAATTTTACCGGTTCGTAATTTTTTAAAATCTCGATCTAACGATTTGATCCGGTTGGATTTTAAAACCTTAAAGTTCTTGCCTCACCGATTTTAAGTTTGATCCGGTTATTACAACTTTAGTAGTCGTAGGGGAGGGGAATTCTTTTCTTTTCTCTCTCGAATTTTTTGTCATTTAAAAAAAAAATATCGTAGAACCCAAGTTCTTTAAGAATCCAAAATGTTTCAAATCAACTCCTTCACTAACATCAAAAATAAAAATTGTTAGTTTTCTTTTTTTGATAATTTGAAATCTATTAAAAACCCATAAAACGTGGGCAAAAATATATACCTTCGACCTTAAAAAGATAAACCGCTTCTAAATTAGTGAGATTCGATTTCGAAAGGCAAAACTGAGGAGATCTCACTTCTCTCCAAGACACACTTAAGATATTTTTTCACACTATTTTTTTCCTAATAAATTAATATATTAATCATTTTTATATTTATAATAAATAATTAAATACTTAAATAAAGTGAGTGTAGTAAATTGTTAGATAAAAGAAGGTGAGAATAGCAGTTGGAACATGACCCTTACAAGAAACTAATTTTAAAAAAAAAAAATACTCCCTCCGTCCCACAAAGTATGACGTTTTAGCTTTTGCTTTTACTGTTTCGGCACGTATCTTAAAACGGCCGGTAGACTCACTATTTGAGACAATTTTGCCCCTAATTTTTTCTGGGAAGTACGTTAAGGATTAACGTACGTTCACAAAAAATTTCGGATTTTTTTGAGGTCAAATAGTGCCTCATCCGATTTCCTCGATATGCGTTCCCTACTGAATATTGGGATGCGAGGAAGTCATACTTTGTGGGACGGAGGGAGTATTATAATAGAGCCTTATATAAAATGAAAATTTATTTAATATTTCTTTTTTTAATTTGAACATATTATTAATTACAAGACCAATGTTCAAACTCATAGTTGATTGATTTATTAAAATTAGAAAAATGTTATTTTTGCACCATCTTTCCTTCTCACTCTTAAATTGGCATCCAATTTTTAGGTACTTTTCAATTTGCAGCCATATTTTCTTCTGTTACTCAAGTTGGCACCTAACTTTTTTTTTGTTACTCACTTTAGCACCAAAGTCCCTAACTTTTCAGTTAAAATTAACTAATGACATTAGTCAAGGCCATTTTTAGTTCTAATTTTACTAAAAGTAACTATTCTAGTCCTTCAATTTATTATTTTTTTCAAAAATGCTCTTCTTTAACATTTTTTTTCTTCAATCTTTAAATAAACTAAAAATTTCCAGTTTTTTTTTAATTATAAAAAATCAAAAAATAACCCAAATACTTTAAAAGATATAAAAATAATCTAAAATCTTTACAATGCATTTGTAGACTTTTCTCCATCAAAAACCAATTAACCCAAAGATAAAAAAGAATAATAAAATAGGTTTGGCTCCCCTTCTCAAAGCATTGATACATGCATCATTTAAATAAACAGATGTATGAATGGGTAATCACCGTATAAAACAATATAATTCTTAAATGAATAGACACGAGTTTATAAAATGGACAGACACAACTTTAATACGGCGTGTTGTAATCGCCGCTAGTAGGCCGAATATAGCCCTGCACAAAAAAATAGGAGAATTGAAGTTTGGATTTGCTTGGTTAAAAATTGCAGGGAGTGAGAAAAACAAAAGAAATTAATTAAAAGAATGTACTTTTTTTACACTAAATTAGTGGAAAGGAAAGAAAATGAGAGGAAGGAAAATTAGTGAAAAATGATTTTCTATTGTATTGTTTGGTAAATGTTCTTTTTGTTTTCTTTGTTTTATTTTTATTTATTAAAGTTATGGCTATTTCTTCTAGTTAACTATAACCACGGAGTAGTATTAAAAAATATAGTGGCACATTAAAATATAATATAAATGTCAATATTTATTTATTTTTTAAAAATTGTTACCAATTTTCGACATTCACTTACTTGGTGGTAGGGGTGTTCATCGGTCGGTACCGTAATTTTTCGGTATAAATATTTCGGTATTCGGTATACCGAACTAAAAAAATTAGATAACGTATTATAGTTTCTATTAATCGGTACAGTTAGCATATTATCGAAATAATTTCGGTATGGTATTACAGTAATACCGAATTACATGCAAACATTAGTCTAATAAATACTAAACAATTAAAATTAAGTTGGCATGATACTTTCCAGCAGACAAATGCAAATATAGATTATATGTATGTGTGATACAAACATACATATATAATCACACTGGTTCCAGCAGATAAAAGATTAATCAAATCCAATTCATGATTCAAATACAACAAACACTAAAAAATCAATCCAGTGAGTCCAATCAATGCTTCTTCTGCTGAAGCCTGAAGGAAATGTCATTTGCTGACCAGGAAGAAGATGTCTAGCGATTGTAATCTAAGTAATGAAACAAATAGTGATTATAAACTTTCTTCAACTCTTATGATATTTTATATATAAAACGGTAGGTTCGGTAATATCGTACCTGCAAAATCTAATATCGTACCGTACTGAACAAAATTCGGTTGCCGTGAGTGGGGGGCTGGTTGTTTCCACCGCCGTGACCGGCGGCGTGGAATCCATTGTTGTTGTTGGTGGTGGTTGTGCTACTGCTGCAGCCTGCTGGTGTTGTTGTGGCTATGTATTCCACGCCCATGAAAAACAGCAACCCTAGCCCAAACAATGGTAAAACTGGTGGAATATCTTTGGGATGTTTGGTTTTGGAAAATGTAGATGGAAAATTAATTAAATGGAGGATGTGGCTAGATCCAGATCGTAGATGGAGTTTTGGAAGAAAGGATGGGAAGGAAGGTGTATAATTGAAATTGAAAAGAAAAGAAAAAGATTGTAGATGGATTTGTACTTTTTTTTTTGAATTTTAAAAATTAATTACAATAATTTTCTGAATTTTTTAAAATTAATTAAATTATTTTTCTGAATTTTTAAAATTAATTAGAGTATTTTTCTGAATTTTTTAAAATTAATTATATTATTTTCTGAATTTTAAAATTAATAATATTATTTTTCAGAATTTCTTAAATTAATTAATTATTTTTCTGGATTTATTATTTTCTGCAAGCATTTTAATTTTTCCCTGCCAAATGATTTCCATTTTTCAGCCAAAATGATTTTTTCAGCTAAAATGATTTTAATTATTTTAATTAGTTTAATTGTAACCGGGAAAGAAAAAATGGGAAATCGGCAGTACAAGGTCAAAAAGTGAAGTCTGTTAGTTTGACTGGTACAGACCAACGGTTTGCTTCTGACCGATAGTATAGGGGAGGTCAATTTGAATTTTTGAAGGATAGGGTAGGTTTCTGTTTTAATAAATAGTACAACAAATACTATTTAATTAATTTTAGTTATAATTGAAGTTGAAAAAAGATTAATCAAATCCAATTCATGATTCAAATACAACAAACACTAAAAAATCAGTCCAGTGAGTCCAATCAATACTTCTTCTGCTGAAGCCTGAAGGAGATGTCATTTGCTGAATAGGAAGAAGACGTCTAGCGATTGTAATCCAAGTAATGAAACGAATAGTGATTATAAACTTTCTTCAACTCTTATGATATTTTATATATAAAACGACAGGTTCGGTAATATCGTACCTGCAAAATCTAATATCGTATCGTACTGAACAAAATTCAGTTGGAAATTCGGTTGCCGTACAGTAAAAAATTTAAAAATAATATCGACCGAACAAAGTAAACTTCGGTACGGTATTATGGTAATTTCGATTTGGTCGGTATTTCCACAACCCTACTTGGTGGTAAATAATCGTATCAAAATAGAAGAATTTAAACTAAATTATAAATTTTTATATATTCTATTTCTTTCACTGTAAAATTTATATTGCAATTTTTTAAATATTATAAGGACTAAGCTAGATAATTTTAGAAATTTTAGGATTTTAAAAAAGAATATTAGAAATAGGTAAAATAATAAATCCAGACTGTAGATTAGTCTCAATCGTATTTGTTTTCAACTAACCACTATTGAGCATTTGTCTTGTCTTGTTAAAAAAAACTCTTTCAAGTTTAAAGCAAGAAGCAAGGGCAGAACAACGTATGTTTCAAAAAAAAAGGGTACTAGGTGGCTGAATTACTTTACACTGTTGAAGACTTCTCTTGTAAGTTTTTTTTTTTTTTTTGTAATTTATTGATTTGATGTAAAATACTCATTTTTATAACTTTTTATAATTAGAACAATATAAAGTAGTAACTCACTACTCTTTTTTATAACTTTTATAAATGGAATAATGTAATAATGGCTCACGTGACAAACTAATTGAAAGACTCAATGTTTGTCATCTTTTCATGTTCAATACTTATTATATTAAATGAATGAAAGGAATGACGCGTTAGAGGTTGGAGAGTACGGGCATTAATGCGCGTCAACTCTGTAAATAAAAAATAAAAAATATAACTTTTAGTAGACACAAAATTAATTGTAAATAATAGCAAGAGGTCACAGGAAAAAAATATAGGGGCAATAGTATAAAAACCCCTGAACTAAAATCGAAAAACAGACTCCTCCCCTGTATTAGAAAAATTTAAATGGAGGTCCCTGAACTAAAATTTAACGAAATCAAGGTCCCTACCATCAGTCAAACTAACAGATTGTTAAAGGTGACCCTTGACAGCCAGTTGCAAAAAAAAAGAAACCGGTTGTTCCAGTTTCAATTTTTTTTTCTTTTTTCCATTTCTTATTTTCTTATAAATTAAAGAAAAATTCAAAAAAAAATGTAATTAATAATTCTGAAAAAAAACTTTTCTTTATTCTATAAATTAAAAAAAATGGAAGATGAAGAATCCATCTCATCTCACGTTGTTCATCTTTTTCTTTAACTTCATAATTCCATCTTTTTCTTTGTTCATCTGTCATCAACGCCGCCACTACCACCACCAGTCGCCGCCACATGCTAACAAGCACCCACCACCACCAGTCGCCGCCACCTGCTAATAAGCACCCACCACCACCAGTCACCGCCACGACCTCCACCTCCACCTTTCTCATTTTTCACCCACTGCTACGACCTCCACCTCTACCTACCCTCTCCTCCACCTCCTCTCTAACTCCGTTTCCATTTCGTCTGTGACGCAACCCTTTCCATTTCAGATCTGATATCAGATCTAGTTGTTGTGAAGTTGTTGTCGTATCTGATAATTATGATGCGGTGGAGGGAAGTGATGTGTGCAATACATGGTTGAATGTCGGATCTGATGGTTTTCAGGTAGTGTTTGGAGATGGAGATGGTTGAATGTTTTTCTGTTTTAGTTTTTTTCTTTCCATTTTAATCTTTTAATTTTCGTTGATGTTATGTTGAACCAGATTTTGAATGGATTGAATTGGAATAATATTTTTCTTTAATTAAGTGTTGTGTTTAATTTGAAGTTAATGTTGTTTACTTTCAACTGAATTGAAAAACAGTGAAAAAAACTGGAATGGGAAATCTGGAATTGTAAGTGCTGGAATTGTAAATTTGGAATTGGGTAACAAGAAAGAAAATGCAGATGGAGATTTGTGGATTGGGAAAGTCCGAAAGAAGAAAGGAAGCTGGATAAGAAATAATTAAACGAAAGATTAAAATTGCCCAGGGCATTTGGGGTTGGAAACGTTTAGATCTAGATCTATTAATTTCTGGGCTCTATTTTAATAAATAAATTATAAAAGAGTTGGGCATTAATCGATAATATTAAAGGTTAAAGATACTACAAACAAATTGCCAAACATTTAGATTTAAAAAAAAGAATTAAAAAGGATATAATTTATTTTAATAAATAAATAATAAAATAGTTGAGGTATTAATTGATCATATTAAAATTTAAAGATGTTAGGAAACTTTTAGATTTAAAAAGAAAAAAGGAAGAAATTATATTATTTTAAAATTAATTATAGTATTTTTTTGAATTTTTTAAATGAAATATATTAATTTTCTGTATTTTTTAAATTAATTACAGTATTTTTTTGGATTTTTTAAATTAATACATTATTTTTCTGAATTTTTTAAATTAATTATATTATTTTTCTAAATTTTTTAAATTAATTATATCATTTTTTCAAAAAAAGAAAATAAAAACCAAAAAAAATTTATTTTGCAACTAGCTAGCCTAAGTAAGATTTAGCGATCCGTTAGTCAAACTAACGGAATGGACCCACAGTGGGTTGACTTTAAGTCCCGGGGAGGTCGAATAAAAAGTTTATAGTTCAGGGGAGGTGTTTGTTTTTCGCGTTAGTACAGGGGGTCTAAAGGTTATTGCATGATTTTGTAAATTGCTCGAAAAGACTAATTGTAACAATCGGAGAGTGTATTCAAGAGTAGAAACAATCTTACTAGAAGTTTAATAGCAATTATCGATGCAAAAATATTTATCTTTAATTTACATAGTTTCTATAAGACTCAAGTAAGCTTAGAGTCCCTATTTTTCTCTTGTATCAAAGCCACCTCAGGTACGTTTAGAGATGATTTCTAATCAACTACATTGCTAGTTAAAGGGTTTACTAAATGTATTGATTGTTGACTAGGGAAGACAATTCTTGACCTAGGATCCTCGATTGTCAATCGGGTTTAAATGAAATTAATATTCTCACTAGATTTTCAAAGCTAGTTGCCTACTTCAATCTTCTTGGCCCATAAGTGGCCCAAAAATGGGTTGTCGTAGTCAAAAAGAATGACAGTTGCTAAAATCAGTTTAACCCTAGATTAGCCAAATCTAAAATAAAAAATAAGTGCAATACAATTATATTGGAGATCAACTAAATGCAGATATAAAAATTAATTAAGAACGATTAGATCTCATGGAAACTCAGAATCATGCTTTAACGTTTCTACTAAGAAAAATGAAGTTTAGCCTAGACATGCTCGTGATTGAAGAAAACAAAAGGTTTAATTGCATATAAGAAATCCCTCGTCTCTTGAAAGAAAACTGTGGGAGCAAACGAGTTTAAAACCAACAGGACTAAAAAACTATGGGGAGACTTATATAGTTTCCCCTATGGTATTATTGATAATGCACATTTATTATACGTTTTATTCTCACTTTTTTGTCCAGTTTAGGTCAAGATGCTTCTGATTAGTGTCTGTTTACTTTTTTTTTTCTTTCCAGAAAATGACTTAAAGTCAGATTTATCGAGAATATGCGCTATTTGATGGATTTTGGATGAGTTTTTTGCTATCTTACCCCTGATGCGTATTTTCCCCAATAACGTGGAACCCAAGTCACAGACGCGTCTAAGAATGAAAAGTCTGCAGCTTTTGCGGTCTCTCCTATTTCACGTCCAACTCATCATGGAACATTTATTGCAAGTCTAGTTCGACTAGTAGTAGGACTTATAACACTTATATATAGGATTTTAGGGTTATTGTACCCGTATTCTTGTTTAGTAGTATTTTCTCAATTTCTCTTATTCTTAAGGTTTGTTTAGGATTGCTTCCCAAACAGATTCTGATTTCTGTCACAGATCTAATGGCCAAAATTATTTCTGGTAGAATCTTCAAATTTGATGCTTCTGCTAGAAGCTGTTTTGGCCCTTAGATCAGATTTTGGAGGAAACAGAATCTGCTAGGAAGTTATCCCAAATAATCTTTTAGTACTTTGTAATATTTATTTTTACTTTATCTTCTTGTTGTAATTATGTTTGTGCGTAGCTAAATTGTTTTTTCTTAGTAAAGATCATCAAAGGTTACGATTAACATAACTGTGAGGTCTAAACATTTTTCATAAATTTCAGAATTTATATTTACTTATTTTTTAATTCCATGTCAATTGGCTTATGTTTGATTTGTGGTTAGGTCAACCTAGAATTATGCATGAGTAATTACAGTTGTTTTTACAGTATTAGTCATCATACGAGGCTGTAGGATAAAGTAAACTACTAATACAGAATCATCATATCAATGGCCCAATTCGGTTATAATAAATAACTAAATAGGGTTAAAGACCTCAAGTGCCTTGTAGGTCTTGCTCTAGGTGTATATTTCCTCCACTTCATGGACTATTCGGTTAAATCCCTCTAAGTTCTTTTTAGGGGTTATTTAATAGTCAAGGTTTGTTCTTAAGTGCCTTCTAGATAAACTTCTTGTACGAAGGAAAATAAGAGACCTAATTGTACCTAGTCTCTATAGCACACATATGAGTTAGGAATATAATATCTCTGAATCGATGATTAGTTGACCCCAATTGTAACCAGCGATAGATCTTTACTGGAAAATCTTCTCTCCTTGAGTTAATCTTCTAATTACTTTTCTTTATTTATTTAATTTTTGTTTAATTGATAGTTTTAAAATGGAAACTCAAAATCCCCCCATTGCTTGTTACTTGTTTCATTTTGTCATTACCTGATTATTAGTTGAAGAATACATCTTACTCAGTCCCTGAGCATTGACCGTGTTATCATTATATGCAATTTAATTTGTGCATATTAGCTATAGGTTTTATTATTATTTTTTACGGCTTCGACAACCGATCAAATTTTAGTGTCTTGCCGGGGACTATAGTATTGATTTATTCTCTTGTGTATGACCGGGTCGAACCATTTGGAACTCAGACCTCTTGATCTCAAAATCAGTAGGACAAAAAGAGGACTCAAAATGTTAGCTACACAACTACGCCTTGATAAAGGAGAAGCTTCTAGCCAACATTCTGAGAACAAATATGCTAACCCGAAACCTATTCGTCTTGCCCTCATCGCAAATGAACCAGTACCACACATTCCCAACATCATGGCCACAGAACAAGAAGATTAGAGCATCTAAGATCTAAATGTCGCTTCCGAGCAGTTAGTC
The DNA here is from genome assembly GCA_963691705.1 of Viola odorata. Lineage (NCBI taxonomy): Eukaryota > Viridiplantae > Streptophyta > Magnoliopsida > Malpighiales > Violaceae > Viola > Viola odorata. Next base: position 33,033,497 of record OY829543.1, on the reverse strand, counting down.
CCTCTCTGCATTGAATACCTAATAGTCTCTTATGACTGAGTAATCAAATTCGCTACTATTCATCACTTGCCTCAATTCCATCATTTGTCCAAGGAGAACCCTTATCAGCGCCTTCAACTGTTGCACTTCCACTATGAGATGATGAAACCAGAGCAAGTTCAGATCAATCATGTCACGCTACGAGCTTTCCCTTGGTAGAGTCTAAGGAGATGGGAAGTCATGTTTTTTTAGTCTCCCGACCAAGTCGATCACTAACTGGGAGCAGATGTCCAAAGCCTTCACGAATAAATATTATCCAGCTTCTATGGAAGGAGCCACCCTAAAGGAGTTAGTCTCTATCCTACAGAAAGATGATAAGAACCTTCATCGGTATTATGAGAGGTTCAAGCGAATACAGACTCTATACTCGTCTCATGGCCTAGCCGATCATTCCTTGATCTAATATTTCTATGATGGAATAAAGCATAACGACAAAGCCCATCTCAACTCAGCTAGTCTAGGATCCCTCTGTGATCTCACACCATCTGCAGCAAAGGCGTTGATTGAACTCATGTCTAAAAATAGTATGCCATCTAACTAGGCACTACTAGCTAATGACGTTAGAGTTGCTGAAATGGAGTCTCAACTCAGCATCAACACATCTCAACTCAACACCATCACCAACCTGCTACAAAACATGTCCACAAGACAACCTGTCCAAGTCAAAGCTTGCATTTTTTGTAATCTCCAAGATCATCGTACTGATGCTTGCCCCAATATCCCTGAAGAATTCCATGTTATTGTTGTAGGTAACTACAATGGAGCCCTTGAGAAACTAGATCCTTACTCCAACACTTACAACCGATATGGAGGCAACAACCCAATTTCAATTGGTCCAACAACCAACCGAACCAGAACTAGAACCAAAGTCTGCCTCCTTTCAATCTTCAGCATTTTCAGCTATGGCCGAATTCTCAGTATACATAACACTTCCCAAATCAAATCAGAAATTCTCCCCATTAAGGTCTAATTACCAAACTAACCACTGTCGTTATGGACATTCAAACACATGGGATACGTTGCTGCCAAAATCAAAGAACTGAAGAATCAAGATCACCTCCCTCCTCAAATAGAGCCTAATCTCAAGCACAACGTTAGTCCTATCTCCTTGAGGAGCGGTACCCAACTGCTATAACGCATCAATCCACATCTCACCATTGAGAAAGAGTCAACACAGTATACAGTTGGCCTCTGATGCAAATATTGAGTTAGAAGCTGAAGACATCCCCAAGAACACCACACCAAAGTCACCTTCCAAGAAACCTAAATTCTCTGAAGAATACATTATCAAGGTAACCCAACCCCCATTTCCTGCAAGGTTTGTAAAAACCAGGAAGGACAAGGAGGAGCGGGAGATTTCTGATATTTTCTGCAAGGTTCAATTAAATATTTATTACATGCTATTAAGAATATACCTCGCTATGCTAAATTTATGAAAACCTTGTGTACGAAGTGGAAAGAATTACTATAGGCGCTAACATTTCTGCAGTTATTCAAAGGAAGCTACAACCGAAGTGCGAGGACCAAGGCATGTTTGTAATCCCATGTAAAATCAGTAGCAAATCCATTAGGAAGGCTATGTGTGATTTAGGTGTTGGCATTAACGTCATGCCCATGATGATTTATAATACTCTTGATTTTGGTATACTGAATGAAACCAAAGTAGTTATCTAACTAGCTAATAGATCCTTCATTCACCCCGTGGGTGTGATTGAGGATGTTTTTATCCAAGTAGATAACTTCATTTACCCTGCAAATTTTTATGTCATAGATATGGAGGAAGATTTGACTTCTAAAGCATCTGACGTATTATTGGGTAGACCTTTCCTCACAACTACTAGAGCTAATGATATGCATGATGCAACTATCTCTTTAGAATTTGATGGCGAGACTATTAAATTCAATATGCTTAATGCCATGAAATATATTGTTGGTTTTTCTAGTGTTAATTTTATTGACATTGTCGATCCTATTACTGACCTAATCTTTGATTTTGATACTAACGATAGTTTGGAACTTGCCCTTGATAAGAGTATTACGCATGATGTTTTAGAAGAATTAGAAGACCAAATGGTGGTGTCACAAGATTTGATGGATGCATTGTTGACCTAGATGCTTGTGACTTTGTTACTGACAATCCTAACCTATTAGAACTTCTCACTACTCACTCTGAACTTGCCCCCTCTATTGTGCAAGCACCTACTTTGGAGCTAAAGACTCTCCCCGCATATCTTAAATATTCATATCTAGGTGACAATGAGACACTCTATGTCATCATCATCAGCAAGCTTGCTTCTTGTGAAGAGAAAAAGCTTATTTCTGTGGTCAAAGAATTCAAGGAAGCCATCAGATGGACTATAGCAGACATCAAAGGACTTTCACCAGCCCTTTGCACCCACCACATCTATCTTGAGGAAGAAAGCAAATTTGTACGCCAACCTCAGAGGCGATTGAACCCACTAATGATGGACGTCATTAAGAAAGAATTTTTGAAACACTTGGATGCTGGCGTCATAAACCCCATCTCCAATAGGACTTGGGTCAACCCTGTTCAGGTCGTGCCCAAGAAGATGGGTGTCACTATTACCACTAAAAAAATTGCGAGTTGATTCCTACATGCATCTAGAATGGCTAGAGAGTTTGCATTGACTACAGAAGGTTGAATGCTGCAACAAGGAAAAACCACTTCCCTTTACCTTTTATTGACTAGATGTTAGAGCATCTCACGAGTAAGACGCATTATTGCAGTTTAGATGGGTACTCCAGTTTCCACCAAATTCTAGTAACCCTCGAAGATCAAGACAAGACCACATTCACCTGTCCCTTTGGCACTTTTTTCTATAAGAGGATGCCCTTTGGCCTTTACAACGCTCCAGCGACTTTTCAGAGATGTATGGTAAGTATATTCTCTGAATTTGTTAAGAACGACATTGAGGTATTTATGGATGATTTTATCATTTATGGTAATTCTTTCATCGAGTGCTTGGCTAATTTGAAAAAAATCTTGCAAAGATGCATTGATACTAACCTAGTACTTAATTATGAGAAATACCACTTCATGGTGGATAATTGTCTTATTCTTGGACATATTGTCTCTCAATAAGGTATCAAAGTAGATAAAGCTAAGATTGAAGTAATTGAATCTTTACCTTATCCTACTTTTGTCCGGGAAGTACGTTCTTTTCTTGGTCATGTAGGATTTTACAGGAGGTTCATCAAGGACTTCTCTAAAATCACTCAATCCATGTATAAGTTGCTATAGAAGGACATAGATTTTATCTCTGATGATGCTTGTAAAGCTGCGTTTGACTTGCTAAAGGAGAAGTTGATATCAACACCCATCATTAGAGCACCCAACTGAGATCTCCCTTTTGAGATCATGTACAATGCTAGCAACACCGCACTTAGTGCTGTCTTAGGCTAGAGGCAAAATCTCGAAAGAGATGTTATTTATTAACCATCCAAACTTCTAAATGAGGCTTAATGAAATTACACCACAACTGAGAAAGAACTTCTTGTTGTAGTTTTTGCTTTAGATAAGTTTCGATAATATATTTTGGGAATAAAAGTAATTGTTTTCTCAGATCATACAGTGTTGCGATGTAATCTGACTAAGAAAAATGCTAAACTGAGGCTCATTAGGTGGATACTACTTCTCCAGGAATTTGACCTGGAAATCTTATCATAGACCACCTTAGCCGACTATCGTTGAAAGAAGAAAAAGACTCAATGCCCATTAGAGATACCTTTCTTGATGAACAGTTATGTATTGCCAATGCTATACATCCTTGGTATGCTAATGACCGGTTGTCGAAGCCGTAAAAAAAAAAAAAAACATGCAGTCAAGTGCACAATAAATTGTGTATAGTGGCAATAGGGTCGAACACAGGGTGTAAGGGTTAACACTCAATTCAATTCGATAAACAAAGAAATCCACACAAGAAAGTAACAAAAGGGGGGTTTTGAATGGTTGTTTGGTTTGTGATTATCTAAAACAGTAATAAAGAAAGCCAAAGTAAATAAGAAATCAATAGAGAGAAGGTCCTTAGTAAGAATCTGTATCCGGTTGCATTTATGGTCAGCTGGTTATCGGTGCAAGTATCATCTACCCTTAACTGATAGACGTGCTATGGGGACTAGGTACGCTTAGGTCCCCTTCTTACCTTCGTAAGAGAAGCTACCCCAAGGTACGCTTATGGGGTAACCTTGACAGTCCGCCATCCTCCAAAGTACACTTATGGAGACAATACTCGGCTGCCCATGAAGAGGAGGTAAGACACGTCTAGGGCGAGACACTCAGTAAGCTCGAGGCTCTACCCTAACGATCTGTTTAACCCAACTGGATGAGACCAGGAACCCAATTACTTCCAGAATAGTTGTCTACTTTATCCTGCAGCTTCGCATTAGTTATAACCACAAAGATGACTATAATTCCCTTGTTTAATTACTAGTTGATCAGGCTTGCAATTAATTCTAGATAAATTGACAAGATAATATTAAACGAGATAGATACCGACCAGGAATATGTTAAGCACAATTTGATCTCATGGCTTCCCTAGCAACCTTCAACGATTCTTACCAAGAACAAGGAATTTAGCCACTCATATTAAAGATAATAAGAAATAAATATATAAATTGCATAATTAAAAAGAGGAAGTGAAGAAGAAAGAAATCCTATTTATTACCAGCCGAAGCAAAGCTCCGGTTTATTGAAAATAAGGACAAGTCGTGCCAGAGGCAGAAGTAGCGAAGTATGGCAGCGCCAAAATGTAGAGAAGGAGAGAGAGAGAAAGCCTAAATTACTAAAAGTATTTATAACTATTACAAAAATAAACTCCTAATCCGATTGGAATAATATTCCTCAATTGTCTTCTACTGGGATCGGGATTCTTGGAGGAGTTAATGAGCGAATCTGGAGTTTCCTTCTTTGCAATAGTTTCCTTTTCCCGCTAGGACTCTGCTGCCTTTTGCGAACATACAGCTGCAAGGCCTAGCCGCTCGATTCCATCTAGAATATGATGAAAAACACTTATTTTTGTATTTTCCTCTTAAAAAGCCAAGATCTGTAAAAAGTGAAGAAACACAGCACCATTAGTAGCATCAAGATCTAAAAAGGCTTATAAAACGAGGTGAAATTCTGCATATTAAGTGCTCTATCAAACATCCCCACACTACCCCAATGCTCATCCTCGAGCATTACACTTAAAAATATCACCTCGTTTGGAACACACAGCCTCAATCCACAACACACACAATACTTATCGCCTCCACCTACGCCTCGATCGAGCAGTACACGACCCTTCTCCCTAGATGAGCTCTGCACTATTCTTAAGGAATAACGAAACCAAAAGAGAAGCTTTCCTATGTCAACCTACTCCCAGCAATCCTCACAAGACAAAGTGTTTATCGCTCACACTAAAAAATAGGGCTATGTGTTTAACGCTTGTAAAATGCAAAATGACACAGCACACAACTTGGCTTCGCAATAGCGATCCGAGTTAAAATCCACATGCATGAGCAATCATCGATCAAAAAGACTTTGCGGGGTATAGAAAGAAAAGGGACATGCGGAGAAAGTATAAAGAGAAGAGAAACAGATAGATGAAAAGAAGAAGAAGAAGAAGAAAGATAAAGAAATGAACGGAAGTGGAATCCTTAGCTGGAGAATGAAGCAAGGTCAGTGAGAAGGCATTTGGCAGTTGCTAGGGCTAGACGATGACAGCAAAACTGATGTGGGGATTCTTCTTCTGAAATTCTTCATGTTCTGCTCTGCTTTAGTCTGATGCTCCCCTTTGCTCAATTTTTTTTTTAATTTTTTTTTTTGAATTTTTTTGAATTTTTTTTAAGAAGAAAAAATGAGCAAAGGGGAGAGGTACAATATCTTTTTCTGAAGCCTGGCTGGAGTATCGAGTGTTCTCCTTTTCTAGTTACTCATCCAATGGTTGACTACAGCTACTTGATCTAGCTGGTCTTCGTTCTTTTCCATTTCTGCTCTTATGAGTCGACTGATTGTTTTCAGCATCTTGATCTAGACGATCATTTCTAATTATGCGCAGCAGTTGGATTGACTGCTCTCATCATCTCAGTCTAGCGATTGCTAATCCCCACACTAAAGATTTGCACCATCTAGCCCTCGAATTGTCTACTGCCCGTGACGAAGATGCTTCTCACCTACTAAGGATGGGGTGAAAGAAGGAGAAACAAGTGGTCAGAGGAAGTAAATGGATAGGGCAAGGGGTAAAGAGTAAAAAGAGACGAAGAAAGAGAAAGAAGCAAGTTGCAAAGTCTTTTATCATTTCGTGCTTTCCCATGGCTGATGGTGTCTATACCCAAGGGATCTCATGTGAAACTAACTAGTAACTAGTCATGCATTCATCACTCATCAAAAATGCGGCATGGAAGCTCAAACACTCATAGGGTTAAAAACATTGATTGCAGGCAGCTAGGGCAAGACATAGTCATAAGAGCTAACAGGCAGAATGGTGTGCAAGTGGTTTTGGTGCAGTGGGTGAAGTTTTTGTGTGTAGTGGGCCTACTCTGTACATTCTAGCAAAGGTGATTTTGAAAAATAGGGGTAGTGCAAACAGTAGGTGAAAACAAGTTGTAGGTCGAAAAGTTTCCAAAATGGGGGAAAACATGCAAATGCAAGGGCAAACAGTCATGCAATACGATAATAATCATGCAGGCATGCAAAATATGTAAAAAATGCACACAAAAACATCACAAAATAAAATATGAAACCCCTCCCCACACTAAAGCAAAACACCATCCTCGGTGTGGAAAAGGGAGAGAGAAAGAGAGAAAAGAAAGTGTGCACCGGGAAATTAATGTACAAAAATAACCCGAAGCTAAATGGAGAAGAGTTTGGGGAAGACGTCAAGGGCTAGCGGGAGGACTCAGCCTCGAAGCTAACTCATCAGGGAGGGTTTGGAGGAGGGAAATCACTTCCGGAGGAAGGCGTTTATCTCAGCAATGGCAGCAGCGGTAGGCGCAGCAAGAGGAGGATCAGGAACAACTTGCCTGGGACGCTCGTGGACAGGTGAGGGATCAGGGGAAGCAGGAGGAGTAGCTGCTGTCAGGTCTGGCCACTCAAATATGCCACCATTCTGGGTGCTCCAAACCCGGGCGTCCCCGCTAGTGTAACCTGTGCTGAAAGACAAAACACGACCCGTCAAGTGCAGATGACCCATACCATTAAGGGTACGGGCGTTAAGTACTTTAAAACCAACAAGAATAAAAAGATCACAGCCAGGCACAACAAAACTACGCTGCTCAACAACCAAACGAGTGATAAGGGAACCAAGGATCGGGTTGCGGTTACAAGTAATAATGGCATGCAGTTCATGAGCAATCCAATAACCTAGATTGGCCTTATGGCCTTTATGCATACACCACAGGAAAAATAACTCCTGGACAAAAAGGTGCCCGAGGAGTTCATCTTCCCCGCGAAGTTGAGGATAAGGCATCTATGCATAATACGGAGGGCAGGGTCACGGAGTTCATGGCCTTTAGAGCGTCGGGAGCTGTACTTGGCAAAAGGGTCACCAGTAAGCTCCCTAAAGGCAGTGGTGACATCAAAAGTATAAGGGTAAGCAGCGTATGCACCGAGATACTAAAGGGCACCCAAATCAGACTCTTTGGCAAAGCCAAGCATCACGTTAAATTGATCAATGGATAGACGAGACCAATCATTGACCAAACGAAAGTTAATGACCTTATCAACCCCTAAATGCATGCTACCCTTACCTTTTTGCTTAAGGCGAGCGCTATCAAACCAAAAGGATGTGAAAAACTCATGGCTCAATTCAAGAAAAATTGGATGCTCAAGTTCAAACAAAACCCGCCAACCAATATTATCAATCAACTCATGCACGCTAGCAGAAATACCCATTTTTTCTAAAAATTGAAGATCAAGTTAAGCACAAGGGGCAACACACATACCATGTAAAGCTAACAGCCTATCGTTACTGGGCTTATCAGGAAAGTCCAACCAACCATGAAGGTGAGAGAGGTTGGGTGTTACGTGGGCTAAGGGCACGACTGTGCCTGCTGTGGCGTGGGTAGAACGCCCGGCGGGAGTAGCCATGGACGTCTTGCCCGAGCTGCTAGCGGTATGAGCTGATTTTTGGGGTTGAGAAGGAACAAATGGTGTAGCAGGGGCCTTGCGCTTGGAGCAAGTTAGGGGAAGCTCCACCGTGTCCTCAGACGTATCCTCAATGGCGTCAGCGGCGGGAGGTATGAACTCTTCGTTGTCTTCATCGTCAGACTCGATGGGGACCATGAGCTTCACTTTCTTGGGATTACCCTCGGTGTAACACACTGGGTCAATCAAACGACCACGGGATGTCATTCCGCGGCCTATGGGCAAACCGCTAGGTCTAGGAACAGATCCTGTGACCTGGACGTCCCTCTCCGATGTGGGAGTGGCAGTTGTGACAGTGGTGGATTCCTCGGTCGGAGTTGGACCAGTGGGGACTTCGACGTCGTTGTCTTCCAAACCCTCCTCAGAGCCGTCGTCAGAACCCTCGTCTGAACCTTCTTCAGAATCTTCGTCGGAACCGTCTGTCTCGTTGCCCGACTCCTCCTCGCCCGAAGAGCTTTCTAATGCAGTGGACGCAGTGGCAACACCAACAGCCATCGTGCCAGAGGCAGAACAGTGGGCGGAGCTGGTGGAACAGTAGTGGCGGTCTCAAAGGAATCGGCGAATTCGCCGGAGTCAGTCTCGTACTCGTCGGACGAGGTGATGAGGGTGTCGTCATCGGCAGTAGGAGCGACGGGAAGCGCTGATAGTGGTAGGGACAACTGGTGTAGGGGGAGTGGGTTTAGGTGTGGAAGTGTTAGGTTTACAAGGGGAGGTGAGGATGGGTCTAGCCGTTGGTGTCTTAACGGGTTTAGGGGTAGTAAGTGGCTTTTTGGCGGCGGAAGCGGTCGTGGTGACAGTGGTGGTGGTGGTAGCAACCGGAGTAGAAGCAGCGACGGGGATAGTCGGCTGCGGTTGCTGGGGTGAGGAGAGGTTTTTTGCGGGTGGTTGGCAATTTGGTGGCAGTAGTGGTCACTGGAGGTGAACCCGTGACGACAGAGATGGTGGTTGCAGTGGGAGTGATGGGCATGACGGCAGTCGGAGTACCCTCAGAGCGGCGACCGGAGGGGAGGGTAGAGCGTGCAGTGGATTTCTTAGAGCGAGCTATGGAGAATGCATAGAGTCGGTATGGGGAAGAGAAATCTGAAAAGAAAAATGGAGAAGATGGAAGGTAAAGTGGAAAGTGACAAAAAGGGAAGAAAGTGTTCTCCTTTTATGGCTGCCAGCTGCTAGCCGTTGCCCACGTGCGGATGTGGCGGCTTGTGATAGGGGCCCATCAAATCCCAACTGTAAAATCCCAACTATCACGCTCTCAATCTTGATCAGGAAATTCAAAGTTTGAAAAAGGGAGTTAAAGGGGTTAAAGAAAGGAAATAAAATAAGAGGAGAAAGGGGAGAAATAAAAGGGAAGTAATAAAAATAAATGAGAAAAGAGGAAAAGAAGGGAAAATATCCAGGGATGGAGAAAATCAAGGAATTAAATAAAAAGAAAAGTAATTAAAGAAAATAAGGAAAGAGATAGGAACGTGGGTTTCCTCCCACAAAGCGCCGTGGTTAACGTCTCGGCCTAGACGTTGGTGACTAAAATCAGAGTTGGTCAGGAGGGTCAGCCACCTCCATCTCCTCAGCGATGAATGGCTTGAAGCCCTCGTAAAATGCCTTGAGTTGGTGCCCATTGAATTTGAAGGTGACTCCTGTCTCATAGCTTCGAATTTCAATGGCGCCATGGTCGTAAACAACCGTGACAACATATGGTCCGGTCCACTTGGACTTCAACTTACCTGAATACAACCTCAAACGAGAATTATATAACAAAAATTTTTGTCCTACAGTGAAAGATTTATGAGAGAGAAGTTTGTTGTGGTAAGTCTTCGTGTTGCCCTTGTAGATGAGGGCATTCTCGTAGGCATCGTCACGAAGCTCCTCCAACTCCTGGATTTACAAGCGGCGATGTTGCCCAGCTTTGTCAAGGTTGAAATTGGCTTTGCGGATTGCCCAGAAAGCTTTATGTTCGATCTCGACGGGTAAGTGGCAAGGTTTACCGTAGACAAGTCGATAAGGAGTCATACCAATAGGAGTCTTGAACGCTATCCGATAGGCCGATAAGGCATCGTCAAGCTTCAAGATCCAATCCTTGCGGGATTGGTTGACAGTCTTTTCCAGAATTGACTTGATCTCACGGTTGGACACCTCGGCCTGACCGTTGGTCTGCGGGTGGTAAGCGGTGTGTGACGCCATACTTGTTGAGCAAGCTGGTGATGACACGGTTGCAGAAGTGGGTCCTGCGATCACTGATAAGGGCACGTGGGGTTCCAAACCTGCTGAAAATACGAGAGCAAAGAAAGGCTGCAACCACTTTGGAATCATCAGCTCTGGTCACCTTAGCCTCAACCCATTTAGAAACATAATCAACCGCTAGAAGGATGTATATGTTTCCAAACGAATTGGGAAAGGGGCCCACAAAATCAATACCCCATATATCGAAAATTTCACAAGCAATTATACCTGTGAGGGGCATCTAGTTTCGAGCAACAATGTTACCTATACTTTGATAGTGAGGGCAAGCCGCACAGAACATGTAGCTGTCTTTGAAAATAGAGGACCAGTAGAGACCGACTTCTAGGACCTTCATTGTTGTCTTCTTAGCCGCGAAGTGTCCTCCCTCGGTGGAAGAGTGGCAGAAACGGAGGATGGATGGAATTTCATCAGTGGTCACACATCGTCGTATAATCTGGTCTGAATAAAATTTCCAAAGGTAAGGATTGTCCCAAATATAAGACTTGGCATGTCTTTTGATACGCTTCTATTCCGAAGGGGATGAATTCGCGAGGAAATGACCTATGGCATAAAAATTAGCAATATCAGTAAACCAAGGGAATTCAACGGCTTGGGAAAGACAGAGTTGTTCATCAGGGAAAGTGTCGCGGATGGGAATCAGTGAGTCGTCTGCCTGGGCAGACAGGCGGCTCAAATGATTAGCTACTGAGTTCTCAGTCCCCTTCTTGTCTTTGATCTCGAGGTTGAACTCTTAAAGCAAAAGTATCCACCGAATAAGGTGAGGCTTAGCGTCAAGCTTTGTCAAGAGAAACCTGAAGGTCGTGTGGTCCGAATAAACAGTAACTTTTGTTCCCAAAAGTTACTGGCGGAATTTATCCAATGCAAAGACCACGACGAGTAGTTCTTTCTCAGTAGTTGTGTAGTTTTGTTGGCCAGGGTCCATAAGTTTGGAGGCATAATAAATGACGTAAACCTCTCGGTCTTTCTTCTGTCCCAACACTACTCCTAGGGCATTATTGCTTGCATCACACATGATTTCGAACGGGATGGTCCAGTCCGGTGCGTGAATAATAGGGGCCGAGATGAGTTTCTGCTTGAGGAGATCAAACGCGGTCTTGCAGCTCTCATCGAATACGAACTCAACGTCTTTTTGTAGCAGCTGACACATTGGTTGTGTGATCTTGGAGAAATCCTTGATAAATATCCTGTAGAAGCCTGTATGACCAAGAAAAGAACGTACTTCTCGTAGACAAGTAGGATATGGGAGAGACTCGATTACCTCAATTTTTGCTTTGTCCACTTTGATGCCTTTGTGGGACACGATGTGGCCTAAACTTAAACCTTGATCTACCATGAAATGACACTTCTCAAAATTTAGGACAATGTTAGTTTCAACACATCTTTGTAAAACTTTTCGTGAAGTGAGTAAGCATTTGGGAAAAGAATTACCGTAGGTGGTGAAATCGTCCATAAATACCTCTATACTGTGTTCGACGAGCTCAGAGAAGATACTGACCATGCAACGCTAGAAAGTGGCAGGCGCGTTACAAAGACCAAAAGGCATCCTTCTGTATGCGAAAGTACCGAAGGGGCAAGTGAAGGTGGTCTTGTCTTGATCGTCTAGGGCAACCGGTATCCGGTGGAATCTAGGTAGCTATCGACACAGCAGTAATGCGTCTTACCAGCAAGGCGCTCCAACATCTGGTTAATGAACGGTAATCGATACAGACGCGCTATCGGTTCTTTATGCGAGTGGGAATCTGTTCACCGTTTTGTCCAGTAGTGATTGTGATACCTGTCTTTTTTCAGGACAACTTGAACCGGGCTGACCCATGTACTGTCCGAAATAGGGTAGATAACACCAGTGTCGAGTAGTTTCAGTATTTCCCTCTTAACAACCTCCATCATCGGAGGGTTAAGATGGCGCTGCGGCTGGCGGATAGACTTGCTAGCATTGTCTAGATGTATCCGATGAGTGCACAGGGCTGGGGACAACCCTTTGATGTCTGCAATAGTCCACCTAATAGCTTTCTTAAATTCCTTCAGCAAGGTGACGAGTGCACCTTCTTCTTTGGCGTCAAGTTTGCTGGAGATGATTACGGGTAGGGAGTCGTTTGCTCCTAGATATGCGTACTTCAGGTGCGAGGGTAAGGTTTTCAATTCTAGATCCGGAGCCTGCACAATGAAAGGTGGAATCTTAGTATACTCAGAGGGTAAAGGAGTGATCACAGAATTGAAAGGAGTGAGAGGAGTGGGCTCTAGAGCAGCGATGGTCTCGCGCAGTTCAGGTGGAGTTACGAATTTGGCGTCCAAGAGATCCATGGCGGCAGGAGTGACACTATTGGCTAGGGCAAGCTGCAGAGGGTTAACAGAAAATAGGTCAGCAATTTCCTCAACATCAGGATCAATGATATCAATAAAGTTAACGCTGGAAAACTCAGAAGGGAAACGCATAGCGTCGAGCATGCTAAATCGGATGATCTCTCCATCAAACTCAAGGGTAATGGATGCATCATGGACGTCGATCTTGGCTCGAGCGGTTCTGAGGAATGGTCGGCCCAGCAGAACATCAGAAGGCTTAGTACACTGTTCGTCTTCCATGCTGATCACGTAGAAGTCGGCGAAGAAGAGGAGGTTGCCAACTTGGACGAGGACGTCTTCAATGACTCCCTCTAGATAGATCACCGACCGGTCTGCTAACTGGATGACGACTTGAGTTGGTTTGAGTTGTCCGAGGCCAAAGCTGTTGTAGATTGACAAGGGCAAGACGTTAATACCTACACCTAAATCACACATAGCTTTTCCAATGTCAGTGCTCCCAATTTTACAAGGGATTATAAACATCCCCAGGTCTGCACACTTTGGAGGGATTTTTCTTTGAATCACAGCTGAGACATTAACTCCCACGCTAATTTTGTTCATCTGTCAGTTTACTTTTGTTAGTGCATAAAGATTTCAGAAACTTAGCATAGCGTGGACCATTTTTGATAGCCTGCAAAAGTGGAATGTTAATTTGAACCTTACTAAATAAGTCAAAAATTTATTTTTTCTTCTTTATCCTTTTTCTTTTTGACTAACCTTTGCAGAAACGGGGGTTCGAGGACCTTAATGATGAAGTCTTCAGATAATTCAGACTTCTCATCAATCTTAATTGGTGTACCTGGTTTCCTGGAGGTGTAGATCTTCTTTTCCTTCTCAGCAGTGACCTCAACGTCATTGGCCACAGGTGTTGAATCTGGGAGTTCAGCTTCTTGGGCAAGCTGCTCGTGATCAGGTAACTGTGTACCACTGCGAAGTGTTATGGCACAAGCTCCATGTTTAGGGTTGGCTTCACGTTGTGGTGGTAGTCGTCCTTTGTTCTTCAGTTCTTTTACCTCTGCAGATAAGACACTCAACTATTTTTGAAGATCAAGTAAAAGACTATGAACATTAGGTACCTCAGCAATTGGGGGTGTGGGTGGCATAGGTCCTTGCGGTGCTTGATAATGATATTGTTGATTATTGAAAGGTTCCCGGATGATACCATGAAAGTGGTCCCTCAGTAAATGGATATGTGATTACCTGTCGAGCCATCAAAAGCTCTAAGCGCTCACCCATTTAGGGGTTCGAGTCCGAGTTTGGGGTTCGTGAAAACTACCTAAGACACGTGTCCCAGGGCCTCACTACTAGCCTCCTAAACTTATTTGGAAAAGGCTCGGCGGCAGGGCATTATGCGTGAAATGCGTATGGATGACAGTTTATCAAAGCGAGTAACGAGACCTCAGTCATGTATAAAAATACAACAATTTATCAACGTGAATAAATACATGAAAAATAATAATCATGCAAAAATATCATACAAGAATACAACAATCTAGTATGAAAAATAATTAATCATGTACAAAAAGCATGCCAAAAATGACAATTAATCAAGTAAATAAAAATAAAAATAAACACCTCAAAAACACATTCCGGCTCCGACCCTAAGTCCCCAGTGAAGTCGCCAAACTGTCGCACCCCCTTTTTAATTTTTCCTAATGCGCGACGCGGGTTTGGGACTAGATGTGAGACGAAATGGGACTCATCCCACATATTGCATATGAAGTCACCACCCTAATTTGTTTCTAGGTTTAGGGAACCTATTTGTCATGCATAAAAAATAAAAACTAAGGCGAAGTGGGTCTAAACCCGAGAACGGTGGTTCGGGGTCGATTTATGGACTTGGGAAGGTGTTAGGCACCCAAGCCACATCCTAAAGAGATTACCGGAAAAAGAGGTGTTTAATTCATGCTTTAATTTTAGTGTTCATGCTCAATGGAATAATTTTAAATTTCAATAATTTTAAAACAGTCATGTATACGAATATATATATGCGGAAAAGCGCGGAATAAATAAAAGGGAAGGGACGTTTACTTGTAAAGGGTATCGGGCGGATATACCCTTTTTATCGGAATTATTGGCACGAGAGGATAAACGTTTGACACTTTTTGGTATGCGAGCGCCAAGGATTGTTCTTACACGCAGAATAATTATCATGCATATTGTACGAAAATAAACAAGCATGCGAAAAATAGATAATCGGTGCAAGTACGGAAATAAATAAATAGTACAAACAATAATTATCATGCATAATGTACGAACATAACCAATCATGCGAAAAACAAATAATAGGTGCAAGTACGGGAATAAATAAATAGTATAAGCAATGCGAATAAAAAAAGTAAATAAAAATGAAAATGAAAATAAAATAAAAAATAAAAAATAAAATAAAAATAAAAATAAAATAAAAATAAAAAAATAAAAAATATACAAAATAAAAAAACGAAGGGCCCCTTAGTTGGGCCCGGCCCACTGGGCCTGGAATAGGCCCTTGCAGGCCCACAGCTGGGCCCACTAGCAGGCCAGCCCAGCTGGCTGGCCTTTTCCTTCTTCTTCCTGCGCTGGGCTGGGCAGACAACCCAGCATCTCTCTCGCTTGGGCCGGGCGCACAGCACCGGCCCATTATTCCCCTCTCCACGCTGGGCTGCTCAGTTAGGCGCCAAGATTCCCTTCCTTCCCTCCTCCTGGCCCAGCGTTCAACGCTGGCCCAAAAAACAAATGCCCCAATTTAAAAGACAGCCCGCCCCACTTCTGTTCATCTTCTTCGACCTTGGCTCGCCGGCGCCACTGCCGGCGACTGATAGTGCCTTGTCATAGTGCCTTGTCATACATCTTCATTAGCGATTTAGCCCTTCAATCTCTGCGGTTCGACCCTGTCTTGCCCTGTACACATTAATTTGTGCATCTAGGCATCAGGATAAATTTAAGTATATTTGAGTGACGATCAAATTTTGGTGCCGTTGCCGGGGATTGAACGGTACTAATTTTGTTTTTGTTTTTGTATGACCAGGAGATTTGCCCCCGATCTACTCCCTCTAGACCTCGAGTTGACCAGAATAGAAAGAGGACTTCGTAGGCAAGCCCAAGGAACATCTGCTCATCGCAGAGTAATCCCACATCCTGCTCTCGACGGATCCCCTTCCAATCTGGCTGGCCAGGAACACCAGCTTTTCGTAGACCTAACCTTCCTTCATCGTGACCCCGAAAATCCCATACCAGACCACTTCAATTTTCCAGCAATGGAAGACCTAGAAAATCATGAACGTCGCGACAACAATGAGCGTCGTGAAGACCAACCACCACCCCCAGATCAACAAACCATTGATAATTTCCATGCAACCCCCGATATGGCAAGTAGCTGTATTGACTGGCCTAACGTCCCTCATGACTGGACTCTAAAGTCAGCCGTACTTCATCATCTGCCTACTTTTCGGGGGGTAGCCAAGGAAAATACTCTTCGTCACCTCCAACAGCTCCACTCTATTTGCGAGGCCATGAAACCCGCCAACGTCAGTATTGAGCAAGCCAAGCTTCGCGCATTCCAGTGGTCTCTCAAAGATGATGCCCTCGACTGGTATTATGACCTTCCCGCAAGATCTATTCGTTCTTGGGCAGACATGTCAAAATCTTCACTGAGAAGTATTATCCGACCTCTATCTCCAACACCACGCACAAGCAACTCGTCTCCATCGTTCAGAAGAAAGAGGAGACTCTAGCCCAGTACTATGAGAGGTTCCAGAAGATGCAATCCAGCTGTCCAGCCCACAACCTTATCGAACATGCCCTTGTTTAGTATTTTTGTGAAGGCCTCAAAGCTCATGATAAGGCGTTGCTCAACGCAGCTGCCAACGGATCTCTGACTACTCTTACACCAACAGCCGCTCGAGCAACAATCGAGCTCATGGCCAAGAATGCCTCTGACGACCTTGCCAACAATCCGGGCCAAGATGTCCAGGTAGCTGCCCTTCAGAACCAGATATCATCTCTTACAGGAATGTTCCAGAATTTCATAACCGGACAACCCGCACATGTCAAGGCCTGCCAAATATGCAATTTTATGGACCACCCCACTGATGCATGCCCCCATATTCTGGAGGAAATACAAGTGAATGCAGCTAGCCAATTTATTCCAGTCCCTTACGCTCAAAACTACAACCAAGGCTGGAAACAGCAAAATCCAGGATGGGTCCCAAACACTCAGCTTTCGGGACCTAGCCATCAACCACACCAGAACCCCTATGGAAATCCCCCTCCTAATATGCCAAATTTCAGACCTCGACCCACATACCATCAGAATCAGTATCAACGCCAACCTCTTCAGGACCAGACCTTTGTCCAGACCCCGACTGCTGAAATGCCTAAGAATCCCGAGCAGCAGAGAGAAATAGACGAACTTAAGAGGCAAATGAGTGCCATGACTGCCAAAATGCAAGAGTTAACAAACCATGGCAGACTACCACCCCAGACCGAAACAAATCCAAAGCACAATGTCTGCGCAGTAACTTTGCGCAATGGAACGACCTTGAACTCACCCGAGCTTCCAGCCCAAGATGTTGAGAATTCTCCAGAGGCTGAGATCCGGCCTAAACCTAGGGCGAAGCTTCCCAAAGTCCCTAGATTTGTAGAGGTCAAAGAGGACAGAATCCGCTCCCCCAGAGGTTCACCACGGAATGACCCCAACCCACCAGAATTTACTCAAGAGTACATTCATAAGATTCTCGAGCCCCCGTTCCCTCACAGATTGGTCAAGGCCAAGAAAGACAAGGAGGATCGAGATATCTTTGAAATGTTCAGTAAAGTGGTTGTTAACATCCCTCTTCTCCAGGCCGTGAAGAATGTCCCTCGCTATGCCAAATTCCTGAAGCAATTATGCACGAACAAAAACAAGTTCGCCGAAGTTAACAAGATCAGTGTAGGAGCCAGCGCCTCGGCACATATCCAGCGTCGAATTCCTCCGAAATACAAAGACCAAGACATGTTCATTATCCCTTGTCAAATCGGCACCGTCGATATTGGCAAGGCCATGTGTGATCTAGGAGCAGGAATCAATGTCATGCCCTTGATAATCTACCACAGTCTAGGCCTTGAGCCTCTCGTGCCTACAGACCTTGCCATCCAGCTCGCTGATCATTCTGTTATCTACCCCGAGAGGATCATCAAGGATGTCTTAGTCCAAGTGGGGGAATTCTTGTTCCCTGCGGATTTCTATGTGATTGCAATGGAGAACAAAGATTCCACCAAGTCTACAGATGTTCTTCTAGGCCACCCATTTCTGGCCACAGCCCGAGCAAAGATTGATGTTCATGATGCCACTATCTCTCTCGAATTTGATGGAGAGAACATCAAATTCAATATGCTAGAAGCCATGCGATACCCCTCTGAATTCTCTTGTATGAATTATGTTGATATTGTTGACCTAATTATAGGGGAGATTTATGAAATATATTCTACTGACCCCTTGCATTCTGCCCTTAACAGGAGTCTGACACCCGCTCTTCTAGATGTCGTGGCCTCGACGCTTCCCATTCCAGCTGAATTACACTCTGTCATCGCTGCCCTAGAAGAATGCGCTGTTACTCAGCATGAGTCTCCGAAGCAGTCTCCTGAATATCCAGGCCATGTTAAATTATTCCCTTCTATTGATCAGGCCCCAGCCATAGATCTGAAGCCATTGGCTTCCCATTTGAAGTATGCTTATCTAGGCCCCGATAACTCTCTGCCTGTCATTATCTCCAACAAGCTCAAGGACCCCGAGGAGTCCAAGCTGGTTTCCTTGCTGAAGAACTTCAGACAAGCCATAGGATGGACCATTGCGGACATCAAGGGCTTGTCCCCAGCATTGTGCACTCATCACATCCACCTAGAAGACGCGAGCAAGACCATCCGCCAGCCCCAACGTCGACTTAATCCGCCAATGATGGAGGTGGTAAAGAAAGAGATTCTCAAGTTGCTAGATGGGTGATAACAATTGGAATGCTCCTGACGGCAACATTGGGGCTACGGCATAAATCCCGGACAAGTTTCTATACGCTTCCCTAAAATGCCAACCTATCGCCTGGGCCAGCGGAAATTTCCTAGGATGGTCGACTTCAGCGGGGGGGGGGGGATCTCATGCACCTTTATGCGCACGGCGTCATCCCATCCTAGGGGACCAAGGAGGATATCGCTCCCGATAGACCCTACATGATTATCACCCCAATGACGGAACTGATATCGCCTGAAGCGATGGTTACAACGTTGCCATCCCCTATCGCTGTAAGGTATCGCCATCTTAAGCCTATAAATACCCCTTCGAATTCCAAACAAAAGGTAAGATCGAGATCATCTTGGAGAACCTCTACCATTCTGAAAACTCGAACTGACTTAAGCATCAGAGTGTCTACGCCGGAGTCCCCCTCCGGCGCTTTGCAGGTACCTCCGACGCCGGTCGCTTCCCATCCGACTAGCTGCAGCAGCCGTTTCCGACCAGAAGAGATCTCGGATCTTATCAAATGGTGCTTTCATTGAGAGCTTTGGTGTATTAAGTGAGTGTCCTTAATAGCCAAGCTCCGTTTAGTTGGGAGATCGAAACGGTTATGACAGCCAGATCGGAGCCAGACCGGTCTACATTTTCCAATATTCCTTTCTCAACTCGCAGGCGGTTATTTCCTTTTGCTACTACTGATCTCTCTATGACGACGCAATCGACTATCTCGGGACCTCTGGACCTCTCGGTCGGGATCGCCGGAGGATCTATCTCCTCACAGACGGTCATTTCTTCATCACAGACGGTGGGATCTGATCTTTACACTCCTCTTTTAGAAGGATCTGTGCTTAACAATGAAAATCCCTTTGCTATGGAAATAGCGGCCCTTCGTTCCCGCTTGGAATATTTGACTGAAATGGCCACTAGAGTCACGCCTGGTGCTTCTGGATCTAGCGTTCCTCCTCGCGTCATGTTCACACCATCTATTGTTGCTGATCGACCTCTGCCCCCGTTGTTTCCAGAGAACCCCCAAGTGCCTTTATCCGCAGGAAATCCCCCGGTTGGTCATGTACAGCTCACTCAAGGAGGAGTAGAGGCTTATGTACCACAAATGCCGCAAAGACTTCTTCTGCAGGAAGACAGGCAGCTTGAGGCGTTGAGGAACCGTTGGGCCGGACGGAGGGAAGGAACAAACAGGAGTTTATCTCCCGTATACAGTGAAAGATCCAGTAGCAGAAGATATCGAAGTCGTTCTCCCAGGAGTCGCAGTCGGTCTCCCAGGCGACATCATATACCTGAACCAAGGGAAGGAGGGCGACAAGGAGACATATCTCCCCCACGTCATACGCGTGAGATTCTTGATGATACCTCAGGTCACCCTTTCAGTCGTCGTGTAAGACGTCACAGGATCAGCAGGCGAGTGAAGCTTCCCGCTGATACTTATGATGGTACTAAAGATCCTATTTCGCACATCAACAAAGTGAAGGATTTTGTCCAGTTTCAAACCCACAGTGATGCGGCTTTATGTCAGATATTTGTTATGACCTTATCGGGAGTTGCTCGTCTTTGGTTTGAAGGTCTTCCTGGCGGATCCATTAGTAATTTTGCACAGTTGGAATCCAAATTTCGGAGCAGATTTAGTACGGCAATTCCAATTCGGAAATCTGCCGCAGCGTTATTTGACATACAGCGGAAGCCCCAAGAGACATTGAAAGAATTTCTCAACCGATTCGATCTGGAAATGTCATTAACGCCGGGCGTTACTATTGATTTCGCCATAGAAGCTCTGAAAAGGAACTGCCACTATGGAAAACTGAAAGATGCATTGATGGTGGATCCTCCAATATCCTTGGACGCACTAAGACTTAAAGCCCATAATTATGCGAAAATGGAAGAAGAAGAAAATAGAAATAGAACATTTAATATGCCGCCTGGGGCACCTCACATCCCTGCCGCTCCAGCAAATCCTCTGGTTGATGATCATTACACTGATGATTACGCTCGACGGAAAGATTACATCCCAAAGACCTACGATAAGCAAAAAGGAAATTCCTCGAAAGGAAAACAAGGTAGTTCCCCTCATCAGCGTCAAGGGAACGCTAGCAAAAATCGGGCGTATGATCCGGATTTTCCCTCCTTGAATGTACCAAGAGCGGAGATCTTGGCGATAGCGGAACACCGAAATCTTCCTATCCGTTATCCTGCACCCACGAAACCTGGAGTGCTTTTAGGCAGAAGAGAAAACGCTTACTGTAAATTCCATAAAGCCAGAGGACATTCCACAGAGGCTTGCAGAGAATTAAAGTGGGCGATAGAACGCTTGGTGGAGGAAGGATATCTGAGAGAATTTGCGACTCAAGTAAGGGAAGATGCCCGAAACAATCCGATAAGAAGAGCGGCAGACGAACGACCAAGGCCCCCTCCAGTCCCACAGCCGGATAACGCTCCCAAAGGAAAGGGTGGGGAAACCTTCGCGATAGATGGCGACGACATCCCCATAATCAATATCATAGCGAGAGGGATCCCCTACGCAGATGAGTCAGAACAGTCGATGGTGGCGAAAGGGGAAAAGCGTACGCGAGACGGCATGACAAAGAAAGGTGGAGCGATAGACATACTTGATCGCATGATCTTATCCTTTTCAGAAGAGGATGAAAAAGGCGTTATCTATCCCCATAATGACGCCTTGGTAGTCACACCTGTCATCGCCAGTCATGGTATAAGAAGGACTCTTGTGGACAACGGGAGTGCCGTGAACCTTTTTTCGCTGGAAGCTTACAACCTCATGAAACGCCCCCACGATGAGTTAACGTCTAGTAAGAGACCCATAGTCGGAGTGGATGAGACCCCTATCCCTGTTACGGGAGTAATCACCTTACCCGTATACTTCCAGGAAGACACTTACAAACGGTCAGAGAATTTGTTGTTCCTTGTTGTGGATCTGAATTTGCCCTATAACGTCATACTCGGACGGCCTTTCCTCAATCGCTTTGGAGCGGCGATATCACAAAAACATCTAAAGATGAAATACCCCTCCTAGGACGGGGTGGTATCGATAAAAGGTGATCAGAAACTGGCGGCAGAATGCTATTCGCTCATGACTCAGACAAGCTGCGATAGATACGTGTGTATAGCGGCAGACCCCTACGAGCAGGGTGATGAAAAGCACGCTCAACCCCTTGACAAGATGGTACCCGTATCAGTGATAGGCCAAGAGGGAGCCAGCTTCCTGGTCAACGATAAGCTCAGCCCAGCGGAAAATCTTCAACTGGCACGGCTGCTGAACAAATGCCAAGGAAATTTCGCATGGAAGCCCGCCGATATGCCAGGTATATCACGAGAAATAGCCGAGCACAGGCTTAACGTTGACCCTGACGCCAAGCCAGTTCAGCAAAAATGACGGGCGTTCTCCACCGAAAAAGCGTCGGCTGTGGAAAAGGAGGTTGTAAAGCTCCTTGACGCGGGTTTCATTCGCGAAGTACAGTATCCCACTTGGTTAGCCAACCCGGTTCTTGTTCCTAAACCCAATGGAGATTGGCGTATGTGCATTGACTTCACCGATTTGAACGATGCTTGTCCTAAGGATTGCTACCCGCTTCCTCGCATAGATCAGTTGGTTGATCAAACCGCTGGGTACGCATATCTAAGCTCATTGGACGCCAATTCCGGATATCATCAAATCCCTATGGCCCTAGAGGATGAGGAGAAGACCGCCTTCCTTACTCCTAAAGCCACGTATTGTTACACAGCGATGCCATTTGGACTAAAGAACGCGGGGGCCACATTTCAGCGAATGGCAAATAAGATTTTTGAGGAACAAATAGGGAGAAATGTGGAAGCATATGTTGACGACATACTGGTGAAGAGTGCGAATTTTCATGATCACCTGCAGGATCTAAAGGAAGTTTTTAATGTGATGAAAAGGTATCGCATGAAGCTAAACCCCCGGAAGTGTATGTTTGCATTTCAGACGGGTAAGTTCTTGGGCTACGTAGTTAGCCAGAAAGGTATCCAGCCTAATCCCTCCAAGGTTAAAGCTATACATGATATGATATCGCCGAGAACCGTTAAGGAAGTGCAAAGGCTAACGGGGCGCGTTATCGCTCTGGGACGATTCGTCTCCAAGCAAGGAGAAAAGTGCCTCCCTTTTTTCAAAGTCATACGACGGAAAGCCACGTTCGGGTGGACCCCAGAATGTGAGCAAGCATTTGTGGACTTAAAGGACTATTTATCATCCGATTTATTATTGACAAGGCCCGAGTCCGGCGATACCCTGTACTTGTACTTGGGCGCGGCAGACGAAGTGGCCAGCGCCGTCCTTATTCGTGACGATAACCACACTCATCGCCCAGTTTACTTCGTGAGTCATGTCTTAAAGGACGCGGAACTGCGATATGCTCGTATTGAGAAAATAGCGTTTGCCCTTATACAAGCCGCCCGCAAGATGGACCGATACTTCCAGTCTTATCCTATCGTTGTACTTACAGACCAACCCTTGAAGAGGATATTTCGAAAGCCTGAATCTTTAGGAAGAATGCTGATCTGGGCCCTAGAACTCGAACAATATGGTTTGAGGTACCAGTCCCGGCCATCCGTAAAGGCTCAGGTCCTTGCTGATTTTATAGCGGAGTGTACTTTCACAGAGGACCCTTTGAGTGGTGTACCTGAAGCGGAATGGAACGATATGGATCTCCCGTTCCCAGAAACATATACGGATCTTTGGATCGTTCATGTGGACGGAGCCAAAAACCAAGAACTGGCGGGGGCCAGAGTCTTCATAAATGGGCCGCACGATATGCATATACGGTATGCTATTCGAATCTTGCAGCCTTTGTCCAATAACGCAGCCGAATATGAGGCGTTGCTAGCTGGACTCAGAATAGGAAGAGAGTTTTCTTCCAAGGGAAGGCGCGATACCGGCCAGACAGGAGATCTGCGTCTAAAAATTTGTGGAGACTCCAAACTGATAATTGACCAGGTCTCAGGACACTCTCAGGCTCGAGAACCTATTATGGTGCAGTACCTCTCTAAGGTAACGCGAGAACTAGTGGAAATAAAGAAAGAGGGCATGCAAGTCAGCTTCGAGCACGTTCCCCGAGAGGAAAATGCTGAAGCCGATTACCTTGCCAAGTTGGCCGCGAATCCTGAAGCATCTATACCTAAAGATGTGTATTATCGTGAGCTATCGGTGCCGTCCTTCATGGAGGAACAAGCCTCTTTGTGTGTGGATGAGCTCGAGAATGATTGGCGGATTCCGGTGATAAAATACCTGATGCACGAAGAGCTGCCTGACGGTAACGCTGAAAAGATGAAAGTGCTAAGACAGGCTGCTCGTTGCACGTACTATAACGGGGATCTAATTCGAAGATGTTTTTCTCACCCCGCCGCCAAATGTATAACCGAACAAGAGGGCCTTCACACCTTACGCGAAATCCACGAAGGGATATGCGGAATGCACGCGTCAGGCGGCACCATGGCGGCACAAGTTTTCAGATCAGGATTCTACTGGCCCACCATACGAAGGGATTGCCACGATTATGTACAAGCTTGCCCCAAATGTTAGGAATTTGCTAAAATTCCTCGACGTCCAGCCACGGAAGTATCGGAAATCATCGCCCCTTGCCCTTTTGCCAAATGGGGGATTGACATCCTGGGTCCATTTCCAAAGGCAAGGTCCCAACTGAAATTTGTGATAGTGGCTGTGGACTATTTTACGAAGTGGGCGGAAGCTGAAGCGGTTGCCACAATCACGGCAGAAAAAACATGGCGTTTTTTCAAACATCAAGTTATCATGAGATTCGGGGTGCCTCGTATCCTTGTCAGCGATAACGGGACCCAGTTCACCAGCCAATTCTTCAAAGACCAATGCTCAGAATTCGGGATTGAGCAGAGATTCTCTTCCGTGGCTCACCCACAAACCAACGGACAGGCAGAGGTAACTAATAGGAGCATCCTCAGCGGTATTAAGAAAAACATAGAGGGGTCTAAGAAGAAGTGGGCTGATGAATTGCCATATGTGATGTGGGCATACCGCATGACCGTAAAAGTTAGCACTGGAGAAACGCCTTTCGCTTTGGCTTTTGGAACTGAAGCCGTTACGCCAGTGGAAATTGGGGCCATGAGCCTACGGGTGGCTCACTTTCGTGAGGAACTGAACGAGGAACGGTTACGTGCTAACCTGGACGCGTTACCAGAGGTTCGAGAAGAAGTCCTACTGAAAACGCAACACTAAAAGAAAAATGGCCCGTTATCATAACAGGCAGGTCAAAGAGCGATTGTTGAAAAACGGTGACCTGGTGCTCCGAGGCAGGCGAGCAACCGGACAACGTATGGGAAAGCTTAGTCCTAACTGGGAAGGACCGTATCGCGTAACCCACGTTGTCGGAAGAGGGGCCTATCGCCTGGAGACACTTGACGGTACGCCCTTATCCAACTCCTGGAATATCGCTCGTTTGAAGTTATATTATCCTAGAGTTTAATTTTATCTGCACTATTTGGATTATAACGACCCTAACCGTGGCTAACGCTCGATAGGAGAGTTTTCGTGGGTTTGTGGTTGCTTTTGTGCAGGTAAAAAGGGGGGTACCCTGGGAGTGAAAAGTCCTATCCTTGTGATGGTCGGTATTGATCAGATGGCCCACTAAGTGAGGGCACGACCCCAGTGTATCCTTGATTAGCGTCGGATTGAAAGATCCTTGACGCCCCCGGGGGTGAAAAGTCCTATCCTTGTGATGACCGATCTTGATCAGATGGCTCACTAAGTGAGGGCACTGCCCGGTATCTTTGGGAGTGAAAAGTTCTTTAATGATGACCGATCTCGTGGAGACGGTACATCAAGACAAGACACGCCCCAAAGAGTTAGAAACTCTGTTTAGAAACAAGAATCCTATCTTAACGGTCGGGCTGGTGCAGCTAAACCATTAAGTAAGGACACGGTTTTAAACGAGAGGACAACGCCTATAAAAGTGAAAATTCCCTAGCCTTGTGATAGCCGTCCCGATCCGACAGCTCACGAGATGAGGCACTTAGAAAGGCCGAACGAGAGATAAGGGAAACGTGAAGGATCGCGTAATCCCAGCTAGTAACCGGATGAGTAATCCCTGGCGGAGTATAGAGCTGAGGGAAAACACGATTCGAAACGGGTTCCGTGATAAAGCCTAATGATGGCAGTGAACAGGCTCCTACGGGTAATCACTATCTCTCAAATCTCGTTTTGTTACTGATAATCTACAATTAGAAATGTGCAGAATACTTCTGATCAGCGGAAGGAGCGGTGGTCATGATACCGATAGGCTTATCGAAAGGCCAACCTGACATAGATCTTGGTCATCTTGGTATAAATACCAAGGGTCTGCTCAAGAAAGTAAATGCACCGTGAGGATAAGGCAACCTCAGTGACGAGAGAAGTCTCGCGATGAGAAAAATAAAAGAGGAATATCGATAAAGGGATTGTCTAGAAATATTAAAGGCATCTCAAGGATTTACAAAGATTCAATGTTCAAAATAATTATGCCGCAAAGACAAAAGACAAAAGCCAAGCGATATTTGATCGCTGGAGGGAACGGCAAAATATCGTGACATATCAGCTCTCGGGGTCTTTTCGTTTCCAGCCCGCTGCCTTCGCCTGGCGATAGCCTGCCTCGTTGATATGGGCAGAACTCTGTAGAAAGGCTTTCGCGACATCTTCGCCCTTGTACGCATCCACCCCATGAATTTCTTCGAAACACTTAACTAGAACACGGGCGGTCTGTTCAGCATGCCACCAGTCCATATCGACTGACTCTTCCGCCAAAGCTGCCTTCTCCTTTTCTAAAGAGGACTTCTCATTCTCCAAAGCAGTCACTTTGGCCTGTTCCTCTGACAAAGTTGTTTCCAGAGCGGAATGCTGTTTCTGTAAATCGTGGTGAGCCAGCAGTATCTTGGAACGATCTGCCAACACCTTTTTCCTTTCATCTTGCTCCTTGGACAGCTCCGCCGAAACAGAACGGAGGGAAACAGTCCGATGCTTCACCTCCTCCGCCCAGTAGTGAAATTTCATCATATTAGAGAAAAGGCTAGCACGGAAGGAGTTCACTTGGTCATCTTCCGCCAGGGAAAGGAAAGTTTCCCGTTCTGCAGATGAGGCCAGAATTTGAGAAGCCAGCAGGGCAGAAACCTCATCTGAACCATCGCCCCCGATGGCTGCCAAACCACGGGTACGGAAGTCGAACAACTCAACCTGATGGGTCACTTCGCCGAGCCCGTTTAATGGACAAAGATCCGCCATAAAATTGAAAGAGGTTCCGGCTTCATTATAGCGTTGCCGCCAAGGAACGCTAGAGGGAACGAAAGCCAGAGGCCCAGGGGCGCGAACCTGTGAAGAAGAACTGCCCGGGGGCAGGAAGGTACCATGAGGCTGATAGCCCGAAAGGTCCTGCAAGACGTCTTGATAGCCTAAAGAAGAGGAATAATGATGCACAGGCCCACCAAAGGAACTGGGCGAAGCACCAAAGGGATCCGCACCTCCTAGGTCCCCCAAAACTTCCGCGGAATGTCCACCTGGAGGAACCACTGCGGAATTAGGAACGTTAACGGAACCACCTTCCCCCGCGATGTTAGAGGAGGGTATGTTCTCATCCTCGCCTTCTATCCGGGCCCTCTTCGCGGAACCCTTCAGCACATAAGTGAGATTCATATCACCTGAAGGAGCGGAAGCAGTAACTACAACGGCCTCCTGCAAGGAGTACAAATTGAAAAAAAAAAATGAAAAAAAAGAAAAATAGATCAAAGGACGACAGATATTGAGGCACAATATATCCCACAAAAAAAAAAAAAAAAAAAAAAAAACACGCTTACGGTAGCGGTGTTGAGGGAAGGTGGTGCCTCAGAAGAACCCGCAGCGTCGGGAGAAGGAGTAAGAGTGGCGATACTCCGTGTTCTTTTCTTCTTTTTTCCTCTAGCAATGGCCTTAGGGGCCTGAGAAGACGAGGGAGCAGCAACGGTCACGATGGGAACACCTTCAGGGATGTCAGTATCCCCTTCGCCAACTGAGGAGGAGGATACTTGAGCGAGATTCGCGGAAGTAGCCGGAAGCTCAGAAGGATTATCAGTGGCCTCTGAATCGAGCTTTTCCCTTTCTTCTCTATTATGAGCTCTCCTTAAGCGTCTTCTTACGCTTTCGGGTTTATAATCAGGATCCGTCGCTGCAAAATCACAAAATAACGTCATCGTTAGTATCAGTGATGAAAGGGAAAAGTAGCGCGATACTCACGTCTAACGCACTCCTGAATGGCCATTCTGCAGGCCGTGAGTCGAATATGAACACTGATCTCCAGTTGGAGTAAGGTGTTTAACCATCCTTGTTCACGAGCGGGAAGTGTCCCTGGTCGACTCCAAACGCCATCTTGGACGTCCTGGTTGAACCCAGAACGCCACTCGGGACCAGGAGCGTCAGGAAGATTTATCAGAAAGAACTCCTTTTTCCAAGCCTCAACAGAAGACTCAATATGGAGCAACTTCCAAGTAAAAGACTTGAGAGAATCATCGTCAAAGCGAGGCGATATGGTTATCACACCCCGACACTTCATCAATTTAAAAAGGGATCTAAGCAACAAAAGAGAAGGGGAAGTGATCCCCTTATATCTACAGAGTTCCAAAAAAGCATAAACACAGCAATATGCATTTGGGGCTAACTGGGCAGGATTGAAATTGCCAGCAATAACCAAATCCTTGATGAAAGAATCGGTAGGGAGCCGGAAACCGTAGCGAAACATCTGGGCATATAACACCCTTTGATTGCCGGTCAGAACGCTGTTTAAACGAACTGACCTAGGGGCAACAATAGCTTGGTAACCGTCAGGAATAACGGCACCATGAGTAGCCAAATGCTCCTGGAGAATGGCCTCCGTGGTAATAACACTGACCGTGGTATCCATTTTCTTCTCATCGATGGATCTTGACTCAGAACGGTGAGTCTTTGCCATGGCAGGACTAAGGAAATAGAAATGAAGAAGACGAGGGAAAAGAAGGGAAATACCTTTGAAAGGAAAGAACTTCGAAAGCCTTGAATGGAGGTAAGAAGGGCAAGACGGCCGAGAGATAATATGAAAAAGGGGAGTGAAAAAGAAAAGGGAAGAAATAAAGAGGGTTTATAACCCTAGTAATTAAAAGGAAACGACGGATGCTGCAGTCGTTGTGTCGAAGCGGCATGAGGGATAAGACTCAAGCAATGAGTACGACTCTAGAAGAAGCGCGACAAACGCTTCGATCTTGTTAAAATTTCTAAACACGCTAAGGTGAGGCGGCAGAAGAAACGAACACGTGTGTCTACACCATCATGACTTTTCCCGCGCACCGACGGAAGGGTCGCGAGCATTAAATGCTCTGAAAAGTAGATGTGATTTTTTGATAAAAAGCAAAAGCGATATCACAAGAAAGGAAATAATGCAAATCGGCATTGAATAAAAGAACAGTTCTCAAGACAGTACAAGAGAGCGAAATAAAATAAGATATCGCCCGAAGAGCAAGGTACCGATATCGCCGCGAGATAGGACGTTATTACAAGACATGGAAAACAAATAGCAATGTTCTTCAATGGATCAATTAAGAGTCATCGCATGCCTCGCCGTCATCATTCCCTTGCTTTTCCCCAGAAGAAGGAAAACCCCTTTCGCCTTCACTAAGATCTTTAATTTTTTGGGAAGCGTAATCGGCCAGCATGGATGAATCGACGGCGCCTCGGATATGGAGATCCATAAATCCTGCGATACAAACCTCGATGGTCTTATTCTTCCACCAGGCTATCCTCGAAGGAACTTTGGCCAAATCGGCATCACGAGATGACAACTCTTCGCGGAGGAAGGCGTTCTTTTTATCAGCCACCACCAGTTCCGCCTCCATAAGCTCTGCTCTCGCTTTCCCCTTCGACTTCTCCCGAGAAAGTTCAGCGCGACAATCCTCCAACTCCGCCCGAGTTCGTTCTTGCAACTGCGATAGCTCCTTCGCCTTCGCCAAGGCCGCATCTAATTGTTCCTGCAAATCCGAAGAGGGTCGAGTTTTGTTACGCTGGCCTTCAAGAAAATAATGAAATTTCCGAAAGCTAGCCAGCATGTCGTTCATGAGGTGTGACTGTCGTGTCTCGGGAGCATGCTGTAAAAACTCTTCCCTGTCCTTGGAAGAAGTAAACATCTGTCCCACTATGGGACCCACGGGCTCTTCTCGCGATAATGGATCCGATATTCCTAAGGCACGAAGCCCGTCAGTGCCGAAAGAGGACAAATCCAGCTGATATCCAGTGGGGCCCTGGGACCTCTGAGGAGAAAGGTTGGCGATATAAGGAGGGGAACAACTTTTTGCGCAATCACCAACGCCCAAAATTGAAGACAGAAACAAAAGATGAGGCTTCCGTGGGAGAAATTCAGGAGGAACGCTTAAATTCGAAACCGGTAGGGTTGCCTCTGGGATAAAAGAACCTATCGGGGAAGCAGGATGGCTCGACGACAAAGGAGAGGTCGCGGCTGCCGAGGCCTCATTGTTTTCGATAGAAACGGCGGAAGGCACCCTGATAGCTTTGATATTTTTCACCACTTGCGAAGTACTCGCGGCATGAGAAGCGTTAATATTCTCGGGGGGGACCGCGTTAACTCCCTTCAAAGGGGGAACTGGGGGGTTAGTTTTCTCTGTGCGAACCTTCTTTACGAGACGCTCCGTCTCTTCTGCAATTTCTTCGCTATCGTCCTCAGCCGATTCCGCCGTGTCATCATTCCTCCTCGACCTAAGTTTCATCCTTTGGGCAATAGTAGCATGACGTAATTCAGGACTAGTGTCCATGCTCTCGCTATCGCTGTCGATTTTCTCAAACACAGGATCGCCTTGAGCTACCCTCTTGCCACGGGACGAAAGCCAGTTTTCAAGGAAACAAGAAGGTCGAGTGGAGGCTCTGCGAGTTGTGACGGTTTTAGTCCCTTCCCTTCCAGGCGGAATGGGTGGGCGGCGGGAATTTTCAGGCGAAGGAGAAGGAGGCAGCGACTGGAGAGGTGTTACGTTCAAAGGGGCGTCACTTTCCCCAGAAGAACTACTCTCAGCGTTACCTGCCAACAAAACATATTAGCAAATTAAGAAGATTGAAGCGATAAAGAAAAAAAAAAGGGAACTCACCCACAACGCACTCCGACAAGGGCCTGAACCGAGCAAACTCCCGGATACGGAAAGACCCTTCTATTTCTAACAAGGCGCTAACGTTGGAAACATCCTGGCTTGACAGCGCGTCCGGTCTTTTCCAAACGCCACTATTGATTTTTCGATTGAAACCCCCGCGCCAGAGTCGTGACGGCAAACGGAGGGTGAAAAAGCCAGACTTCCAGTCACCTACGTGTTCCTCAAAACCTTGAAAGTTCCGCCAGAACAGTTGCACAATGACATCATCCCATCTGGGGGTAATATCTACCAGGCAGTTGCGACAACTCAAGACAAAGAACGTGCGGAATAGATCAAGCGATGGAGCAAATATACGCTTCATCTCGCACGAACGAAGGAAAGCGTAAATACCACACCAAGAGGGTGGAGTAATCTGGACGGGATTAAGGTCATAATGATCTAGCAGTTTCAACAGAGAAGTATGGAGTGAGAAACGGAATCCGTAAGTAAACATCTTGAAATAAACTAACCGGAATGTTCCCCACATAGCGTCAGGCAGCCGAGTGTCCTTCAAAGAGACAAAAGGGCGATAGCCCATGGGAAAAGTAATACCACTCTCCTCTAATTCAACCCTCAAAACCTCATTACGATTGAATATGCTACGAGTTCTCCTAGCTTCGGGATCTATGGGGTTTTCAACAGTTGAAGACATAAGGGACAGGGAAAGTAAATCTACGGCGGTAGAAGGAGTAAATACCTGGAGCAAAAAGCCAGTGAGCCGGTCACCAGCACCAGTGAGCAGTCGCGGTAAAACCTCTCGAATAAAAGAAGTGCAGAAGAGAGAGAAAATGTGCAAAAACTCAAAATATTAGCAAAAGCAGTAAAAGAGAGAGATGATTTCCTTATAAAGGAAAGCCTAAAGAAGAGACAGCCTGTAAAAATGAAACACGTACAGAACAGAAAAAGACACGTGGATAGTCATTTGTGCCTTCTGAAAGAAGACAGTTACCGATTAGAAGTTGAAGGCAGTTACCCGTAGCGAAAGGGACGCTTCCGCGATAACCCGGAACGCTCAGAAAGAAACAATAAGTAAGCGATGAGAAGCGAAAAGGAAGTAAAACCATCATTCATTATTATGAGGAAGGCCATACGGCATCTACAAAAAGAAGGGTTAGGCCCTACTCTTCACCATCGGACCAAGTAATGCCGTAGCAATAGACTACGTCCTCTTCGTCATCGCCACCCCAGAATGGTGAATCCACAACAGCAGGGGGAGAGGACTCACCGACCCTCTTTCTAGCGGCAGTAGTCGACCCGGTTGTTTTCTCCTTAACGCTTGGCGATACTGCATCAACGGCTGAACCAGCAGAAGGAACCCACGGAGGCGAATCACTCAAAGGAGGAAACGAGTTTTTCTCCTCCCTAGCCAGAGAAGCCAGAGAGTCGAAAAATGACTTAGAGGCCTTGGCAGCCTCCTTCCTTCGTTGTTCGACTTCCTTCCTCCGCCTCTTGCGACCTCGCCGGCGGACAACCGGCCTCCAAGGAGGCGATGGGGGAGGATTATCTGTGTCAGGGGTAGTCGGAGGAGTTGGCGGTGAATTTCTCGAAGCCGTACCTAGCAAATAAGAATCAGCCATGAGACTCGCAGAGGATCTATAACGAAGAAAAATGAAGGAGAAAGAAATGGATAAGAATGAAGGAGGAAAAGCCTCATTAAATAGCCGGGAAAAGAAGAAAAGAGACTCTTCGATCCTCCAACCCGACTCTTGAAGATTGGCACGTGTACAGTCTGAAGTGCAAATGTAGATTTGCAGTCATACCTGTTGAAATCTCGCGCAAATCAAGAATAATGCTAATATCTGCCGATCAGTTGTTATAATGAGGACGGCGCGGAGTTAAGGCAGAACGATCAACAGAAAAACCGCCCAATGGCAAGACTGTTTTCAGTTGGGCTAAGAATATTCCTTGGAAAATGACAAAGAGCGCAGTAAAGAAGAAGAACAGTTACAAGGCGGAATGATTGAAACGATTTATTTATTATGGCCTACCGGCCGAAAGATACATTTACAAGGCAAGAGGAAAAGAAAAAGGCCCAAAGGGAGCCACCGTTATCAGGCGTCAGAACCAGTATCCTCGGGCACCTCAGGAAGGTCCCTCAAGGAATCCATGACCAGGACAAGATCATGGGAAGTGGCCCTCATACCCTTCAGGCAGCACCCCAACATGTCCTTACGCTGCTGCAGCATAGCGATCACCACTTGAATCCGAGAGACGGAGGCAGACAACTTTGAAACACTCTCCAAAGGACTGAAGTCCTCCAGAGAGATGGCTCCCAGCCGGGAATAGAGCGGAGTCAGCATCCCCTGCAGCTCCAGAATATCCTCAGAGGTCTTGACCAGCATGTTCTCCAGGAAACCGACGTCACCGTCGTTGAGGTTCCTGAGTGAATGACCCTTGGAGAGAAGAAAATTCTTGGTCAAATGATCCATGATGTTGACTGATAGAGATGAGGAGAACGTGGATGGAGAAAGCTCTCCGATTTATAGGCTCCACTGAAGGGAGGCCTTGGAAAAAGAAATTGAGGTCCTCAAAAGACGAGCCGTCCCGATATTCTCAAGGACTGATAAGCCTAGAACGGAAGAAAGGGGTAACGGTCGCGATATAGATACTGGAAGGAGTACGAGGCAGAGTCTGAAAAAATGCCGAAAGACACGATGTCACTGGTAGCCCTGACGCTAAAACCATAAGGTTACCGGTATCCACAGTATAAGGCCGCGTTGATGTCACCGGTGGCCCTAGATGCGTAAAACCGCGTTGGCATCATAGGCGTCTGGTGGTATGAAGCCGCGATAACCATAAGGTAGCTGATGGCGTAAAGCCGCGTTGATACCGCTACTCTCTCGGACGTAAAGAATAAATCGGGGCTCGTGTGACCTCAGACCTCTGTAAGTATAAGGTTTGCTAACCTCTGTATAAGTATCTATCTCCTCTGTGTCTTTGCAGTACACTCGAAAGGACGATAGCCCCGAATATATGCCAGCCTAGGGCACGGCCTGGTTGAATATCCGTAATGACGCCGCACGTAACCCAACAACGGTCCTTCTATGACTTGTACAAAGTGGAGACTTCATAAGCCCTATCGAGAGGCCAAGAAGATTAATATCGCCTCATGACCGAGCAAATCCCTATTCTAAGATATCAGACGTGGATAGCCCTTGGTGAACACTCGGGCTAGTTTTCAGTTGGGCTTATGATAACAATTGGAATGCTCCTGACGGCAACATTGGGGCTACGGCATAAATCCCGGACAAGTTTCTATACGCTTCCCTAAAATGCCAACCTATCGCCTGGGCCAGCGGAAATTTCCTAGGATGGTCGACTTCAGGGGGGGGGGGGGGGGGATCTCATGCACCTTTATACGCACGGCGTCATCCCATCCTAGGGGACCAAGGAGGATATCGCTCCCGATAGACCCTACATGATTATCGCCCCAATGACGGAACTGATATCGCCCGAAGCGATGGTTACAACGTTGCCATCCCCTATCGCTGTAAGGTATCGCCATCTTAAGCCTATAAATACCCCTTCGAATTCCAAACAAAAGGTAAGATCGAGATCATCTTGGAGAACCTCTACCATTCTGAAAACTCGAACTGACTTAAGCATCGGAGTGTCTACGCCGGAGTCCCCCTCCGGCGCTTTGCAGGTACCTCCGACGCCGGTCGCTTCCCATCCGACTAGCTGCAGCAGCCGTTTCCGACCAGAAGAGATCTCGGATCTTATCAATGGGGGAGTTATCTACCCCATCTCAGATAGCCCTTAGGTCAGCCCTATCCAGGTCATGCCCAAGAAAATAGGCATAACCATCACCATCGGTCAAGATGGCGAATCCATTCCTACTCGGATACAGAATGGGTGGAGAGTGTGTATTGACTACCGCCGATTGAATGCCGCTACCAGGAAAGATCATTTTCCCCTGCCCTTCATCGATCAGATGCTAGAACGTCTCACCGGGAAGACCCACTATTGCTGTCTAGACGGTTACTCCGATTTCCATCAGATCCCAGTTGCTCCTAAAGACTAGGAAAAGACCACCTTTACCTGCCCTTTCGGGACCTTCGCGTATAGACGCATGCCTTTCGGTCTGTGTAACGCCCCTGTCACTTTTCAACGTTGTATGGTCAGTATTTTCTCTGAGCTAGTTGAGGATGGAGTCGAGGTCTTCATGGACGACTTCACTGTCTATGGGAATTCTTTTGAGGAATGCATGAACAATCTGAAGAGATGCCTAGAGCGCTGCATAGAGACAAATCTTGTCCTGAATTTTGAAAAATGCCACTTCATGGTGGATCGAGCCCTGGTACTTGGTCATGTCATCTCGGCCAAGGGAATTGAGGTTGACAAAGCCAAGATCGAAGTGATAGAATCCTTGCCCTACCTCTCCTGTGTCCGTGATGTGAGATCTTTTCTAGGCCACGCCGGTTTCTACCGACGGTTTATTAAGGATTTTTCCAAGATCGCCCAACCAATGTGTCACTTGCTCCAGAAGGACACGCCCTTTGATTTCAATGAGGCCTGCAAAACCGCTTTTGGGCTTCTCAAAAGCAGACTTATCTCGGCCCCAATTATTAGTGCCCCCGATTGGATATTACCTTTCGAGGTCATGTGTGATGCCAATAATCAGGCCCTAGGCGCCGTTTTGGGTCAGAAGAAGGATAAAGAGACCCATGTTATTTACTATGCTTCCAAGCTACTAGACCCCGGCCCAGCAGAATTACACAACCACAGAGAAAGAACTCCTAGCCGTAGTCTATGCCCTAGACAAATTCAGGCAATATCTCCTA
This sequence comes from Viola odorata, assembly GCA_963691705.1. Lineage (NCBI taxonomy): Eukaryota > Viridiplantae > Streptophyta > Magnoliopsida > Malpighiales > Violaceae > Viola > Viola odorata. The sequence continues at coordinate 32,997,820 of OY829543.1, read as the reverse complement.
GGCACCCATGTCTTCGTCTACTCAGACCATTCTGCCCTTCGGTGTTTATTGACCAAAGCTGATGCCAAACCGCGACTTATTCGTTGGATCCTGCTCCTGCAAGAATTTGATATCGCTATCAAAGATAAAGCAGGAAGAGAAAATCTTGTGGCGGACCACTTGAGCAGACTTCCAGCCCAGGAAGACAATTCGCTTGAGCCCATCCAAGATACTTTTCCAGACGTTATGTCTAGCCCAGGCTGTTTACTCCCCATGGTTTTTCGATATTGCAAACGTTTGTGCTACTGGTACTTACCCAGCTGATGTCGCTCCTTCCGAATGCAACAAAATCAGAAGGCAAGCCAAATACTACATTTGGGACAACCCCTATCTGTGGAAGCACTGTTCGGATCAAATAATTCGTAGATGTGTAACCATGGATGAGGTGCCCTCGATCCTTAAATTCTGCCATTCAGAAGGAGGCCATTTCGCGGACAAGAAAACTGCCCTGAAGGTCCTGGAAGCTGGTCTATACTGACCCACCATTTTCAAGGATAGTTACATGTATTGCGCTTCGTGCCCTCGATGTCAGGTCACTGGAAATATCGGGGCCAGGAATCAGATGCCCTTGACAAACATTATCACTTGCGAGATCTTCGATATCTGGGGTATAGATTTTATGGGCCCTTTTCCCAACTCCTTTGGCAACATCTACATCCTTCTGGCTGTCAATTATGTTTCCAAATGGGTTGAGGCCAAGGCCACTCGCACGGACGATTCTAAGGTGGTCGTGAATTTTCTCCGCACCAATATCTTCAACTGGTTTGGTACACCTAGAGCGCTCATCAGCGATAGGGGTACCCACTTCTGCAACCGTGTCGTGACCTCACTCTTGACAAAGTATGGAGTCCACCATAGAACATCCACTGCCTATCACCCTCAGACTAACGGCCAGGCCGGGGTCTCGAACCGTGAGATTAAGTCCATTCTTGAGAAGACCGTTAACCAGTCCAGAAAAGATTGGAGCCTGAAATTGGATGATGCTCTCTGGGCCTATAGTATAGCTTTCAAGACCCCAATCAGAATGACTCCCTACAGACTTGTCTATGGTAAGTCGTGCCATCTTCTAGTGGAGATAGAGCATAAGGCTTGCTGGGCCATCAGGAAGGTGTATACAGATCTAGGCCTCGCCAATCAACACAGGCGTTTACAAATCCAGGAGCTAGAAGAATTGAGGGATGATGCTTATGAGAATGCCCTACTCTACAAGGGCAAGACAAAAGCTTACCACGACAGGCATCTTCGTCCCAAAACCTTTTCGGTCGGACAACAAGTCTTATTGTACAACTCGCGCCTGCGACTCTTTGCCGGAAAGCTGAAATCTAAATAGTCAGGACCTTTCGTGGTCACCACAGTTTACAACAATGGGGCGGTCGAGATTCAGAACCCTATCACATGAATTATCTTCAAGGTCAATGGCCAAAGACTAAAACCCTTTTATGAAGGATTCCAACCCTCGATAGTTGAGGAGGCCATGGTGGATGTCCCACCTATCCAGACGTAGAATGATACTGCACGTCGAGGTCCCGACGAGTAAACAGACCACACTAGAGGTATTTGATATGTCGTCCGCATCCTTTCTCTCTCCCTTATCTTCTTTACATCCTTTCGGATTCTCTGATTTTTATTTGATTTTATTTCCATGTTTTATTCCTTGTATATATCCCTAACCTTTCCTTTTCCCCTATGATTTTATTCCTTTTATTTAGCATTAACTCACCTTTATTCTCTCCTTTTGTCCGTATCTTAAATCAACCAACTGCCTTTTCGAAATTTAAAAGTTGTTCTCCTTTTTAGGCAGTTGAGATACGCGTGGGCCGTCGTGCTCCACGCCCAGGGTGCCACGTGGCCTGGCAAGACGCAGAAAAAGCAGGCCTCATCAATGAAAAAGCTGCTCCATTAAATGCCAGCTGTGGCTACCACTCTCTCTCCCACGCTCCTATCTCGTTTTCACTCACATCACTCACATCACTTTCAAACACATCACTCTCATCCCTCCTTCACCAAACACGCAACCCTATCCTCTCTTCACTCCCATCTCCATCTCCATTACCACCATCTCTCCCCCTCCACTCACCATCAATGGCACCAAAAATAAAAAGACCCACCCGCAAGAACGTTTCTGGACCTAACCCAGTGGAGACTTCCAGCCCCGTTCCTTCCCGAACCAGATCTCAATCTGCCACCCCTAACTCGACCTCATTTAAAATGACCACACCACCGTCTGTCAACCCTCCTCACATTCCCTCTCCTACGGCTGTCACACCCACGACCGCAGAGCAAGACCGAGAGTTCACCCCGGTGGACGACGAGCTAGAGGTTACCGGCTCTATTCCTCCTACCTCGACTACCACTAGAGGTGGCCGAGTAGTGAAACTACCCCCAGAGTCATCCACTGCCAAGTCCACAACCAAATCTAAGTCTAAGAAAACCGCTCCATCCATCAAACAACCCATCTTTGACGCAGCCATTGACCATTTTCTAGCCTCTCAGCCAAAGCAGAGCAGCCGGCTGTGGTTGCAACACCAGTGGGCCAGAAGAGGAAACTTTCATCCTCCAGCGCAGGCAAGCCCTCGACCTCCAAGAAGCCCCGGGCCCCCGAAACTGATGATGATGTCGAGGCCGAGACTCCAGCACCTTCCCCCATCCCCAGATCCAACTTCCAACAGGTGACTTCTGACCTTTCCTCACCGCACGAATGGATCGTGTTTAATGATAAGTCGTCCCTAGATAAGTTGAACATGTTGAATTCCAAGGGCGTTAGCTTCTGTGCACGCCTGGATTTTGATTTTCTTGCTAAAATGGGTATTGAATCTAAGGTCAGGGAGTATGTGGCCAATATTGGTTAGGAATCTCTGTTCTATCTAGAACACCCGACCTTTATTGAGCTTTCCCTCGAGTTTTTCACCACATTCTGGGTGGATGGTACTTTTAGGCCCAAGGGTAAGGTCGGTCCGAACTCTTCTACCCCTGGTCTCATCAACTTTAGGTTAGCTAACAAGTGGGAGTATCTGACCCTTGGGCAATTCAACTGCTGGTTAGGATTTGTCACGAATGATGAATTGAATACTCCCTTGTACAAAAATGCTTTGACTATTATACCTTCTATTTTTTATGCTAATGCGGCTTTCCGTGAGCTCACTAATAAACCTGATGTTAAGTATGACCCTAAGGGTAGTAAAGCCCATGAAATTATTGATCCTGCCTTACGTATCCTGCACAGGTATCTGGCTCTCACCTTTTCGGCACGTTTTGGTTCCTCAGGACAGATATCTGTGCAGGAACTTTTCTTTTTATGGTGCATGAAACACAAACGTAGGGTTAATCTTGGTTTTTGGGTAGCTTCGGGTGTTTTGCATATGCTAAATGGTAACCGTGGGCCTATTTTTGGATCGCTTATCTCCTTGCTTGCTGTCAAAATGCGTGAAATTGACCTATATGCTAGCAATCTTTCTGAGCCCCTCGCATTCAAGGACTTGGACATCCGAACCTTGGATGTCATGGGCCATTTATGTATCTCACGAGGTGTAGTGATTTTTTATCCAAGTTGTACCCCCGCAGCAGAGAAGGTTTTCGGGACCAAGAACGTTGGAATTTTTGACTATCCAGACCTTTCGAATCCTCGTTCCACTTCGATCCCTCCAGCCCTCGAAAAGTAAGCACCCCAAGCTGACACGACTCGTCAAGCCCAGAATGCAGCAACAACAAGTCAGCCCCCAATTCCCCTCCTTGTCCACGACCCCACTCAGACGCAACTCCTCCAGGCCATTGTGCGGGAACTTCAGGCTTTGACGGTTGAAGTTACCCGTGGCAATCTGCCACCCCAGTAACCCCCCGAACAATTCCATCTCTCTAGCCCCCGAAAAGGGCACTGAACAATTTTAATGCTTTCTATTATTGTACTGTACTTATATTTCTTGAACTCCTTTTTTATGCTCTCCCCGCATTGAGGACAATGCGCTGCCTAAGTGTGGGGAGGGAATTATTTATATGCTATGTTGCATGATTGTATGTTTGTCTTTTCGGATTTTAATTTTAGCCTTGCTAGGAAAATTTTCCTACTGCCAGTTTTCAAAACCTCATTTTTGGCATGCATTTTCAACTTTCGATGCATAGAAGAAACATGGCATTCATCGCATCTGCGCCTGAACATGCATTTCTTAGACGTGCTAGCCCTTATATCCAATCTTGCCCTCGACACCAGTAGTCACAATTTGATCCCGTGAGCATTTTTGAGCTTCATGACCTTTATTTTTTTAGTGAAAATGCTTAGCTAGGCACGGTCTAGGTTTGCATAATATCCCTAGGTATAGTCACTGTTAGACAAGGGAAAGCTTAGATATGACGGAAAACTTCGCATCAATGTCTTCTTCTTTCTCTTCTCCCTCTCTCTCTCTTTTCTTTTCATGCCCCCGACATTCCCCTTCTTTTCATGTTCTTTCCTGACCATTTGTTCCTTTTCTTGATCTTTTTCCTTGGCAGGTGAGGTGGCAATTATTGAGGGTAACGTCGAGGGCTAGACACCTAAAGCACGTACAGACAAGTTCAAGTGTGGGGAAGGAAGATAAAAGCAAAAGACTTCAGAGCAGAAAGCAAAGATCTAGTGCAAGAGCAAGCAAAAGCTCGAAAGAGTTTCGAGCCCTGGATCATTCAAGCAATTCGAGCCCCAGAAACGTTCAAGTGTGGGGAAACGAAAAAGAAGTCACTATCGATGCTGGAAGCAGATCAAGGGCAAGAGCATAACGAAAAATCATAAGTCTCATATCCCGGAAAATTAGAGTTCAAATGGTTCGTACCCCTTTGGTTTCTTCCAACAAAAAAAACATTTAAATTCCAAAATAAAAGAAGAAGGGTACTGAACTTCTAAGTAAAGCGTCCGCATCCGAAGCCCTAGAAAGAAGATCTTTGTCTAGCCCCCGAATCATCAACGTGCCCTCGGTGAAAGCTGCCTTGCCACTTCGTTTTTTCCTAAGCCAAGGAATCCATCCAAGTTTTACCTGGTTCTTTCTCTCCTTTCCTTGTTTTCTCTCCCTACTTCTCTCCTAATCATCCCTTCCACTTTCTAGCTCATTGCACCCTTTTTCTTTCTCCTTGCTGATGTGTTGTTTTTCTGATCGTTGATTGCCCATGCTTGTGTTCTACAGTACTCGGATTGACGTGCAAACTATGCATGTGTTGTGTTATTTGCATTCATGAGTGATAGCCTAAACACTTGTTTTATTCTGAGTATGAGTGCAAATACATATCTTTGTGAGGACTGCTGGTGAATAGGCTGGGTCTGGGAAAGTCTGGTTGATAGGGTCGTTATTCTATCAGCTAGATGCAGGTGCTTTTCTAGGTCTGGAGTTGTTCTGGTTGGGTGTAGCTTGTAGGGTGTCATGTCGATTCTGTGTGTTGGGTGTTGATTAAGTATGTTATTGAATGAGGTAGTTTTCCAATTTTGTTTATGCTCGAGGGCGAGCATAGGAGCAGTGTGGGGATGTTTGATAGCACGTTTCATGGTCTCGGTTTTACCCTCTTTTCTAGCCATTTCGGGGGCTTGATATTGCTATTTGACCCTTATTCCAATCTTATTTGCAGATTAGCATCAAAAGAGGGAAAAGATCGAAAAGAAGCATTTTTGGAGCATTTCTGAGGAATTCCAGTCTCAAGGCCTAGAAGAAAGAACGTTGTCAAGACCTCGACGTGAACCAGACCAGTGCGCTGTCTTAAGGCCTCGACAGTTCTGCATCTTCCACAGAAGAAAAGCATCTTCAAAGATCCGCACGGAATCCCATGCGCTTCCAGAAGGCATCAGGCGTGTCAGGAATCCCAGAATATTCCCTTTGCAAGGACATGTGCTGTCACATCCTCATTGCTCCTAGTTGTTTTGTCTCCTAGCTAGTATTAGGCTATATAAGCATAGTGTTAGGGTTTTTGTAAGGACGGTTGTCCTAGGATATTTTCTTACATTAATTTTAGCACTTGTTTTCTAGGGATCTTCTCCTCTTGTCATGAAGAACAACCTTTGCCTCAAGTTTCCTCTTCGATTATTAATTAATCTATCGGTTTCTTCTACTCCCTTTTTACTTTCTTTGTTATTGTATGATTATATATGCTTACTGTTTATACTATAGTATGAGTAGCTAAATATCCCCTTCTTAGTGAAGGGTGTTTCAAGGGTTGTAGGGTTCGGCTAAGAGGTCTAATGCATGCTTAACATATTCTCTTGTGACACATGAGTGTTTGCCGATTTAATTCCATGCTCGTATAGGAATATTAAGAGTCTGATCACCTGTTAGTATTTCTGCATGGGTGAATGTCATTTCCAGGGTTATACCTGACGCGAAGCCCTAGAATAGTAGTAGACACCTAGCAGAGGTAGCGCGAGAGACCTCTGTCTAGGGGTAAACAGTTATCTAGGGTATGGGATACGAGTCTGACAAGCCGAGCTATCGCGCCCTAGATCTGTCTTACCTCCCTTTCATGGGCGCTCTGAGTTTGGACTCCCCGCATTCGTGCCTGGGAGGATGGCGAAACGTCAAGGTCACCTCATATGTGGAAACGGGGGGTGACTTTTATCTAAGAAGGTAAGCAGGGGATGCGGTGTGGAAACGCGGTCCCTATAGCAGATCTGTACATGAGTCTAGAATATCTCTGTGCCAATGACTAGCCTTGTTAGCTCCCATACTCTGCCTTGATTAATTCGTTAATCAACATAAAACCCCCTAGTGTTACTTTGGTTCGATCTGTTGCATAGTGCCTTGTCATACATCTTCATTAGCGATTTAGCCCTTCAATTTCTGCGGTTCGACCCTGTCTTACCCTGTACACATTAATTTGTGCATCTAGGCATCAGGATAAATTTAAGTATATTTGAGTGACGATCAAATTTTGGCGCCGTTGCCGGGGATTGAACGGTACTAATTTTGTTTTTGTTTTTGTATGACCAAGAGATCTGCCCCAGATCTACTCCCTCTAGACCTCAAGTTGACCAGAACAGAAAGAGGACTTCGTAGGCAAGCCCAAGGAACATCTGCTCATCGCAGAGTAATCCCACATCCTGCTCTCGACGGATCCCCTTCTAATCTGGCTGACCAGGAACACCAGCTTTTCGTAGACCTAACCTTCCTTCATCGTGACCCCGAAAATCCCATACCAGACCACGTCTATGCAAAAAATGTAAACTTCAGCTCCGTCGAGGGTCGTACTCGAAGGCCGTCGCTGATTGATGCAGAAAAGTAAACTTCAGCTACGTCGAGGGTCGTACTCGTAGGCCGTCGCTGACGATGCAGGAAAATAAAATTCAGCTACGTCGAGGGTCGCACTCGTAGGCCGTCGTTGATGATGCAGGAAAATAAAATTCAGCTACGTCGAGGGTCGCACTCGTAGGCCGTCGCTGATGATGCAGGAAAATAAAATTCAGCTACGTCGAGGGTCGCACTCGTAGGCCGTCGCCAATGATGCAGAAAATTAATGGTGATGTAGCTTCGCTCGGGCGTTGTTGCCCCCGAAATTTGAAAAGTGGGGTTTTCAACCGCCACACGAATTTTGAAAGGTGAAATAAAACGCCACGAAAAGCTGATAAGTGGACGACCAAGTCATCACATGACATTACTCAAGAAGTGGACAAGCAAGTCGTCACACGCCATAACTGAAGAAGTGGACGACCAAGTCGTCATACCATCACGGGTGACCAAATCACCACCCAAAATAAGTGAAGAGTGAAGTGGTAACGTACCTTCATTCGAATATTTGGTTGGATGGTGGGGGAGGGTGATCCACCACACGGAATTGATTGGGGAGTGGTAACATGCTCTATTCAGATGTTTGCTTGATTTATTGGCGGAGATTCCACTGAAGCGTATCTGTATCCTGCAAATAGGGAGGAAATAAATACTGAGCAGCAATATGGATGGAAAAAGAGAAAGCAATTGATAAATGGAAACAATGAAAATAAAATCATATATGATGTATATGACGGTATTCCCACGCTATCCCAAAGTTTGCCCCCAACATTTTATAAAAACAACTTCCCTATCAAGAGAAGGTTCAACAAGTTTATGCATTTCCGGAGAACATGCCATCCCGTTTCTATCATGTAAGCATGCTTGATACAAGCCTAGAAAAGCATCTGCATCATGCCCAAGAGATAACGACCTCAAGGACAAGACTTTCCCACAACATGTAGACGTAAGCAATCCTCACCGGATACTGATGTTTGCACTCACTCAGAAACAAGGCTACGTGTTTACACTCATAATAATGCAACAACCATAGCACAGAATCAGATTTGCAATGTCAATCCGAGTGAATAAACTTCATACGAAGATGCACATGCATGGGCATTCTAATAATCAAAAGGACTTTGCAAGAGAAAAGAAATGTGCTGTGTAGTTTTTGAAAGGAACAGAAAAGTCTGTTTAGCAAGGTGTTTTTTAACATAAAGAAAAAGGGTTTAATGAGCAGTGCTTGTTGATTGGCCGCGATGAGGGCAAAGTGCACAAGTTCTCTGGGGATGATTTATCCTGAGATCATCTTCTGACGGCGATGCGCCTGAGTTTTGTTGGAGATGCTCCTTCTCGGTAATTTTGAGGGCAAAGTGCTCAAATTCTTTGATCTTCGCCGGGGATGATCTTTTTTCGAGATCGCTCCTTTTTGGTCATTTTGAGGGCGAAGTGCCCAAATTCTTTGATCTTCGTTGGGGATGATCTCTTTTTCGAGATCGCTCCTTTTTGGTCATGTTGAGGGCGAAGTGCCCAAATTCTTTGATCTTCGTTGGGGATGATCTCTTTCTTTTCCGTACTTGCTTCCGCTTTTATTGACTCGTGTTCCTTGAAACACTTTTTAATTCTTCTTTTTTTTTATTGTTGAGTCAATTGTAAATGCGAACAGTAATCCTCGGAGTTTTCGCAAGTACGATTTTTATTTTGGCTTTCCCCAGTTCTGATTTTGGCAGAGACCTTCATTTCTAGTTTTGCTCTGCCTGTTTCCAGCGTTGTCTATCAGCAATCCTCGGAGTTTTCGCATCCCCTCTTGCGCAAACTAAGTTCGATGTGCACCTTACCTCCGGTTAACAACCTCAGCTGGGCACTGCTCCTTTATTAAAGGGGATTTCGAGTGGAGGCAAGAGATTTTACAAGCGACTTAGAAAAGAAATGAATTGAATAAAGAGCAAAGGTAAGTGTTTGAAAACAAAGGAATAAGAAGACCAAAGAAATTTGGAAGCAAAGAGCAAAGTCTAATGTCATCTTACAGCTATCCCATGTCTAAATGTGCATGTACCCTAGATATTATGCAAATCCAACTAGCACTTAGTTCGGCATTCACACTCATAAAGGAAATATGGCTTGAAGGCCCAAAATGCTCACAGGGATGTGTTTGTGACTGCTTACATCTAACATGTTGCAGATATAAGAGCTAGCAGGCGAGATCATGCATGTCATGTAATTTCCAATGGATGCACAAGTTATCCATGATGCAATAACATGTTGAACATGCTCAATTTAAGGAAGGTTTGAAAATTTTGGGGGTAGTGTGGATTTTATTCAAAGAATTTTATTCACAGTTTGTAAAATCGAAAGACTCTTAGCAATTTTACAAACAAAACGCGAGGGCATGGCCACTCATGAAAATTTATGAATAATTAAAAAGAATTGCCCCCCAATATGGGAATGAATGATTGTACAAAAATTAAAGAGATAGAGGTAAGTGGACTTCGCTGGACACGTGCGGCAAGCGACAACCAATGGTCAGGTCTAATCGACGACCTGGAATTAGTTTTGTCAATCTGATCCTTTCGTCTTTTGCATTCAGGAGCCATGACGGATATGTTTGTCAGTACATCACTGAACCAGGCCGCACTATGTTTAATCGACATTCCTGCAGTGATGATGTGGATGACAGGAGTCCAAGATCATTCAATTCCTGCAAAGCTAGCATCGATTAATCATATTAGTTTAAACTCAGTTGGTCAAGTGACCCTCCAGAATTGGTGGGTACTGCATTTTCTCTTGTCGTTTCAAAAAATAACTTAGCAGAAAAAATTTGAGAAGTGCGATTTTGAGAAAGTTCTTATTTTACTAATTCAAGATTAGGCATTAAATTGTCTTGTCTTGAAAAAAACCTATGTCTTTCAATTGAAACCTCTCATTTCTAAGCAAAGTACATCTTAGCAGCATCAGAGTTTACTGGTCTCGGCAAATCGTCCCCATCCATAGTAGTGAGCATTAGAGCGCCTCCTGAAAATGCACTCTTGACTACGTATGGGCCTTCATACCGAGGGGCCCATTTCCCTTGACCTTCTTCCTGATGGGGGAGAATTTTCTTTAGCACCAAATCTCCAACTTTGAACTCACGGGGTCGTACCTTCTTGTTGTAGGCGTTAGCCATTCTCTTCTGATACAATTGAGCATGACACATGGCATCCAATCGCTTTTCCGAGATCAGATTCAACTGTTCATACCTGACCCTTGCCCAATCAGACTCTTCAACTCCAGATTCTGCCAAAACCTAGAGGGAAGGAATTTCCACCTCGAGAGGAATCACCGCTTCCATACCGTAAACTAGAGAATAAGGAGTTGCTCCCGTAGAGGTGCAGATTGCAATCAGATAGGCGTGCAAAGCAAAAGGAAGCATGTCGTGCCAATCATTGTGAGTGACGACCATCTTCTGGATGATCTTTTTCAAGTTTTTATTGGCAGCCTCACTGCGCCGTTCATCTTCGGACGGTATGGTGAAGAATTTTGATGCTTTATTTTCCACCGTTGGCACAGATCATTTATCAGCTTCCCATTCAGATTAGTGCCATTATCTGTGATGATCGTCTCAGGGACCCCGTAGCGACAGATGATATTCTTCTCAATGAATCGCACAGTTGTCTTGGTAGTGATATTCGAGTACAAGGCAGCTTCCACCCATTTGGTGAAATAATCAATTGCAACAAGGATGAAGCGATGACCATTAGAAGCTTTTGGATGGATTTGGCCGATGATGTCAATTCCCCATATTGCAAAGGGCCAAGGCGACGTCATGTTAAAAAGAGGAGCTGGAGGGGTGTTGAGATGATCGGCATAAATTTGGCATTTGTGGCATCTTCTGAAGTAGTCAATGCAATCTCGTTCAATGGTGAGCCAAAAATAGCCTCGTCTCATGATTTTCCTTGCCATCATGTGACCACTAGCATGTGTGGAGCAAACTCCATTGTGGATTTCTACTATAATCTGCCTAGCTTCAGAAGCGGTGACACAACGAAGTAAGACTCCATCCGCTCTTCTCTTGTACAGAACTTCACCGTCAAGGTAGAAGTCTAAAGCCAGACACTGAAGGGTTTTCTTGCTACTCTAGCTTGCCCCCAGTGGGTATTCTCGATGTTTGATGAAGCGCACAAGATCATGGTACCATGGCTTCCCATCAGGCTTATCTTCTAATGCACAACATGTTGGCATCTCCCTTACCTCTATCCTCAGAGGCTGAAGCATTATTCCACATTCCAATTTGAACATCGAAGCCAAAGTGGCTAACGCGTCTGCGAAAGAATTCTTTTCTCGATCAATCCGATCAAACTTAATCTCTTCAAACTCTTCTATGAGTTTGGTGAGCAGCCTCTGATAAGGTATCAACTTTGAATCTCTAGTCTGCCACAAATCTTGGGCCTGATAGATGACGAGAGCCGAGTCCCCGAAGACTTTTAACTTTCTTACCCTCAAATCAATCGCAGTCATCAGCCCGTTGACGAACGCCTCGTATTCGGCGATGTTATTTGTGCACGAGAAGTTCAATTTACATGCTATGGGGAATTGATGACTGTCTGGGGCTATAACAACAGCACCCACTCCGCTTCCCGAAAGATTTACTGCGCCGTCAAAAAATATAATCCACCAATCCTCAGCATCATCCATATACTCGGCATTAATAATCACGATATCTTCATCAGGGAAGTCAAACTCTAGGGGTTCATACTTATCCAAAGCATGGTCGGCCACGTGATCGGCGAGAGCGCTTGCTTTGACCGCTTTTTGTGTCATATATATAATCTCATATTCAGCCAGCAAGATCTGCCATTTGCAGATTCGGCTTGATAAATAAGGCTTCTCGAAGATGTACTTCAAAGGATCCATGCGATAAATCAGCCACGTCGTGTAATACAACATATATTGTCTGAGTCTTCGAGCACTCCATACTAGGGCGCAGCACGTTCGTTCTAACATGGAGTATCGCATCTCACACTCATTGAACTTCTTACTCAAATAGTAAATGGCTTGCTCGCGCCTCCCAGATTAGTCATGCTGCCCTAATACACATCCCATGGAAACCGCTGTGACTGTCAAATACACCAGTAAAGGACGTCCCGACGTAGGGGGACTAAAACTGGAGGAGTCTGCAGATATGTTTTGATCCTCTCGAAATCCTTTTGGCAATCCTCATCCCATTCAGCATTTCCATTCTTTCTCAGCATTTTAAACATTGGCTCACAAGTGAGTGTCAGATGGCTAATGAAGCGGGCGATGTAGTTTATGCGCCCTAAGAAACTTCGTACCTCTTTTTCCGTTTTGGGAGAAGGTAGCTCCTGAATTGCCCTTACTTTTTCGGGGTCTACCTCTATGCCCCTACTGCTGACAATGAACCCCAACAACTTTCCGGATGTCACTCCAAAAGTACACTTGGCCGGATTCAACCGCAATTGGTACCTCCTTAGTCTTTCGAGTACCTTTCTCAAGACTTGTATATGATCTCAAGCTCCACGAGATTTAGCTATCATGTCATCGACATATATCTCAACCTCTTTGTGCATCATATCATGGAATAGGGTGACAGCAGCACGCTGGTAAGTAGCCCCTGCGTTCTTTAGTCCAAAGGGCATAACCTTGTAACAAAAAGTTCCCCATGGCGTGATGAAGGTCATTTTCTCACTATCCTCAGGAGCCATCTTGATCTGATTGTATCCTGAAAAACCATCCATGAAAGAGAACATGTCATTATAGGCGGCATTATCTACCAGAGTGTCAATATGGGGGAGCGGGAAATCATCTTTGGGACTAGCCCGATTGAGATCGCAAAAATCTACACACATGCGAACCCTCTCATCTTTCTTGGGCACAGGAACGATATTAGCAACCCACTCCGGATATTCCACAACTCTCAGGAAACCCACATCTAGCTGCTTAGCGACCTCCTCTTTGATCTTCAGAAAGGTGTCGGGATGCATCCTTCGAAACTTTTGCTTTACCGGCTTGAATTCGGGTTTCAACAGGATCCGGTGCTCAACTATGCTAGGGTCGAGGCCTGGCATGTCCTTATATGACCATGCGAACACATCTACGTACTCTTTGAGGAGGGAGATCAACCTTTCTCTCTGAGTAGCAGCCAAGGTTATCCCGATTTTGACTATTTTTTGATCTTTACAGCTTCCCCCCAAGTTTATCTCTTCCAATTCTTCCTGATGGGGGACTATCTTTTCCTCTGAGTTTTCCACCAAACGAGCCAGCCCATGTGGAATTTCAACCTCGTCCTCGGTTGCGGTGGTGATTTCCTTATTAGGGAGGACATAGGGTTTATCAAGACGATCTGACTTGGTAGTTACCCTGAAATCAACGAAATGTAAAAAATAAAAGGAGTTTGACATGATGAAGAGAACCGCATATATTTATATTTTAACAAAAAGGAATGTAAGTTCCTACAAAAGTTTTTGCAAACGTCATTTTTTCAGAAAACAGTAGAACATTCATATATTATAGAGAGACATCAGCAAGCATGACAGCTGTCCAGTTGTTTACAGGTCCCTCAGATTTTTTGACGAAGCTGAAAGTGCCCCTAGACGACCCTCCTTCTTCAAGGGCGCATATATGAAGGTCTGCAACTGCTTCTACGAGGGTAGGACCTTGATTGATGGTTTCAGCCGCGAAAGGAAATGTGGTTCTGATGTGAGGGATATGCATTCGATCATTTGACATCGGACATCCAAACAACTTGGCTAATTGTTTCTCTTTCTTCTCCTTAGCAATTCTTTCGAAATCAGCCTTGCTTGGCTGGTATCCCAAGCCAAAACGGTCCCCGAGGCTTCCAATGGATGCCAAATTTTTCATTCCTCGCAGCTTGGCTCCAAGCTCTTTTCCTAACCGAAAGTCACCCTTGGGCATTGTCCTGGCAGTCATTACAGTGGTCTCAGCGATCTCAGGTCCAGGAACAAGGGATCCCTTTTTCATCCAGTCTGCGTTTACGATCTCAAAAGCTTGGAAAGAACTCTCCAAGGTTTCGGTGGTCTCGATATAAGGTATGGATGGATGCTTTGCCAGAATCAAAGCTTCTTCCGCCTTTATCGTGATGAGGAATCCATCCTTTACATACTTGATGCACTGGTGGAGAGAGGAAGGAACAACTCCTGCCGAGTGAATCCATGGTCGCCCTAGGAGCATGCTGTAGGCGGGGTGGATTTCCATGACCTGGAACGTCAGTGTAAAAGAATGGGGCCCTATGACCAAATCCAAGTCGTAAGTTCCGACGATTTCTCTGATTGTACCGTCGAAAGCTCTAGCCATCATTCCACTGGGTCTTAGGTAAGCCATATCAACTGTAAGCTACTCGAGGATATGTTTGGGTATCACATTCAGCGCGGATCCATTATCAATCAGGGCCTTTACTATGACATGGCCCTTACATTCCACAGTGATGTACAAAGCCTTGTTATGACTTGTCCCTGCTGGGTCAACTTCTTCCTCCAGAAAGGTGATACTACTCAGAGCTTGAATTCTTCCAATAAGGTGTTCCACCCCTTCTACAGTAATGTCTTTAGTCACAAAGGCTTGATTCAACACTTTCAAAAGTGCTTGACGGTGAGGCTCAGAAGTGAGAATTAACTCCATGATGGAGATACGGCCTGGGGTCTTTTTCAACTGCTCGATGATGCTGAATTCACTTTGTTTCATAATCTTTAGGAATTCTTCCGCATCATCCTCTGCCGCAGGTTTGTTTGCTTCTTGCACTTTCTCAACCAACCCTTCGGGAATCAACGGACTCTTTCCCCTGGCCAGCCTTTGCTTCTCAACTTCATCCGAGATGTAACATCTCCCACTACGGGTCATGCCCCCCACATTAGATGTTTCGCCCATTGAAGGGCCTGTTGGAACAACGACAGAGGGAGTAGTGATAACCTCATACCCGTAATTAAAGGGGACCGCATGCAGATCCTTACTGGGAGTGTTCTGGGCGAACTTGAAAATCAACTTGGGCGGTATTGTAACTGGTGCCCCCGCTTGGGCTACATACTCGAATGAATAAGGGACGTGAGAATTATCCTCAATGGCATTGACTTTCTCTGTTCCTCGAGTTCTTTTCTCGACCTGTATGACTCCGAAGTCTGTCAACTGTCTCAACTTCTGCAAGAATATCTCACAATCCTGGATCTTATGCTCAATTCCCTCGGGGCAAAACAAACAACTACTCAAACTATCCTTCGACTGTTGCAGATACCCTGCTCCTACAAGCGCGTAGAAAATCTTTTCCCTGGACATCCCCACTATTAAAGGGAAAGCATCCCTAACCCTTTTAGTCGAAATGACGTTTACCCCGTCATTACACTGAGCATGATTTGGCAGAGGGTTGGTAGTAGTGTTGGGACCTTTGGTTAGCCCCTCAAAGGAGACCCACCCGCTTTTGATTAAGTGATTCACCTTCATTTTGAAGCCAACACAATTCTCCAAGGTGTGGCCTTGGACTCCTGCATGGTACTCGCACCTTGCATTAGGATCGTACCATTTCGGGTACGGAGGTTGTGGAGGTTGGGCCAGAATAGGCACAATCTGTCCAGCCGCGAGTAGATGCTTGTAAATTTATCTTGCAGGTAGAGGGAGGGGCGACACTGATTCCTGGTTCCAGCGGTTATTTTGCGGAGCTGGGTTCCTTGGTGGAATATTTGGTCTTAGGGGTGTAGGTTGTGGTATTTGTGGTGGAGGTAGTGGAAATTGAGGCGCCATATTAGCAACGGACATTGGTGGTGTAGGGAAAAAGGTAGGTTGATATGGTAACAATGAAGGATGTGGATATGGATATGGAGGTGGAGGAAAATATGCCAGTCTGTAGCTTGACTGGTGAGACACGAAGCCAACTTCTTTCTTTATAGGAGACGCCCTTTTCAGTGTTATTTCCGGGGCAACAACAATCCTTCCAGACTTGATTCCTTGCTCAACTATTTCTGCTAACTGGACTATGTCGGAAAAGTTATTTGATGAATTGGATATGAGGTAGGTGTAGTATGGAGCCTTGAAAGTATTCACGAAGATAGATATAAGCTCCTTGTCGCTTAGAGGGGGGGGGGGGGGGGGGGGGGGGGGAGATTCTAGCAGCGAGTTCTCTCCACCTTTGAGCATAAATCTTCACCGACTCATTGACCTTCTTTTCCATGCTCTGTAGGTCGGAACGGTCTGGAGCGACCTCCATGTTAAACTTGTATTGCTTGAAAAAGGCATCCGACAAGTCTCTCCAAGTCTTGATTCTTGATTTATCCAAATTTATATACCAAGTCAGAGCGTGCTTTGTCAAACTTTCTCTGAACAGGTGGATCAACAAAGGCTCATTTTGGATTACCTCAGCCATTTTATTGCAATAGACCTTGAGGTGCGTCTTGGGACACTCAACCCCGGTATACTTCTCAAATTCTAGAATTTTAAACTTCGGGGGCATGGTGATTCCTAGAATCATGCACATATCCGCCGGTCCCGCAGGATCAAAGGGGTCCGTGCCCTTAGCCTCTCTTCCAGTAGGCTTAATCTGTCGATATTGGGTACTTCTATTTTAGAAATGCTGGAACTAGCAGCCGGCGGATGTCCAACTGAGACTAATGGTTGTGTCTGAGTGCTACCAGGAGGCTGGATTCCCGAAGGTACGGGTATTATGACTGAGGTGGGTTGACTCTGAGATAGAGAAAGATTCTGTGATTCTGGGTGGATTTCACTTTTCCCACGATCTATGTTAGGCCCAGTCAGAGGAGGATTAAGGGATGCATCACCTTGTCCGACGGTGACAATGGCAAGGTTCGGTGTAGTCGATGTAACGAGGAAAGGATCTTGCCATTTCCACTGGACTCCTTCACCGGTAAATGATGGCGGCGTAGGAGAACCAATAAAGACAGACGAGGACGATGGCCCGAAAGGTGGGTAGTAACCGGGTGGTAAATCCCTTGTTGCTTCATCCTGTTCTTTTTCAGCTTTTTCAGCCCGCCCTGTAACAGCCCGAACTTGTTCTTCCAATTCTGCTATCTTTGCTTTCAACACATCTTCTGCCTTATCATGTTCTGCCATCTTTCGCGTTTGTAGTCTAGTCGCGTGGATCTTGTGGGGAATAGTCTGCTTTCTAGGAGCTATTATTACTTTCTGTCCCCACCTGTAAAATAAACAAACGAGATATCCATAAGTTTAAACAGTGATTAATTATACTATCCAAAGGTCCCCGCGCTGTTTATCCATTGCTTCGGCCACACTTTTGCTTGATACTTTTGGGGTGAAGAGATGACTATGCCTTTGTACGATCATGGCATTCTCGAACGATCGGACTAACAATCTTGACGACGATGTGGAAGGGATTTCATTTGTTCTCGAGGTACCAAAAGAGGGACTCATATTTCTTTTCCAGAACATTAGAGCAGGAACAGAAGTGATCCGGAACCAGTGTTTAAAGGTGTCTTTGGACCGTAGAAAGATAAACACTCATTTATCATACATGGAAGCATAAGTACAATATCATACATATTATTCTGATTCGATTACAGTCATCCCTTCAGTGTTTCAAGCCGTTAGTGGCTTATAAGGATTACAAAAAGGGTAAAATAGTGAATGACTCAGCAGAAAGCCAAGTTGTCAGGCAGCTGGTCTTCAGGAATGCGCGATTTCAACTCCCTGAAGGATTCGACCCAGGAATCGAAAATAGCTCGTTCAGTTTCCAACTGCTCCTGCAATATCTGAATTTCCTGTCCGAATCTTATCCTCTCCTGCTCAGATTGTTGGAAAAGTTTCAGCTCGGCTTGTTTTAACAAGGTTATCTTCGCTTTTTGCTTCTCCGACTCAGCTTCTAAGGATGCTATTTGAGCTTGCCTTGTCTGGTCTATCTTGGCTGCTTTGCTGGCACGAACAGTCAGCATCCTGATTGGCACATCTCTTTCCCTAATTGCGTCGCTCAGTGCATCTTTCTTGGCGATCTCTTCTGCCATCCTCTTTTCAAATTCCCTATCTGCCAACTCCTGATTCCTCAAACTCAGCCTCACATAATCCTGATTATGTCGTTCTGCTTCATAGACCCTGAATTCTAACTCCAACTTTTCCACCTTCAACTCTTCCTTTTCTGATTCGATTTGATCCCGTTGCCTTGTTACATTCTGCAACTGCCACATCAGTTGGGCGCGGGTCACCAAATCGACCCCTTCCTCTACCCGAGATTCACCTTCCTCCTCCATGGGCCTCCAATTTTTTGGGCGAGGTAGGATATTCCCGTTGGCCCTATTCCTCCTCCACTGTAAGTAAGCTGCCGTTGGCGGGGCAGAGACTACATGTCCTTCAAGGCAGAACGGGTTCATCCAATCATGGGCATAGTGCTGAGGGGTTGAGTCTTCCTGGGCATGCGGTTGACTTGAGTCCGTCATACCAAACGTCGCAGGAATGATTTGCATGATACAAAACTGGCTCAGCACCAACGCATGACAATAAGGAACGCACCCTCGTGCTCCAATTAGGGGAACCCATGATAGAAGCCCGCAACTCACAATGGGATCAACCGCTCGCATCCACTTAGCACGCCGATCGATGTCTTCTTCAGATAGGTTCAAAAACCTGTCAGTCCAGGTTTCCTTGTCTTCTAGCTTCCATTTACCCCTCGCTACTCCTTGGCCTATCGCCTGAATGACTTTTATCAAAGGAACTGAGCCCAGGTAATTGGGAAAGAACAAAGACTGATCGGGCTATTGCTTGAAGTGGCTGATCAGCCACGCTGTCAATAATTGAGTGCAACATGTGAGCCTTCCCCTTCCCTTCCTTCTGAAAAAATCCAAGGAGCGAAAGGTTTCTGCCAGAATGGCTGTCGTGGGGTTGATGGCATTTTTCTCCATTTCCCAAAATGCGTTGGCCGCTTCAAAGTCAATAACATATTTCATTTTAGGGAACAAGACCAACCCTACTATAGAAAAAGCCAGGATCCTGAGACGTCTTTCCCCCTGAGATAACTGGAATTGCTTCTCAACATCTGTCCAACACCACACGTGTTCTCTTTCTCTCATTCCTGTAGGAACCCCCAACCACTTATCAATTCTTGACTTAACGTCGGCGGACTCAAAACGAACATTCTGATATATAGAAGGTATAGGAGAGGTAAAGCCCAATAGAGCGGAGTACTCCTCCAACGTAGGCATCATATCTATACCTCCGTCGAAGGAAAAACATCGGTAGTATGGGTCCCAAAATTTTAGGGCCGCCCGGATGCAACCCCAGTCAACTCTCACATCCATAAGTGTCAACAGTTTTCCATAACGGGCCTCAAATCTTACTTGCTCGTCAGCGGTTAGGTCGGCCCTCAATTTCCAGATTCCGATCGTATCAGACTCTGCCACCTCTACTTTAATCTTGGTGGTGATGTCAGGAAAAAAACCGGGCTTCAACATATCCCCTCGCATTGATTGATCTTCATAAGCGTTCCCCCCAAAAGTAGCAAGCACAAGTAATGTGGGCTTGGCCATTCAGATAAACAAGACGGGTCCCCTGTGGACAGAATAAGTATAGATTTTTAGTAAGTTAAAAGAAAATAACATGTGCAAACCAACAGTTGTATAGGAAACATAAGGAGGCAAAAAAAACAACGAATAAGGATACAAAATATGAAAATAGTAATAGAAACACAAGGATTGCAATATCACATTTTAAAATGATGCACATGCTAGGGTGACACCCACTATTTCTATACTGGCTGAAAGATTCCCGGACGATACCATGAAAGTGGTCCCTCAGTAAATGGATATGTGATTGCCTGTCGAGCCATCAAAAGCTCTAGGCGCTCACCCATTTAGGGGTTCGAGTCCGAGTTTGGGATTCGTGAAAACTACCTAAGACACGTGTCCCAGGGCCTCACTACTAACCTCCTAAACTTATTTGGAAAAGGCCCGGCGGCAGGGCATTATGCGTGAAATGCGTATGGATGACAGTTTATCAAAGCGAGTAACGAGACCTCAGTCATGTATAAAAATACAACAATTTATCAACGTGAATAAATACATGAAAAATAATAATCATGCAAAAATATCATACAAGAATACAACAATCTAGTATGAAAAATAATTAATCATGTACAAAAAGCATGCCAAAAATGACAATTAATCAAGTAAATAAAAATAAAAATAAACACCTCAAAAACAAATTCCGGCTCCGACCCTAAGTCCCCAGTGAAGTCGCCAAACTGTCGCACCCCCTTTTTGATTTTTCCTAATGTGCGACGCGGGTTTGGGACTAGATGTGAGATGAAATGGGACTCATCCCACATAATGCATATGAAGTCACCACCCTAATTTGTTTCTAGGTTTAGGGAACGTTATGCATAAAAAATAAAAACTAAGGCGAAGTGGGTCTAAACCCGAGAATGGTGGTTCGGGATCGATTTATGGACTTGGGAAGGTGTTAGGCACCCAAGCCACATCCTAAAGAGATTATCGGAAAAAGAGGTGTTTAATTCATGCTTTAATTTTAGTGTTCATGCTCAATGGAATAATTTTAAATTTCAATAATTTTAAAACAGTCATGTATACGAATATATATGCGGAAAAGCGCGGAATAAATAAAAGGGAAGGGACGTTTACTTGTAAAGGGTATCGGGCGAATATACCCTTTTTATCGGAGTTATTGGCACGAGAGGATAAACGTTTGACACTTTTTAGTATGCGAGCGCCAAGGATTGTTCTTACACGCAGAATAATTATCATGCTTATTGTACGAAAATAAACAAGCATGCGAAAAATAGATAATCGGTGCAAGTACGGAAATAAATAAATAGTACAAACAATAATTATCATGCATAATATACGAACATAACCAATCATGCGAAAAACAAATAATAGGTGCAAGTACGGGAATAAATAAATAGTACAAGCAATGCGAATAAAAAAAGTAAATAAAAATGAAAATGAAAATAAAATAAAAAATAAAAATAAAATAAAAAAATAAATACAAAACAATACAAAATAAAAAAACGACGGGCCCCTTAGTTGGGCCCGGTCCACTGGGCCTGGAATAGGCCCTGGCAGGCCCACAGCTGGGCCCACCAGCAGGCCAGCCCAGCTGGGCTGGCCTTTTCCTTCTTCTTCCCGCGCTGGGCTGTGCAGACAGCCCAGCATCTCTCTCGCTTGGGCCGGGCGCATAGCACTGGCCCATTATTTCCCTCTCCACACTGGGCTGCTCAGCCCAGCATCTCACACACTTGGCGTTAGGCGCCAAGCTTCCCTTCCTTCCCTCCTCCGGGCCCAGTGTTCAGCGCTGGCCCAAAAAACAAATGCCCCAATTTAAAAGACAGCCCGCCCCACTTCTGTTCATCTTCTTCGACCTTGGCTCGCCGGCAACCAAGGTTTGGCCAACAACACCCCAAGCTCGAAAATTTCCCCATTAAACCGATGCTCACAGCAGTAGAAAATTCATTATGCAAACACAGCAAAGCAAGGACGTGAGGACCATGGTAAATTTAATCAAAATAAAATCAAATTAAAAATGGAAAAACGTTGAAAAAAACTTTGAAAAAATAGTATTTTACCCTTGGTTGCGTAGGTTGCTAGCGTGAATGAGTATCTTCGGAGGGAAAATTCAAGTATGATATCCCCATCTTTGTACTTTGTGTGTAGTGGAAGTTCTTGGTAAAACGCAAGTGGGGTCCAACTGGATGAATGATGAGTCGGAGCTTCGGGTAATGCTTCCTTCTTGCTGGTTTGAACGTTCGTGAGAGTGTGGAATAGTGAGGGATGATGGGCGAAGGGGTGAAGCGTGTGTCTGTGTGTTCGTTCTTCTCTTCTTTTTTATGTGATCCATGCTATTTATAGCATGGATGAGGCGGTGGATATGAGGTGAGGTGGCCTTGATGCACAGTGAGCTGACATGACCTTCTTGGCCGGGGACAAACCGAGGGAGCGGCGGAGAGTAGAGGGGAAATGTGACATGCTGATGGAAGTTAGTATGAGGGTGAGTCGGCTGTAGGGGACAAGGAGGAGTGTAGGATGGTTTAAAGGAGAAAAAAGGACAACCGTTGGATGGTTGACCATCCATTGGTTGACCACTCCAATGGTTGTGATGAGAGGGGGATGGAAAGTATTTATTTATTGGTTCGAGCCAATGGTGCGGGTAATTTCGCCTGAAAATGGATAAAAACTCGAACCAAAAATGCTAAAATGTAGAATAAAATAGGCTGAAATAGTTAACATACAGTGTGAGTGATGAAAAGTTCGCTGAATAGTTTGATAAAAATTCGCATGTAAGTAATAAAAGCTCGAGCGTAAGAAAATGCTAAAGACATAAATTGGGTGAAATGCAATAAAATGGTGCGAGTTAAAATAATAATAAAAACTAAGTAGCTAATGAGTGAAATTGTCCGACCCTCGGTTTCGAGAATTTGACTCGGAACCGATACGGGTTCGAATAGAAAAAGTGATAAAAAATGTGAAAAAGTACGAAATAAAATTTAAACGATATGAAGCGCAAAAATAATCATCAGATTGATGAGAATAAACAAGTGTTTGATTTTTGAAAAATTGATGATAAAAACGCAACAAATAAAAATTTAAAATCCAAAATCGGGTAGCAACAGGCAGATCTTTGTCCATAGCGGCAGATCGAACATCATAGACGTTAGAAGTGTTATGTTCTAACGGTACTGCGTTCTTGGCCATGAGCTCCAAAAGGGCTTTCGCATTGGCAGGGGTTAGAGCAAGTAGGGAACCACGACTGGCAGCATCAGTCAGATCTTTGTCTCGCCCTTGCAGTCCTTCATAGAAATATTGGATGAGGGTGTGATCGGTAAGGTTGTGTGAGGGGCAGAGGGTTTGCATCCTTTTGTATCGGTCATAGTACTATCCTAAATTCTCATTCTCTTTCTGGACAATGGATACCAATTGTTTCTCGGTAATGTTGGCCATGGTAGTAGGGTAGTACTTATTGACTTTGAACATATCGGCCTAACTGGTGATGGATAAAGGGGGTAGATCATAAAACTAATTGCGCGCGTCATCTTCAAGTGACCACATGAATGCTCTCAACTTGGCTTGATTGATGTCCACATCTGTGGGTTTTAGAGCTTCGCAAACAGAGTGGAGTTGCTGGAGGTGTCGGAGTGCACTCTCCTTGGGGATGCCATGGAACTTGGGTAAATAGTAGAGGACCGAGGACTTAATTATCCAATCGGGAGCCACAGTAGGCCACGTGATGCACCCAGCGGTGGACTCGGTGGTAGCGTTGAGATCCTCTATGGTCTGGTTCTTGACAACTTCTCCATTTTTAGCCATGACTGGTTGTTCGGGAGGTAGGTTATCTTCAGCGTCTAGAGCGAGCTGCTCGATGTAGCCGGGGTTTTCCAAGTGATCAGGGGGGGTTCAAGTGGATTTGATATGGGAGCTGCAGAATGATGTTGCTTGGCTAGTTTGTGAGCTAGTCATTTTGTTCTCTGGATTTTTGGGTCGTAAGGCAGTAGAGTTGTGTTGGAAGACCTGGTCATACAAAAAGAAAAGAGAGTTAATATCGTTAATAAAGTTAATCCTTGGCAACGGCACCAAAATTTGATCGGTTGTCGAAGCCGTAAAAAATAATAATAAAAACTTACAGTCAAGTGCACAATAAATTGTGTATAGTGGCAATAGGGTCGACACACAGGGATTAAGAGTTAACACTCAATTCAATTCGATAAACAAAGAAATCCACATGAGAAAGTAACAAAGGGGGGGTTTTGAATGGTTGTTTGGTTTGTGATTATCTAAAACAGTAATAAGGAAAGCCAAAGTAAATAAGAAATCAATAGAGAGAAGGTCCTTAGTAAGAATCTATATCTGGTTGCAATTATGGTCAGCTGGTTATCGGTGAAAGTGTCGTCTACCCCTAGCTGATAGACGTGCTATGGGGATCAGGTACACTTAGGCCCCCTGTTTACCTTCGTAAGAGAAGCTACCCCAAGGTACGCTTATGGGGTAACCTTGACAGTCCGCCGTCCTCCAAAGTACGCTTATGGAGACAATACTCGGCTACCCATGAAGAGGAGGTAAGACACATCTAGGGCGAGATACTTAGTACGCTCGAGGCTGTACCCTAATGATCTGTTTAACGCAACTGGATGAGACCAGGAACCCGATTACTTCCAGAATGGTTGTCTACTTTACCCTGTAGATTCACGTTAGTTATAACCACAGAGATGACTGTAATTCCCTAGTTTAATTACTAGTTGATCAGGCTTGCAATTAATTCTAGACAAATTGACAAGATAATATTAAACGAGATAGATACCGACCAGGAATATGTTAAGCACAATTTGACCTCACGTCTTCCCTAGCAACCTTCAACGATTCTTACCAAGAACAAGGAATTTAGCCACTCATATTAAAGATAATAAGAAATAAATATATAAATTGCATAATTAAAAAGAGGAAGTGAAGAAGAAAGAAATCCTATTTATTACCGGCCAGAGCAAAGCTCCGGTTTATTGAAAATAAGGACAAGTCATACCGGAGGCAGAAGTAGCGAAGTATGGCAGTGCCAAAATCTAGAGAAGGAGAGAGAGAGAAAACCTAAATTACTAAAAGTATTTATAACTATTACAAAAATAAACTCCTAATCCGATTGGAATAATATTCCTTAATTGTCTTCTACTGGGATCGGGATTCTTGGAGGAGTTAATGAGCGAATCTGGAGTTTTCTTCTTTGCGATATTTTCCTTTTCCCGCTAGGACTCTGCTGCCTTTTGCGAACATACAGCTGCAAGGCCTAGCCGCTCGATTCCTTCCAGAATATGATGAAAAATGCTTCTTTTTGTATTTTCCTCTTAAAAAGACAAGATCTGTAAAAAGTGAAGAAACACAACACCATTAGTAGCATCAAGATCTAAAAAGGCTTATAAAACGAGGTAAAATTCTGCATATTAAGCTCTCTATCAGCTAACATCGCTAATTTATGTGCCATAGGTTCTTTCCCTGCAAATTCCACACCCTCCAAGCGCCAATACATAAGAAAACAAGCTCGATATTATACATGGGACAACCCGTACCTCTGGAATCACTGCTCCGACCAATTGGTGAGGCGATGCGTTAGCTCCAAAGAGGTACCTTATATCTTGAAATTCTGTCATTCCATGACTTCTAGTGGACATTTTGGTCCTAAGAAAACAACCCTCAAAGTCTTGGAAGTTGGTTTCTTCTGGCCGATAATTTTTAAGGACAATTACCTATTTTGTCACGATTGCCCAAGCTGCCAAAAGATAGGTAACATAGGAGCGAGACAATAGACCCCTTACTAGTATTATCTCATGTGAAATCTTCAACATATAGGGTATTGATTTTATGGGTCCCTTCCCTAACTCTTTTGGTAATATTTATATTTTGTTAGTAGTTGATTATGTTTCCACATGGGTCGAGGCCAAGGCAACCAAAACTGACGATTCTAAAGTTGTTGTTGATTTTCTCACGATTAACAATTTTTAATAGGTTTGGAACTCTCTGAGCACTCATCAGTGATAGAAGAACATACTTTTGCAACCATATTGTCGCCAATCCTTTGAACAAATATGGTGTGACTCATCGAGTCTCTACAACTTATCATCTGCAGACCAATGGCCAGGCTGAAGTCTCCAATCGAGAAGTTAAATCTATACTCGAGAAGCCGGTAAATCAATCAAGGAAAGATTGGAGCCTAAAGTTAGACGATGCTTTGTGGGCCTATAAAACCGCTTTCAAAACACCCATAGGAATGACGCCTTATCCACTTGTCTATGACAAGTCGTCTCATCTTCCTATTGAAATTAAGTACAAAGCATTTTGGGCAATTCGCAAAGTCAACACGAATCTCGGTGATGCTGGATCATATTGACGACTACAAATCCGATAGCTCGAGGAGCTCCGTAATTAAGCCTATTGATCAGCTATAGAGACCGTCAAAATCTAATTACAACTTATCTACTGCAACAAAAGGATTATAAACAGTGGTAAGAGGTTCGATCCATAGAGAATGAGCAGTCTAAATACAAGATAAAGACCAGATCCAAACAACAAGGTAAAACAAACAAAATGGGATTTTGAATTTAAGATTTATAAAACGAGAAAATAAGAAAACAAAATAAAATATTGATATAAAACAGAGGAAAACATATTCCTAGCAAAGACATGAGACAAGGTTATGATTTTATTCATTTGATCATTGATACAAAGATAATCATTTCTGTATTCATAGAACCATAGTTTTAAAAACCGGACCGGACCGACCGGTTCAACCACAGGTATGCTTAGGATGTCTACTCTCCTCCTATATCAAATTACCTGAAGGTCTTCTCTATCAGCAATCCTAACCCCTCTAGTAGTCCTGAGTTCCGCTTATAGAATTTAACTAGAGTGATTGATTAAGACTAGGGAAAGACTGTTCTTGGGCAAGAATTGAGACGCCTAACTATTATACCAAATCCATTAATCTTTAAACTTAGGCGAACCTAAGTTCTTGTCTTCTGTACTCGATTCACACGTGATTACAGACACACTACTCGAATTGACTGTAATTATCTAGGTTTACTCTAGGTTGATCAGATCATAAACAAGACAAGAATAATATTAGCCATAAAATAAAGATCAATAAAATATGACGAACAAATTAGATCTCACAAGAGAAATAAATCATAAGCCGTTATAATCTTTTCTCGGAATGAAAGAAAATAGGTAGACATAAAAGACATGAAAAAAATAGTAAAAGATGAACTCCTCCTCTCTGTCTTCCCAAGGAGAAAGACGGAGAGCGGAGAGAAAACCAACAAAGAAAACCATAGAATTCAAAACCCTAAAATAATTAAAAATTGGGTGTAAAAGAATATCCCTTTCTTAAGTGAGGAAGATATTAGATAGAGTTTTCCTTCTAAAAATCTTTAAAATCACTCTTGCGATCATATCTTATCTCTAGGGTAAACGATAGAGTAAATCTTGAGATTATCGTCTTCCCTAGCTGTCAAAATACATCCTTCCTTCCTCTAGAAATTTGTCCCGCGCAGTCTACCTTGTTCTTGGCCGAGAACTAGAATTCTGCTCTACAACTGCTTCTTTTTGCATCTTTCTCCAAATACTTCTCAAATGCCATTTTCTGCAAAAATGAATAAAATAGGCTCTTTTCAGTAGAACCATCATCTAAAATGTAGACAAATAGATAATGTTTTAACATTAAATTATGCGCTCAATCACTTATGAGAATACTATCATCTACAAAGCCAAGACGAATGCTCACCACGATAAGTTGATTTCTCCCAAAATCCCTTACTATATGACAATAGTTTTACTGTACAATTCTAAGCTTAGGATCTTTTTCTGGGAAATTGAAATCTCGTTGAACAGGAACTTATATTGTTACTAAATTTTATGACCATGGCGCGGTAGATATACAGGACACAATTCAAGGCAATATTTTTAAAGTTAACGGTCATCGGTTGAAGTCTTTCTATGAAGAATTCCACCCTATCATGATCGATGAACATGAGGTGGTAGAGCCACTAATACAGGAGTGATTTCACCACCTGACGTCTAGCCCAAGATTAAAAATGAAGCGCTAACCCAGGTTTCTATCTTTTCTTATTTTATCCTTTTTTTTTCCTCTTTTAAATTTTCACATTTAACATTCACAACAAAGAGATCATGGCATATCCCACCATTTCCACGTATCTTAGGCCTGCAATAGTAATGGGCCGCATTAGAGCAACACGCGGAAAGACTAAGAAAAGACTTGACTACTTATTTAACCATTAAAGCAACGATCATATTTTCTGTGGGATTTTAGGGTATCAAACAATAGATCTAATGTATTTTAATTGCATCTAATGCGCAACGAACGACATAAAATTATACCCTTATTGAAAAACCTGAAACCAGAACCCATGTATTCGAACTAATTAAACATGCATTACATTAATTAAATCACTTACCAGTAGTGACAAAAATCTGATCAGGTAATTGGATTCGTAAGATCGAATCCTAAACACCAAATTAGGTATTCTCTTCGGGTATCCATACGAACGGAATGAGACACGGTGGTGTGCTAGCACCTGAGAATTGAGATTGTTATTTTATGCTATATATCCATATATATATATATATATATATATATATACACATTAGGGTTTTGCTGGCTATTGCCGCCTCCTTTATATTAATTTAACGAATTATTTATTCCATTAAATAAATAAATATAAATATCACATATCACATATTTATATATATATATATATATATATATATATATTATATTTAATTATAAATAAATAATTATACAAGTTGATGTATATATAAATATTATCAAATACATATTTATATCTCACATTCGTATTAACATATCTCTTAACTAGTAATTTATTTAACTCATTAAATATTTACTAGTTTCCCTTAGCATAAATGTATGCATTCATTTCCATAAATAAATAAACAATAATTACTATTGATTTATTAATTCTTGGGCATACTCGTATTTATGGGATAATTCCTACAATCTCCCATTTGCCCTTGAATTTAGATCAAATCATAGTAAGCATTTAAAGTCTCGGTCTCACTCCATTTTTTGTGCGACCCCTGAGGTTCAATCAACGTTGGCAGTAGGACAACTCCTTATCTACGAGTCATAAGCGGTCTCTAGAAAGGCATTATGACTACCCAAGTTGAATGAAGGTCGATTGATTCGACTCAACCTATCGTAGTTTGTATAACGTTGTAATCCCTTTGTCTCGCAATATCTTGGTTGAAACTTAAGGCATGGAGCATGTCATCCTTAATCTGTTCAACAATTAACTCGTATATAGTAATTTGATAAGTTCAAATAGCATTCATGTCTATCAATCTATTTGGGCGTGGCCACTTACTTTTCAGCTTTACTACTGGAGCCCCCGAGAGATATCTCTCTAGTGAAAGAAGGACAAAAATCCCATATCTATCACACATTTCCTTAGCACAGTTCCTAATACACCTGATCCGAGTCTTTATAACTAACCAGTTTACGAATAGGATTTGACTAAGTCAAAATGCATTATTCCCTGTCTGGGAAACTCTAGTGATTTTAGGTCTTAGAATTCAACAACGCAAATTCCATGATATACTTATTACATTAATCTAAGTAGTAATATCATGATGGGTCGGTCCGGTACCATATCACTACATGTGTACCTATGATTTTGATTTGTATCATCATACAAATAAACATTTCCATGATTATCAATCAACAATCATACTAATATTGATTTATTGTCTAATCAAGCAATAGAATCGAACCAGGGACAATTATAATTATAATAAACATGCAAATTGATAATTATAACAAATAAACATTTTATTTAAATATAAAGTTTGTGACAATCTTTAAAACAATCACAATCAAACCATAATCTCCACATATAAAAGACCCAGTCTCTCAGATATCTAATACCCATTTATCTAACGTGCAACTCATGCTTCGCGTGTGGAAGAGGTTTGGTGAGGGGATCAGCTACATTGTCTTTTGTTCCTATCTTGCATATCTTAACATCTCCTTTATCGACGATCTCTTTAATGAGATGATACCTCTTGAGTATGTGCTTGGATTTCTGATGTGATCTTAGGTCCTTAGCTTGAGAAATGGCACCAATATTATCACAATAGAGGTCCAAAGGCTCATCAATGCTTGGAACTACTCCTAGATCAACAACAAACTTCTTGATCCAAACAACTTCTTTGGCTGCATCTGATGTTGCTATATACTCAGCTTCGGTTGTAGAATCTGCAATTGTCGCTTGTTTGGAACTTTTCCAACTGGCGGCTCCCCCATTTAGTATAACACAAATTCGGATTGCGATCTAAAGTCATCACAGTCGGTTTAGAAACTGGCATCGGTGTAACCCTTTACAACCAGATCCTCTTCCAAACCACTATATAGCAAGAACGAATCCTTAGTTCTTCTCAAGTACTTTAGGATGCTCTTTACAGCTATCCAATGATTTTCTCCTGGTTCTGATTAGTACCTGCTGGTTACGCTTAATGCGTTAGAGACATCTAGTCGAGTACATATCATGGCATACATGATAGATCCTATTGCCGAAGCATATGGAACACCTTCCATTCTCTTTCTCTCATCATCTGTCCTAGGACATTGATTCTTGTTGAGATTTATGACATGTAACATTGGAAGATTCCCTTTCTTAGAATCCTGCATCTTGAACCTATTCAAGATTTTATCTATATATGTACCCTGACTCAAGTCGATTAGTCGTTTGGATCTATCTCTATAGATCTTTATCCCAAGGATATAGGGTGCTTCACCTAAGTCTTTTATTGAGAAACTTTTTCTCAACCATACCTTGACAAATATCAAGGTGGGAATATCATTCCGAATGAGCAGGATGTCATCAATGTAAAGAATTAGGAATACTATCACACTCTCACTAGCTCTTTTATAAACACAAGGCTCATCTTCGTTCTTGATGAAACTAATTTTTTTTACGGTCTCTGATGCACCGTCGAAACGCTATCAAATATAATTTTTATAATCCTAATAGGCTAGATGCATAAATTAATGTAAATAGCGGCAAGTCAGGGTCGAACTATAGGGAAATGAAGAAACTAGATTTGTTTGCCCTAGATGTATGACGAGGATGAAAATACACTAGACAGAAAAGTAAAACTGGGGGGAGGGGGGGGGGGGGAGAGTTTGGGTTGGTTAGACGAGGCTAACCAACTATGACAGTTGATATTGAGACAGAAAATGGAAATGCAAAAAACAAATAATGAAAGACAAACGGAATAATTAAATAAAAAGGGAACGAAATAAAGCAGGAGAATAACAATAAAAATTGTAAAGACTAACAGGTGCAATAAAGGTAATAACAAAGTAAGTAAAGACAATAGATCAAGTAAAGGGGGTAAATCTTGGCAAGGGGTGGATTGCGTCGAGGTCTAGTCGGTCATTGGTGCAAGGATAGATTATTTTCATGCCATAGACGTGCTAAAGGAATCCTGTTTTCACGTGGACCCCCTGCTTCTCTTCTCAAGAGAAGTCACTCCCAAGGTACGCTTATGGGAGCGGCCGTGACACTGCTCCCAAGGTACGCTTATGGGTCATACACACAGGCCCGTGAATTGGAGAGAAGACACGTCTGGGGCTAGACATTGAGAAGTCTGCCCTAACTGGTTTCTTGCCCTAGCCAGATTGGACCAAATGACATGGTGACTCTGGACTAGGTGCCTACTCTATTCCATGGCCTCACATTAGTTATTACCATGGAAATGACAATATTCATGAGAAGCATGCTAGTAGATGATCAAACTACCAACAAACCTCGCACGAAATGACAATGAAATGGCAAGAAAGCAGATACAATAATGAAAACATTTTAAGAACAATTTGACCTCCCAACTATCCTCTTGAAATCCTTAAAATATCCCTGCCAAGACTAAAAGACTTAGCCACTCATATTGAAAATCATACACAAACCGGACAGAGAAAGCCATATAAAGGGAGAAGAGATGAAGATGAAAATGGAAATTGAATTAAAACCGGTCGGAGCTTTGGGCTCCGGTTTCTGGAAAAGTAAAATAAAGAACAGATCCCAATGTTGAGAGGCGGCTACAATGATTACCAAACCCTAAAAATTCAGAAAATGCCCTTTTTTTTAGAAAGAAAAACTTGCTAACTCTAAAAACTAAGGGTGAATATATACCCTAACAACCCCACTAGGGGACAAAATGGGCCAGCTGGCTAGGAAGGAAGGAAGAAGGCTCGTCCTTGAGGAGAATATTCTCTGCTGAGGTGGAGGAGCCTTGCATGGCATCCCGCTCGAATCTCTTTCGCATCTTTGGTTGAACGTCATCTAAGAAGAAACATACACGTGCGTCGTCTAGGCCTGGATGTAAGATATCTTCAGTAGCTCATCCAGGTCTTGACGGCATAAAGGTGGATAGGCCTCGACGAAAAAAATGACGTCTAGGGCGGCGATGAGAGATCTGGAGAAATGCATCCAAATGGCGCGATTTTCAGCAAATTTCTCCCTTTAGTCCAAATCTGCAAAATAGTTGGAAAATAAGACAAATTAGCAGTATAAAGAGTGAAATTGGACTTGAAAGGGAGGGAAAAACATACATAAAATGACATCATATCAAACTCCCCCACACTGCCCATTGCTCATCCTCGAGCAATCAAAACAGAAAACACACCCCAAGATGAAAACAACCACGATCAACTATAGCACACGAATTAACAAACCAAACAATCAGCCCTGACCTTGTCAAGACATACTCTGCCTAGATAACCATGCATCAACTCATTAGGATAACGACCCTAATGAGGAAACTTTACCACATCAGACCTGGACATCAGGAATCCTCACCGGGGAAAGTGTTTACACTCACACTCAATGAGGCTAGGTGTTTAATCATTCAAGTATGCAAATTAACAAGACACACAACACAACTTGCACATCAACCTAAGTTAAAATCAACATGCTTAGGCAATAAACAATCAGAAATGAACTTTGCATCATGAAAAAGGAACGAAAGGAAAGAGGCGTAGAGAGAAGAAGAACATGAAGAAAGAAAGAGAAAAAAGGGAAAGAAAGAAAGAAAATAGGAAGAGCATAAGAGGAAGAAAAAGAATACGAGAATAGAACAAAAAACCTAGAAGGATTCCTTGGTTAGGAAGGAGACGAAGCGGTGAGACAGTATCCGTCAAGGGCAAACAGTAGATAAAACTTTCTTTGATTTAATTTTTTAATTTTTTTAATTTTTTTTAAAGAAAAAAAGGGGCACGAATTTGACAACTTACTTCAGCTAGGGCTTGATTTCCTTTTTGATTAGATTGATGATTTTGCCCTAGCTCTACTTCAGCATTTATACTTTCTTCTCGGTCTCCCCCACACTTATGCTTTGCTGCTCATCTAGCCAGCCACCTCTGACAAATACTGTTGACCTGCCAAGGGAAAGGGATCAAGGAAATTGAGAACAAGTGGTTAAAGAAGAGAGAAGTGAGAAGGATATGAGAAGATGTCGGGGGCTAGACGAAATAGGGTGTCGAGGGTGAGATGAAGAAAAAGAGAAAGGATAGAAAGA
Source organism: Viola odorata (assembly GCA_963691705.1). NCBI lineage: Eukaryota > Viridiplantae > Streptophyta > Magnoliopsida > Malpighiales > Violaceae > Viola > Viola odorata. The sequence goes on along the minus strand of OY829543.1, from coordinate 32,964,513 downwards.
AAAAGAAAGAAAACAGAGATGCAAAGTTTTTTTTCCCATTTTTTTGTTGCTTTCCTAAGACTGATGGTGACTATACCTAGGGGTATCATGCAAACCTAGTTGGTGCCTAGCCAAGCATTAAATCACACATGATAAATATAACTGTTTAGTCTTAAATGCTCACAATGTGCTATAAATGATTGCTGATGTCTAGGGCAAGATGCAGGTTATAAGGGCTAGCAGACAAAGCATGCAAGATCTAGGGTAAGACCAACATGAAAGGCAGTTCATTTCTATGTGCTCATAAGTCAAAAGTGTGTCCATGCAAGAGGGTTTTAAAACAGGGCAGCATGGAATAAGCAAAACAGAGTTTCAAAATCATGAGGGTTTTCAAAATCATGTAGTCTAATAAAGCGAGGGAAAGGGAATAAACTAAATAAAAGCAAATAAACGAAACAGAAGGAATCCTCCCCCACACGGAGGCTTCGCATTGTCCTCAATGCGATGGAGGCGCACAAACAAAAAGGGAGTTCAAATTATAAAAAAAGTTCAGGGAGAGGGAGAGGGGATAGGAGAATGTTTTGGAGTGCCCGAGGGCGATGGTGTGCAGTCGGGGCTGCTACAAAGGCAAAAGGTTTTACCTTGCAACTTTCGTCGTCAGGTCTTGTAGTTGCTTCAGAATGGATCGAAGGAGGGTGTTGGTCTCTGCTGTGGCAGCAAAGAGGGCAGGATGAGCATCCTGGGCAGCTGGAGGGGGAGGTGGTTCGTCTTGGGCAGGATTGGCTGGAGCTTTTAGGGAGGAACTGGTTTGGCCTGGAAGTTCATTCTGGGCAGGATTTGAATATGTGAAGTTTCCTCCACGTTTAGTGCCAAAAGCTTGCTCTTTCATCGGCATACAACCTTGGCTACACACTCAAGTTTCGTCTAGCTCCTAGGGTCACCGAATCACAAACCCTAATTTTGTGATCCGCCGTTTCCTCTTGCTCACTCTCCTCCTCCGAATCCTCCACTAACACACAGTCCTCCTCCGAATCCATCTCACCATCATCCCTAATGATCAGAATCCTTTTGTTGGGACATTCGGCTTGCTTATGGCCTCGGCCACTACACTTAAAGCACACAATGTCTTTCGTAGGCACACGGTTAGTACTAGTAATAGGAACTTTAGGAAAAGTAGAGTTGGCCGAATTACCTTTAGTACCATAAGAAGATTTTGATACCTTAGGTGTTTCCTTGCTGTCCTTATTCCCCTTAGACAATGAGGACTTGTTCCAAGTGGAATTTCGAGAACTAAAGGTGGACGGGTTAGAATAGGCAGTCTTAGCCTTGCGTTGCCTCTCAATCTTCACGGCCATGTGGAGCATCTCCTCCAAAGTCCTATATTGGGTCAACTCCAAGGCATTGGCTATCTCTGGGTTCAATCCACTCATAAATCTAGACATCTTCGATTCCTCATCTTCTATCACGTTAACCCTAGCCAAAAGAACTTCCAACTTATTGTGGTAGTCATTCACGGTTTTGGACCCTTGGGTGAGCTTTTGTAGGCGCTGAAGTTGGTCCTTATGGTAGTACAGTGGGACAAACCTCCTCTTCATCACAAACTTCATGTTCTCCCAAGTAGTCACGAGACCTCTCAAATCCTCATTAACTTGCTCCCACCAATGGGCGGCATATCCAAAGAACTCCACGGAAGCCAATCTTATTTTTTTTCTCATCCGTGTAGTTGTGACACCTAAAAATAGCTTCCATCTTTCGTTCCCAAGTCAAGTATGCCTCGGGATCATCCTTCCCTTCGAAAGGTGGAACCTTGAGCTTGACGCTCCCAAGGTGATTGTCAACTCGCTCGTGCTCCTCGCGATGATGCTACTCAAAGTGACGCTCTCGCCTACCAAAGGCGTGTCTGTCGCGTCTATGTGCACCTCCTCCTCGGCGCATCATGAAACCCCTAGGTCCTGCCATGTGAGGCTCCTCCTCATACTCATCTTTAGAACCCTCGGCCTCATGCTCACTGAGCTAGTTATCGCTCAATGGAGGCGCATATGCCTCTCGGTTCATTCTAGGGTTTAGGCGTTGCGCAAAGCGTAGCCCGGGTCCTTGTGGAACAATATTCTCGCGTTCCCTAGCCTCAACCTGATGCCTCCAAGCTCTCATGTCCTAGAGCTAGGCTGCTATGTCTTGCAATGCCTTGGCTACATCGTTCGCAGCCGTTGGTTCCTTCTCTAGATTTCCTGACATCCTGAAATCCACAAAGAAAAGACCTACAAATCGTTGAAGCCGATTTGCACACTAATCGCACACACAAGACATAAATGACACAAGACAACTAGCACACAAGCACGTAAGAGAATTGGTGTAGATAGTAATCAAGGAATACCAATTCTAACAAAGAAAACACAATAATTTAAAGGGATAGATTTACCAAGTCGGGACGGCAAAGCTCCGCTACCAGCTGGTGCGTTCCTTGTAGGCTAGAACGCTCTTCTTAGATCATTGTCCAGTGACATGGGTTTCAATGCGGAAAATAACTCGAAGAAGACGTGTGAATCTCCAAGGTAAGGTGTCCTTGGAACTCCACACAGAATCCCTTGAGGTTCTTGCGTCAAACCTTTGAATCTCCAAGGTAAGGTATCCTTGGCACTCCAAAGAACGGATGACTCAATGAAAGGTGCTTTCAAGTTTTACTTGACAAGCTAATCGAATGCACGAAACTCAATTAGATGCAAGGTTCATCAAGAACGAGTGGATGAAAAGCCAAACAATCTATTTTCACTTATCAAAAAATAGTCTAACCAAAATACAAAGTGGGCGGCTCCTTTTTAAGGATGCGCTAAACCCTAATTCCAAAATGGAAACTAGTTTAGTTCCTAATAATGGAATTAAAGCAAAAAGGCAACAAGACAAACTTTCATAAAGGTTCCAAAACCCTAAAATAACTTAAATAAAATCAGAGATAAAGGATAGATGTGCAGGCGCCGCCGTTTTGGTCAATATGGCCAAGTAGCTTTTCTTGCGGGGGTCCGTCAGTCACGTTTTAAGGAAACAAGGCATTTTCCTTATTCTCTTGAGCATTCCCAATGAAACTTTGAGGGAAACTTCCTAACACATAGATGAAGTACTGGGCTGAGTCTTGTGAGAGGAAAAGTTCTCCGATCTTCAAAAGGCTTGCGGTAGCTTTCGCAGTCACATGTGATCTTGTGATTTGGCCGTTCTCCCAAATCCTTTGGGTGTTTCTCCTGATTTTTGGCCTGGACTCCTCTCTTGTATTATAAATGATGCTGGCCTGGTGAAAAATGGGAGAAGGGTGCTGATGGACCTAAAGGTCCGAGGTGGCCACACATGGCCCATCCGCGCGCAGGCTGGCTTCCTCCGAGGCTGCCTCTGCCTTCAGCTCCTTGTGGATGAGGCTGCTTAGCCTTGCCTACAAGGCTCATGCCCTGGAGCGGGTGATCGGGCTCGTGGGCGGCAATGGGAGGCTCGCGGCTGCGGCACTAGGGTTAGGGCTCGCGGCTGCGACACTAGGGTTAGGGTTGGCTCCGCTAGGGATCGTATCAGGCTCAACCCTATAGGCAGGTGGGACATAGGGATCATGTGAATTAGGCCCCCGCTCATGATGATCATGGCAACTAGACCCTTCGATGTAGCTCTCTCGCCCATAATAACGATGCACACTAACGGCACAAGAGCCATACCCCTCATAATTAGATACACGTTGATCATCCAACCTACAATCCACATTTATATCATACCCAAAAGAACTATGATCATAGGATGGAGAGGGTGTACCGTAGGAGCACGAATTGTGCCGAAATGGTGCATGATGATCAAATACCAGCCAAGAAGAAGATGGGGCATAAAAGCGTGAATCTTTGGCATCATTCCCATAAGAGCCATAACAAGCCTCATAATAACTAGGAACATTGTCACGAGACATGTTGAAAGGCACCTACAAAAAGAAAACAAACACAATTGCTATAGAAAAAGGTTAGTCTCTCCCTCACGTGTTTCGCTCGTCTTTCACTCTTCACTCTAATTAGCTCTCACAACCTCCTCACGTGTTTCGCTCGTGCTTCACTTTTCACTCTAATTCGCTCTCACAACCTCACCCTCTCTAATCTCCTTACAAAGGCCATACCCTAAGTAAGCAATGACACTAAGAAATAAGGAAAAAGCAACGCAAACAGCAACTCATGAGAAACGAGCTTATGGCAAGTTTCGACAATGCCTAAGGCGGGAAAGGAAAAAAGGAAGTGACGCTTGGACTGAGGATTGAAGACATCAAAAAGAGAAGAGTTAAAAGATAACTTATAACACAAGGAGCAGCTCTTAAACTTTAGTTTGGGAGTCTTACGTTTTTGCTCAATATGTGCAGTTATTTGGTGTTTAAGTTTAGGACTTGGGTGCCACTTAAGGTTGTTTGAGTTTAGGACATTTTGTTTACGACTTAGGCAGCCTTTTTGAGAGATATTTTGAAGGAATAGCTACTGCAAATCCAGCTGGAAGTGTTAGCTCAAACTGGTAAGTTTTCAGGTGGCTTTTTCAAGTCTTTTTGTTTTGCACCGAAATGGCAATTTTTGGAGAAAGGAGCATGTTTGGTGAGGGTTTTAAGGAAAAAGCTGTAAGAGATGGTGTAGTTGCTGCCTTGGCTGAAGAGAACAAGGATTAAACAATTGGGAAACACAAAATTGGAATAAAAACTCAAGAAAATAGATTGAAAAGGAATCAAATGAAAAAAATCACTTGAAGACTCAAGAACACAGCAAGAACATTAAGAACACAGCCTCTGAACTTTCAAATTTTTACTAGGCAAACAATTGAATTAAAATCTAAAAATTATACCACAAGAAACTAGAGAAAAATTACTACAATTTAGCCTCAAGAAATAAGGAAAAAGATGAAATAACATGCAAGTTACACTTGAAGGAAGATGAACACGAAAAATAGACAAGTTGACAGTTTTGAGCACCTTTGTGTTAAATGATTTTGCGAGGATTCCTTGGAGAGAAACCCTAAAAAATGGCTCAAAAGATGCATAAGATATAGGAGAACAACATTCAACCAAGGAGAATGAAAAATATGGCTGAAAAACATAAAGAAAATTCGTACCAACCTAGAGGACGGCCAAATGCTTCGCTACCATATGATATAGTCTCGGTTGCGATTTGAAGCTTGCACGGATCTAATCCTCGTTGGGAGGTTGGAGTGAGCATTGGATGGATTGAACAAGTGAATGATAATGGATGATACTCATGTTTTGAAGATGAATATAGATCGCTTGGCGAGACTCGGTTTTCCCATAAGCTAAGAGTTGGCTGCGGATTTGATCCTTAATTCATTGACAAAAAGTTATGACCAGTTTTTCATGAATTATAATATGAATAACATGGAGAAAACCATCTCTGAGCTGCATACGATGCTTAAGACCGCTGAGAAGAATATGAAGAAGGACCCTGCTCCTATCTTGATGATTCAAAAGACTAAGGGGATGGATAAGAAGGGGAAATTGGGTGTGTCTAGGAAGAAGTCCAAACCCAGACCATAAAAGAAGGAAGTTGCTGCAAAGAAAGGAGATTGCCACTTCTACCATGAGCCTGGTCATTGGAAGAGGAATTGCAAACTCTATTTGGAGGATTTGAAGGAGAAGAAGGGTAATGTGACTAACACTACAGGTATCTATGTTCTAGAAATTAACCTTTCTATTTCTACTTCTTGGGTATTAGATACCGGTTGTGGTGCTCACATTTGACCGTACCATATCTAATAGGGTTCGATTCCTCCTTGCGGACACCCCACTCTATTGTAGTGTCCCTGGAGGAGTTAGTTGTGAAACAATTCCACAGCTTCTCAGATGTTCGTCAAACTCTAGGGTCAAATATTCACCTCACCGATCTGATCGGATCGATTTCATTATCTTACCCAATTAGTTTATCTTGAACATTTCAAGGCTTTCTGACTTGTTCTTCAATAGATATACATATCCATATCTGCTATAGCCATCTATGAATGCAATGAAATATTGGTATCCACCTCTAGCATTAGTGCTCATTGGTCCACACACATCGGTATGTATGAGGCCCAATAAATCACTGGCCCATTCACCTTGACCAGTGAATAGGACCTTTGTCATCTTGCCTAATAAGCAAGACTCATATGTATCATATGATTCAAAATTAAAATAATCTAGAACTCCATCACTATGACATTTTGATATGATCTTCTTATTTATATAACCTAAATGACAATGCCATAGGTATGAAGGGTTCGAATCATTAGATTTGAACTTCTTATTTGTTACGTTATAGATAGAATGTTCAATCGGCTTGTTAGTGTTTAAAATATAAATATCATCACACAAATCAACATTCACATAATGAATATTGTCACAAAGAATTGTAATTTGTCTATTTGCAATAACAAAATTAAACCCTTCAAGTTCTAAACATGAAACTGAAATAATATTCCTTGCCATACTAGGAACATAATAACAATTGTTCAAAATTAAAACAAGCCCACCAACTAGAAACAATTCATAAATTCCTACGGACTTGGCAGCAAGCTTTACTCCATTGCATGCTCGTAGGTCTGCCTCTCCTTTCTTCAACGGTCTACTTTGTTTCAGGTCCTGCACATTTACACAAATATGAGCACCACAATCGGTATCTAATACCCAAAAAGTAGAAATATAAAGGTTAATTTCTATAACATAGATACCTAGAGTTTGACGAACATCTGGTCAAGATGTTTATTAGGCACGATGACAAAGGACCCATTCACTGGTCAAGGTGAACTGGCCAGTGATTTATTGGGTCTCATACATACCGATATGTGTGGACAATTGAGCATTAATGCTAGAGGTGGATACCAATATTTCATTACATTCATAGATGACTATAGAAGATATGGATATGTATATCTATTGAAGAACAAGTCAGAAAGCCTTGAAATGTTCAAGATAAACCAATTAGACAAGACAATTAAATCGATGCGATCAGATCGGTGAGGTGAATATTTGAGCCTAGAGTTTGACAAACATCTGAGAAGTTATGGAATCGTTTCACAACTAACTCCTCCAGGGACACTACAATGGAGTGAGGTATCAGAAAGGAGGAATCGAACCCTATTAGATATGGTACAATCAATGATGAGTCAACACAACTCTTTCTTCATCATTTTGGGGCTTTACCTTGGAAACGACAACATTCACACTGAACCGAGTTCCAACTAAGGCAGCTGAAAAGACTCCATATGAGATGTGGACAGGAAAAGTTCCTAATCTGTCTTGTCTTCAAATTTGGGGTTGCGAAGCTTATGTGAAATGACAAGTTTCAGATAAGTTAGAACCCAAATCTGCTAAGTGTCTATTCGTGGGATATCCTAAAGAAAGTAGGGGATATTACTTCTATATTCCAATCAATAACAAAGTGTTTGTTGCACGGAATGGAATCTTTTTGGAGAAAGAGTTTCTTTCCAAAAGATTAAGTGGGAGTAGAACATACCTTGAGGAGGTCAATTCGCCACAAGAAGACATTGTAGCGCCTGAGGAACAACTAGAGGATAAAGAAATAGTTGTTGAACCTTCTAGTACTCTTCGTAAATCTAGTAGGACTAGACTAAAGCCTGAGAGATATGGGTATCTCATAGCTGATGGACTGAAATTGTCTCTTATAGAAGATGACCGACCCATGTCATGTCACGAGGCTATAACAAGACCAAATTCTAAAAGGTGGCTTGAAGCCATGGAATCTTATATGCAATCCATGTATGACAATCAAGTATGGACTTTGATTGATCCACCAGATGGAATTAAAATCATTGGGTGCAAATGGGTTTTTAAAGTAAAACCCGACATGGATGGAAATGCACAGACCTTCAAGGCAAGGTTGGTTGCAAAAGGTTACAGACAAACTCATGGTATTGACTATGATGAAACCTTTTCACCACTTGCCATGATTAAATCAATTAGAATTGTACTTGCTATAGCAGCATATTATGACTATGAAATATGGCAAATGGATGTTAAGATGACATTTCTTAACAAAAATCCTATTGAAGATGTGTATATGACACAACCAGAAGGTTTATGGATTGAAGCAAGCATCTCAAAGTTGGAATTTGTGTTTTGATGAGACTGATATGATGTCTTTTTATCCATATTTTTTCCTCCCTTTCAAGTCCAATTTAACTCTTGATACTGCTAATTTGTCTTATTTTCCAACTATTTTGCAGATTTGGACTAAAGGGGGAAACTTGCTGAAAAGCGAGCCATTTGGATGCATTTCTCCAGATCTCTCATCGCTGCCCTAGACGCCATTTTTGTCGTCGAGGCCTATCCACCTTTATGCCGTCGAGACCTGGATGAGCTACTAAAGATATCTTACGTCCAGGCCTAGACGACGCACGTGCATGTTTCTTCTTGGATGACGTTCAACCAAAGATGCCAAAGAGATTCGAGCAGGATTCCATGCAAGGCTCCTTCAGCTCAACAGAGAATATTCTCCTCAAGGACGCGCCTCCTTCCTTCCTTCCCAGCCAGCTGGCCCATTTTTTCCCCTAGTGGGGTTGTTAGGGTATATATTCACCCTTAGTTTTTATAGTTAGCAAGTTTTTCTTTCTTAAAAAAGGGCATTTTCTGAATTTTTAGTGTTTGGCAATCATTGTAGCCACCTCTCAATATTGGGATCTATTCTTTATTTTACTTTTCCAAAAATCGAAGCCCGAAGCTACGGTCGGTTTTAATTTAATTTCCATTTTCATCTTCATCTCTTCTCCCTTTATGTGGCTTTCTCTGTCCGGTTTTTGTATGATTTTCAATATGAGTGGCTAAGTCTTTTAGTCTTGGCAAGGGTGTTTTAAGGATTGCAAGAGGATAATTGGGAGGTCAAATTGTTCTTAAAACGTTCTCATTATTGTATCCGCTTTCTTGTCATTTCATTGTCATTTCGTGCGAGGTTTGTTGGTAGTTTGATCATCTACTAGCATGTTTCTCATGAATATTGTCATTTCCATGGTAATAACTAATGTGAGGCCATGGAATAGAGTAGACACCTAGTCCAGAGTCACCATGTCGTTTGGTCCAATCTGGTTAGGGCAAGAAACCAGTTAGGGCAGACTTCTCAGTGTCTAGCCCTAGACGTGTCTTCTCTCCACTTCACGGGACTGTGTGTATGACCCATAAGCATACCTTGGGCGCAGTGTCACAATCTCTCTCATAAGCGTACCTTAGGAGTGACTTCTCTTGCGAAGAGAAACAGGGGGTCCACGTGAAAACAGGATTCCTATAGCACGTCTATGGCATGAAAACAATCTATCCTTGCACCAATATCCGACTAGACCTCGACGCAATCCACCCCTTGCTAAGATTTACCCCCTTTACTTGATCTATCGTCTTTACTTACTTTGTTCTTACCTTTATTGCACCTGTTAGTCTTTACAATTTTTATTTTTATTCTCCTACTTTATTTTCGTTCCCTTTTTATTTAATTATTTCGTTTGTCTTTCATTATTTGTTATTTGCATTTCCATTTTCTGTCTCGATATCAACTTTCATCGTTGGTTATACTCGTCTAACCACCCCAAACTCCCCCCCCCCCCCTCTAGTTTTACTTTTTTGTCTAGTGCATTTTCATCCTCGTCATACATCTAGGGCGAACAAATCTAGTTTCTTCATTTCCCTGTGGTTCGACCCTGACTTGCCGCTATTTACATTAATTTATACATCAAGCCTATTAGGATTATATAAATTATATTTGATCGAGTTTTGACGACGCATCAAATTTTGGCACCGTTGCCAGGGATAATATGTGTTTACACTCACACTGATTTCTTTCTTTTACTTGTATGACCAGGAGATCTGCACCTGACCTTCTACCCCTTAACCACGAACTCACAAAGGCAGAGAGAGAATTTTGGAGACAGGCCAGGGGTGCAACCTCTAGCAGAGTAATTCCCCGTCCTACCTTCGACAGACAAATCTTTAGTCAGACTGATCCCAACAATCGTCTTCACCAAGATCCATCCCATCTTCATCCTGCCCTCGACAACCCAGCAGTTGTCTACCCCGAGACATTCATTATGGCAGACCCTCCTCGTGTCGATGACTCTCATCAAACTATTGAGGACCTCAATGGTGCCCCCGAAACATTCAGCAGCTGTATCGTTTGGCCTACTGTTCCCCATGATTGGACGCTTAAATCCGCAGTCATGCATCATTTTCCCCTCTTCCGTGGTGTTTCAAAGGAAAACCCTCATCGCCACCTTCAGCAATTACACTCTATATGCGACGCCATGAAGCCAGCCAATGTCAGTATCGAGCAAACCAAGCTCCGAGCCTTCATGTGGTCTCTGAAAGATGATGCCCTAGACTGGTTCTATGATCTACCCCCTAATTCCGTCAATTCTTGGGCCGAAATGTCCAAATCCTTCACCGAAAAATATTATCCAGCGACAATGGCTAATGTAACTCATAAGTAGTTGATATCTATAGTCCAGAGGAAAGAAGAAGATCTTAGCTAGTACCACAAGCGCTACAAAAAGATACAAGTTATGTGTCCCTCGCATAACCTCACCGAGCACGCCCTCATCCAGTATTTCTATGAAGGTCTCAAAGCTCATGACAAGGCATTGCTCAACGCCGCTGCTAATGGTTCTATCACCAGACTCACCCCTGCTGCTGCAAAGGCCACCATAGAGCTGATGGCAAGGAATGCCTTACCCGAGGAAAGCAACAGTCCAGGGCAAGATGCCCAAGTGGCCGCAATGTGAACCCAATTAACTGCTATCACGGGCATGCTTCAGAACATGGTCTCTGGAAAGCCAGTCTAGGTCAAGGCCTGTCAGATTTGCAACTTGACCGATCATCCGACAGACGCGTGCCCTCATATCCCTAATGAGATCCAGAGTATCAACGCCATTGGTAATTACAATGAGGCCCCATATGGGCAGAACTACAACCAGGTGTGGAGACCACCAAACTCTGACTGGGTCAGCCATCAGCAAGCGTCTAGCCCAGGACAACCGATGCAGCATAATCAGTACATGAATCAGGCTCAACCACCTTTCAACGTTCAAAACTTCAAGCCTAGACCTACCCATCCCAATAACCAATAATCTTTCTATCAAGCCAACTAGGGTCAGACTTCCACTTCTTCTACTCCGCCAGTTGATGAGGTCACTCACTATAGGAACATCATTATGGATCTACAAAAACAAATGAGTATCATGACCATGGACATGAAAGAATTGAAAAACAAGGGCAAATTTCCTGGCCAAACCGAGGCAAATCCAAAGCGTGAAGCGTGTGCTATGACGCTTCGTAGCGGTCTCGAATTACCAACTCGAGAACATCCTGTCCTAGACGAAGGCCAAGTAGTTGATCCCGAAATCTTGCCCAAGAAAATTCCCAAAACCAAGTTCATCGGATCTAAACTTCCAGAAGTCATGGAAAATCGCATTAGATCCCCAAGAGGGATGGCTCCACGAGGTGACACAAGCCCACAAGAATTCACCCAAGAGTTTATACACAAGATCCTCCAGCCGCCCTTCCCTCAAAGGCTCGTCAAGACCAAGAAGAAGGAAGAGGACCGCGAAATCCTTGATATGTTCATCAAAGTCCTCGTCAATATTCCACTTCTTCAGGCCATTAAAAATGTGCCTCGCTATGCCAAGTTCCTGAAAATGTTGTGCACTAACAAATGCAACTTGGCCGGGATAAACAAGATAAGTGTGGGAGTCCATATCTCTGCCCTTATCCAGCAAAAGATCCCTCCAAAATGCAAGGATCGGGGCATGTTTGTTATCCCTTGTACCATTGGGACAGTCAGCATAGGCAAAGCTATGTGTGACCTAGGGGCCGACATTAATGTCATACCCTTGACTATTTTCAACAGTCTTGGCTTAGGGCCCCTCAAGCCAACCAAGCTTGTTATCCAGCTGGCCCATCATTTCGTGATTCGCCCTGAAGGTGTAATTAAGGACGTCTTGGTCCAAGTAGGCGACTTCCTATTTCCCACAGACTTCTATGTAATCGCAATGGAGAACGAAGAATCCGCTAAAGCCACATATGTGCTTCTCGGGCGACCATTTCTGGCTACAGCCAGAGCAAAGATAGACGTTCACGATGCATCTATTTCTCTCGAGTTTGATGAGGAAATTATCAAGTTCAAAATGATGGAGGTCATGCGATACCCTTCCGATTTTGCCTCTGATCTCTCTTGTGTTAATTTTGTTGATATGATTGATCCTCTAGTCAAAAAAGTTGCCGACTTAAATTCTTTTAAACCTTTGCAATTTGCCCTGGATGGGAGTATCATGCCGGCGACATTGGACGTCTTGGCCTCGACAATCAATACTTCACCAGAGTTGCATACCATCATTGTCGCCTTAGAGAAAAAACCTCCTGACGCCTCCACTTAATTTACTATCTCTCCTTATCACGAGGAGCACACCAAACTTCCTCCATCCCTTGTGCAGGCACCCATTCTCGAGTTGAAAACTCTTCCAGCGCACCTCTAATACGCCTATCTAGGTGCAGACGACTTGCTCCCAGTTATTATCTCCAATCAATTGGACGATTCAGAAGAAGGTGAGTTGATTTCTTTGCTCAAAGAGTTTAAGTCAGGTAGAGGGTGGACTATTGCCAATATCAAAGGTTTATCTCCAGATCTATGCACCCATCGGATCCATCTTGAGGACGCAAGCAAAACAGTCTGACAGCCGCAGCGACGTCTGAATCCTCCAATGATGGAGGTTGTGAAAAAAGAAATATTGAAACTTTTAGACGCAGGCGTGATTTATCCCATTTCGGACAGCCCTTGGGTAAGCCCCATCCAGGTCGTGCCAAAGAAATCCGGAATCACTATTATAACTGGCCAAGACGGAGAGTTGATTCCAACCCGAATCCAGAACGGTTGGAGAGTATGTATTGATTATCGACGACTGAATACAGCTACCCGAAAAGATCATTTCCCCCTTCCGTTTATTGATCAGATGTTAGAACGACTCGCAAGAAAGACCCATTACTGCTGTCTAGACGACTATTTTGGTTTTCACCAGATCCCAGTTGCCTTAGAGGACTAGGAGAAGACCACCTTCACCTGCCCCTTTGGCACTTTTGCATATCGAAGAATGTTGTTCAGCCTTTGCAACCCCCCAGCCACTTTTCAGCGATGCATGATCAGTCTCTTCTCCGAATTCATCGAGGAATGCATCGAAGTCCTCATGGACGACTTTACCGTCTATGGAAATTCCTTCTCTGAATGCTTGTCCAGCCTGCGAAAAATTCTTCAACGCAGCATCGAGACCAATCTGGTTCTTAACTTCGAGAAATGCCATTTTATGGTAAGCCAAGGTCTCATCTTGGGACACATAGTATCTAGAAAGGCATTGAGGTTGACAAAGCAAAAATCAAAGAAATTGAGTCATTGCCCTATCCTTCCTGCGTCCGAGATATCCGTTCCTTTCTAGGGTATGCCGGCTTTTATAGGAGATTTATTAAAGATTTCTCAAAAATTACTCAGCCAATGTGTCATCTATTGCAAAAAGATGCTGATTTTGTATTCGATGACAAGTGCAAGGCAGCGTTTGATACTCTCAAAGACAAGCTTACATCTGTACCTATTATTAGAGCCCCCGACTAGTCCCTTCCCTTTGAAATCATGTGCGAAGCCAGCAATCATGCACTTGGAGCCGTCTTAGGGCAGACGAAAGACAAAGAACACTATGTGATTTATTATGCTTCCAAATTACTTGATCCTACCCAGCAGAACTACACAGTCACCGAAAGAGAACTCCTGGCTGTCATTTACGCCCTAGACAAGTTTCGCCAGTACCTCTTGGGCACTCACGTCATTGTCTACACCAACCACTCTGCCCTTAGGTGCCTCCTGACGAAGGTAGATGCTAAACCACGCCTTATCCGTTGGATCTTGCTTCTCCAAGAGTTCCATCTTCTCATCAAGGACAAGAAAAGAGCAGAGAATGTGGTCGTGGACCATTTGAGCAGACTTCCTGCCCAAGATGATGATTCGCTAGTGCCAATCAGGGATGTCTTCCCTAATGAGCGTTTCTGTCTTGCCCAAGCTGTCCAGTTTCCATGGTTCATAGACATTGTAAATTTTTGTGCTACAGACTCTTTCCTTGCTGATGCATCACCCAGCGAGCGTACCAGAATTTGGAAGCAAGCAAAATACTACATCTGGGACAACCCCTACCTATGGAAACATTGCTTCGACCAAGTAGTTAGGCGTTGCGTGAATCTTGAGGAAGTGCCCTCAATCTTAAAGTTTTGTCACTCTTCCATTGAAGGAGGCCATTTTGGTACTAAGAAGACCGCAATGAAAGTTCTTGAAGCCGGATTCTATTGGCCATCCCTATTCCGTGATTGTTATATATATTGTGCATATTGCCCTAGATGCCAATGTACAGGGAATATCAGAGCACGCAACCAGATTCCCTTCACAGGTATCATCTCTTGCGAGATCTTCAATATCTGGGGTATTAAGTTCATGGGGCCATTCCTGAATTCTTTTGGCAATATCTACATTCTCCTCATCGTCGACTATGTTTCCAAGTGGGTTGAGGCCAAGGCAACCAAGACGGATGACTCAAAGGTAGTTGTCGACTTTTTACGCTCCAATATCTTTAATCAATTCGGTACCCCACGTGCCCTAATGGGTACCCATTTTTGCAACTAGATCGTCTACTCTCTCCTCAATAAGTACGGAGTGACTCATTGCATCTCCACCGCTTATCACCCCAGACAAACGGGCAAGCCAAAATTTCCAACCGAGAAATAAAAGTAATTCTTGAAAAGATAGTCAATCCGTCGCGGAAGGATTGGAGCACGAAACTTGGAGATGCTCTTTGGGCTTACCGGACCGCCTTCAAAACCCCAATCGGGATGGCTCCTTATCGACTTGTCTATAGAAAGTCATGTCATTTGCCAGTGGAAATTGAGCATAAAACCTTCTGGGCTATCAAGCAGGTTAATACAGATCTAGAGCAAGCCGGCCAACACCGTCACTTGCAAATCCAAGAACTGGAGGAATTAAGAGATGATGCCTATGAGAATGCCCTCATCTACAAGAACAAGATGAAAGTTCAACACGATAAGTTTTTAGTTCCCAAATCCTTTGTTGTTGGATAGAAAGTCATATTATACAACTCTCGTTTGCGTTTGTTTGTAGGAAAACTGAAATCTAAGTGGACAGTTCCCTATCTGGTTACCACGGTTTATGACCATGGAGCTGTTGAGATCCAGAGCCTAGACACAGGCGTCGCTTTCAAAGTAAACGGTCATCGTTTGAAGCCATTCTATGAAGGGTTCAAACCTTTCACGACTGTGAAATGAAGGTGGCAGATCCACCAGTCTTGCCCTAGACACCTAACGACGTCCAAGCTTGGACGGAAAAGTTGGCCGGTCAAGGAGGCATTCCGCCAGCCTCATTTACTTCTTCTTCTTATCTCTTTCTTTTAATTATTTTTTGTCATTTCCTTTGTTTTATTTTGTTTTTATTATTTCTTTAACTTCCTTTTTTTCCCTCCCTTTGTTTTTATCCATCCTCTCACATTTTAAAAGGATTTCTACTTTTTGCAGATTGGGTTCCGTACCAGGCACTTCCACGACCTCTCCCGGTGCGACACGCGTTACATCAGGACGTCACCAACCCACCCAATCCGTCTTTCTCCTTCCACATTGTCAGAAAAACCAACCCACGCTCCACCTCTTTTCCAATACCTATTATATTTTCTTTCTCCCTTTTTCCCCAACATGCTATCACTTCACCCCTCACTTCATCTTCTTCCCTCTAAACCCTAAACACAAACCCTAGCAAATGCTATGTCCACCCCTAAGAAAATCACCAAAATAAAGATGGTCGCCCACAAAATCGCCTCAGGCCACCGCCCTGCTTCCATACAACATACTCCATCACCCACCTGCTCCACGACCCCCTCACCGTCGGCCGCTGAGTCCGGCTCACAATCACACCACACCAATCTGGGGACGGAATATGAAGAATTCGGTGATAGTCCGGTGGGTGACGATGCTAGTATCCATGACGAACCCTCTCAATCTCAACCACAGTCCGATGGAGAGCTAGAAGTCACTAGATCTAAGCCGGCCACCCATTCCATCACTAGATCTTGCCGAACAATCCAAAAGAATTCGGACGCCAATATTTACAAGTCGTCAGCGCAAACCCATGAGCCGGCAACCACCATCGAAGAGGAAGAAGCCAACGAAGAAGAGGATGAAGTGACCCTGCAAAAGAGAAAGCCCAAGATGGAGTTGTCCGTCAAAATAGAGGAGACCGCTGCCGATGCCGGAGAGTTGTCTGCACCAGCTAGCAAGAAAAGAAAGAGCACTGAAAAGGAGAAAGGAAAAACAAAGGAGTCCAGTCCCAGGAAGTATAAACGAAAAGCTGAACTCTCGCCAAGCAAGCCAGACTCAATTTCTGTCACACCAACGCCTAGATCTGCAAAATCTCGCGCCACCACACACGCCAGCTTCATTTCAGGTGACATCTGAACTCGCCGACCTTAAAGGTTGGCTTACTTTTGATGATAAGCCCTCTCTAGACAGACTTGTTGTTTTTCACTCAAAAGGTGTTAGCCCTTGCGCACGCCTCGATCTTTCATTTTTGGACAGAATGGGTATAGGCTCTCGAGTTTGAAAGCTTGTAAAAAGTATTGGGTGGGAAGCTTTGTTCTTTCTGGAGCACCCGACTTTTTCCAAGCTGTCACTTGAGTTCTATTCGACATTCTGGATTGCATCAGACCAATTCAAGCCTAAGGGCAAGACGGGTCCGGTCCTTTCAGCCCCCAACGTTGTTAATTTTAGGTTGATGGGCAAATGGTCTAAACTATCCGTCAATGAACTCAATTGTGTGTTGGGTGTTATGCGTGTCGATGAGTTAGAGTCCTCTGCTTATAGAACTGCCCATACTGTGTACCCTAGTGATTTTGATGCTAATATTGCTTTTCAAGAGCTGACCAGCGATGAAAATGCCGAGTTCAGCCCTAAAACTTACAAGGGGCACGAGATTTCTGACCTTTCCCTCAGGGCCCTTACCTTCGCAGGTAAGTTCACCTCATCTGGCTAGTTGTCGATGCAAGAACTAATTTTCTTGTGGTGTATGACGCATGAGGTTAGGCTTAATCTAGGGTTTTGGTTTGCTACTGTTGTTGCAAGTGTCCAGAGCATATCTCACAGTCCTGTTATGGGATCGTTAATCACTCGTATTGCCATAAACTTGCATAATTTAGATATATCTTCCAGGTTACCTATGGTCAAGCATCCAAAGTCGTACACTTTGCAATGGATGAATGATGGAGTCGGCCTTAGGGTGACTAAGCAAGTGTTGGTGAGTTTGTCTATGGGGAAATACCGAGATGAGATATGGTGTGATGTAGTCCCAATGCAAGTGTCCCATGTGCTACTTGGCTGACCATGGCAATTCGACCGCAACGCCACTCACGAAGGGAGGAGCAATCGGTATAAGCTTGAGAAGGAAGGAGTGAAGTTCACACTTGTACCCCTTACACCTATGCAAGTGCTTGAGCATAAACTCTGGTTGGAGAAGTCCTTTGCTGAATTTGAGGCCTCACGGCTTGTAAACAAAAAAAGAGATGAAAACAGCCCCCGTGAGAAAAGTGAGCACGGGTTTGAAATAAAAGAAAAGAATGAAACAACCCCCGTGAAAAAAGTGAGCACTGGTTAAAAACAGAAAGGAAAGATCCTGAAAAAGAAAACAAAAGGAAAGAAAAAGAAAAGAAAGTGAACTTGTATGTGAAAACAAAAGATTTGCGCAAAGCTCTTATTTTGCAAAAATAGAATTTTGGAGAGAGTCGCCCTTTGCTTTTAATTCGCTTTAAAGCCTTTTGTTTGATCACATCTAATCTTGATCCTTTAGTTTCTATTCCTTCTTCTATTTTAGCTCTTTTCTAGGAGTTTCAAGATGTAACACCCGAGGAGATGCCACCCGGTTTGCCACCAATCCGCGGCATAGAGCACCAAATCGATTTTGTGCCGAGTTCGACTATCCCAAACCGACCAGCCTATAGGAGCAATCCAGAGGAGGCTAAGGAACTTCAGAGATAAGTGGATGAGCTACTTAGCAAGGGATATGTCCGAGAGAGCTTGTCTCCATGCGCCGTTCCCGTGATTCTAGTGCCGAAGAAAGATGGGACTTGGCAAATGTGTGTTGACTGCTGAGCTGTCAACAAAATTATGGTAAAGTATTGTCAACCCATACCTCACTTAGATGATATGCTAGATGAGCTTAGTGGTAGTATACTTTTTTTGAAAATTGACCTAATGAGCGGTTATCACCAAATTAGAATGAAAGAGGGTGATGAATGGAAAACAACATTCAAAACAAAGTATGGTTTGTACGAATGGTTAGTGTTGCCGTTTGGATTAACCAATGCACCAAGTACCTTCATGAGACTTATGAACCATGTTTTTAGGCATTTTATAGGAAAATTTATTATTGTGTACTTTGATGATATCTTAGTTTATAGCAAATCTTTGCATGAGCATGTTTCGCACCTTAAGGAGATTTTTCTAACCTTGCGTGAAGAGAAGCTTTATGCTAAACTCTCCAAGTGATCTTTTGCTTTAGAACAGGTTGACTTTTTAGGGTTTCTTGTGGGAAAGGATGGTGTCAAGGTGGATGAAGCGAAGGTGCAAGCAATCAAGGAGTGGCCTACACCAAAAACAACAAGCGACATCCGCTCCTTTAACGGCTTAGCTTCCTTTTATCGTCATTTCATTCGTGATTTTAGTACTCTTGCTGCCCCACTTAATGACCTAACTAAGAAACATGTTGATTTCAGGTGGGAGTAACCTCAAGAGACCGCATTCCAAGCGTTGAAGGACAAACTGTCCAACACACCCGTGGTAGCCCTTCCCGACTTTGACAAGCCATTTGAGTTGGAGTGCGACGCGAGTGGGATCGGTATAGGTGCTGTCTTAATGCAAGAGAAGAAGCCAATAGCCTTATTTAGTGAGAAGCTCAAGGATGCCTAGCTACGTTATCCAACGTATGACAAAGAGCTTTATGCGCTAGTTAGGGCATTCGAGGTTTGGCAACACTACTTGATGCCGAGGGAGTTTGTGGTGCATACCGACCACTTGAGCCTCAAATATCTTAAGAGGCAAGGGAATCTGAATAGGAGACATGCCGTATGGTTGGAGTTCTTGGAAGCTTTCCCTTACCACATCAAGTACAAGGAAGGAAAAGACAATATTGTGGCCGACGCATTGTCTAGGAGGTATGTCTTGATCTCTTCTTTAAGTGTCAAATTTTTAGGGTTTTCTCAAATTATTCCACTCTACCCTACTGATTTGGATTTTGGTGAGATTTATAAGACTTGTGATTCCATGGCTTACGTGAAATTCTTTACGCATGATAACTATCTTTTTCGGCGTAAGCGCCTTTGTATTCCTAGATGTTCCTTGCGTGAATTACTTGTGCATGAATCACATAGTGGTGGACTTATGGGCCACTTTGGCATTAATAAAACATATGACATGCTTAAATCACACTTTTATTGGCCTAAGATGAAACATGATGTTGTGCGTATGATTGCTAGATGCTTAATTTGCCAAAGGGTAAAATCTCGGTTAGCTAGTCATGGTGAATTTATGCCACTACTCATACCTTCCCAACCGTGGATCGATCTGTCCATGGACTTCATTGTAGGATTACCTAAATCTTGGGATGGTAAGGATAGTATATTTGTTATGGTGGATCGGTTTTCCAAAATGGCGCACCTTTTGCCTTCTAAAAATACTAATGATGCGTCTAAGGTTGTTGATAAATTCTTAATAGAGGTAGTCCGCCTCCATGGCATGCCTATTAGTATTGTTAGTGACCGTGATGGACAATTCTTGAGCCACTTTTGGCGAGTTTTGTGGAGTCGCTTAGGAACTAAATTGCTGTATTCGACTTCATGTCACCCTCAAACCGACGATCAAACTGAAGTTGTTAACCGTACTATAGGGTCTCTTTTACGCTCTTTAGTTACTAAACATGTTTCTAAATGGACTGATCATTTGCCTTTCATGAGTTTGCTTACAATCGTTCAATCCATTATACTACCAATTGTTCGCCTTTTGAAGTAGTTTATGGCTTTAATCCAGTTACTCCTATGGATTTGACCCCTTTGCCTTTGAGTGATGTTTCTAACTTAGATGGACAGCAGAGGTCAAAAAATATACAGAAGATACATGAGAAGGCTAAGCAGAACATTGAGCGCATGAATGAGCGCCTAGTGCGCAAGCGCAACGAAGGCTGCAAGACCGTGTCCTTCCAAGTTGGCGATTGGGTGTGGTTGTACCTCAGACGTGAGAGATTTCCAGTGAAGAGACGTGAAAAATTAGCTCCATGAGGAGATGGACCTTTTCAGATTGTTGAGAAAATCAACAACAACGCTTACCGCCTAGACCTTCCGAGTAAGTATAGTTCGGTTCACGGAACCTTTAATATTTCTAACTTAAGGTTGTTTGATGCAGGTGATGAGGATGTTGCTGATCTGGATTCGAGGATGAATCCTTCTCAAGATGGAGGGGATGATACGATCCCTAGCGGTGCCAACCCTAACCCCACTGTCGCAGCCGTAAGCCTCTCATTACCGCCCACGGGCCCGATCACCCGTCTAGGGCCCGAGCCTTGTAGGCGAGCCTAAGCAGCCTCATCCACAAAGATCTGAAGGCAGAGGCAGCCTCAGAGGAAGCCAGCCTGTGCGCGCACCAGCCACGCCTTGTGACCCTCATCCGCGCAGCGTCTACGCCCGCGGATAGGCCATATGTGGCCACCTCGAACTTTAGGTCCATCAGTGCCCTTCTCCTATTTTTGACCAGGCCAGCATCGTTTATAATACAAGAGAGGAGTCCAGGCCAAAAATCAGGAGAAACGCCTGAAGGATTTGGGAGAACGCCCAAATCACAAGATCACATGTGACTGCGAAAGCCACCGCTGAGCCTTTTGAAGATCAGAGCATTTTTCCTCACACAAGACTAATCCCAGTACTTCTTCTATGTGTTAGGAAGTTTCCCTCCAAGTTTCACTAGGAACTCTCAATGGAATAAGGAAAACTCCTTGTTTCCTTAAAACGTGACCGACGGACCCCCGCAAGCAAAGCCACTTGGCCATATTGACCAAAACGGCAGCGCCTGCACATCTATCCTTTATCTCTGATATTATTTAACTTATTTTAGGGTTTTGGAACCTTTATGGAAGTTTAGCTTGTTGCCTTTTTGCTTTAATTCCATTATTAGGAATTAAACTAGTTTCCATTTTGGAATTAGGGTTTAGCGCATCCTTAAAAAGGAGCTGCCCACTTTGTATTTTGGTTAGACTATTTTTTGATAAGAGAAAACAGATTGTTTGGATTTTCATCCACTCGTTCTTGATGAACCTTGCATCTAATTGAGTTTCGTGCATTCGATTAGCTTGTCAAGTAAAACTTGAAAGCACCTTTCATTGAGTCATCCGTTCTTTGGAGTTCCAAGGATACCTTACCTTGGAGATTCAAAGTTTTGACGCAAGAACCTCAAGGGATTCTGTGTGGAGTGCCTAGGACACCTTACCTTGGAGATTCACACGTCTTCTTCGAGTTATTTTCCGCATTGAAATCCACGTCGCTGGACAATGATCTAAGAAGAGCGTTCTAGCCTACAAGGAACCCACTAGAGCCTTCTCACCATGCATCTTCTTATTATGGTGAGCATCCTACAAGCTATGTTCGTCTACCTCCTCAACTCTTCTATAGCCGAGAGCACAACATTGAGCACATGGGTAAGAACGGTGTAGTTGAGGGCTCGGCTAGGTCTTCCACTTTTGAGTCGGGTAAGGCGCCCCTTAAGGCGAGCATGGCCAAAAACATGCCTCTTGCTTCCCTCATGGTTGTCGTGGATAAACTCTTGGATCGATTGGCTCACATTGAATCCCATTTTCCACGCCTAAACATGAGCCACCTTCACCTCCACCCATCAATGAGGTTAGTATTTGTACCTACGGTTTGCCTCCAAGTAAGGAGAGATTGGTCCCGTTTGGGAAGGATATGGATACTTTGAGCACAAATGAGGATCTTCGTAATGTTTGCTCCTATGAATTGTCACCGATTACGGAGGGTTTGGTTCCAAGTGGGATTGATATGGATGTTTTGAGCACAATGGAGATTGGTAATGATCAAGTGGCAGAAGACATCAAGGGCTTACAAGTTGAGACTTCTATGGGTTGCCATGCGAGGGCCCTTCATTGTCTTTCATTGCAACACATATTTAAGTCCCTTGGCAACGATTTTTCCATCATCCCGGCGGTGCCTACCCATAGCTATTTGTACCTATTTCTCCGTGGACTTGATGGGCATACAGTACCAAGAAGTCTTGAGCATATTGGCCGCGCCTCCTCCATCACTCCTTTGGCTCCTCATCTTGTCCGAGTCCCCTCTATCACTCCTTTGGTCCCTTATTTTGCGAAGAAAATGGAAGGGAAGGGAGACATGGTAGTCCTTATGCTTAAGTCATCATCTACACTTGCAACAACTCACCCCTTCCAAAGCTTAGATTCAAGGACGAATGTCCTCAAAGAGGGATGGGATGATACGAGTGTGGACCCATTAGACACGAGGGTAGGGCCATCCGTGCCTAAATTCATCCCACACGAAAGGCTTCCCACCTGGCCTAGCTCTCCCTCACACACGCGCGAAAAAAGATTTTGGGCAGTGTTTGGCGTCATGACGCCAAGAGACAGTTCGCTACGAGTTTTGGGATAGAGCTTGGCGTCATAACGCCAAGGACTGGTTCGTTAATATTTTGGGTTATTTTTAAGTTGCTTTTCAGCCTTGTTTGTAAGAACTATAAATAGCTAGTGTAAGACTCACTTTAGGGTTGTCCTTGAATTGAATGTTATCTTCTTAGACCATTTATCTTAGGGTTAGGGTTAGGGTTCTTAGAACCAATCTATCATCTATACTAAATCCCGGGTTGTTCAAGCAAGACTTGAGAGGTTCGGGTTGGATTAGAGATCCTTACTATCTTTGTGGCAAGGTTGCTCAAGCAAGACTTGAGAGGGTTTGTCGGGATTGTAGGTTACATACTTATTATCATCAATACATGTTCAATCATCCTTCATTTCCGTTGTTATTGCTCCATTTATCATCCATTATCATTTACTTTTTCAATCCATCCAACGCTCACTCCAACCTCCCAATGAGGACTAGATCCGTGCAAGCTTCAAATCGCAACCGAGACCGTATCAGTCGGATTTGAGGATTTCATATCGGATTTATTCGAATATGATCTGAACTCTCTAAATGCTCCCCTATTCTGAAGTCTCACCGACTGTTTCGGATCAATGAGATTTCGAACAAATTTTTAGATTTCGGTCGGATTTTCAGATTTCTTCAGATTGGGCTGGCTCATTAGGCATGAGATTTTTGAAGCCATTACAATAAATACAATTTGTTGCTCTAAAATCAATTTCATTCCATTAATTCCATAATTTCCAGCAATAATTCCATTTCATTCCAATTTTCATGTAAATTAAAAGAGCAATTCCATTTCATTTTCTCAAATACAATCTAATCAAGATAAGACAATAGAAAAGGACTACAACTGCAAGTCTGCAACTTCAAGTGATCAAGACAAGACTCAGCAGTAGCACCTTCAAGACACCCATTCAAGTCCTTTGCAAATCTAAACAACAAATAAACAATCAAATAACTTAACAGTACCCAAAATAGAATTGAGGATATGCAGAAATTATAGAATTGAGGAGATGCATATATTACAGAATTGAGAGGAGATGAAAAATTACCTTCCTGAAGTTATTCAGCTACCTCAATTTTTTCCTCTACATTAGCAACCGGGGAACATTTTAGCCAATTTTGTAAGCACAAGAGTGCTTGGACTACTTTAGGAGTCAATGAGATCCCATACGAGTCAAAAATTCTTCCACCGGTGCTAAATGTTGATTTTGGAAGCAACAATTTATATTGGAATTGCCATCACATCACGTGACATGTGAGCGACGATGTGAAATCTACAAGAATTAACTCTCCACCACAACAAGATGTCAAAATCCTCACCACTTGTCATAGTGTCACACCCCCTTTTGGATTTTCCTGATACGACGCGGGTTTGGGATGAGATGTGAGACGAAATTGGACTCATCTCGCATAATACAATGAAGTCGCCACCCTATTTTTGTTTCTAGGTTTAGGGAACCTATTGTCATGTCATAAAAAAAATAAAAAAACTAAGGCAAAATGGGTCTGAACCCGAGAATAGCGGTTCGGGGTCGTATTATGGACTCAGGAAGGTGTTAGGCACCCGAGTCACATCCTAAAAAGGTTACCAGATAAAAGAGGTGTTTAAAATCATGTTTGAAAGATAAAAGAAAGTGCTAAATTATATGATCATGCCCAATGAATTAATTCTATATATTTATACACATGAAAGTATTTGTTTAAAAAGCATGAAAAAATAAAGAGGCGAGAAACGTTTACTTGTGAAGAGCATTGGTTGATTTACCCTACAAAATTGAGATTATTAGTGCGAGTAAACAGTAATTGATAAACAGCTAAATATTTAACGACTTATCACAATCAATCAAAATAATTAATTTTAGCAATAAAATGCGAGTAGAATAATTATTTAAGCATGTAAAAATAATTAGTTAAGTAGCGCGAGCATACGGCTAATCGGCATCAAGATTATTGTACGCAAGTGACATAATTAACTTTGATGATCAAACGCAAGCGGAATAATTAAACATTCAAAAGCATACAAAAATAAACAATTAAACATGCAAGCATACCAAAATAAATAAACAGTACAAGCATACAAAGAATAATTAAATAAACAGTACAAGCATACGAAAAAATAAATAGTACAAGTGCAGAGATAAATAAACAATACAAGTACGGAAATAAACGGTACAAGTGCTAAAAATAAATAAACAATACTAGTGCGACGATGGCACAAAAAAAAACAACGGGTTGAAACAAAAAAATTGGGCCCGGACCCACTGGGCCGAGAGTGGGTCCACAGCTGGGCTAAGCCCAGACCAACCCAGCTGATGGGCTGGTGGGCTGAGACAGCCCACTCTCACTCTCACTTGGGCTGCACCCAGGGCCAACTCTTCCTTCCTCCATGTTGGCCAAAGCAAAAATGCTTGGCCCATCTCTTTTCCCTTACTTGGCATAACGCCAACATCTCTTCCTTCTCATGTTTGGGCCAAAGCAAACAGTGCCAGCCCAAAACCAAAATTCAAATAAGGAGACCACAGCTCCCTTCCCTCACACTGCTCACCTTCTTCAACCTTGCGTCGCCGGCGCCACTACCGGCGACCAAGGTCCGGCCAACGTCAATGGAATTGAAAATTTTTGCCACCAAAATGATCACCTCAACCACAGTAATTTAAACACGTAATTACAACGATTTAATTAAGCGAAAACAGTGTTCAATTAAATTAAAAATGAAATTGAACTTAATTACGAAAAGTCCAAAATTCGTCCAAATAGTGCAGCGATTTATTGAAACGAATCGACGTAATTAAGCTGGAGATTAGATAAAAATTATTTAAAATGAAAAACACCCATTATTTTCATCAAAACACGAACTAATAATTTTTTGAAAAATTCACAAAAAAAGCTTGAAAAAAAACCGAATTAAAAATACTTGAAAAGTGCTTCAACCTTTCGTCCAACCTTGTCTAAGCTTGTTGTGAACAACTGGAGAGCAAAAGAGACCTTGAGATAGAGTGTTTTGGTTCGTGTATTGGTGAAGAGAAAGGTTGTTGGTTGCTTGGTATTTATAGGGAGTTAAGTCGGTGATGGCAAGGGAAAAGACAATGGTGCTACAGGATGGATGAAAAGCAGCAGCAAAAATGCAAAATGGAGTGAGGTGGCGTGTAGCACAGTTGCAAAAACGAATATGAATTTGTAAAATGCATTTGGTGTTAGAGCTGGGGAAGAGGAGCATGCATGAATCCTCATGCTTAAATTGGGAGTCGTTGGATGAGGAGAAAAGGTGATTCAACTTTTGATCAATGGCTAGGATGAGTTGACTTTTGGAAAATGTTTAATATTTATTTAATTGGTTCGAACTATCAACACGAGGAATCTCGTTTGAAATGAATAAAATCCCGAACCAAAAATACTAAAACATGCAATAAAATGCAACAAAATAAATAGTAATCAGTAAATAAAGAAAAAGTTCTATTTGAGGTCCGAATTTACTCGCTCGGAATCCTTAAAAGTTCGAACGAAAAATAAATGCTATAACAAAGTAAATTGAATAAAACAAAATAAGATGACGCGAACGAAAATAATAGTAGATAATTATCAATTAAAGAAAGAAGGCGTTCGATCCATAGTCCGAGGAAATTTATTCGGGACCGACAGAAGTCCGAACAAAAAGACAGTAAAAATACAAAAAAACTAAAATGACACGAAATGGTACGAAATATTAAAATAAATAGCCAAAGATCGAAAACCGATAGAATTTCAATTTAAACGGGCTAATAATGCGATGAACGATAAAAGTGCACAAAAATGCGTCAAAAATCGAGTAGCAACAGTTGCCCTCTCTTTACTGTCTTCTCAAAAATTCGGTGTAACCGAGATTTTTGATGAGCAGTAAAGATGGTTGCTTCCGAACCAGCAATGGTTTTGAAAATGCGTTGAGAGTAAAAATGCAGCTCCACTCGGATAGTGAGGAAAAATGTAAAAACGCAGAAACTTAAATGACAACCTCCCTGATAATGGGATGAATGCATGATCGTGATGTCTTCCCTGATAATGGGGTGAATGCATGATGACTTCCCTGATAATGGGGTGAATGCATGATGACCTCTCTAATAATGGGGTGAATGCATGATCATGATGTCTTCCCTGATAATGGGGTGAATGTCTTCTGGGATATTGGGAAAAGTAGTCTTCTCTGATTTTGAGAAAATATTTTGATTGCAGAAATGTAAATCAGGTAAGGCGAGGGTAGTACTCGCAGTTCATACGCTGGTGCAGAAATAGAAATCAGGTAGGGCGAGGGCAGTACTCGCAGTCCATAAGCTAGTGCAAAAAAGCAAATCAGGTACAGTGAGGGTAGTACTCGCGGTCCATACGCTGGTGCAGAAAAGTAAATTCAGCTCCGTCGAGGGTAGCACTTGTAGTCCGTCACTGTTTATGCAGGAAAGTAAAGTCAGCAGCGTCGAGGGTAGCACTCATAGTCCGTTGCTGTTTGTGCAGAAAAGTAAATTCAGCAGCGTCGAGGGTAGCACTCGTAGTCCATTGTTGTTTGTGCAGAAAAGTAAATTCAGCTCCGTCGAGGGTAGCACTTGTAGTCTGTCATTGTTTATGCAGAAAAGTAAATTTAGCAGCGTCGAGGGTAGCACTCGTAGTCCGTTGCTGTTTGTGCAGAAAAGTAAATTTAGCAGCATCGAGGGTAGCACTCGTAGTCCGTTGATGTATGTGCAGGAAAGTAAATTCAGCAACGTCGAGGTTAGCACTCGTAGTCCGTTGTTGTATGTGCAGAAAAGTAAATTCAGCAGCGTCGAGGGTAGCACTCGTAGTCCGTTGCTGTTTGTGCAGGAAAGTAAATTCAGCAGCGTTGAGGGTAGCACTCGTAGTACGTTGCTGTTGATGCTTAAGTGTTGTCTGAGGTTGATGTAACTCTGACTCAACTATGTAAATTTAAATGTTTGAAAAATGATATGTTGTGGGACGTGACCTTCACAACGTTTAAAAAGACATGATGTGAGGGACGTGACCTTTCACACCATTTAAAAGACAAGTTGTGGGGACGTGACCTTTCACAACGTTTAAAAAGACATGTGAGGGACGTGACCTTTCACAACGTTTTAAAAGACATGATGTGAGGGACGTGACCTTTCATAACATTTTAAAAAGACATGATGTGAGGGACGTGACCTTTCACACCACTTAAAAGACAAGTTGTGGGGGCGTGACCGCTTACAACATTTGAAAAGACGTCACGTGGGGACGAACCGCTTACGCGACTTAGAAAGACACATGTTGTGGGGACGAACCGCTTACAACATTTGAAAAGACATCATGTGGGGACGAACAGCTTACGCGACTTAGAAAGACACATGTTGTGGGGACGAACCGCTTACGTAATTGGGTGCAAAATGATATGTTTTTAAAAAAGGGTGTAAAGGGACAACAGGTCTTACCTTGAACTTATCGTGCGAATTTGAAATGGAAAGTAGTTGGAAGCCACCGCATGAGTGGTTGAAAGCCACCGCATTTGTGATAGACTTGGTGAGTGGTTGAAAGCCACCGCATTGGTGATTGGTTGGAAGCCACCGCATTGGTGAGTGGTTGGAACCCACCGCATTGAAAAAGTGAGGGAGTGTGATCCCACACGAAGTTGATTAAGGAGTGGTAACGTACTCCATTCGAATGCTCGGATAGTGAGGGAAGATCTGGATGTGGACAACCACGTCGCCGCACAACACGACTAGAAGTGAGTGACCACGTCATCGCACAACACTGGAAGTGGGTGACCACATCACCACACAACATGATTAGATGTGGATCTCTGATAGTGAGGATGATCTCTGATAGCGAGGTCGGATATGGATCTCTGATGGTGAGGATAATCTCTGATAGCAAGGAGGCTGATCTCTGATGGTGAGGACAATCTCTAATAGTGAGGAGGCTGATCTTCTTTGATAGTGAGGAGGATGATCTTCTCTGATAGTGAGGAGGTTCTTTGATAGTGAGGAGGTATTCTCTGATAGTGAAGAGGTTGATCTTCTCTAGTAGTGAGGGAGGAGGTGAAAAATCCACTCGGACGCTGCTATCCACCGGGATGTTCTTGAAATAAAAACTCCACTGGGACGTTGCAGCCCACTGGGAGGTTGATGCGAAAATTGAGAATGAAAACTCCACTCGGACCCTGCTGCCCGTTGGAGGTTGCTGTTGAAAATCCTTCCGGACGCTGTTGCCCGTCGGATGTTGATGGTAGTGGAGGAGTGTGATCCTGTCGCGGGAAGTTGATTGGGGAGTGGTAACGTGCTCCATTCGGATAGCTGATTGGATGGATTTGTTGGCGGAGATTCATGAGAGTATAAGATTCCACTGAAGCATATCTGTGTCCTGCAAATAGGGAGAAAACAAACACAATGCAGCAACATGGATAGAGAAAGAGAAAGTAATTGATAAATGGGAAACAATGAGATCAAATCATGTATGTTGTATATGAAAGTATTCCCACACTACCCTAAGGTTTGCCCCTAGTAGTTTGTCAAGATTAAAACAACTTCCCTATCAAGAGAAAGTTCAACAAATTTATGCATTCTTGGATAACATGTCATCCAGTTTCTATCATATAAGCATGCTTGATACAAGCCTAGAAAAGCATCTGCATCTTGCCCAGGAGATAACAACCTCAAGGACAAGACTTTCCCACATCATGTAGACGTAAGCAATTCTCACCGGACATTGGTATTTGTGCTCACGCTCAGAAACAAGGCTAAGTGTTTACTCTGATAGAAATGCAACAAACATAGCACAAAAAAATCAGATTTGCAATGTCAATCCTAGTGAAAGATGCACATGCATGGGCATTCTAATAATCGAAAGGACTTTGCAAGAGAAAAGAAGTGAAGTTGATCATTATTTTTCTTTTCACTTTTTTCTTTTTCCCAATGAACAGTGCTCGTTGATTAGCCGCGGTGAGGGCAAAGTGCACAAGTTCTTCAGTCTTCGTTGGAGATGCTCTTCTTCTTGATCGTTGGCCAGGTAAAAATATTTAGATAGTAAAACATGAGAAATAAATGGTCAATCAAATTCTCCTACACTTAAATCATATTTGCCCTCAAGTATACTAACTCAAGACATAACAATACACAGAGAAAAGGCAAAATCAGAGAATACTTGCAAGGAAACCAATTATCCCCATCACATAGAGTGTTTCAAACGATTCAACTTATAACTCCAAATCCTTACTATTGAGGCCTAACCAATACCCTAAACATCCAGGCTTACATAAACAAAAAACTCCGGTGCTCCATGACAGAATCATGCAAGCTGAAACAGAACAACAACTGTTTACTTTTCATTCTTTTTGATTCATCGACTGCCTTTTCTTATTTATTTCCGCCCATTTATTATACCAGCATTTTTAGCATGTAGTTTCCTGAATGTTTTCGCTTACTGAGGCAAAAACATCAAGACATATGGTGTTAATTTGGTTAGTTTTGTTCAGATATAGTTCTTTGGATATTTTCACTTGCTGAGGCAAAAATACCAAAGTGTTGCAAGCACAGAACAACAATTGTTTACTTTTCATTCTTTTTGATTCACCGACTGCCTTTTTCTTATTTATTTCCGCCCATTTATTATACCAACATTTTTAACATGTAGTTTCCAGAATCTTTTCGCTTACTAAGGCAAAAACATCAAGACATATGGTGTTAATTTGGCCAGTTTTGTTCAGAAATAGTTCTTTGGATATTTTTACTTGCTGAGGCAAAAATACCAAAGCATTGCAAGCACAATTTTGTTTTTTTTAACAGTTCTCATAAATCAAAGAATTTTTCAAGAAAACAAAGGTTAATGCTCCATTTGCAGATTCTAGTGTTAAGCACCGGAACCTTAGGTTTATGAAAGAAATTGGACGTTTAAAGAGAACCAGGATCGTACTCTTGCAAATATTGGTTATGTTATCCCAATTAATTTGCCCCAGTAGTATGGTATGGAGGCAAAATTGAAGCATTTTTACATCTTATGTGAGTGAGATGGCAAGGTTTCAAGCAAAGAGTATTCTGATTTTAAGAATAACACACAGAGCATGCAATTTTCCTAAAAACACACAAAGAAAACTGAACAGAAAATCATGCAAAAGACTCTCCAGACTATCTTGGCAAAGACAGTGGCCAAGACTTCTAAAATGAAAAATAATTATGCAACACACACATATATATAGACACGAAAACCATAAGTGCCCAAGTCCGTTGGTCTTCTTCCAACACTGGCCATCAACAAACTTTGGGGATTTATTTTTCTTCCATACTCGTTGTGTACCTTACCTTCTGTTGACTACCTCAGTCGAGCACTGCTCATTGTCTTAATGGGAAAAAAAAATTTAAAAATGAAAGAAAGAGCAAAGTCCAATGTCATCTTACTGCCATGTCTAATGGTGCATGTACCCTGGATATTATGCAAATCTAATTGTGCTTAGTTAGGCATTTATGCTCATGTGGTGGCCCAAAATGCTCACAGGGATATGTTCGTGACTGCTTATGTCTAAAGCATATTGCAGATATAAGAGCAAGCAAGCGAGATCATGCATGTCATATGATGGATGTACAAGTTACCCATGATGCAGTAACGTGTTGAACATGCTGAATCTATGGAAGGTTTGAAAAAAATTTGAGGGTAGTGTGGATTTTAAAAAAATAAATATTCACAGCTACAAAAAATCTTAACAGCTTTAGCAATTTTGTAGGCAAAACGTGAGGGTATGACTACTCACGAAAATTTATGAACAAAGAATTGCCCCCAATACGGGAATGAATGCAGAATGATTGTATAAAATTTAAAGAGGCAAAGAAGAAAGTGGGCTTCTCTGGATATGTGCAGTAAGCAACAACTAAATGATTTGACAGGTTCACTAGCAGAGAATCGGCTTCCTGATCCTGATCCAATATCATGTGTACCCCACACTGGATGATAGTATTGGTGCAAACATTTCTAACGGTTCCATCATAGCTTGAGACTGGTTGTTTGCAAATGCAGTACCTTCTGCAATGAGGTCAGCTCATTATGGCAACTAGAGAACTATCTTGGTATATTTCCCGATTCGCTCCTGGGCTTCTCCTTGCGAGGAGAAATCTTTTGCATTGGGGATGACCAATTGCTGATGATTTTGATATGTTCAAGAAGTAGAACATCGTCTTGCGTGATGGATGAGAATCCTTGGTCCGCTCGAGATTCAGATTGCCATTGGGAAATCTAACCAAGTGTTTCTTTGCAGGGGAGCCCCAATACTTCAGCTTTTACAGCACGGGATTGCCGATAAAACTAGTGAATGCAATCCCATCAACATCTCTGCTTACTGGCTCATCAATCAGAGGACTGACCTTCACCGTATAATCGTTGTGCACGTATACAGAGAGATCTTGCAGGGAATGATTGCGGTGGTCAAATTCCGAACATGAAAGATTTGACCATGGGTGAATTTTGAATTTGCAGTTATAAGCTAAAATATTGTTGCATCACTGCATGAAATATTGTTGTGTTTCTTGGCCAAGCGGAGAAGCTATTGGGTAGCAATGATCTGAATGCAAGGGTAGGATGGATACAAAGATCACTTCGTTGTGAATTATCGCTCCCTATGCCTTCCCCCCCGGTGGAAAATGTGCTCGATTATTGACTTTCTTCTGGTTTTCATTCACGTGTTTGCCCCTAGTTTACCGGCTTCACGATATCTGAAATAAAGAGGGGAATTAAATAGTAAATATAAAGGAAAAAATATCCCAAAATATTTAAATAGAAATATTTGAAAAGAACACGTGGGTTGCCTCCCACAAAGCGCCCTTGTTTATAGTCATAGGCTCGACTATGGAGAAGCTTCCTTTCATGCCTTGGTCCTGTAAGTAGGAAAGAAAAGAAATGAATCAGTAGCATCTAAATCTTGAACAGATGGAAAATTAAGATAAGGATTTAATAAATCAGGAGAGTAAAATATGGATAATAATGGCAATAAAAATCGCAAACATGGACAAATTGCGGAGAAAGTTGCAAACAGGGAAAGGTTATACACGAAAAAAATAGCGGAAAAATTTGATACACAGGTAAGATTGCGAATCAAATTGTACACGTGAAAAATTTACGGGAAAATTTGTACACGGAAAATTTGATACGCGTGCAAGACTGTGGAAAATTTCGCCAACGTGAAAATTTTACATTATATTTTTTGTAAATGTGGAAGAATTATGGAAAAATTTGTAAACAGGGAAAACAAATTGTGGAAAAAATTGTAAATGTAGAAAATTAGAGGAAAAATTTGTAAATATGAAAAAAATTGCGAAAAAATTGTAAACATAGGAAAATAATTGTAAATGTTGAGAAATTGCAAAATCAATTGTAAGTGTGGAAAACTTTAAGAAATCATATGAAAAAAATGAAACAAAGTCACAATATACGCATTTCAATATGATGCATATGCTGGGGTGACATCTACTACTTCTAATTGGCTGGAAGGTTCCCGGACGATACCATAAAAAATGGTCCCTCACTAAATGGATGATTGCCTGTCGAACCATCAAAAGTTCTAGGCGCTCACCCATTTAGGGGCTCGAGTCCGAGTTTGGGGTTCATGAAAACTACCCAGGACACATGCCCTAGGGCCTCACTAGTACCCACCTACTTCTATTTGGAAAAGGCCCGACGGTAGGGCATTATGCGTGAAATGCATATGAATGCCAGTTTATCAAAGCAATTAGCAAATCATGTGAACAATTTATTAACAAATAAATACATTAAAAAAAACAATAATCACGCATAAAGAATCATGTGATAATACAACAATTTATCATATCAATGAAAAATAATTAATCATGTACAAAAATCATATGAAACAAATTCAACAATTTATTAAAAAATAAACACCTCAAAAGAAATCCGGCTTCGACCCTATTAGTCCCTAGTGAAGTCACCAAACTGTCGCACCCCCTTTTGGATTTTCCTAATGCGACGAGGGTTTGGGACGAGATGTGACACGAAATTGGACTCATCTCGCATAATGCAATGAAGTCGTCACCCTATTTTTGTTTCTAGGTTTAGGGAACCTATTGTCATGGCATAAAAAAATAAAAACTAAGGCAAAATAGGTCTGAACTCGAGAACAGCGGTTCGGGGTCGTATTATGGGCTCGGGAAGGGGTTAAGCACCGAGTCACATCCTAAAAAGCTTACCGGATAAAAGAGGTGCTTAAAATCATGTTTGAAAGATAAAATAAAGTGTTAAATTATATGATCATGCCTAATGAATTAATTCTAACAATTCTATATATTTATACATATGAGAGTATTTATTTAAAAAGCATGAAAAAATAAAGAGGTGAGAAACGTTTACTTATGAAGAGCATTGGTTGATTTACCCTACAAAATCGAGATTATTAGTGAGAGTAAACAGTAATCGATAAACAGCTAAATATTTAACGACTTATCACAATCAAACAAAATAATTAATTTTAGCAATAAAATGCGAGTAGAAAAATTATTTAAGCATGCAAAATTAATTAGTTAAGTAGCGCGAGCATACGGCTAATCGGCATCAAGATTATTGTACGCAAGTGACATAATTAATTTTGATGATCAAACGCAAGCGGAATAATTAAACATGCAAAAGCATACGAAAATAAATAATTAAACATGCAAGCATACCAAAATAAATAAACAGTACAAGCATACAAAGAATAATTAAATAAACAGTACAAGCATACGAAAAACTAAATAGTACAAGTGCAGAGATAAATAAACAATACAAGTGCGGAAATAAATGGTACAAGTGCGGAAAAAAACAGTACTAGTGCGACGATGGAACGAAAAAAAACAATGGGTTGAAACAAAAAAATTGGGCCCGGCCCATTGGGCCAAGAGTGGGTCCACGGGCTGGGCCCACAGCTGGGCTAAGCCCAGACCAACCTAGCTGATGGGTTGGTGGGCTGAGACAGCCCAGTCTCACTCTCACTTGGGCTGCACCCAGGGCCAACTCTTCCTTCCTCCATGTGGGCCAAAGCAAAAATGCTTGGCCCATCTCTTTTCCCTTGCTTGGCATAACGCCAACATCTCTTCCTTCTCATGTTTGGGCCAAAGCAAACAGTGCCATCCCAAAACCAAAATTCAAATAAGGAGAGCACGGCTCCCTTCCCTTACACTGCTCACCTTCTTCAACCTTGCGTCACCAGCTCCACTGCCGACGACCAAGGTCCGGCCAACGTCAATGGAATTGAAAAATTTTGCCGCCAAAATGATCACCTCAACCACAGTAATTTAAACACATAATTACAACAATTTAATTAAGCCAAAATAGTATTCAATTAAATTAAAAATGAAATTGAACTTAATTACGAAAAGTCCAAAATTCGTCGAAATAGTACAACGATTTATTGAAACGAATCGATGTAATTAAGTTGAAGATTAGATAAAAATTATTTTAAATGAAAAACACCCATTAGTTTCATCTAAACACGAACTTATAATTTTAAAAAAATTTCACAAAAAAAGCTTGAAAACAAAACCGAATTAAAAAAACTTGAAAAGTGCTTCAACCTTTCATCCAACCTTATCAAAGCTTGCTGTGAACAACTGGAGAGCGAAAGAGAGCTTGAGATAGAGTGTTTTGGTTCGTGTATTGGTGAAGAGAAAGGTTGTTGGTTGCTTGGTATTTATAGGGAGTTAAGTCGGTGATGGAGAGCTTGTCTTCGTGAACAACAATGAGGAGGAAATACAGGGAGTGAAAGGTATTTTGAGATGGTTTGATGCCTTCTCCGGGCTCAGGGTAAATTTCCACAAAAGCACCCTGATAGGGGTGAATCTGAGTGAACAGATCAGAAGTATTCTAGCTACGCAGGCAGGGTGTAAGTATGACACGCTTCCATTTAAGTATCTGGATCGATGGTGGGTTTCAATCCGAGGCGGAAAGCAGGATGGCAGTTTTTAGTGCAGAAAATCAGGAAAAAATTATCGACGTGGAAGGGACACCTGCTGTCTGTGGGGGGGCGTGTGTCTTTGATCAAATCTACACTAGCAAGCCTACCCATTTATAATATGTCAATATACAGGATGCCAAAGTCTGTAGCTAATCAATGTGAAGGGGTGATGAGGCGTTTCTTATGGAGTGGTAGAGAAACGAAGAAGGGTGTAGCTAAAGTTAAATGGGAGGTAGTGACGCGATCAAAGGCTTGTGGGGGGCTGGGAATAGGTAGGATTTGCGACCGGAATGTTGTCTTACTTTTCAAATGGATGTGGGAGCTGCTTCGGGGAAGTGGGAAGCAATGGGCTGATATCATTCGAAAGCAGTACCAACTTTTATCCATCGGAGACATATGGAGGGAGAGAGAGCGGCGTTTGTCTCCCATATGGCGGGATATCATGCAAATGTGTGGGCGTGGTAGTACTTTTTTTGACCTTTGGACTGAGAACACAACGATGACAGTAGGAGATGGGAGAATAACAGGTTTTTTGTGGGACACTTGGGCAGCTAAGAAGCCGCTGGCCCTGACACACCCTCGTCTCTACAATATTTCGAGCAACCAATGGGGGAAAGTAAAGGACTTCGGGGTTTGGAACGGTAACAGATGGGAGTGGGAGAGCGGTTGGAGAAGAGAATTGTTTGAATGGGAGAGAGATAAATGGGAAGGCTTGCGTGATCGGCTACTAAGTCCTTGCAGGGAGGAGCAGCAAAGTAGGATCCGTGGGGGGCTAGAGCAATCAGGGGTTTATACGGTGCACTCAGGATATAAGAAATGGGAAGATACTTATTATGCGTTTGACCCTTTGCTTCGTTCATGTTGGACTGGTCTAGTGCCATATCGGATTGAATTTTTCCTTTGGTTAACGATGCACGAACGAATTTTGACGAGGGATTTTCTTGTGCGAAGAAACATGATCGAGCAAGAGATGACTGGCTGCCCCATGTGCGACAGGGAGACAGAGGGATGTTACCTACTTATTCTTGTGCTGCAAGATCGCAAGAGGGATTTGGGAGTACATCATGCGGTGGTTGGAGGTGGTCTGGTGCCAACCCCAAAATCTAGTAGACTTATGGAGGATGTGGGGCAGTGTTCTGCCGTGTTGTGACAAGCTGAAGTTTCGGCAGTGGCAGACCCTTTTCTATGCGATCCTATGGACCTTGTGGAAGCTCCGCAACGAGGTAGTGTTCCGGCAAGCAATTGTTAATGATATGAGAAGTATTAATATGGTTTTTCTGTGTGGAATTGGTGGCTGAAGAGTAAGGATCACACATTTGCGTACAGCATGGCAGACATGCTGCAATCACCGGCGTGGCTAATCAACTGAAGTTTGGATTAATTGGGTTGTTTCGCATTTGGGCTTCTCTGTGGGAGAGTAGTAGGCCTACTGTTTCAGGTTGGGTGGTGTCTGCTGATTGGGTTCTCTTGTGTCGGTGCTGGAGTTAGGCAGCAGCTTGTGGTCTGGGACTGGTACGCCCATGGTCTTGTGGTCACTCTCAAGTCTGTAGGTAGTGTAGCAGTAGATGTTTCCCAGCTTTTTTTCTTTTAGTAATCGGCGTGTAGTCGTATCTGTGTGTCTTTGCTGCTGTTTCTGCAGCAGTGGATGTTGCCAGGGTCATGATCTTCATGGCTCTTTTATATAAAATTTTCTGCTTATTAAAAAAAAAAGTCGGTGATGGCAAGGGAAAAGACAATGGTGCTAGAGGATGGATGAAGAGCAGCAGCAAAAACGCAAAATGGAGTGAGGTGGCGTGTAGCATAGTTGCAAAAACGAATATGAATTTGTAAAATGCATTTGGTGTC
The DNA here is from genome assembly GCA_963691705.1 of Viola odorata. Taxonomy (NCBI): domain Eukaryota; kingdom Viridiplantae; phylum Streptophyta; class Magnoliopsida; order Malpighiales; family Violaceae; genus Viola; species Viola odorata. Next base: position 32,927,000 of record OY829543.1, on the reverse strand, counting down.
AGAGCTGGGGAAGAGGAGCATGCCTGAATCCTCATGCTTAAATTGGGAGCCGTTGAATGAGGAGAAAAGGTGATTCAACTTTTGTTCAATGGCTAGGATGAGTTGACTTTTGGGAAATGTTTAATATTTATTTATTTGGTTCGAACTATCAACACGAGGAATCTCATTTGAAATGAATAAACTCCCGAACCAAAAATACTAAAACATGCAATAAAATGCAACAAAATAAATAGTAATCAGTAAATAAAGAAAAAGTTTGATTTGAGGTCCGAATTTACTCGCTCGGAATCCTTAAAAGTTCGAACGAAAAATAAATGCTATAACAAAGTAAATTGAATAAAACAAAATAAGATGACACCAACGAAAATAATAGTAGATAATTATCAATTAAAGAAAGAAGGCGTTCGATCCATGGTCCGAGGAAATTTATTCGGGACCGATAGAAGTTCGAACAAAAAGACAGTAAAAATATGAAAAAACTAAAATGACACGAAATGGTACAAAATATTAAAATAAATAGCCAAAGATCAAAAATCGATAGAATTTCGATTTAAACGGGGTAATAATGCGATGAACAATAAAAGTGCAAAAAAATGCATCAAAAATCGGGTAGCAACACATAGTCCCCTCACTAAGATATTGTTCCACTTCTGTTTTGTTATCTCAACATCCTAAGTCCAATTGGTGTTTGTTAAACATGTTCTCAATTAAATCACCTATCATCACTACTAGATACTTGAATTTCGGGTTGGATAGCAATTGAACTTGAAGTAGAACTTGAAGTTGAATTGGAATTAGAACTTGTTTCCCTTCGTCTATCAACTAAGGCGGCTTCACTCAACATTTTCTACTCCTAAAAAATATCATCAAACACTTCTTTCACCTTTTCACTCTTTTCCAAGATAGTTTGCTCACCATGCATAATAGATAATGTAAACTTTACATAATCTAATTTGCGGTGAGGATCGAGAATCATAGCCACATATGTTAACATGTTATGCCCATTGATGGCTTCCAATACTTGTCATATGTTTCCTTCATAATTTCCATTCTCCTCAACTTAAGATCACCATTTTCCATCACTTCTTTCAAAATTACAGAAATTGTTGAAACCTCTCTAAAGTATGAATTTGAAGTTATATATAGTGATCTGAAAACTCTCGAACTGAGTTCATAAAATTTATGCAAAAACTTCACCAATTTCCTAGCATTTACCCAATCAGGATAAGTAGGCACTTCATTATCCACATCAAGATCACTTTTTTAAAAGGATCTACTTACTCAAACTTTTCAAATGTTTTCTCATAATTTTAGGCAGTTTCTAGCATAATATATATGGAATTCCACCTAGTCGACACATCAAGAGCTAACTTAAGCTTACATGTAATTCCCTCAATTTCAGCACACTCTCTAAATTTTGCAAGCCTTGCCGAGGAGTTTCTCACATACCTAACTGCTACCCTAATTCTTGAGATGGGAAATCCCAACTCATGCACACCATCAACAACAATAAGATTGATTATATGAGCAATGCATCTCATGTGAAGGTATTTTGATTCAGAAATGGTATTGTTCTTTCGATTAAATTTTCTTTTTAAGTGTGAAATAGCTACATCATTACTAGATTGCATTATCTACGGTGATTGTTAAAACCCTCTATATTCCTCAATCCTTCAAACATCGCACAATCATCCTAACAATCGCCTCACCCTTGTGACTAGAAATTGGACAAAAGTTGATAAATTTTTTGTGCAATTTTAAATCCTTATCAATGAAATGGGTCGTGAGGCACATGTAGTTGTTTCTTTGGATTGATGTTCATGTGTCCGTAGCCAAAAAAACATAGTCACATGAATTCTTAAAATGGGATTTTAAAATGGTTTTATCCTCAATATAGTTCTAAAAAAATATCCCAAGAAATTGTCCAACTCGAAGGTATTTAGAACCTAGGTTAGGCAACCTCCATAAATTACCTAAATCCCTTACCATCAACAAACTTCAAAGCAAGCTCGTCCAAAATAATAATTTTAACCAAAGCTTTTCTAATGGAGGTTTGATCAAATTTCCAAAGACCTAGGGTGGATTCGTCATCTTCAGTGTTCTCACTAACTAAATGTGATTGAAAATTTTCTGGATCACATGGAATGCAAAGAGATTTACATGTGTGCTAACATTTGACCCGTACCTTATTTTTTAAGGTCTACTTTTGTTTCAAATTGGCAATGTATGCATCTGCTCCATTTCTCCCTATCCTTGGTGAACTTGGGAAAGTGCTTCCATACAATTGATCTTGACGCAATTTCCTTTCTTGAGGTGCTAGACTCATCTTCCCATCCTTCAACAACTTATTGTTGCTGATGCGCCTATGGTTGTGATGGTGGTGATGGACCTGGTGGCAGCATCATGTCTCGGTTGCCTCATTCTTCTATTATTCAATTTTCATCAATACTAGCAATTTCTTCCATCATGTTACATAACAAAAATTGCAATCAAAATTCCAACTCTATGGCATCTAACAGAAGAGGATTAAAAAGAGAAGAGGAAAAAGATTCAAAAGAGAAAGAGAACCCAAGATTGGAGAGGGGTGGAGGGATTAACTTACTTGAATTGAGATTGTTGAGGGTTTGGAGGTGGAGAAACATAAAAGAAAAAGACAGAGAGCACTGTCGGTGATGAGTGGTGGTGGAGTAACGGCCAACGATGACGAGTAGTGTCGTGCGCAGACAGGACAGAAGCGGTGATGGTGGTGGTGATGGTGCGGTGCGATGGTGAGAGGAGAATAGGGAGATAAAGATGATGAGGTGGTGGTGAAGAGAGACAGAGATGATGATTGATGAGATGGTGACTAGTGGTGGTGGTGCGGTACGGTGGCAAATGGCGAGTAGTGAGTGGTGACTGGCGAGACAGAATAGAGCCAGAGATGATGAGGTGGTGGTGACGAGTGGTGGTGGTGCGGTGTGATGGTGAGGGGAGGCAAAGAATGGTGATTGATGAGATGGTGAAGAGTGGTGGTGGTGTGGTGCGGTGGCGAGTGGCGACAGTGGTGGTGAGGCATAGCAAAGTTAGAGAAGGTGAGGTGAGAGAGCGACATAGGGAAAAGAAGGAAGAAAAGAAAATTAGGTTTTGTTAAGATTAACTCGGAGTCCAAAAATTCGAAAATAGGACTCTGAACTTTGTCGAATTGCTACAAACCTCGCCAAAATTTCGTCTAAAATAATTCGAACTCCGACCGAACAAGGAGCTCAAATCGGATTGGTCAAATCTTCCCATCTGAGCTCAACCCTAGAGATGATAGGGTCTTTAGGTGGATAAGTTATTTTACTCTTTTTAAGACTTTTTTATACTCCCTCCCAGTTTTATTAATTGTCGCTGCCAGTATAGTAGCAAAATTTAAAACAATGATGTTTGATCTTATTTTATTCCACATTGTTTCATTTTCATCCTAATTTTCACTCAAATTACCACACCATTATCAAATTAGCTTAACGCAGAAGGGTTAATTTGTCATTTCCGTAAAATATATGCTTCGGAAAAGATAAAATGGTAAGAGGAGATGGACCAGAAAATTCGTAGAAAAACGCAGAAAAGCGACAACTAATAAAACTGTGAGGGAGTATATTTTATTGATTTGATATAAAATATTCATTTTTTTATAACTTTTATTATCTATATTAATAAATAAAATAATGTAAGAATGAGTCACATGATAAACTAATTAAAAGACCCGGTGTTTGTCTTTTTCGTATTCAATTATGTTTTAGATAAATAAAATGAATGACAAGTCATCACTGGGTATATCTATATACAAATACACTTTGTAAAAAGTGGGTCGCATGCACCCCCTCAAGCAAGGTGGCTCTGTGTCACTGACTCTTATTTACTGTCTCAAGTAGAGCTGTCAAAACGGATCTGGGACCCGTTGACCCAGTCCTGGTAATTCGGGTGGGGTTTGGGATCAATTTCTGGTTCCGTTTTGAGTCGGGGCGGGTCTGGTCCCGACCCGAAAAATACCGGGTTCATCCAGGTCAGACCCGCATTTTGCTATTTTTTTTTTTTTTTTTAAATTGCTAACCTAATTTTGCATCCAATTACATCCCATCACCAAAAATCCAGCCCGATCCACCTCACCCGAACAGCCCAACCACCAAAATCACCACATCCCGTCACCATATCCACCCCATCCAACAACCCGTATCCCTCAGCCACCTCACCGCCGGCCAAACCACCAACCACCGCCAAAACAGTCACCACAATCAACCAAAAAACTCATCTTGCCTCCACTGCCAAAATACCAAACCCACAAAATCCATTATTGTGAATCAACCAAAAAACTCATCTTGCCTCCACACCAGATCCTTTTTACTTGGATCTGTTTTTATGCTATTGTTGTTCCGAGGAAAACAAAAAGGAAAAAAAGAGTGAGAAGAGGGAAGCCGTAGAAGAGAGTAAAGAGAAGAAATAGAAAAGAAGGAAAATAGGAAAGAAAGAAAAAAAGGGAGATTTGATTTGTTGTTTGTTGTTGTGCAGAGAAGAAAAGAAATAAAAGGAAAGAAAATGGGAGTGAGTGGTCGTGGAAAAGGAGAGTAAAAGGGAAAGAAGAAAGGAAAAGAAAAAGGATTAATTTATTTAAGAAAAAAGGAAAAAAAAGGAAAAGAAAACAGTAAAAAAATCGGGTCCGGGTCTGGTCCCGGACCCGGACGATTTAGCCGGGCCGGGACTGGACCAATTTTATACGGGACCGGTCGGGTCCAGACTCGAATTTTCCGGGTCTGTCCGGGTCCGGGTCCGGGCCGGGTCCGGGTCTGCGGACCCGAATTGACAGCTCTAGTCTCAAAAAATACTTATAAATAAAATAAAATAAAAATAATTTTAAATTTTATTTTACACATTGAAAAAAATACTTTTACAAATACATCGAGTGTGATATAGGATCCAGATAACCTATAGAAATAATAATCGTATGGGTCTTATTAAGCTAATTAATTAATGTAAAATTATGATGCAATTAGTTCAATTTTATAAAATTGAAGTGTGGTCTGACTCAATTATAAACTCAACATGTGATTCGCAATCTGAGGTCGGTTTTATATACAGCTTATTTAAATAGTTAAATCATTTTTATTTCGTAGTGTATGTTTACCTCTAAATTTTATTATCTTCTAATTTCATCCTAAAAGAAATATTAAAATAAAATAGTTCTAAATATTTTTTTTCTCAACTTACTTATTTATCATTTTTTATTTATAATATTTATGAAGTTTACTTAGCTAAATTTATCATAACTCAATATAAGGATTGAGTTGATCAAATTAAAAATAGAGGGATCTATCATGATACTGAGTATAAATATAGGGATTACTCTATAACTTTTTCTCCTTTTCACAATAATAGTAATGTAATCGCGTGTCAACTTCCATGACACCTAATCAATTAGAATGGTTTACAATTTAAGCCATTCAGAATAAAAACACAAATATGGAAATCTTTGTGACTTTTGTGGATTGAAAGGGATCGTGGAATATGGATGCTCTCATAATTATTTCCTTGTGGGGCTAAAACCACCATGTAGCCAAGCCATCCTTAACTCTTTAACCTTTTATTAGATGTTCTAATCCATGCTCCATTAACTAATCCAAAGTTAATTTAATTTAACTGTCTATTTTTTTCTCATGTGAATAATGAGCTTGTAACTCACTCATACATAAAAAAAAATAGATAACAATTTTTTTAGTTCGAATCTAATTTAAAAAAGAATTCATATCTAGCATATGTTGAAGTGGATGTAACATGTGTTGATGCAACAAAAGAAACTAGATTCAAGAGAACTTTTGTTCACCGGAGGAAAGATTAGCACTAAGAAAAAGAAAAAAAGCACACATTTGATTTTTTTTTCCTTTTTCCAATTTAAGATAAAGAGATTGTTAAAGGAAACTGTAATAAAATTTTATGAACTAAATTGGTAACAAAAGAATATTCGCACGATAAACCAGTAATTTTTCCTTTTCTATTTCTTCTTTTGAAAAAAAAAATTCACTGTTGATAAGTGGAATATATATGTTATATAACGCTTTATACTCAACTCGTATAAGTAATATGGTGAAGGATACGGACTCCGACCTTATTACTTATGGATGTGGTGTAAAGTCTAACATGGTACAGCAGTAATCGATAGTGATTTCTCATATCAACAGACTGTGGCCTTCATCCATCCATTGGTGATCCATATGTCATAGATAATGTTATATTACATTTTACACTTAGTTTAGAAAAGTGAAATGATGAGGGTTATGGATTCTGACCCCCTATTACTTATGGATGTGTGGTGTAAAGTTTCACACGATACATCGATAGTCGACAATGATTTATGTGGCTAGCGGCCATAGCTACATTCATCCCTTGGTGATCCATGTTACGTGTAATGTTATTTACGGACTCCAACCCTATTGCTCATAGACGACCTTATTGCTCATAGATGTGGTGTAAGGTCCGACATGGTACACCGGCAGTCTCAATGATTTCTCAGGCAATCGGGTGGCAGCCTTCATCCATGCATTGGTGATGGGATGAGATTGCAAAAACCATATATATCATTAAATCGGCATCATCGGTATTCCATGCGCCTGACCCCATACTTCCAAATTGGCCATGCCATGTGGTGGACATGGCGGACAACACTATGCCTCGTCAGCATGACCTCAGTGTCACGTGGGCCCCGTGCTTTGCCTTTCCATGTGGGGCCACATCCAAAGTTGCCTTGCCTACTTGCACTCTATTATTACCTACGCCAACTTACCTGCCCTACTACTACTACTTCCCCGTACGCTCTCCCATCATTTCGTGTTCCACGCATCCATCATCCTCGGCTCGACCCATAAGAATGAAAAGAAATTCCATATTGCTTTTTCCAATTTTTAGTATCAAGCCAAAATTGCTTCTCAAATTTTTAGTTAACTTTATTTCTTTATAGGATACAAATACGATGAATTAATTATAAAATATGAAAAAATGGAAGTAATTATTACTATTATAAAAATATTAATACCTCTAATTTAAAATGACGAAAATCCCAAACCTCTAAACTAATTTTTTATTTATTGAATTTAATAAAGTATTTTTAGAAAATATTTACTCATTTATTGAATAACGGGACTAATGAGTCATTTATTTTGTTTGAGAGAAGGAAACGTTAAACCATCCAAAATCTTACAAAAAAAATTATACTAATGATTGACGTCTAATTCCATTGTTTTTACCCTTCTAAACTATCTTGTTTATGGTGAAAATTGTACCTTTCACGTCAATCTGTTATATTTTGAAGGAAATCTTGGGCGATACAATAAATGGAGGACAAGCCAATCTAAAGCGCAGACTAGCAATCTTGGCCGCAGGCTTGGCCAAGATTGCCGAGCGAGAGACGTATTGAGCAAGGATTCAAAAAAGACGCGTTTGGATTGAGCTGACAGCTGGAAGGAGCGTTTGCTGGAGCGATTCTCGGATTTGATCCGACTCTGCTTTTGAACAAAACAATCTGTTTTTATTTTATTTGATTTTATATTTATTTTCGAATTTGAACACTTGGGATTTTATCCTTATCTTTATCTTTTTGAAGTTTGGAAATAGGAAAGAAACGTGATGAGCGGGGACTCTAACCTTGTTAAAGGTTAGGGAAGGCTGTCAATTACGAGATCTTCCATCTTCCACTTCTGGGTTGTAAAACATTTTTCATGTGATAATTCATTTTGAATATCATGGATTTAATTCCATTTTTCATGTTCATTAATTATCTTTCTTCTTTAATTATTATGTCTAGCAACTAAACACCCAATTTTTGGTAAGGGATTGAGTGAGTGCACTTGTGAATCGTGAGACCAATCTGTTCTCAATATCCTCTCATTCGTAATTGATTCAAGTTCTAGTTTAACAAACCGGTTCCTATCTAGATTAAGATCTGATCAACCTTGGGTTAGATAGAGGATTTGTAGCCGGTCACAAAGGGGACGAGACGAAACTTGAGTGACGCAAGTAGGCAGCTAGCTTCGCGGAAGTTAGTGAACTTGGATTAATATAGGCCTAACCAGACTGACAATCTAAGGCTCCGAATTGGGAGCAGCTTGGCCTAGATTCTGTCTTTCCCTGCACCATTGAGAAAACGCATGTGCCTCAAGCCAGCAACCAATTGGATAAACCCTTTAACCAGCAAGGTGTCTATTGGTTAAGATCACTAGGAGAGGGATCCCGCCGAGTGATTTCAAGAGGAGGAAAGTAGGATTGGAAAGATTTACCTCCCAATCTATAGCAGAGTTATGAGGGAGAAGGAGAAAATCTAAAGGTCGATGATCGAATAAACAAGGATTGCGCTCACGAATTCGCCCTTACCAGGAGTTTACCCCACATCAGTTCACAACCAAACACAATCGTCAATCTTAGCTAAGATTCATTTCTGCCTAAGATTGTCTCTTTACCTAATTTTTACCTTGTTCCTTTTTATTACTTTGTTTATCTTAATTGCAGAAACAAACCCCCCTCAACTCTAGTGACGAGGAAGTCGAGTCAAAACTACAATTTCCCGAAAGATCTTTGTGGACGATCCTCTTACCACGATCTACAAGTTCCTTGTGGACGAGTGATAAGTTGTATTTCTACCCCTGAATTTGATGCCATCGACACGCAATCAAATTTTGGCGTCGTTGTCGGGGATCTTTTGACGGTGGTTTTGTAGTTTTGTTTTTATTTTTGTCTTTTGCAGTTGATGACCACTCCTCAAAGGAAGATTTGTTACCTTTGAATCCAGAACTTACGAGGACTGAAGCACAGAATAGAAAGAAAACTAAGAGGAAACTCGGCGGTGAATTTTCCGGTACATAAATAGAATCTAGTTCAGATAGCAGTCTAGGCCAAGATCCAGGCCCAACTGAAAACCAAGCCCCAAACATGGAGGAGAACCAACAAGAACAAACAATGAGGGAACAAAATAGGGGAGCAGAACGAGTGACTTACTCCTACATGAATCTACCCCTAGTGCCTAATGATTGGTCTATCAAAACGAACATCATAGCCACACTTACCAAGTTCCATGGCCACTCAAATGAAAACCCATATAACCATTTGAGGAATCTTCATCTCCAATGCGACACTCTCAAACCAGTGGGAGTATCAATAGAGAGGGCCAAACTAAAAGCATTTCTTTGGTCTCTTGAAGACTCAGCGAAAAATTGGTTCTATAGTTTGCCCCATAACACCATCACAATATGGGGAGAAATGTCCGCTGCCTTTTTGAATAAATACTGGAATACAACTAAGGCAGGGGCAGCTAGAGAGAATTTAGTTTCCATCCAGCAATGAGGAAACGAGAGTTTTAGCGAGTACCATCAGAGGTTTAGGGACCTTAAAGACATTTGCCCTACACAAGGCGTAGCTGACAACCTTCTAGTCCAATATTTCTATGATGAGATGTGCGTAAAGGACAAGGAGAGGGTAGACGCAGCCGCTGGAGGGGCACTTCAAGACCTTACACCAACAAGAGCGAAATTGCTTCTTCAAACAATGGCCGACAATTGTGAAAACAATTCCTCATTCGAGAGAAACGCTACACCTTCTTCTTTGAATGCTTTAAATGTTGAACATAAGCTTAATGAGATTTCTAATATGTTGATGAATCTTTCTACAGGTACCACATCTCAGGTACAGGCTCCAGTAGCAGCAACCAATCCTATGGCTTCGATTTGCGGGATTTGTCAACAAGTAGATCATCCAACGCACAACTGTTACATGGTGCAACAGTCGGGGGATCCAACCCCAATTCCAGTCAACGCTGCATACGGTTACAATCAGGGACAGCCTAAATTTCCTCATGAGAGTAACTAATATCCTTGGAGGCAACATCCCAATCTAAGATGGAGACAGGATCAACCTCAGCCTAGCCAACAAACATCACAACAACAATACCACCAACAACCACAGCAATCTCCCATTAATTTTCAACACTTCGTACCTAGACCACCTCAATCAAACCAGACCTCCGTCCCATAATTGCCACTAGCACCTCAACCGCTTAAGATTACTGGAGTTCCCATAGAAGACACATTACAAAAATTCATGCAAGCGACCCAGTCAAGTCTTGTTGAGATGCAGAAGCAAATCAGCCAACTCGCCCAACAAAGGTAGCAGCCTGAGACCAGTGGCAATTTACCTTCCACTACTGAAAATAATCCTAAGCACAATGTGAGTGTTATTCATCTTAGGAGTGGAAGCATTTTGCCTGAAAGAAAGGGTGCTAAGTCAGACAGGGAAATGCAAAACCATATGTTTGAGGATGAAGACGAAGACGAAGTTGACGAAGAAATCCAGGCAGAGTCTCAACCAGAACCAATCTTGGGTAAGACTAAGGCTAAGACTGATACCCCAGCCGAGGCGGTAGTGAACCACCCAATCTTGGCCAAGCCAGTGGCCAAGACTGATGATCAAAGTTCAAAACTTTAGGAAACAGTGGAGATTCCACCTCCTTACTCCCCCAAATCCGCAAAACAGAAGAAGTTAGATGAGGCTAAGAAATTCATGAATATTTTTGGCAAAGTGGCAGTGAATATTCCTATGCTAGATTTGATTTCTAAAGTTCTTTCCTATGCAAAATTTTTGAAATAACTTGGTACTAACAAAAGAAAACTTGCAGGGATTGAAAGAGTGAATCTTATCCAAAATGTCTCCTCGGTACTACAAAATAAGCTCCCGGAGAAATGCAGAGATCAAGGAACTTTCACCATCCCTTGCAAGATTGGGAACAAAATGGTGAAAAAGGCTCTTTGCAACTTAGGAGCTGGAATCAACGTAATCTCCCTAAAGGAGTACGAGACATTACAAATGGAAGCAATGAAAGAGACGCAAGTGGTGATTCAATTGGCTGACCGAACCATAATTCACCCAAAGGGAGTTGTAGAGGGCGTCCTCATCCAAATTAATAATTTTATATACCCTGTGTATTTTTATATCGTTGAGATGGATTCTGACTTACCTTCTTGTACAACAGATGTGCTCCTAGGAAGACCTTTCCTTAGATCAGCGAGAGCAAAGATAGATGTATACGATGGTAGTATCATTTTAGAATTATTTGGGAGTACGATTAAGTTCTACATGAAGGAAGGATTGAAATATCAAAATGAGACGCACAACGTTAATTTTATTGATATTTTATATCCCATCGAAGAAGAAACTGCAGATTTGTGTGCAACTGACCCACTTGATTTTGTCTTAACCACAAGTATCTCAGCTAAGACACTGGAGCAATTGGAAGACCGAGTAGGGAAACAGGATGATCTGAGGGAGATCGTAATAGATCTTCATGAGAATAAATCATTGAAGGAAGCATTGATTTGCCCATTATTGAGTGTGTCTGATTCTAAAGTTTTACTATCTATTGTGCAAGCACCTAAGTTGGATCTTAAGGAGTTACTGGAACATCTTAAGTATGCCTATCTAGGCCAAGACAAAACTCTGCCAGTAATAATCTCAACTAAGCTTTCCAGCGAGGAAGAAGACAGATTGATAAACGTGTTAAAAGAACACAAGGAGGCCATCGGGTGGACCTTGGCAGACATCAAGGGCATATCCTTGACCATTTGTACCCACAAGATACATGTGGAAGAGGATAAGTGATGTGATGTATTTTGTGCTAATTTCCCATTCCTTTCCTACCCCTTTTTGGGCATTGTGCTACTGATTCCCTTCTGTTTTCATACTATTTGACAGATCAGGGCTTTTGGAGATGAAATATAAAAAAGGTACACTTTTCATGGATTCTGGATAGGATTTGAGTAGCTAGCCCTAGCAGCAGTCGGCAGATAACGTGCAGGCAGCATCTTGCCCTGCACTTGTGTACTCGCAACAGCAAAGGATCCAAGCGCAAACAGGAAACTTCCTTTTTCAAGGAAAGTCAACTGATCCGTCCCATTTAAATCCAATCTCTCCCATTTTGGCAAGAAAATATTCCAAGATCAACTCCAATTAAATTAGGATTTTCCTTTTTATTAATTTCTATTTTCAGAATTTCCCTTTTTGTAATTTTCTTTTATAAACCCTTTTGTTTTAGGGGTTCAGATCTCTTCTCTTCTATCATCCTCCATCTTGGAATTCTGAACTCTCTCTCTGCCTCCGGCACCCTTGTAATTCCGACTTTAAACCGGAGCTTGCTCCGGCCGGTAATCAACAAGGGTTTTTCTAATTTCACCTCTCTTTTCTTTATGCAATTTTATTTATTTATTTATTTTAATTTTATTATGAGTAGCTAAACTCATTTGTTCTTGGTAGGATCATCAAAGGTTGCTTGAGAAGGTTGTGAGGTCGAAGTGAAATTAATATATCCTTGTTGGTATTTATTTATTTAACAATTTCTTGTTAATTCTACTAGGACTACTACTAGCCTGATCAACTAGTTGTTTGCCCTTGGCGATTAAAGTCATCACTGTGGTTATAACTAATGCAAAGTTGCAGGGTAAAGTAAACGACCAATCCGAGTTATCAGGTCACTGGTTTCATCTGATTGGGTTAAGTAAGTGATCAGGGTAGAGCCTCAAACGTACTGAGTGTCTCGCCCTGGACGCGTCTTCCTTCATCTTCATGGGCCTTTGAGTATTGCTCCCATAAACATACCTTGGGAGACAGCAAAGTGTCAAGATTGCTCCATAAACGTACCTTGGAGTATTTTCTCGTACGAAAGGAAAGCAGGGAACCTAAACGTACCTGTTTCCTATAGCGCGTCTATTAGCGAGGGCCAGAAGATCATTGCACCAATGATCAGCCGACCTTAGAAGCAACCAGAGATAGATTCCTACTGGGAACTCCCTCTTATATTGATTCATTATCTATTTTATTACCGTCTATTACTGCTTTCTTAGTTGTTAAACAACTAACTCTTGAAAACCCCCTGTTACTTGTTACTGTTTCGAACAGTTTGCCCTTGTTGCACAACACAAGATAGTTTTCACCTTAGTCCCTGTGGATCGACCCTGTACCTCTATACAGAGTTTAATTGTGCATTTGTTGCAGAATATTTATATTATTTTTGAGGTGTATCAACAACACGCCAATAAGAAAATAGTCTGACAACCCAGAGGAGGCTAAACCCTCCAATGATGGAAGTTGTCAAGAAAGAAATTATTAAGTTGCTTGATGCTGGAATTATTTACCCGATTTCTGACAGTTCATGGATTTCCCCTATTCAGGTTGTGCCTAAGAAGACAGGAATCACCATGACCGAAGGAGAAGATGGAATAAAAAGAGCCACAAGGATTCAGAATGGATGGAGGGTCTGTATTGACTACCGCAGACTTAACCAAGTCACACGGAAAGACCACTTTCCACTACCATTCATAGATCAAATAGTGGAGCGACTGACTGGTAAGTCCCACTACTGTTTCCTAGATGGTTATTCAGGATTTCATCAAATTCCAGTGGCATCAGAGGACCAAGAGAAGACGACATTTACATGTCCCTTCGGAACCTTCGCGTATAGGAGGATGCCATTCGGGTTGTGCAATGCACCGGCCACCTTTCAAAGGTGCATGGTAAGTATCTTTTCAGAGTATGTGGAAAAAAGTATTGAAGTATTTATGGACGACTTCACCGTTTACGGTGACAATTTTAATGAATGCTTAGCTAATCTGAAAAATATTTTGAAGAGATGTGTGAGCACTAATCTAGTGCTAAACTTCAAAAAATGTCACTTTATGGTAGACCAAGGTATTGTTCTAGGGCACGTTGTCTCTAAAAAAGGCATAGAGGTTGACTAGGCTAAGATAGATGTTATCAAAAGTTTGCCTTACCCCTCATGCGTGCATGAGGTTAGGAGTTTTCTTGGCCACGCTGGATTTTATCGCAGGTTTATCAAAGATTTTTCGAAGATTGTAGAGCCGATGTGCAAGCTGTTACAAAAAGAAGTAGACTTCAAATTTAATGAAGCTTGCCAAGTGGTGTTTGACAAGATCAAGGAGAAACTCACGACAGCCCCTATCATGCAAGCACCAGATTGGAGTCTCCCATTCGAATTAATGTGTGATGCTAGTAACTCAGCCGTTGGTGCGGTTCTAGGGCAGAAAAAGGGTAGAGATCCACACGTGATCTACTACGCCTCCAAGATGTTGGATGAGGCACAAAAGAACTACACCACTACGGAGAAAGAGTTGTTTGCAATAATCTTTGCATTAGATAAATTCAGATCGTATTTGTTGGGAACAAAAGTCATAGTATTTTCTGACCATGCGGCCTTGAGATATCTCTTGGCCAAACCAGAATCTAAGCCAAGACTGATTCGCTGGATTTTACTTTTGCAAGAATACAATTCGGAGATAAAGGATAAGGCAGGAAGAGAAAACTTAGTCGCGGACCACCTGAGCAGATGCTTCGTGAAAGCCGATCTGGAACCAATCAGAGACGACTTTCCAGATGAACACCTATATGCGATCCAAGAGATGAGACCATGGTTTGCTGATCTCGTCAATTTCTTAGCCACGGGTAAGCATTTTGGAAACTTGACGGCTCAGGAAAAGGTAAAAATTAAGCATGATAGCAGGTATTTCATTTGGGATGACCCTTATCTTTGGAAGATTGGATCGGATCAATTGATTACGAGGTGTATTCCTCAAAGTGAAGTCCCGTCTGTCTTAAGATTTTGTCATTCTTATGCATGTGGTGGACATTTTGGAGCTAGGAGGACGACTTTCAAAGTCCTTGAGTCAGGATTTTATTGGCCTACCCTATTTCATGATAGCTATAAATTTTGCAAGACATGCCCTGAATGCCAAAAGATAGGGAACATAAGCTCTAAAAATCAAATGCCCATGAATTTCATAGTCAATTGCGAGATTTTTGATTTATGGGGTATTGATTTTATGGGGCCTTTTCCTATGTCAAACGGGAAATAATATATATTGCTTGCTATGGATTACGTGTCTAAATGGATAGAAGCGAAGGCTACTAGGACTAATGACACTAAAACTGTTATTTCATTTTTGAAATCTAACATTTTGAATAGATTTGGTGTTCCTAGGGGGATCATTAGTGACCGTGGAACACATTTTTGCAACAAGATTATTGTTTCACTGTTCGGGAAATATGGAATAATGCACAGGGTTTCCACTGCTTACCATCCTCAGTCAAATGGCCAAGCAGAAGTATCAAACAGAGAGGTAAAATCGATCTTAGCTAAGACAGTTGGCTTAGATCGGCGAGATTGGAGCCAAAGGCTAGATGATGCGTTATGGGCATACAGGACCACCTACAAAACCCTCATAGGAATGACACCGTACAGATTGGTATACGGAAAAGCTTGTAATCTACCAGTAGGATTGCAACACAGATCGTATTGGGCAATTCGGAAATGCAATCTAAGGTATGACCTAGCGGGTGAGGAAAGAAAGCTTCAAATCCACGAGGTGGAGGAACTAAGAAACCAAGCATATGACAATCAGATCTTAGCTAAGATCAGGATGAAGGCGTATCACGACAGAAAGATTGTTGAGAAAAACCTCCAGCTTGGAGGGAAGGTTCTTCTGTACAACTCTCAGTTTAAACTCTATCTAGGTAAGCTTAAGACTAGATGGGAAGGTCCATACATTATCACTAACATTCACCCTCATGGTGTGCAGTGGACATTAAAAATGAGAAAACAGGAATAGTGTTTAAGGTCAATGGACAGTGACTCAAACCATTCCTAGAAGGGTTCCCAACATTTGAGGAAAACCAAGTGATAGAGGATTCGCCTGAGGTTCGATGAAAGGACAGAAAGTCAAGCCTATGATAATAACTAAGGCGCTTCATGGGAGGCAACCCATGCCTTTTCTTTTATTTTCCATTTTTCATTTTCATTCTCTTCTCTTTTGTTTTTATTTTTGTTTTATTTTCTTGTGAATAAATTGTTTGTTCAACAATTTTTTTTCCAAAGGCACTGACTCATCCTTTTTCAAGAATTTTCTTGAGGAGTTTTGCGAGATAAAGTGTGGGGAGGGTGTTTGGCTAAGCCTTTTTTATCTAAGCCAAACCTTCTTCAAAGAGTGAGTATTAAAGGACGCGCGGAAATAAAAAAGAAAGAAAGAGGGAAAGCAGATTACGTGTCAAAAAGGGGGAGAAAAAGAAGGAGTAACGGTTAGAATTTGAAAATTAAGCTTTTTCAAATTCTAATTAATGAAAATAATGATGAGATAAACCCCTTATCTCCCACTAAACCCTCAAATCCCTAATTTTTCTCTCACCGAAAATCTCTCAACCCGTTCTCATCCAACTCTCTCCACCTTCCTACATTCACTCCATGATCAACTCTCTTCAATCATGGTTAAATCAAAGAAATCCTCCAAGAAATCAGCCACTCTAGAATTCCCTCCGAAAAATCAAACATCTCCTATCTCTTCGCCATCTCCCTCTCTCACAAATCCAGAACAGGATCTGCCTAAGAACCTAGACGAAGCGCTCAAACTAGCAAGGACAATCATGTCTATGAAGGAAAATTCGTCCGGTTCTCCCAAGCAGCCTGAAAATGAAGTATTCTCCACTCCTCCTACAGTCACAACCTCTAGGTCCCCCAAGGGAAATCTCCCAACCAGTAGGAAGATTCTTCTCCCAGAAGAACCAAAAACCCAATCTAGGGTTAGCAAGGAGGGGAGTCCAGATGTTGAGGTGATTTCGGAGACAAACTCCGACGAGAAGCCACAACCTGTTTCCAGAACCAAACAGGTGGCTCGAAAGAAGGGCGCGAAGAAGCTAGTCGATTCTAAACCCTTATCTGATCAGGGTTTAACCAAGGAGAAAAGGAGGGCAGGAAAGAGAAAAATTGACACAGCTGATGAGGAAGAGTTGCCGGCTAAGAGGACGAGTTTAGCGTCTGCAAAAGGGAAGAAGAAGCAGGAAGAAGATGAGCCTGACAACGACTCTGACGCAGAAGCGACTACAGTCTTGGCCAAGCCTACGACCAAGACTGCTAAGGTTCTCCTACCCCCCCCCCCCCCCCCTTAAGCTCATTAAATGGTTGTTTGAGGCCCGATACCCTTGATCTTAGGACTAGATTACATGAGAAACATGCTAGTGAAATTACCCAATTTTCTATTCTCGATTTCTCATTTCTGGTCGCCTTTGGGTGTGGGTAACAGAATTAAGCAATTTATAATTAATATTGGGTGGGAATCTTTTATGTACCTTGATTTGCCTGCTTATGCTGAGTTGTGTTTGGAGTTCCATGCATTTTTCTGGCTAGATCAGGATAGATTGTATGCCAATGGAAGGGCTAATCCTGATCTAGGTGCATCTGACGTGGTTAATTTTAGATTGCTTGATATTTGGTCTCACTTGTATGTTGATGATTTTAATATCTTGCTTGGATTTGTCAAAGAGGATGAGGTCAATTCTGAGGAGTATAAAAATGCCTTGACTGATTATCCCCCATATTGGGATAAGACAGTAGCCTATAGGGAATTAGTTGGTGACCCTAAGGGTAATTTTGATAAGAATGCTAAGGCTCACCAGATCCGAGATCCTACTTTGAGGATGCTCCAAAGGATCATTTCCGGTAAGACAACTGTCTCGGGCAACATTTCTAAGCTTGAGGTTTTTCTACTTTGGTGCATGTTGCATAAACAAAGAGTGAACTTAGGCTACTGGATTGTAAGGTAAATAAAAGCATGTGACCCCATCCCCAAACTGATCTTAGGCACCCTTATTTCTTCTATTACTGCAACTGCTAGGGGTATTGATCTGTCTACTCTAAATATGCATTTATCATGTACTGTTAAGATCATGGATCTTAAGGCTTTTGACCAGATGGGCCATTTCCATGAGGAAAAAGGCTTTCTTTGTTTTAATACAGGATTCACACAAGTGGCAGACCACCTCTATGGGAAGAAGGTCAACGGTAATTTCAAGCTACGTCCAATCCAGCTTGATGATGCGGTCCCCCATTCCAGCAGTGCAGACAAAGAGCCTAATCTTGGCCAAGATGGAAAGATAAGTGACCCAACAGATGATCCAGACTTTGTCCACCCGTTAATTCCAGAATGGGTACGGAAACTCCTCCTCATGCAGCGTGATCAGATGTAGGTCTTCACAGAAAACCAGCATCTGTTCCATGACTACCAGTTGGATGCTAAAGAGCAGTTGAGGCAGGTGGTTGACCAGCAGCAAGCTCTATTTCAGCATATCGAGAAAGCACAGCAAGTTTCTGGAGCAGTAGGAGAACAAATTCCAACACATCCAGAACCTCCTTGAGGTTTCTTTCAAGTTCATCCAAGCAATGGATAAAGTTGTTGCGGGCATACGCAACAAGATCGATTCCCACTTTAGTAGCAGCGATTCCAGTGATTCCTCATAAGAAGGAGATAGTTCTGCTCCGTCAATACCTAATCTGCCTCCACCTACACCTCCCACAACTCAGTAAAAAGCCCCCAGGTTGTGTCTTTTCTTTTCTTGCATTTATTTTTGTTTGCATGTGATGTGTCTTTTTATTTTTATTTTTAACTCTCTTTTACACATTGAGGACAATGTGTCCTCTAAGTGTGGTGAGGGTATTTTTATGTGTTTTGTCTGTATATACATGCATTTTTTTGTGTTTTTGTGTGACCTTCTTTTGTTGCATGAAAGTTTTTGAATCTAGGCTAAGTTAGGTGACATAGATTGTCTAGTTAGAGTCTGATGAATGATTTTGTTATCTTTTTATGTGTGTTTTTAGGCATGTGTGTTTTGCATTTTGTTTGAATGTCGGCAAGGTCCGGACTATACTTAAAGCCTATCCCTTAATGTCTTAACCTTGACCTTTAGCATTCTTCACCTTGTGACCCCGTAACTTATAAGCAAGGCATTGAAATGGGTTAACATATTCAACACCGGTAAGGGTACGATTTCGGGTACCTTTTAAACATCCATCTTGTACATGATTATGAGGTCTAGCATTGTGTAACAGAGTTGACAAATAGACAAGCTTCCACTAAAAATATTAAGTATCCCTTTAAGAAACTGATATGTTGTATATCTCTGCCTTGTGTGTGTTGAATTTGCTCTGATATTCCTTCCCCATCAGGATTGAATATTCAGAGAACTACTTTTATGTCCAGTAAAATGCAAGCTCAAAAAAAAAATTATTTGTCTTGATATTTTTGCCTCACCAAGCAGAAATATTCAAGAAACTTTCAAAAAAGAGCAAAGAAAAATATTCATTGTCTTGATATTTTTGCCTCATCAAGTGGAAATATTCAAGAAAATTATATCAATACTAGCATAGAAAATTTTAGCAAGGCTAATTAATGATGAGTTTAGCAGTATGAATTAAGGGGAGAATATGGGAAGTCGGTGGTTGCTTTGTCTTGTTGAATCTGTTATGGAATGCAAAGATGTTATAATCATGTGGAATTAGGATGTTTAGGGTGTTGAGTAGGCCATGTTCATAAGGGTTGGGATCCATTGAGAAGTATGTTGATTGTCATAGGTATAAAGGTGCAAAGGGTTGGCTAAGGGTATTCTGTCTAGGGGACTTGCCATTGTGTGTTTCTTTTGTTTAAAGAGTCTTTCTTTTATTTTCTTAGTTTAGAGTCCAGTATGCTTAGGGGCAAGCATTGTTTAAGTGTGGAGAGGTTTGATTGACGTCTAATTCCATGTGTTTTTACTCTCCTAAACTATCTTGTTTATGGTGAAAATTATACCTTTCACGTCAATCTGTTATATTTTGAAGGAAATCTTGGGCGATACAAGAAATGGAGGACAAGCCAATCTAAAGCATAGACTAGCAATCTTGGCCACATGCTTGGCCAAGATTACCGAGCGAGAGACGTATTGAGCAAGGATTCAAGAAAGACGCGTTTGGATTGAGCTGACAGCTGGAATGAGCGTTTGCTGGAGCGATTCTAGGATTTGATCCGACTCTGCTTTTGAACAAAACAATCTGTTTTTATTTTATTTGGTTTTATATTTATTTTTGAATTTGAACACTTGGGATTTTATCCCTATCTTTATCTCTTTGAAGTTTGGAAATTGGAAAGAAACGTGATGGGCGGGGACTCTAACCTTGTTAAAGGTTAGGGAAGGCTGTCAATTACGGGATCTTCCATCTTCCACTTCTGGGTTGTAAAACATTTTGCTCTATGATAATTCATTTTGAATATCACGGATTTCATTCCATTTTTCATGTTCATCAATTATCTTTCTTCTTTAATTATTATGTCTAGCAACTAAACACCCAATTCTTGGTAAGGGATTGAGTGAGTGCACTTGTGAATCGTGAGACTAATCTGTTCTCAATATCCTCTCATTCGTAATTGATTCAAGTTCTAGTTTAACAAATCGGTTCCTATCTAGATTAAGATCTGATCAACCTTGGGCTAGATAGAGGATTTGTAGCCAGTCACAAAGGGGACGAGCTGAAACTGGAGTGACGCAAGTAGGCAGCTAGCTTTGCGGAAGTTAGTGGACTTGGATTAATATAGGCCTAACCAGACTGACAATCTAGGGCTCCGAATTGGGAGCAGCTTGGCTTAGATTCTGTCTTTCCCTGCACCATTGAGAAAATGCATGTGCCTCAAGCCAGCAGCCAATTGGATAAACCCTTTAACCAGCAAGGTGTCCATTGGTTAGGATCACTAGGAGAGGGATCCCGCCGAGTGATTTCAAGAGGAGGAAAGTATGATTGGAAAGGTTTACCTCCCAATCTATAGCAGAGTTATGAGGGAGAAGGAGAAAATCTAAAGGTCGATGATCAAATAAAGAACGATTGCGCTCACGAATTCGCCCTTACCAGGAGTTTACCCCACCCCACATCAGTTCACAACCAAACACAATCGCCAATCTTAGCTAAGATTCATTTCTGCCTAAGATTGTCTCTTTACCTAATTTTTACCTTGCTCCTTTTTATTGCTTTGTTTATCTTAAATGCAAAAACAAAACCCCCTCAACTCCAGTGAGGAGGAAGTCGAGTCAAAATTATAATTTCCCGAAAGATCTCTGTGGACGATCCTCTTACCACGATCTACAAGTTCCTTGTGGACGAGTGATAAGTTGTATTTCTACCCCTGAATTCGTATATTTTATACAACTAAATTTGATGCCCTCGACACGCAATCAACTAACAATCTTAGCTTTCTAATGTTCAAGTACTTCTATTATCTATTCACCGTATTTTAAATTGTGGGGTTTTAAAGTAATTTAAATTTACAATTAAGTTAGCATTGCAATCTGTATAGGTATTTTATTACCATAATTATATTTATAGTAAACTACTAATGATAGTCTTAAGTTGAGAAAAGAACAGATTATGTCAATGAAGGCTTCCTTTCTAGAGCCTTACAACATTCAAATAGAAGGACTAAGAGAACATCTATAGAGATGGAAAAAATTCATTTGAAACACGATGTATCTGTAATAATAGGTTTTTTTCTAATTAAATATATTATATCAATATTCATTGTGGTCCGGTACAAAGTTGTCCAAATCTCATACAAGTTTGAAAAAAGAAATCATACTAAAATAGTTATTCTATTTAAAAATTCAACAATACTTAGAGTATATACTCCCTTTGTCCTTCTAAAAATAACTCTCAAATCACTTTTTATTATCCTTAAATAATTGTCATTTTTATCATTTCTAATGTATTGGATAATAAATATTAATGTTAATTGGTTATTTTACTAAAAACATCGAGAATAATTAGCTAAATATACATTAAAATATAAATTAATCATTTTTTAAATTCTTGTGAAAGTGGCTTGGATGTTATTTATTTGAAAATTGAGGGAGTATTAATTTTTTACTTAATAAGTTGGTTGAGGATAGTTGAAGAGGGAAAAAGAAAAGTTACTCCCTTCAAAGTAGGGATGACAATGGGGCGGGTAAATACTATACATACTTGCACCCATAAATTTGCGGGTAATCCATACCCGCACCCATATTCATATGAAGCGGGTAAAGGAAGAGTAATTGTACCCGCAGATACCTACAAATTTTGTTGAATTTCAAATTTCAATCAAATTAATATATATAAAAAAATCAATCTAATTTAATAGCAATACCACACAATAATACGATACACTAATCCAACATGATAATCCATAATAATCCAATAAAAAAAATTCATAAGAAAATACAATTTAATAAAAAAAATAGCAGCTCCGACTTGCAATTTAACATCCCTATTAATCCTTGATGAAAAGTAAGATCTTCTCCCATTTAGTCATTGACTGTAGAAGTTACATGGTACCCAAAAAAAATTCACTTAACATAAATATAATAAAAAGAGAACTATTTATTTATTTATTAATAAGATAATTTGAATTTATTTACCATCATCATCTTCAATGTTAGTGTCATGATAATCTAGACATGCGGCACCACCACCTAATAATGTAAGCACATAAATAAATAAGATACTTAATTACTTGTGTATAAGTCCAAAACTAAAAAAATAAAGTTATGTTTATTATTGTACTTAGCTAGAATATCACGAGCAATTCCCTTTAAGTCGGGTACTTAATTCCTTGCACCTTCCACTATACGAGAATGTCAAAATTTTCTGTTCTTTGCAAGACACGCTCCTCTAAATAAAGATCCAACTCACTCATTACTTGTGGAGTGTAATCAGTTTGGGACTCCATCACAAACATATCATATTCAGTCATACTGGCTTGGGAAGAATTCATTGACAATAAAGCTAAAGATGGATCCAATGTTGCATCTGATCCCCTCTCACTATACTCTCTCACTATATCATAACAAACTCTCTTAATTTTTTCAACCTCCGCAACATAATTAACACCATAAATCTTACAATAGTATAACTGAATCAACTTCATCTTGCATTGTGGATCAAGTATCGCAGCAACAACCATAAGAACATTAACATCATCCCAATATTTGACAATTTCGGCATCATTTCACTAGCCATTATTGACACAATGGGAGTAAGAGAAGTTAACCAATCTCTCAATCTCAATTTCATGTCACAAATCTTAGAAAAATACACATTTGCTGTAGGATAAAGTGTGCCACTAAATAATTCTGTAACTTCATAAAAAACCTTCAGTTTAGCACAAATATCCTTAGCAAATTTTCATTGTAATTCAATGACAGTAGGACATGTTCTGCACTCAGTGTCTGTAACTCTAATCCTAGTGAAAACATCCTTATATAATAGTGTTATTTCCAACATTAAAAAGATGGAGTTCCACCTAGTTGGACAATCAAGAGAAAGACTTTTAGTAGGTTTGTTAGGACCAACAAACGTATCTTCAAACTTCTGTAATCTTTTTGGAGTAGCCATCCAATACGAAACACTCTCACGGATTGCACTAATACCTTCTTTGATAACTGCAAGTCCATCTTGTACAACCAAATTCAGGATGTGAGCACAACACCACATGTGAAGGTAATACCTATTAGCAATCAAAGACCGAGACTTTAACTCATCTAACACCACAACCATCGTAGCATCGTTAGTAGAGCAATTGTCTAAAGTAACGGTAGACAACTTTACATCTATTTTTCA
Organism: Viola odorata; assembly: GCA_963691705.1. NCBI lineage: Eukaryota > Viridiplantae > Streptophyta > Magnoliopsida > Malpighiales > Violaceae > Viola > Viola odorata. The sequence continues at coordinate 32,903,503 of OY829543.1, read as the reverse complement.
TTTCACAATAGCCTTCAATAAAGCTTCAGAAAGCATTTCTTTGTTGTGCGGACATGGCAGATATAAAAACCTATAGTTGACATAAACAATTAGTAAGATAAAAATAACAATATTGAATGCAAACATAAACTAGCTATTTTATATAAGTTATGTAAGAACCTTAAAACTCGACTTTGCAATTTCCAATTGCGATCAATGAAATGTGATGTGATAGCCATAAAGCCTTTCTTTTGATTAGAGGTCTACATATCAGAGGTGATGGTTATTCGGCTTTTATTTTTCTCAATCAACTCCATTAAATTACTTATTTCTTTCGCGCACATCGTTAGTATATCACTTTTCAAAGTATTACGGGAAGAAACCTTAAAACGTGGTTGAAGCGAACAAATAAACCTTTTGAAATTGATTTGATCCACCAAAGAAAGGGGATGTTCATACATCACAACCAAGCACGCAAGCTCTTTTCTTGCAATTTTAGGATCAAATGTAGTTGAAGTCAACTCTTCCTTCCCACTTTTACTTACATTGCCAATCAAATACTTTTTATTAAAGGTGACCAAGTGTCTCCTTGGACAACTTCTCACATGACTATGTAAGTGAGATGTCCTGGAACCACGCCCACTCGCCAATGGCTTGTTTCAATACTTACACTTTGCTTTCATCTTATTACCAACCATCACCTCTGTAAAATATTCCCATACATTACTTCTTTCTCTTTTTTCTGATTTCAAATTGGAGTCGTCTTTTTCTTCTTCTTCTAGTGTTGTTTGTTGTGTGGATGATTGATTTGGATCAATTGGATTAGAACTTGATATGGGTGTAGGTGTACCAATACTAGAAACTGGAAGATTGGAACTTCCCACAGGTGTACCACTATGTGAAACCGGAGGATAGGGGCTTGTCTCCACTGTAGACTCACTTTCTTAATTTTTTATTATATCTACAAACAACAAATTGCAAATGTTGATACCCGAATTTTGACGCCATTTTTAATTAAATTTAGCATTTCCATTTTTTCACTCAACTTACTGTCATTTTTAATTAATTTACTGTCGTTAGTATTTTTAAATTCTCATCGCATTTTATCATCGTCAGCGTTCGAAATCGCATTTTTAATTTTTCGTCATGTATTTTCATTATTATTATCATTAATATTTTCAGCCTTAAAAATCACATTTTTAATTATTTGTTAGTCATTTGCTAGTTATTTCTTCGTTTTAGGTCACCGCATAAAATTTAGGATTTTTAGTATTTTATCACATTTTTTAGCATTTTATTTTTTATTATTATTTTTGTTCGAGCTTTTATTGGACCCGAGAAAGTTCGCTCGAACGCGTAATATTTTCCATCAACTATTACCTACTCTTTTTTTCATTCACACCGACCAATGGCATTTCGCGTAATTTTCGTCATAACGTCATTTATTTTTCGTCCGAATATTTCATGTTTCCGAACGATAAAATAAACACGTTAAACGAAAAATTCTCGTCATTCGCTGTAGGCGGTTAAACTCACCTTATTTTTCTCTACGCGCTGGCACTTTCGGCTCGAAAATTCGAAACGTTTGTTCACGAAAATGGCTCGAGGGCATTTAAATAAACTAAAAGGGGCTTTTGATCATCACCGTTGATCTAGTTGACCAAGGAAAGTCAACCAGATCAACGGCATGGGATTTAATGTGCATGGTGCACATGCACCGTGAAGCGATGGGGCAGCGGAGCAAGCTACCGAGCTGCTTGCTCCCGTCGCTTCCTGTCCCTTCAAGCCGTCACCTCCCAGCCCTAGCTCCGCCACCTTGCAACCCTAGCCCCGCCAGCTCACGGTCACGGCCTCCACGCGCAGCAGCAGTGCTTCGTCCCCGCCCGATCGCAAGCCTATAAAAGGCCACTGCCTCCAACGGTTTAAACACGAATTCACCCCCTAGCAATCCTTGCTTCTTCTCCCTCTGAAAGATTGCTCATTTCGAGCAATAATCGCCACAGTTCAAGCATTTGCAGTAAGCTTCTTCAAGCTTTTTTCCTTCGTTCTTTCATGCGCTTCTTCAAGCTTTTTTCCTTCGTAATTGTTTAAATGTGTTTTTGATCAAACAATTGCTTATATTTATGCCAATAATACATGTGCATGTTGTAGATTAAAGACATGCTTTTAATTTGCTAAATCGTTAGATAAATCTTGCGAATTAATTAGTTTTCGGTAATTATCATTTTCATCATTTTTTTGAAATTCAACTCGGTACGGTTTAAACCAAAATTCGAGGTTCGTACGATCGGAAAGCCGTCAAGGAGACGAGCATCTCGACACGAAGGTTTTTCGTTTCAGCCACGGGTGCCCGGAGCTTGGCCGCCGGCAGTGGCGCCGGCAACCAAGGAAAGGGACGATGATTAGTCCCATAATGGGCTATTCACACGGGAAAGGTGATGGGCTTGGCCCATCACCATTCTTTTTATTTTCTTGGGCCAGGAACTATTCCTGGCCCATTTCTTTTATTTTTCAAATTAGGCCCAGCCCATTTTTATTTTTCCGAGACCTCGGATCACGTTTTTTCGTAAAATACTCGTATATTGAGTATGATTATTTTTTCGTACTGTCACTTTAAAATTCTGTACTTATCAACTGTTTAAATTCTTTGCACTTTAATTCTTCGCAATTTACTTTCCGCAATTTAAATTCAGTCATTTAATTTACCGCCTATATGGTCGGTCACATTTTTAATTCTCACAAATCATCAACTGTTTAATTTTCTGCAAATCGTCAACTTCTTAATTTTCTGCAAATATCAAATCTTTAATTTTTTGTCAAATCATCATTTCATTTTCCGCACTTATCAACTGTCATTATTTAATTTTCGCACTTATCAAATCATCATTTAATTTCTCGCATACATCAAATCATCATTTAAATTAACGTACGCATCAAATCATCATTTAAATTTCTTGCACTTATCAACTGTCGTCATATAAATTTCTCGCATGCAAAACATCATTTAATTTATCTTCGTATGCGCCAAACCATTATTTAAATTTTACGATAAAAATCAACTGTTATTTAAATTCTCGCATTCATAAATTGCTTATTTGTTTTTTGAGTTATCACTAACACTCTCACTTTGTAGGTTTAAAATTTAAGCTTCGCTTGAAAGTACGTCTTTCTTTCCTTTTTATTTATTCAAGGCTTTCCGTAAATATTAATTATAGGCATGATATATAGAATCGCTAGAATTAAAATCAACCCACATGAACAACTTGTTTAAATAACTCGCTTTAAATGCCATGCTCATTTGATTTTAAATTCTGCTTATATTGACTGCATGTACTTGGTGGCTTCGATCCCACATCAGTTTATCATTTCAAAAACCCCTCATTTAATCTGTACTCTGTTAAGCAATCCATGATAGAATCATGTAGTAATTAATTTAATCATGCATAGTCCGATGATGAAATAGAGGGCACTCATTCAGTCTACGAAAATTTCAGTCCCATCACGCTACGGTCAGGAATAATCGATCGGTCTTGAAAATGATAACCCCGTCCGAAAATATTTTTAAAACGCTAACCCCGTCCAACGATTAATTATTCCTGAACGGTCCCGATCATGGAGAAGACTATAGTGACGATTCCTCTGAGAACCCCCTTTCAAAACGCATTTTATCAAACACCTTTTAAACACCTCTCATCAACCGGTAACCATTTTCGGATGTGACTCGGGTGCCTAACACCTTTCTGAGTCCATAATACGACCCCGAACCTTTGTCTTGGGTTTAGACCCCTTTTTTGTGCCTTTAGTTTTTTATTTATTTTATTTTTTATGCCATGACGATTAGGTTCCCTAAGCCTAGAGACAAAATTATGGTGGAGACTTCATTGCATGTTGCGAGGCGTCCTTTTACGCCGAGCATCGTAAGGTCTCAGATTCTTTGTATACTCGCGAATTTTTATTAATTTTCGGGGCGCGACAGCAAAGAAAAGCCATGGTGCATGCGCACCATGGACGTGAACCAGCAGCGGAGCAGGCCACCGAGCTGCCTGCTCCCGACATCATGTCCCGTCAACAGCCATCACCTCAGCCCCTAGCCCCGCCAGCACAACCGCCTAGCCCAGCCAGCACGACCGCTCGGCCTCCACGCGCAGCGCCCTCGTCCTCCAACCCACACGACTTCGGCCTATAAAAGGCCTCTGCCATTCAATGAAAAATGGGCACCAAAATTGCAAGGCAACCTTGCTTCTCCTCCCTCATTGATTGATAGCTCATATCGAGCATCGATCGTCACAGTTCAAGCTTGGCAGTAAGCTTTTTTTCTTTCATTTTTCATGCATTTCTTCTTCTTTAATTCATTTAGCATCCTCTTGATTAGATAAATTGCTTGTTTTTATGCCATTAATTCATATGCATGTTGTAGATTAAATACATGGTTTTAATTTGATTAATCGTTAGATAAATCGTGTGAATTAATTAGTTTTCGATAATTAACGGTTTCATCATTTTTTCGAAGTTAAACTCGGTACGTTTTAAACTAAAATTCGAGGTTAGTACAGTCGAGAAGCTGTAGAGGAGACGAGCATCTCGGTACGAAAGTTCTTTGTTTCGGCCATGGGTGGCAGGAGCTTGGCCGTCGGCAATAGCGCCGGCGACCAAGGAAAGGGATGATGAATAGTGTCATGCATTCCTTGGGCCAACGCGTCAAAGAAAGGAGAAAGCCCATCACCATTCATTTTTATTTCCTTGGGCCAGGAACTATCCCTGGCCCATTTCTTGGATTTTTCAAATTGGGCCCAGCCCATTGTCATTTTTTTTCGCAATCTCGGATCGCACTTTGTTTCGTAAAAATGGTCGTATGTTTCGTATGATTATTTTTCGTACTAACACTTTAATTTTTTGTACCTATCAACTGTTTAATTTATTCGCACTTTAATTTTCCGCAATTTACTTTCAGCAATTTAAATTCAATTTACCGCCTACATGGTCGGTCGCAAACATCAACTGTTTATTTTCTGCAAATATCAACTATTTATTTTCCGCAATATCAACTATTTATTTTTCTGCAAATATCAAACTGTTTATTTTTCTGCAAATATCAAACTGTTTATTTTCTGCAAATATCAACCTGTTAATTTTCTGCAATATCAACTTGTTTAAATTTCTGCAAATCATCAACTGTTAATTTTCTGCAATATCACTTGTTTAATTTTCTGCAAATTGTCAACTGCTTAAATTTCTGCAAATATCAAGTCTTTAATTTTTTGTCAAATCATCACTTAATTTTTTGTCAAATCATCATTTAAATTCTCGCACGTATCAACTGTCATCATTTAATTTTCGCACTTTATCAAATCAGCATTTAAACTTTCTGCACTTATCAAAGCATCATCTAAATTTTCGTAAGCGTCAAATCATCATTTCTCGCATACATCAAATCAGCATTTAAATTTTCTGCACTTATCAAAGCATCATCTAAATTTTTGAATGCGTCAAATCATCATTTCTCGCATACATCAAATCAGCATTTAAATTTTCTGCACTTATCAATTCATCATCTAAATTTTCGTATGCGTCAAATCATCATTTCTCGCATACATCAAATCAACATTTCAATTTTCGTACGCACCAAGTCATTATTTAAATTCTCGCATTCATGAATTGCTTATTTATTTTTCGAGCTATCACTAACACTCTCATTTTGTAGGTTTTAAATTCAAGCTTCGCTCGAAAGTACGCCTTTCGTTCCCTTTTATTCATTCAACGCTTTTCGTAAATATCAATCGTACGCATGATATATAGAATTGCTAGAATTAAAATCAACCCACATGAACAACTTGTTTAAAGACTTCCTTACAATGCCATGTTCGTTTGATTTTAAATTTCGCTTATATTGACTGCATGTACGTGGTGGCTTCGATCCCACATCAGTCTTATCATTTCAAAACCTCTCATTTAATCTGTACTCTGTTAAGCTATCCATGATAGAATCACGTAGTAATTAATTTAATCATGCATGGCCCGATGATGAAATAGAAGGCGCTCATTCAGTCTTACAGAAAATTCAGTCCCATCACTACGGTCAGGAATAATCGATCGGTTCAATGATCAATTATTCCTGAATGGTCCCGATTGTGGAAAAGGCTAAAGTGACAATTCCTCTGAGGGCCCCCTTTTCAAACGCATTTTTATCAAACACCTTTTAAACACCTCTCTTATCAACCAGTAACCGTTTTCGGATGTGACTCGGGTGCCTAACACCTTCCCGAGACCATAATACGACCCCGAACCTGTCTGGGGTTCAGACCCCTTTTTTGTGCCTTTAGTTTTTTATTTATTTTATTTCTTTATGCCATGACGATTAAGGTTCCCTAAACCTAGCGACAAAATTAGGGTGGCGACGTCATTGCATGTTGCGAGGCGTCCTTTTACGCCGAGCATCGTAAGGTCTCAAATTTCGTCGTACACTCGCGAATAACTTTTTTGTTAATTTTCGGGCGCGCGATAGTTTGGCAACTTCACTGGGGACTTTAGGGTCTCAAATTTTATTTTTTTGAGAGGTGTTTATTTGTTTATTTACCAGCTTTGATAAATTGCTGGCCTGTTTATTTATTCGCTTTGATATCAATTGCCATATGCATTTCATAGTGCCCTACACCCCGGGTACAATTACCAAATTAGGAGGGTAGTAGTGACGCCCTGGGACACATGTCCTGGGTAGTGTTCACCAATCCCAACTCGGATGAACCCCTAAAGCTAGTCGAAAGGTTACACGATTTCGCAAGGAATCGGGACACTGGACGACACTTTAGGGACCTTTTCATGGTATCATCCGGGAACCGTTCAAGCCAGTTAGAAAAGTCAGAATCAGAGCCTCAGCACATGCACCATTATCATATCTGCTTTGTCGTGGCTCTATTTAATCTTGCTGCCATGATTTCTATTTTTTGCAATTTTTATTTTATACGAACTATAAATTTCTTGCACGCACAGGTTATTTTGGCACTTAAAATTTCTGTCCCACAGGGCCCATTTTTGCTCATTCGAAATGACGGCACCTACACTTCTTTTATGCATTGTCTTTTCGTCCCCCCCCCCCAAATTACCAAGTGAAAGAATGGCCGAAAGATTGAATAAGCAAGCAGGGAGGCCTCGGGATTGCTCGCCTATGCTTTCTCTTATTTCCTTTCCCTTGTCTATTTTTTTTCCAAGTTAACAATGATTCCCGAAGAACAAGTTGCTCCTCGCACACTCCCCATAACCAAAGGTCCAATGCGGCTAATACTTGGGAAGGTTCAAGCTTTGGAAGAAAGAGTAAAGAAGCTCGAAATATAGGTTCAGTCGGCTATGAAAAGCATCACACCAGTCGAGAAAGAACAGGATGGGATGGCACTTACCCCTTTGTCTAGTGCTCCAAGCCCATCTAAATCTCAACCATCATCCATTGTCGGGATTCTACGGCAATGGCAGGATCCTATCGGAAGTTCCATGCTCACTGTAATTAGACAGAGCAGTAACCCTCCAAGTAGCACGCCTTCTGGTCATTCCCCCAATATTTCCGCCCATCTTGGGGCCGTTCTATTCAACTCATAAAGCCTAAACCACCACAAGTCCAGCTTCCCGAGGAGCATCATGCTCAGCCGCGTTTATCTTATGATAGCCCTTCTGACATGATGGCCGAACAGAGAATCAAGTTAAAAAGAATCGGTGGACCCACAACAAAAACAGCGCCTCTGAGCACACTTTCTAGTAAAGAAAACATTAGTCCTGTCTTCCAACGGCTTGGCTCAAAACGACCTCCGCCACCGCAAATGCCGCAGCCCACACGAAACAAATGATGTGGCTCACCGAGTCAATCGGGAATCCAGAATAACCAAGAACCAATGCCACCTCTCCCCCTTCCAGCAGAGGAAATCTACAGGCACCTCGCAGTTGGGCAGATTGTGCCAATCCCATCCCAATTTCTACAACCTCCTTACCCAAAGTGGTATGATCATAACTCTAGATGCGAGTACCATGTCGACGCTCAGGGTCACACTCTAGAAGGATGCTTGCCCTTTTACTTGAAAGTTAGGCATTTAATCAAGAGCGGATGGGTCTCCTTTGAAAGTCCGACCGAAGGACCTAACACAACCACTGACCCTCTTCCGAGACAGGCCCTAAGTGTTGGAAGAGAGAGTGTTAGTTCGAAAGAAGAGATCGCGGATTCCTTAGTATCAAGACTGACCGAAGGAGAGCTCTCCCTTACGCTAGCCAGAAGAGGTTATGTACAGCGCCCTGAAGACATCAATCCAAGCCCTTTCGCGGCCGAAATCGTCAACTCGGATTCAACCACAGTCGTTGTAGCTCCGGATTTCCATATTTGCACACTCGGAGAAGAAGTGTCGTCTCAAGGCTTGGCCATTTTTGTGAAGAAGTCTGGGGGGGCCTCCACGTAATTAGACCGCCACCACGCTTCCTGATGTCTCATTGTAATATGTATGCATATTTTATTGTCTTTTATAGGAACTCGCGTTCCCCTTCGGTTTAAAAATAAATAAATATATTTAACCCTCTCTTCGAGCGTCTTATACTGTTCGCGTTTCAGGATGAACATTGATTCAGTTGGTTTTGATAAACCATGTCTTTACTAGTGAAGAAAGTATCACCGCAACTAAGAATGAGGCCGGGATTCCACGCAAATCGGTCCATTTAAAAGAAAGGGCGGAAAAGGAGATAGTCCCTCATCAGGAGAGGTCTTGGGGGCAAGCAACGAAGTTCAAAAGAATGTTGATCCAAAAAACACAAGACTCAAACGCACGCCATAGTCAAGCCTATGACTATAAACAAGGGCGCTTCGTGGGAGGCAACCCACGTGTTCTTTTCAATTATTCTATTTTTTGTTAATTTTAAATTCAACATCTTGGGATACCTTTTCCCTATGAATTTACTATTTAACTGTCTCTTCATTTCAGGTGCAATGAGACTTGTAAACTTGGGGGCAAGCGACGAAGTTCAAAAGAATGTTGATCCAAAAAACTTCAACGAGACTTGTAAACTTGGGGGCAAGCGAATGAAGTGACGACCAAAGGAAGGCGTTGAAAAATGTCAAAGCTCATTTTTCAAGGAAGTTGTCCTTTATGTTTACAATTTCCCCTTTTCGCAATTTATGTTTCTGTAGATTATGGTTTCACAATTTCTATTTCCGTAGTTTTACATTTCAGGTGCAACGAGACTTATAAACTTGGGGGCAAGCAAATGAAGTGACGACCAGAAGAAGTTGTCGGAAAATGTCAGAGCTCATTTTTCAGGGAAGTTGTCCTTTTACATTTTTGCAATTTCCGTTTCCGCAATTTACGTTTCCGTAATTTATGTTTTCGCAATTTACATTTTCGCAATTTTTAAATTTCCACTATCTACATTGTTGCAAGAGTGCGTGCGTCATGTTGGCTAAAATCCTTAGTATTCGCAAAATTTTCTCTTTATACATGTGCAACTTGGGCTAAAAAAAAAAAGGAAGAAGAGGGGAAAACAAAAATCCCACATTTTTTAATGTTTTTGAATCAAACATATTCATCATTTTTATCACGTCACGGATAACTTGAGCGTTCATTAGAAATTATATGAAACATACATGATCTTGTTTGTTAACTCTTATATCCATGGCATGTTTAGACGTAAGCAATCACAAACATATCCCTGTGAGCATTTTGGGCCTTCACGCCTTATTTCTTTCATGAGTATAAATGCTAAACTAGGTGCTAGTTAGATTTGCATAATATCCAGGGTACATGAACCGTCAGACATGGGATAGCAGTAAGATGACATTGGACTTTGCTTTGCTTTTCTTCCATATTTTCATTTTTAACCTTTTTGCCCTTAAATACATACTTTGTACACCATGTACGATTCTATTAAACACTCAAACCCAAGCCTCTTATTCTCCTAACCAAGTGAGTAGTGCTCGACTGGGACCACTAAACTGGAGTACACATTAAGCAAGGGAATGACAAGGGAGCCCTTAAAGGATCGCTGACAAATCAATGTCGAAAGAAGGCCAAATAAGTCAAGACTTGGAAGCTTCCGCCAAAGACAGAGAGGATGACAGACCAAATAAAAATTGTACTTGCTTTGCTGGCTAAAAAAAGAAAAAAAAAAGGAAAATTGTTCAAGGAACACAAGCAAGCAAGTACAAAAATGGTCAAAAGATAACAATGAAAAGGGGGAGATATCATTCCCCGTAAAAATTCAAAAGTTGGTGCGCTTCGTCAATAAAGGAGTGATGATCTCTAAACAAAAAAGAGATATCATTCCCTGCAAAGATTCAAAAGTTGGTGCGGTTCGTCAAAATGATCTCGAAATCAAAAGGAGAGCATTCAAGGAACACCAAAACAACAGCAAAAGCAAGCACAAAATAAAAATGGTCCAACATCAACGGCGAAATAATCTCAAGAAGATCATCGCAAAACTTGGGCACGGTGCCCTCCAAATAATCCCGAAGGAACATCTCAAGCAGAGATTCAACAATTTGTGCACTTTGCTTTCACCACAATCAAATCATCAAGCATCGTTCACCGCAATTTGTCCTCATCGCAATCAGTCGTCGAGCACAAACTCATTAAAATCTTTCGCCCCAAAAAAAAAACACAACACAACACTTTCTTCTACAAAATCCTCCTTTTTTCGCAATCTCGGATCGCACTTTGTTTCGTAAAAATGTTCGTATGTTTCGTATGATTACTTTTTGTACTAACACTTTAATTTTCTGTACCTATCAACTGTTTAATTTATTCGCACTTTAATTTTCCGCAATTTACTTTCGGCAATTTAAATTCAATTTACCGCCTATATGGTCAGTCGCAAACATCAACTGTTTATTTTCTGCAAATATCAACTATTTATTTTCCGTAATATCAACTATTTATTTTCCGCAATATCAACTGTTTATTTTTCTGCAAATATCAAACTGTTTATTTTTCTGCAAATATCAACCTGTTAATTTTCTGCAATATCAACTTGTTTAAATTTCTATAAATCATCAACTGTTAATTTTCTGCAATATCACTTGTTTAATTTTCTGCAAATCGTCAACTCCTTAATTTCTGCAAATATCAAGTCTTTAATTTTTCGTCAAATCATCACTTAATTTTTCGTCAAATCATCATTTAAATTCTTGCTCGTATCAACTGTCATCATTTAATTTTCGCACCTTATCAAATCAGCATTTAAATTTTCTGCACTTATCAAAGCATCATCTAAATTTTCGTATGCGTCAAATCATTATTTCTCGCATACATCAAATCAGCATTTAAATTTTCTGCACTTATCAAATCATCATTTCTCGCATACATCAAATCAGCATTTAAATTTTTGGCACTTATCAAATCATCATTTCTCGCATACATCAAATCAGCATTTAAATTTTCGTACGCACCAAGTCATTATTTAAATTCTCGCATTCATGAATTGCTTATTTATTTTTCGAGCTATCACTAACACTCTCATTTTGTAGGTTTTAAATTCAAGCTTCGCTCGAAAGTACGCCTTTCGTTCCCTTTAATTCATTCAACACTTTCCGTAAATATCAATCGTACGCATGATATATAGAATTGCTAGAATTAAAATCAACCCACATGAACAACTTGTTTAAAGACTTTCTTACAATGCCATGTTCGTTTGATTTTAAATTTCGCTTATATTGACTGCATGTACGTGGTGGCTTCGATCCCACATCAGTCTTATCATTTCAAAACCTCTCATTTAATCTGTACTCTGTTAAGCTATCCATGATAGGATCACGTAGTAATTAATTTAATCATGCATGGCCCGATGATGAAATAGAGGGTGCTCATTCAGTCTTACAGAAAATTCAGTCCCATAACTACGGTCAGGAATAATCGATCGGTTCAACAATCAATTATTCATGAACGGTCCCGATTGTGGAAAAGACTAAAGTGACGATTCCTCTGAGGGCCCCCTTTTCAAACGCATTTTTATCAAACACCTTTTAAACACCTCTCTTATCAACCAGTAACCGTTTTTGGATGTGACTCGGGTGCCTAACACCTTCCCGAGACCATAATACGACCCCGAACCTTTGTCTAGGGTTCAGACCCCTTTTTGTGCCTTTAGTTTTTATTTATTTTATTTCTTTATGCCATGACGATTAAGGTTCCCTAAATCTAGCGACAAAATTAAGGTGGCGACTTCATTGCATGTTGTGAGGCGTCCTTTTACGCCGAGCATCGTAAGGTCTCAAATTTCATCGTACACTCGCGAATAACTTTTTTGTTAATTTTCGGGGCGTGATACACATGAAACAACCAAAAACCCTCTTTAAGCTTACATCAGAGATGCTTGTAGGAAATAGGGTGTCAATATTTAAGGTAGATTGGTTATTTCTGGGAAACGTTAATAGTCAAAAGAGGGTAATAAACAGAATTTAGATTGACTACTTAGTTTTAGCCATGACGGCAAAAACTTAATCATGGAAGGTAGAGTTGATCACCAAGTTCCAAGTTTTCCATCTTTGATATTGCTCTTGTAGTAATTAAGTAACAATTCACCTCCACTAAATCATCTTGCACCAATTGCACAATAAAACTAACTCACTATGTCCCCACACCAATAAAACCTGAAGATAATAAAAGTAAAAAATAATATCAACTAGGCGTGGGTTATTTTTACAAGGAAAAGGATAAAGAAAAATATATATTACAAATAGAGAGGAGTAAATGACGATGATGATGAATAAGAGTATGCAGGAACGAGGGAGAAATCACTCTTCTCCTATGCTTGCATGGTTGCCGAGAGAGGGAGGGAATCAGTGATGGTGAAATTGAGAGTGAGAGATGGTAATTCGGCGGTGAGGAGAGAGGGATGGTGCTACGGTGATGGTGATTCGGTGGTGGGGGAAAGGGATGATGCGGTGGTGAAGAGAAAGTGATAATGGTTGGCAGCGGTGGATGGTGGCCGAGAGTTGGTGATGCGATGAGGGTGAGAGCGATGGGAGATGACGATTGAGCCGGCGGGAGATGGTGATTGAGGTGGTGATGATTTGAGGGAAGGACTTGAAAGGATAAGGTTATGTGAGAATTTTAATTAAGGAAGAAAATTTTCGGTTTCTTTACCGAATCCCGTTCCGTTCCAAAATTAATTTCGAGTATTACCTTTCCGATCGAAAATTTTCGATACCCAGAATTAAAAAAACTGGGGCAAAAAATCAAAATTTCGGGTAACGGAAATTTTGCCCACCCCTAATATATTGAATTAATTATATATTAAAATATTATATATATTGCGGTATATTTAGTGCGGGTATTGTAGCGGATAAGCACTATTCATACTCACATCTATACCCACAATTTATGAATGCGGGTATATCCATACCCGCAAAATACTCACAATGTGCAGATAATACCCACCTATAATTACAGGTATTGAACGGATATCCATATCCGCGGACGGAATTTTCATCCCTAGTTCAAAGTAATACCCAAAGTATCTCAACTCTCAAGATATGCCTTGCTGTCAATCTCACTAGTCATTAATTATGTGTGACCAATAAAATCGGTTGTGCATAAAGAAATGCAACACAAAAAAAAATAAAAAAAATAAACTCTGTATATAAATCAATCCATAAGGAATTATTCTAATTTGATGAGAATATTTAAATTTAAATTTTAGATATTATCCAATGGTCTTGAGAATAAATAAATAGATAATTCATTAGTAAAAATAGAATAAAACAAATCAAATGAAGAATAAAAGAGAAGAAACGATATGGGTATTAAAAAAATTAAATTATGTGCTACAATTAATTATCCTTTCTTTAATGAAATTTTTGGTTCTAGATCTCGGTCATCTAACAAGAGTAACAAGGGTGCCAACTGCCAAGTGGGGAGGGGCATTAAAGTAACTTTATCAGAAAGTGGGCCAAAAACAAAGCTTCCATTTGGCATCTTCTCCTACTTTGTTCCCAAGTTTCTATTTTGACCCCAAACTAATTTTTCTTTTCTTTTTACACCCCTAAACCCCATGGTAACCAATTTACATGAATTCAGATTGCAACATAGAATAGTAGTTAGCGTTAACATCTTCAAATTCCCACAACCCATCTCCTCCTCCTCCTCCTCCTCCGTTAAAAAACAACCCATCATCTCCTTCAACAAGAAACCCATCTTCTAGATCTCTGTTAGGAATCCCAAGCTCGTCATCAGAAGCTTCTAGAAGGTGTTTTATAACCCTCTCTTTCTCATCCTCCACCTCGTCTTCTTTCAAGAAATCAAAAGACGAGGAGGAGGAGTAGGAAGAAGATGAGGACAAGTAGTCTTCCGTTAAGGTTGTCGGTACGGCGGCAGTTGGGTCCGTACTAATTTCTGTTGTCGGAGAGATTTCTTGCTGGAGGGTAGCGATGAGGGAGGAAAGATCTTGAGATGGGTCCTCTTCTTCTTCTTCAAGAAGAGAGAGGATATGGTTATACGACGATTTCCGCCGTTTGCTCTCTTCAACTTCCTCACCGTTAAGGAGGTTTTGGGCGTTTTCCTCCCTCTGCCGTTTTAACGGAGTCTCTGTCATTTAAAAATGCAAGGAAGAGAGAAAAAAATTAAAACGTTCGAGGACTTAAAGTGTAAGAGAGAGAATGGAGGCAGGAGAGATGATGAGAGAGAAGGGGTGAGGGAGTCGTGTGTATATATATATATATAGAGGGGATGAAGTGTGTGTGGTTTGTGGTTTGTGGTTTGTGGTTTGTGGTTTGTGGTTTCTTGGTCAAATGAGTGAAAAGAGAGAAAAAAGGATGCAGTTTTTAATGCAATTATTTATTTTTTGTTTTTCTCAAGTCCGAACCACGAGAAATGCCAGAAGTATACTCCTTCCTTCCATCACTAATAAAATAATTTCTTGGTAGAAGTAAAAAAAAAAGTTTATCACTAAAAAAATATTATTTTTATTTCAATAAAAAATAATATTTTTATTAGGAAGTAATTTTATTAGTATTTAATAGTGCCATGTCATTTCATTTATCAACTCACATGAATACTAATTTTTTTTAAAATAATGTACTGAGTTCAGGTATATTTACGTTGGGTTGGTCAATTAAAAAAAAGTGTTCTTAAGTTATTAACAGTTGATTTCAATTCGTACACAAAAATTAAACACATAAAGTATGAGAGTATTAAATTACTTGTACGAACCACTTGTTCGTTAATTTTTATATTTTCAAAAAAAAAAAAAAGAAGAAGAAGGAAATAAAGGTTGCACGTGAAAGGTTGTGATAGGGTTAATGAGTTGGTGGTGCACATTTATTTTGGGCCGTTGGATTTTGGTGCTGTGTAAAACCAATGGTCCTAAAATGAGGTGGATGGTTATCCGAAAAAGTAAGATATTAAAACTCAATACCTAGAAGATGACAAATGGTTTATCTTATTTATGTTGAATTGTTAAGAGAAATTCTAAATTTTTTAATTAAAATTTTAAATTCAAATATTTAAAATAGAATGATAAAAGAATTATTCATTTTTAAAAGTTTAACAGTACTCGAACGAGATTATATCTAGAAAAAATACAAAAGCAGAAATATGGCACCTTCCTTTTTTTCTTATTACATTCTCTTAAAAATACACTTGTAAGTAGTAAGTTATAAATTCAATCTATAATATAGTGAATATTGAATAATTAATTTTTTACTTCATCCGTTCTTAAATAAATGATGCCTAACTCACTTTTAGGGAAATTAAAAAAATAATTGATTTATGTTTTTAATGTATTTTTAGTTAAATACTCTCAATAACTTTCGTAAATATAGTCAATCAAAATTAATTTTTATTTTTCAATATATTAGAATGATAAAAGTACAAAAAGAAGTGACTTGAGAGTCATTTTTCGAAAGAGAAAGGGAATGGATTTTAACTTTTTATAACAAAAAAATTACATAAGGTTTATTTAAAATGTAGTATAGTTAAATAATTTTATTAGTTTCAGTACATAATTTCTTAAACAAATAGTCATATTACGAGACTAGTTAGGGAGTAAAATTGAAAGAACGACCACTACTACCAATCCTTTTACCCTCACATGTCACTCAAATTGTTTTTTTATCTCATCTTTTGAGAAATTCCATTCTAATATTGTTAACGTTATGCAAGTACTCCAAATCCAAATTTATAAATTCTCCAAGAAGAACTGAGTTTTCCTCGTAAGAATAAGTTTACTCTTCATTATTTTTAAACATTTAATTAAACTTAAAGTCTTATTTTGATCACTAAGGCATAAAATAAAATATAAAAGGGTAATATTATGGAGTCATTTTTTATGCGGTGACCCATCATTCATCTTCAAATAATTTTTTACACGATCTAGATCGGCCCTTTTTTATATGGATATTTTTCAATACCGCGATTCTTGTTTCAACTTATTAAAATGTTCATTAACTTATTGTAGTGATATTTATATTAATTTTGTATTTTTTTGATAAATTTGGAGGTTGACAATTTTTTCTTTAAAAAAGGGGGGGGGGGGGGGGGGGGGGGGGGGGGGGGGGGGGTGGGGGGGGGAATAAATTGTGGGCCGGCATCATGCATGTGTGTGAGTCTTTACATCAAATTCCTTTTTATCCATAAAGTTGCTTGAATCAACGGTGTGGATTGAATTTCAATTGACCTATCAAGTACTCATAGCTTGTGTGTGTGTTTTTCAAGATGCAGTGGATAGTGATAAATAAAAGCACAATAAAGTCATTGAATCAAAGGTGATTGTGTTTGGGGAAAATGATAAAAAGAAAAGAAAAGAGGATCGTTCACCGGACTTCACTTTAACTTCAATGGCAGGCAGGCAGGCAGGTAAAGAACTGGTCAGTGGGATATGTTTGTCTACAAACAGGCTTGGCTCCGGTGAATAAAAGTTATATCAAACCCTCTCTTTTTTCATAATTTCTAAATTAAACTTTTATTGTTTATTGGGTGATACTCTCTCCGTTTATTTTTAATTGTCACTTTCCTACGTTTTTCTACTGTTTGGAGTACTTGTCATTTTATTTTTTTTGGGTAACAGTATTTTACACCCTTGTACTATCGCCGAAAAACAGATACCTCCCATGTACTTTAAAACGTCCATGACACCCCCCTGAACTAATGTTCCCGTGCAAAAAGGTTTTTAATGCACATTTTTACAATTCTAAAAAATTCTAAAAATTCTAAAAAAAATGTAAAAATTCTAAAAAAAATATAATTAACCTAATGTATAAGAAACATTGTAAAAAATTTCAAAAATTCACAAAAAAATGTAATTAATTATGGACAGAAGGACCTTTTTGTCCGAAAACAATAGTCCGGGGGGGTGTTATGGACGTTTTAAAGTACAGGGGAGGTATCTGTTTTTCGGCGATAGTACAGGGGTGTAAAATACTATTACCCCTATTTTTTTCGAAGCATATATTTTGTTCAAATGATAATTTTTTTTTATTGAATCAACCTAATTTGATGATGGTGTGGTAATTTGAGTGGAAATTAGAAGAAAAAATAAAACAATGAGAAATAAAATAAGTCCGTAAATCAATGGCTTACGTTTTTCTACTATTCCAGAAAGACATTTAAAAGTAAACGGGGGAGTATTTATGATATAATTATTAAAAAATATAAAATGAGTAAAAATAAACTAAAAATATATAATTAAAGAGATCTGAACTCAAATGTTAATTATATGCGAACAGACTAACTAACATTATTTTAACGTCTTTAGGCATTATGCAAGGGATTTAACATTTAATTTAAATTTGACAAGAAACTAAAAGCAAAGGAAATAGTAGGTAATAACGAGAGAAAGATGAGGGCATTATGAGAATCTTGGTACATCTGAACTGAGGCGGGGCGAATGGTGACAGAAGAAGAAGATGACGGAGAAGGAGTGTCTGTCCTTTAGGGACAAGTTGTGGATTTGTTTGTTCACGGGCGCTTATCTTTTCTTCTTGTGACCATACGTTTCATGGGCTGCATGCATTTGCTTGCTCATTTTCCTATTAATTCCTCGTGTTGTGACTAATAGCCTACCTTTATCAAGATAACTTCAAAACCATGTCACCGTGCTGTGACTAATGTGAATCCACGCACACAATATAAAACACCTAAATTTCAAATCTAGGTCGATTAGCA
This sequence comes from Viola odorata, assembly GCA_963691705.1. NCBI lineage: Eukaryota > Viridiplantae > Streptophyta > Magnoliopsida > Malpighiales > Violaceae > Viola > Viola odorata. The sequence goes on along the minus strand of OY829543.1, from coordinate 32,885,405 downwards.
GTAAAAAAGATCCGATTCGAACACATTTAAAATTAAACCCGGTGAACGTAATTTGAGTGGTGGCATATTGAATAAAACTCAAGTTTAATTATGGAATCTATTTCCAAATCAGTTCACAAATAATTTGGTCATTTTTGCGTACACACCAAAGAAGGTGCGGTGATTTAAAGATGAAGCATCTCATGTTCCATGTACACATCACTAAAAGGATTCTTTAATTGCAACACCACTTAATAGCTACTCCCATGATGCATACAGATCTTTATTCTTTTCAAATCTCAATTTCTTTGAATATTAAACCCAACTTCGATTAGATAAAAAAAATATTTCAATATTTTATGTCCCGTCTGATACAAAATAACTTCATCAGAACATATACATTCAAGATGATTAAAATAAATAAAAATAAGCGCAAAAATATTCTAAAACACTTGAGATATTATCTTCTTTTTAAATGATATAGTCTCTGCCATTTGCGATCCTAAACTTTAGCCTTTGACGTTTCCATATGTTTAAAATTTTCATTCAAAATCCTAACAAAAAATTTAAAAAAAAAATTATACTACAAAATTATATTTAAAATATTACAATATAATAAAAATCAAAAAATTATAAAAAAAGCAGACAAATGGAGATTGATTTTCTTGTTTAATAATTAAAAAATAATAAAACAAGAGAAAGTAAGAAATTATAAAAAAAATAGAAAAAATTATAAAAAATAGGAGAAAGTAAAAATATTAGATAAAAGTTCAAAATATTACATAAAAATATAAAAAATTATTAACAATATATAAGGAATTTTAAAAAATTACAAAAAAACTAAGTAGCTAACTCCATAAAGCTAAGTACAATTCGTTATATATTCTTATGTAATTTTTTATTTAATTTTTATATTTCTTCTATTTTTCATATTTTTTAATTTTTAATTTTTTTATAATTTCTTACTTTCTCCGGTTTCTCTTATTTACTTTAATTATTAAAAAATATTATCGTAAAAGAAATCAATCTCCATTTTCTCTACATTGTTTAATTTTTTTTAAAAATTTTTATTATAATATTATAATATTTTTAATGCTCCGTTAGAATTTTGGACAAAATATTTAATGGCAAGAACTAAAATTTAAAACATAGGGAAACATTAGAAATTAAAGCTTAGGGTCGCAAACGTGAGTGACTATTGTTTAAAAAAGACAATACCTTAAGGATCTTAAAATATTTTTCCCATAAAAAAATTACTTTGTTGTGATTACAAGTGGTAACAAACTTCTCTATCCCTAATTAAGATATCGAGTTCAAGTTTTTGAAATGGAGAAACTTTTACTAGGAGAGTTATACACCTCTTCTGGGATCTAGATAGTTCTTGAATGAAATTAGTCGCAACAGAAAGGATACACGAGAAAAAAAAATAAAAAAAAAGAAAAATATTAAAAAAGAAAGCCAATGACCCGACAAAGCAAAAACAATTTGTTTTTTTATTCCAAAAAAAAAAAGCAGAGACTTAGTGGGAGGTAGTGTAAGCAAATTACATTTGTTTAATTAATTATAGAGATTATTTAATTAATTTGCGTGTTCTAAGCTGTCTGTTTGGCTTACAATATTTGTTGAGTAGTGTATAAATTTATAAATTAATTAGTCAATTGATATTTTTTTATTTTTCTTTTTATATATATAATACAATTAATTTCAAATCAAAAAGATACAGAGAACATCCGAGAAGATTGAAAGTAAAAAATAGTATTTTTAATATAATTTCTTGTACTTCTGTAATTATAAAGTTATTTTAATTGTGTAGTTTTTAAGATCTAAATCACTTCATCACGTGCATCTCTAACAAATAACACATTGATCTGCGTATAATTTTATTTTATTTTTGGAAAGGTGTATAGTTATTTTAGGACTACTAATGTTGCGCAGTTCAGGTGGGGGCGAGAGCAATGAGGATCTAGATTGCATTAGTTGTCATTAGGAGTGGACAAAAACCGGCTCAAACTGGGAACTGAACCGGAATCGACGATTTGGTTCGGTTTTTTTTTATAAAAAAAAAGTAAATTGAACTGAATAGAACCATACTGTCCCGGTTCAGTCCGATTCTCTAACTCTGAAAATTCCAAACTGGACCGTAGAATTGAGAGAACTGGCTCTTATATATATTTATTTATATATCTATATAAATAAATATATATGCACATTAATATTAAGGTACAAATTTAGTTCATTAGTTAAAATTTTACCTATTATCTTAAAAGGGAGAGGTTCAAATCCCCAAGCTTGCATTTTATTTTTTTCTTTCTAAACTTAACTTCTTATCTTTGCTTTTTCCTTCTAAACTTAATTAAAATTCCTCATTTTTTCTTTTTTTGTTATTTTAAATATAAAATTTTACTACGGATATTTTCTAAACTTAATTTCACATCTTTCTTTTTTTCTTCTAAACCTAATCAAAATTCATCATTTTTTTCTTTTAAACTTGATTAAAAGTCCTTATTTTTTTCCTTTTCTTTTTTTATTTTAAATAGAAAAAATTATTAAGGAAGTTATATAAGAATTATTATGAGTAAAAGACATTCTCTTTTAAACTTTTAAACTTAACTAAAAGTCTAAAAGTCCTCATTTTTTTCTTTTATTTGTTATTTAAATATAAAATTTTACTACGAATGTTTTCTAAACTTAACTCCACATCTTTCTTTTTTTTCTTCTAAACTTAATTAAAATTCATCATTTTTTTATGATTTAGATTTATGGTATCTATATTTCAATGTCATTATTTACCTGAGTTATTTGTTTAGAGGTTTGGGATTTAAATTGTATTAATGTGTTACGTAATACATGAGTATAACTAATTAACTATTGTATTGTTCAATGATATTTTTGAAGCTTTAAATGTAAGTGATATAATCTTATCTTCATATGAAACATGATTATACTTGAAAATTCTTCATGTGTATATATTAGGCTCGATATGAAGCACGATACTTCTTGACTAGATATTTGTTAAATATATTCACTACATTTAAATATATTAATACTCCTTATTTATTAATATTTAGTCACTTTAATTTTTTATATATTTTGTATCATAAAATTTATCATACTAAAATATCTTTATAATATTAGGTTATTATTTATAAATTGATAAATCAAAACATTATTTTAAAAAAAATCAAAACTGCGTGTTTAACACAGAAATGACGTCGTTTTAAGAAAACACCAAAACGTCGTCGTTTTGAGAAAAATGAACAGAATCAATTCTGAACCAGAACCGACCCGGATCGAACCGGAAAAATTAAAATCAAACCGAACCAAATAAAAAAATTCGATTCGGTCCGGTTCTAATCCAACCAGAACCGAATTTTTTTAATTCAGTCTGGTTCTAGGCCCAAAATCAGACCGAATTGGGCCGTGTACACCCTAGTTGCCATATCTGCCAGTAATTAAACAACTGTCTTAGTCTTAATTATAATTTGATTATTATTATATTCCATTTGTCGTGCAAAGTATCTTCTAGATTGAAATTTTAATAAAGTAGATTACTGAATAGTTTTAATTAAAAAAATGTGGTTAATTATTGGCAATCAAACCAATTATACATCAACAGTACTGGAAGAAACAAGAACAAACAACCAATTGTCTGAAACAAACAGTGTCTGGATTTTGCAGATTAATTTTAGTTTTATCGGTTTAGATCCACTCTTTAATTAATAACAAATCAGCAGTTGAGCGTGACAATCTAACATTTTATCCATAAAAAGTAAGCTTCAACAACGGTGGAAGGATTCTGACATCTCTTTAAAATACCAAACATTCAGATATTGTAAATAAAAAATTAATAGAAACATTTCACCAAGTCTTAGCTAATTTAGTTTCTTATTCAGGAAAGATTTTTAATAATAAAATATTCACAACAAATAAATACTGGAGAAATAAAAGCTTACAATCTCTCGCCATTATATGAAATAGTGTCCGTTTTGAACCTGAGCCCTTATGGTTTTGATTGAACATTAATTTCTCATACTTTTACTATCTAATTACTTGTAAATTGAGTAGTAAAACTATTAATTTCTATAGATTCTCCCTAGGAGTGTAAGAAAATCGGACCGAACCGAAACTGAATTTTTTTTACCCGAACCGTATCTTTTCGGTTCGGTCCGGTTCTACCCAACTAGAACCGTAAATTTTCAGTTCGGTCCGATTCTCAGAATATAAAACCCGTAAAATTGAACCATAGAACCGTATGAACCGGATATATATATAAACTATCAAAGTTGAGCTTTGCTTCAGTGGTAAAACCGTTGCCTTCCTTTTTAGAGGGAAGGGGATTCACAAAAAAAAAATTCGAACCTTTTCAGTTAGGCTTGGGTTTCCCAGCCCATCAGGAAGGAGAAGAGGGAAGTTGCTATTTGGTTGGTTTGGTGATGGACCGAGAATCTCGCCCATCAAAAGAAGAGAGATTACAACTAAACGGTGTGTTTAACAATTAAACGACGTCGTTTAAAAAAAAACCGAAAACTGATACCACTATATCGAGATATTTTATCTATTTTTCCCAAAAAATGGATATCTCTAGAAAAAAAATTTAGTTCACCAGAACCGGAAATTTCAATTCGGTCCAGTTCTAGCCCAAAAATTGGACCGAACCGGCCCGTTTTCACCCCTAATTCTCCCTACTTTTGTAGAAATTACTTGGAGGCTGATAAAAAGGAGAACATCACCTGCCGAGCACAAAATCAGACATCCAAAACTATCTTGGCCGTAGGCTTGGCCAACACAGTCGCGATAGAAGTCTCCACTTTGGGCAAAGCGCAAGGATGTGAAGTGACAGTTGCAACAGAAAATGTGATTTGAGGGATTTGCTGCATTGAAGATTTTCAGCAAGAATCTTTAACTGGATCTCCCTCTCAGAACAATATTTTGAATTTTCCAACAAATAATTTTTGGATTTGTATTTTTATCTTCCTTTATCCTTATCTTTTATTTTTGAAAGAGAGAGAGTAGAACTAGGAAGTAGTGAAGCTTATAAGCTGCTAGAAACCCTTTGAGAATGAGACTCTCTTTTCTCTTTTCCAGACCTCGACTGTAAACAGTTATGCTTTGTAAATTCAAGTTCTGGAATTTATGGATTTAATTCCTTTCATGCAAATAACAAAATCATTTTCCTCCATGAATATGTCCGGCTAAATACCCGTTCTTGGTAAGGGATGTTGAGCCAAGTTTCTTATGCTTCGTGAGATCTAAGTATTCTTAATAATCTTTTATCTCTGTAATTATTTATTTTCTAGTTTAACAAATCGCTTTCTTGTTAAAGTTTAGAATTGATCACTCTTAGATTTTAGCTGGGAAGTTGCAGTCAACCTAGAAGGAGACGAGCCAAACCGGATAGGCCAAGTGGACAATTAGACCTTGAGATAGGCTAGAGAACATGAATAATATAACTCAGACCCGATTGACAACCGAGGGCCTTAAGTGCGAGGTAAACTTGAGTTAGGCGTTGTCTTCCCCTACGCCATTGATGACGATTGTGCTACCTTTCAATCTAATCAAGCCATCAACCAAGGTAGTAAACCCTTTAACCAGCAAGGTGCTATTTAGTTAGGATTGTCTAGTAGGGAGTACCCGCTAGGGACTTTGATAAAGAAGGGAAGTAGGAGTGTACAAGAGTCCTTGCATTCCATAGCAACGCTATAGAGACGAAGATGAACATCATTGAATCAGTGATCGAAGCATAAGAAACACAGCTTTCAAAACGCCCTTACCAGGAATTTCCAACCCAGCTATTTTATCTTGGCCAAGCCCCTAACCAAGCCCATTTTATTGTTTAAATTGTTGTTCTTTTATTTTCAGTTTCAGAATCAAACGAACTAGCTCAGTGACGAGGAAGTCAACCCAAAAACTACACACCCGAGAAGTCTCTGTGGACGATCCTCTTACCACCATCTGTATGCCCTTTATGGGTCGTGATAAGTTGTAACGCATTCTCATTTCATACTCATTTTACAACTATTTTTTACGCCTTCGGCGGGCAATCAAATTGTAGCGTCGTTGCCGGGGACTTCTAACGGTGTTTTGTTGTTTTTATTTTTGCAGTTGATGACCAGGTCCTCTGGTGTAGAATTACTCGTATATAATCCTAAACTCACAAGGATCGAGACTAAAAGAAAAGCAAGCGAATCAGAAATATCTGATTCACAGGCAAATTCTAACTCCGACAATGAGCTTGGCCGAGTCGTAGGCCAAGAAGAACCACAGGTTCCAAACATGGAAGAAAATCAACAAGAGCGGACTATGAGGTTACTGAATAGAGGAGCTGAACAGGAGACCTATTCCTGTATTCAGCTTGCCCCCGTACAAAATGATTGGTCCATAAAGACCAATATAATAGCCAACCTTACAAAGTTCCATGGACATTCTAATGAAAACTCATACACCCACCTAAGGAACCTACATCTCCAATGTGATACCTTGAATCCAACCAACATTTCCATCAAAAGAGCCAAGCTAAAGGTGTTTCCATGGTCCCTTGAGGATTCGGCCAAAAATGGGTTCTATAGTTTTCCCCACAACACGATCACAACTTGGGCCGAGATGTCCTTAACTTTTCTTAATAAATACTGGAATGCAACCAAAACAGGGAAGGCCAGGAATAACTTAGTTTCTATCCAGCAAGGAGGTAATGAGAGCCTTGGTGAGTATCACCAAAGGTTCAGGGATTTGCAAGATATTTTCCCTACACATGGAGTGACAGATCAAGCCTTGGTCCAGTATTTTTATGATGGAATGTGTCAAAATGACAAAGCGCGAGTGGATGTCGCAGCTGGAGGAGCCCTACAAGATCTCACTCCTACCCGGGCTAAGCTACTGCTCTAGACAATGGCAGACAATTTCTAGAATAGTGCATCTGCAGAAAGAAATTTTGTTCCCTCTAATTTAAATGCAATTAATGTTGAACAAAAATTATCTGAAATATCTAAAACGCTTCATAATCTTTCTGCATGTACATCAGTGATAGCAGGAGTTCCTGAACAGGTAGCCCTGATATGTGGAATGTGCCAGCAGTAAGATCACCCAACTCACAATTATTATGTAGTGCAACATCCTAGAGATCCACCCCAAGTCAATGCAACATACGGATACAACCAGGGGTAGAAATTTCCCCACGAGAGCAACCAGTACTTCTAGAGGAGCCACCCAAATCTAAGATGGCGGTAGGACCCACCACAACAGAATCAGGGTACACCTCAGCAATTTTAGCAGGCACAACAACCTCAACAATCTCCAATTAACTTCCAACACTTTGTGCCTCGACCCCCACAGAATCCAGTCCCTGTACTATAGCCGCCACCTGCACCTTAGCCTTTGAAGCTCACTAGTGTTCCGATAGAGGAAACTCTCCAAAAATTCATGCAGGCAACACAGTCCATCCTGATAAAAATGTAGAAACAAATCACCCAGTTGACATAGAAGCAACCAGAGAACCAAGGCAGACTACCTTTAACCACGTTGGACAATCTGAAGCACAATGTCAGTGCTATAAGCCTGAGGAGTGGGAGTGTATTGCCAGAGAGGGAGGGTGCAAAGATAGACTAAGAGATTGAGGCACAAACGCTGCAGAAGGAGGAGGAAGAAATCCAGATAGAGACAGGCTTGACCGAGCCTTGGGCCAAGCCAGACATTGAAGCAAAGATGCGAATGGAAGAAACAATCTTGGCCAAGCCCGTGGCAAAGACAAATGAGAAGGCCACAATCCAGCAGAAAGAGATAGAAATTCCACCCTCTTTTCCTCCCAGACACTCTAAGACAAAAAAAGAGGAAGATGCAAAAGGATTTATGAATATTTTTAGAAAAATTGTTGTGAATATTCTTATGCTTGATTTGATTGCTAAAGTACCTTCTTATGCTAAATTTCTTAAGGAGTTGTGTACCAACAAAAGAAAACTTGCAGGTGTTGAAAGAGTTAATCTCAACTAAAATGTTTCTACAGTTTTACAAGCCAAGATCCCCGAGAAGTACAAAGACTAAGGCACATTTGCAATCCCGTGCAAGATAGGGAATAAGATTGTGGAAAGAGCCCTCTGTGATTTAGGAGCAAGAATTAACGTGATGTCTCTAAGTGAGTATGAGACACTATAGATGGGAACATTGAGGGATACCAATGTGGTAATTCAGCTGGCAGACAGGTTAGTAATTCATTCGAAGGGAGTAGTGGATGATGTCCTTATTCAGGTCAACAATTTTATTTACCCTGTCAATTTTTATATTGTTGAAATGAACACTAATCTTCCTTCGAGCTCTACTGATGTTCTTTTAGGAAGGCAATTTCTAAGGACAACGAAGGCAAAAATAGATGTATACGAGGGTAGCCTTACTTTGGAGTTTGATGGTATGGTTATTAAATTCAACATGTATGCGGGACTTAAATACCCTAACGAGACGCATAGCGTCAATTTCCTTGACATTTTAGGCCCTCTCACTAAAGAAATGTTTGATATCTCCACTAACGATCCTCTTGAGTGTGTTTTGAGCAAGGGAATATCAAACAAAAAGCTAAATGAGATGGAGGAAAGGATCGTAGTTCAGAAGGAAATTCAAGAGACAGTGGCAGGCCTCAATAAAACTGATTCTCATACTGATGTTGCAAATTGCCAAGCATTGTAGACCACTGACTCTAAAATTTTACCCTCTATTGTGCAGGCACCAGAGATAGAGTTGAAGGCCCTACCAGATCACCTTAAATACGCCTTTCTTGGCCAAGCCAATAGCCTACCCGTGATCATCTCTAGCAAACTAGCAAAAGATGAGGAGGATAGATTAGTAGTTGTGCTGAAGGAGCACAGAGAGGCTATAGGCAGGACGATGGCGAATATTAAGGGAATATCCTCCACCATATATACCCATAAAATACACGTGGAAGAAGATAAGAAGACCATCAGGCATCCCTAGAGGAGATTAAACCCTCCACTGATGGAAGTTGTCAAGAAAGAAATAATTAAGTTACTTGGCGCTGGGGTTATTTACCCAATATCTGACAACGCTTGGGTCTCTCCTGTGCAGGTGGTACCCAAGAAAATAGGCATCACAGTGATAGAAGGAGACAATGGAACAAAAAGGACAACCCGAGTACAAAATGGATGGCGAGTCTGCAAAGACTACCGAAGGCTGAACACAGTGACAAGAAAATATCACTTCCCACTGCCCCAAATGGTAGAGAGGCTGACTGGAAAATCACATTATTGTTTTCTAGATGGGTATACAGGTTTTCACCAGATCCCGGTGGCACCCGAGGATTAAGAGAAAACAATCTTCACCTGTTCATGGATGACTTCATCGTGTATGGTGATAACTTTGATCAATGTCTCTTTAATCTGAAAAACATTCTTAAGAGGTGTATTGATACATGTTTGGTTCTTAATTTCAAAAAATTCCATTTCATGGTTGACCAAGGCATTGACCTTGGCCACGTAGTGTCAAAAAAGGGAATAAAAGTGGACCAAGCCAAGATAGATATTATAAAAAATTTGCCTTACCCCTCATGCTTGCGTGAGGTCAGAAGTTTTCTTAGCCATGCTGGTTTTTATCATAGGTTCATTAAAGATTTCTCGAAGATTACGGAACCAATGTGTAGATTATTGCAGAAGGATGTGGAGTTCAACTTCGATGAACCTTGTCAGAAGGCCTTTGAGGAGCTGAAGGAAAGGCTGATATAAGCACCAATCATACAGGCACCAGACTGGAGCTTGCCCTTTGAATTGATGTGCGATGCAAGCAACGCAGTTATTGGTGTTGTTCTTGGGTAGAAAAAGGGTAGAGATCCACATGTGATCTACTACTCCTCCAAAATGCTAGATGGGGCTTAGAAGAATTACACGACAACCGAAAAAGAACTTTTTGCAATAATTTTTCCCCTTTAAAAATTCAGATTAGGAACCAAAGTTATTGTATATTCTGACCATGCAACATTAAAATTCCTCTTGGCTAAGAAAGAGGCCAAGCCCAGGCTGATACGATGGATTCTTCTTTTATAGGAATTTGACTTAGAGATTAAAGACAAGAAGGGAAGGGAAAATCTTGTAGCTGACCACCTTAGTAGATGCCTGACAAAGGAAAATCCAGAGCGGTGAGAGATGAATTTTCGGATGAGCACCTTTTCTTGGTCCAGACAATAAGGCCCTAGTATGCGAAAATTGTAAATTTCTTAGCCACAGGCAAACACCATGGGGATTAGACAACTCAAGAAAAGGTAAAAATTAAACATGACAGTAAGTATTATATTTGAGATGAACCCTATCTATGGAGGGTAGGATTAGATCAGTTACTTAAGAGGTGTGTGATGTGATCCTAACACCATCGCATGCGCAACGCGTGCATGTCGCACGCCTTAGACCAATCCGGCCATTACATAGAGCCAAGGAGCCCGCATCGAGCCAAGAAAGGCTAACGCAGCCTCAACGCATGGAGACAGTGCCTATCGCATGAACATCGCACATAGATGTGCACCTTCAGCACAACAGCGCGAATGCTAGCGCACGCGCACATGTGCCAGAATTGACCATACAAGCCAACCCATGGAAGAAGGATTCCGATCAAAGTTCCATGATAAATATAAGATCGATTGGAGTCTTAGGATATCACTAGTCAAGTTTGAGACCAATCGCACAGACGGATTAGGATAACGCACGGAAGGGTCCTAACTGATGAGCCAAAGGTGCATCCGAGCACTTACCTTAGAGACATTTGAGTTCGGGTGTGACCAAGTCGAACGAGCGGCCTTGTGACTGGACCACGACTGGACCATGGACGAGCCCAAGCTGAGCTAATCTTCTAGAATAATTATTGTAATTATTTTTATTTAATAATTAGATTAATTAGCTAAGTAGAACTCTTATAGCCAGTAGGTTTAGTATTTCTAAACTTAGAGTTAGTTTGTAACAACAACTTGTACTTGGGCGAATGCCTATTTAAAGAGCCGATTGTGCTCATTCATAATGGAAGCTATTTTTGACTAAATTGAGTATTGAGAGAGACTTTGTCTTGTGTGAGAGCGTAGCTCTTGTTTCCGTTCGTGGACTCGAACGTTGAATCGTGGACCTGATTCAAACAAGGTGATGACTTTGCAAGTTGACTCTTTCTAGTCTTATCCTTGGAACCTCACTTGGTGATCGGCGGGACAATGGTGGACTCCGACGTTCCTTACTTCACTAGGCGTTGTTCGAACCTCACTCGAAGATTGGCGAGGCAAAGGTGGATTATGTTGTCTCTTACTTCAACAGGCGTTGTTCACCCTCAACTTGAAGATCGGCGAGGCAAAGGTGGATTCCGGCGTGCCTTACTTCGAAAAAGAGAGATTGAGTTATAATTCTGCGTAACTTCGAACCTTCCAACAACGATCATCAATTTTGGCGAACCTAGGCAACTAGGAACGTATCATGTGGTAGCGGAGCTTAGCCGTTGCAAGGTTTGATTTATATCAATCTATCTTTTCATTTTTGTGTCTCGCTATTCCGTTTGGAATTTTTATTTTCATTTTTTCATTTGTAAAAACAAATCGAAAGTGCGATTTGTTTGTGTCTTTTGTTTACAAAAATAGTCCCCCAAAGTGTCAAATAAAGTCACAAAAAATCTATCCCGAAAGTGTCTTTTATTTTGTTATTGTTAAAGAGTCATGTCGAATCACTCATCAAGTGATGTGGAGAAGCGAGAGATGATCACTCTATTGCAAAATCTCAACATAAGGTTTGATGAGATAGATCAATGGAGGAGAGCGACGAAAGTTCTTATGAGAGAACGAGACGAGAGGTCTAATGGTCTACATCTAGGACCAAACTCTAGAGACGATGCTAGCATACATTTGCATCATAGAGGAGGACTTAGAAGTCCCCAAGGAGAGATAGCGGATGATAAGGGAGAAGACCGTGAGTTGGTCTTAGGCGTGAGCCACGCAGGCACGCAGACAGACCAGAGCGTGAGCCACCATGGCATGCAAACAGACCCAAGCGTTAGCCACATAGGCGCGTTGATGGACCCGAATGCCAACCACGATGTGAGCATTGGTATGAGGAGGTTGAGCGTGAGGAAGCCTATGAGAGGCGAGGGCATAATGATAGGTATGAGGAAAGGAGACCTAGGTTTGGAGATCAACTTGATTCAAACCTTAGTAGCATAAAGATGAAGATCCCTTCTTTTGAAGGAACGGACAATCCGGATGCATACCTAGCGTGGGAGAGAAAGGTTCAATTGATCTTTTTTTGTCACAACTACTCGGTGGAGAAGAAAATGAAGTTGGCATCGGTTGAATTCAGTGGATATGCCACACTGGTGGGATCAATTGAATGCAACAAGGGAGAGAGTTGGAGCTAGCCCGGTTTCAACATGGGAAGACATGAAGATGCTGATGAGGTGTCATTTTATACCCGCCCACTTTCAGAGAGAGATTCATCAACGATTGCAAGCTTTGACTCAAGGGAGTAAAAGCGTTGGTGAATATTATAACGAGATAGAGATCGCCTTAGCACAAATCATTGAAGACGTGGAAGCAACGATGGCTAGATTTCTCAATGGCCTAAACCGAGAGATAGCTTTTCGTTTGGAGTTGACCTCTTACAATTCCATGGAGGATATGTTACATATGGCTATCAATATTGAGAAGCAAAGGAAGAAAAGAATGAGAAGCCGATTCCTAAGGTGTTGCCGCATGATTATGGAACTAAGAGATCAAGTTCTAGTGCACCAAAAGGGAGTTCGGGCAGCAAGGAATTTTCTACACCTTCTAAAGAACTAACGAGAGGTATAGTTTATTTCAAATGTTCCGGTAGAGGACACATAGCTTCGGCATACCCCAATAAACACGTGTTCATTATGAAGGAGAATGGCAAGTTGGATAGCGATGAAGATTGTGAAGCTGAGATGCCTAAGTATGAGAAGGTTGAGGAGAATAGTGAGTTGGAAGATGTCAAAGAGGTTGAGGTTACCGAGAGTGGTCGAATGCTTATAATTAGGCGAAACCTTAGCATGCAACCTAAGGCCGAGGTAATTGACTTGGATCAAAGGAACAACTTGTTTCACACAAGGTGTTTTGTGAAGGAGCGAGTTTGTTCAATCATCATCGATGGAAGTAGTTTTACTAATTGTGCAAGCGAATTACTTGTGCACAAACTCAACTTACCATTGATTAAAAGGCCAAAACCATACAAGCTTCAATGGATGACTAACGGTGAGGAGTTAGAGGTAACACACCATGTGCTTATTTCATTTACCATTGGGAGCTTTGAGTGTAGTGCTTATTGCGACGTTGTACCCATGACTTCAAGTCATATTCTTTTGGGAAGACCATGGGAATATGATGTGAAAGCGGTTCACAAAGGCGAGAGCAATCATTATTTGGTTATCAAGGATGGCCGAAAGTACACCTTGGAGCCTTTGTCACTTGCGGAAGTTCGAAAGGATCAAGAGTGGATTGCTAAATCATATTAGAACTTTGAGGAAGAAAATAGGGAAAAGGGCATAAAAGAATTGAAAGCCTTAGAAAACAGCCCCCATGAAAAAGAGAGCATGGGTTAAATAAAAGTATTTTTTGGAAGAATGAGTCTTCTAAAGAGGAGCGGAAGGAGCAAAGCGCATCTATTGAGATTAGCGTAGCTAACCCTAGATGAGAAGGTAAGATGCGATTGTCTTTCCTTAGAGCAGATTTGTGTGGGTATGTGGACATCATAGACTTTTATGATTCTAGTTTTAGAATTAATTTAAATGATGATGGTCATATACAAGAGTCGAAGGCCGAGACTTATTCATTTGAAGACTGTTTGCGAAGGCGCAAGGAGTTTGGAGTTTTGGCAAGGCCGAGAGATAAGGTAGTCATACCGAGAGATGATTGCAAGGATCTATTCCATGTTGGTATGATAAAGTGTTGTAGTATTCCTAGTATGTCCATTGAGAGGATCGTTTGTTACTATGGTTTATCCTTGGGGTTTTCAAGCAAGCGCTAAATGAAGTCCTTTAGCGGCTTAGGTCAAGCATTATAGAGGAACCATTGGGTTCCAAGATCATAGTATTGTGAGTCTCCTTATTTGGGACAGCTAGCTAGGATGAGAAATGATGATAGAACTCTTAGAGCCGTGAGCTATTCGTTGGTTTGCAAGTTTGTATTTGCTAGCGAATTTTCGCTTATTTTTGCTTGTAACAGATTTGCTTATGAATTTGTGCTTATGGTACCACTAAACCCTTAGGATATGGAGTGCTTGGGAAGTTTAGGAGTGGGTAGAGATTTGGAGATAGCACAAGTGCCACTTATGGAAGTCGTAGCTCACATGGAGCGTTTGAGTGTTCCTTATTCGGCTAAGGAATACCATGAAGAGTTGAAGATGTTCCTTGTGATTGTTGATAGAGGAAGGATGAGCTTACACCAGCCTTGGTTGCCTACATAAGTCAACAAGATAGCCGCCTTGAGAGACGTTGGTTTGACCCAAACCATTGTCGCACACAAAGGCACCACCGCCGAGTTGGATGTCTTGGGTATTTCCTTTCCTTCTTATGTTTCCTTGAGTAATTTTAACATGATAGATGTTGTTGCCATTAAGGAAACAGATTCTAGACTGAATCATTTCGAAGGGGGAGGGAATGATGCGATCCTAGCACCATCGCATGCGCAACGCGTGCATGCCGCACGCCTTAGGCCAATCGGGCCATTACATGGAGCCAAGGAGCCCGCATCGAGCCAAGAGAGGCTAACGCAGCCTCAACGCATGGAGACAGTGCTTGTCGCATGAACATCGCATATAGACGCGCACCTTCAACACAGCAATGCGCATGCCAGCGCACACGGCAGGAACCCTAGCGCACGCGCATATGTGCCAGAATTGATCATACAAGCCAAACTATGGAAGAAGGATTCCGATCAGCATTCCATGATAAATACAAGATCGATTAGAGTCTTAGGAGATCACTGGTCAAGTTTGAGACCAATCGCATGGGCAGATTGGGATAGCGCACGGAAGGGTCCTAACGGACGAGCCAAAGGTGCATCCGAGCACTTACCTTAGAGCCATTCGAGTTTGGGTGTGACCAAATCGAACAAGCGTCCTTGTGAAATGTTCTTGGACATGTTAGGAAGGTCTGGGCAGAGTTTCAGTGGAAACGCACGAGTGAAGAAGAAGATAGCCTAAGAGCACACGTTGACCGAGCCAAGGGTCAATGCGACTGGACCACGACTGGCCTATGGACGAGCCATGACGAGCCCAAGATGAGCTAATCTTCTAGAATAATTATTGTAATTATTTTTAATTAATAATTAGATTAATTAGCTAAGTATAACTCCTATAGCGAGTAGGTTTAGTATTTCTAATCTTAGTTAAATTAGAACTTAGAGTTAGTTTGTAACTACAACTTGTACTTGGGCATTATTTAAAGAGCCGATTGTGCTCATTCATAATGGAAGCTATTTTTGACTAAATTGAGTATTGAGAGAGACTTTGTCTTATGTGAGAGCTTAACTCTTATTTCCGTTCGTGGACTCGAACGTTGAATCGTGGACTCGATTTAAACAAGGTGGTGAATTTGCGAGTGGACTCTTGCTAGTCTTATCCTTGGAACCTTACTTGGTGATCGGTAGGACAACAATGGACTTCGACGTTCCTTACTTCACTAGGCGTTGATCGAACCTCACTTAGAGATCGGTGAGGCAAAGGTGGATTCCGGCATCTCTTACTTCAACAAGCGGTGTTCACCCTCAACTTGGAGATCGACGGTTCAAAGGTGGATTTCGGCGTGCCTTACTTAGAAAATGAGAGATTGAGTTATAATTCCGCGTAACTTCGAACCTTCCAACAATGATCATCAATTTTAGCGAACCTAGGCAACTATGAACGTATCAGTGTGTGCCTCATAATGAAATCTCTTTCATCTTGAACTTCGGTCATTCACATGCATGCGGTGGGCATTTTGGGGCTAGAAGGACAGCCCTAAAAATTCTTGAGTCTGGTTTCTATCGGCCAACTATCTTTCAAGATAGTTTTCTCCTTTGCAAAATGTGTCCTGAGTGTCAAAAAGTGGGTAATATAAGTGCTAAAAATCAAATGCCAATGACTTTTATTATTTCATGTGAAAAATTTGATGTGTGGGGCATTGATTTTATAGGACCTTTCCCAAGTTTATTTGGAAATTGTTACATACTGCTGGATGTAGATTATGTTTCTTAATGGATAGAGGCGAAAGCCATTAAAAATGAAGATGCTAGAACTGTTGTTTCCTTCATTAAATCTAACATTCTCAACTGGTTTGGTGTCCCTAGAGGGATCATTAGTGATTGAGGGACCCATTTCTGTAATAGAATTATTGAATCTTTATTCAAGAAATACAACTTCACTCACAGAGTATCAACAGCCTATCACCCATAAATGAATGGCCAGGCGGAAGTGTCGAACCGAGAGGTAAAATCGATCTTGGCCAAGATAGTCAACCCGAAAAGGCGTGACTGGAACCAGCGATTGGATGACGCATTGTGGGCATACAGGACGACCTATAAAACACCAATTGGGATGACGTCGTATAAGCTAGTGTTTGGGAAGACCTGTCACCTACCCGTAGAGATGCAACATAAGGCATACTAGGCAGTCAAGAATTGTAACATGAGCTACAATGAAGCTAGAGAGGCGAGGAAATTACAGATTCGTGAGCTGGAGGAGCTGCGCAATCAAGCTTATGATAACCAACTCATTCTGAACACCAGAATCAAGAACTACCATGATAAGAAAATTATGGAAAAACCTCTCTTTGTGGGGGAGAGGGTCCTTCTCTATAATTCTAGATTTAAATTATTTCCTGGTAAGTTTAAAATAAAATGGGAAGGGCCATATACAGTTACTAATGTTTATCCATATGGTGCAGTTGACATAAGGAATGAAAAGATAGGAGTTGTATTCAAGGTGAACGGACAACGATTGAAGCCCTTTTTCGAAGGATTTTCAGAAGAGAACAAAAAGGAGATGGTGGAGATGCCACCAACCACCGAGTGACAGTCATAAGATGGGTCAAGCCTAAGACGTTAACTAAGGGCGCTACATGGGAGGCAACCCATGCTTTTATTTTCATGCATTTCAATTTTGTTTTCAATTTTTAATTTTTAGATAAACTACGTAAATATTGTTCAAACATATCCCATTGCTCTAAGTGGAACTAACTCTGCTTGTTCTTAGGTTAAAATGCAAAGAAGAGCTTAAAAGCAAGGATGAAGATTCAACTTGGCCTGTGTCTTGACCGAGAGCTTGGCCAAGACACTTTCCCCGAGCCTGATCAAGCAACCTCTTCCTCCAGCGCTCCACCATCTTGGGCCACAACCCTTCTTGCCCAACAACTCACCCTAAAACAAACCCTCCTTGCCCAGCAACAAGCCCACCACTAGGAAACTAACACCCTCTTGAGGGAGTTCATGACAGGTCTCAACGCCCTACTACAGTCCATGACGAGCCTGCATTAGAAAATAGACGTAGTTGCACCTCCAAAACCCCCTCCACCAAGTTAAATGCCCCAGGTCGTTTCCTTCTTTTTATTTTTCTTTTATTTTCTTTCTTTTGGCCAATACATTTCCTTTTTCAATTTCATTTTATTTTTACCTCCAACACACATTGAGGACAATGTGTCTTCTAAGTGTGGGGGAGCAAGCATTCTTTGTGTAGATGTGTATATATGATTCAGTGTTTTCTTTTATTTTTACATTGTTTTTATGCATGATTTTTTTTTTAGTTTGTCTTGGCTAAGACACTATAGGATGTTTTTCTTTTTATAGAATTAGGACGAGTCTTATGCATGACTTTCTGTTTTGATTTTTTGTGTGCTTTTAAATAGACTATATTGTTTTTCAAAAATCAAAAATCATCCTATATTTTAAACATGGATTTCATTATATAGAAAGTGAGGATGCTTGATTTCATAAACTCCATGCCATGCTACCAAGGCATTCTAATGGGTTAACATTTCCAATACCTGCAAGAGTATGTTTCCTGGTACTCTTTAAACACCCCTCATCTTTATAGATTCATGATACTGGTGCTTAACACCAAGGTTTGCAAGAGGAACATCTAAAATTATTTTGGCATGAACTTAATTAATCAATGCCCTAGTTACATGGACTGCTAGTTTATTAAATTCTTGCAATGTGTGCTGAGTCTTTTTACTTACTATTGTATGACTGCCTGTGTTCTTTTTCCACCACCTTGCCCTCATCCCTGATGGAGTTGGTGGTCGGCACCATCTCCCACTTGTCTTGAGATAAAATTCTAGTTGTTGGTGTTGTGTTAATCCCTTAAGGGTTGAAGCTTAGTACCTTTGGTGGTGTGCGTGAGCATGCATCTTTATTTTCCTGCAATTATTTAGAAAAGGAAAATATATATTTATATTGCTTGGAAGAAAAGAAGAAAAAAGAGATGTTGAAAAAGAAAGGCAATATGCCAAAAAAAATAAAAGAAAGAAAAAGTAAGTGAAAAGAAGTTATGCAGAAAGAAAGAAAACGAAGCAATGAAAAGAAAAGAAAAGAAAATCTATTACGACTATGTGTTGCATTCTACTTTCTGTAATTGCATGTTTGCCTGAGAAATTGCTTGAGAGTCAGCAGTCTATGTAGCAAAGGACTAATGGGAGGACAACTGAAAATGTAATCAAATATTTTGTTCCAATTGCATGATCCTATCTTTAAGCACCTGATTATAGCACTATATAAATGTAGGATGTTTGGGGTATTGGTTAGGCCATGGTAATGCGGAATGGAGTTGTGGATTGAAGCGTCTGAGCATTCTATGTGATGAGATGGATTTATGCGATCACGCCTACCGTAAAGCTTGAAGAGCAAGATATGGCACCAGGAGGACCGATAACCCGTAGCAAGGCCAAGAAACTAGCACTATGGATTGAGGCAGAGATGAAGATAGCAATTCTCCGTTCCGAGAGGTGAACCTTAATGGCAATCGAACATCATAGGAGAACCCAAGAACCGAATGCGCATATTTCCGGGAGTAATCAACTACCAGAAGATTTTGGGAGAACTATCGGGAACGCGCATGTTACCGGGAGCACTCAAGTACCGGAAGTCTTCCAGAGAGTTACCGGGAGCAACCAACTACCGGAAGCCTTCGGGAGAGTTATCGGGAACGCGCATGTTACTAGGAATAATCAACTACCGGAAACCTTCCGTGGTGATATCGGGAACGCGCACATTATCGAGAGCGACTAACTACCAGAAGCCTTCGGGAGAGTCACCGGGAACGTGCATCTTACCGGGAATAACTAACTACCGGAAACCTCTAACGGGTCTATTTTTACTTACTAGTATAAATAACTAGCTTTCTTCTCATTTTAGGTAGTTTTTGTCTAAGTGTTTATTGCTAAAGTTGATAATACTCCTCCCTCTAAACACCAAAAACTCACCTTGTGAGAATCAAGTCTAGGAGACTGCTTCAGTCCTTGCAAGTAAAATACCCTTTGTCCCCAAGTTTTGGTTTGTGGTTTTTGTTGATATCGATACAAATTTTGGGATATTTGTGTATTGATTGAATATCCTGGATTTTCGTTGGTGGATGATTAATTACAAGTTGGATTTGATTGTTCATTTTGGATTGAATTTCTAACTGCAAATCCATCGTTATTGATTCCGATTTCTATTCTTCGAGATTCTCTTTCCGCTGCAACCTCCATTTCTTTCCTTCCGCGATTCTCCTTATTTATGTGTGCAATCGAGTGGGTTTTTGTTGGTAACTCGAGCTAGATCCAAACCGCAAGGCTCATACATTCCAGCTCATTAAAAAGGGCTCAGATCGCATCAAGTGGTAGCGGAACTTTGCTGCCTTGAGTTATTAGTTTGGCTTTTGATTTTTGTTAAAATCTTTACAAATTTCTATCAAGAAAACCTTTGTTATTGTGATCAACGTTTGTCTTGAATTTCTGAGCTAATGGTGAAGTTCTAAACCATCTGAGCATTGAATTTGAAAATTACAAATTTCTAGATTTTTGGTGTTCTTGGTGATCATCGAGTTGACAGCTTTCTCATTGATTTTCAACCAAATTTCTTCTTCCTTCTTGGTTGAAACTTATTGTGTTAGGTCTTACAAAGTGTTTAGATTCAAGTGTATTTCAATCCACATTGCTTTTCCAATTTTCGAACAAATCAGAGTTTCCAGCCAAGAACAATCGAATGTGTTCTTAAAAATTCTTGGGCTGGTAGTGGAAAAATTGGTGTTTGATCCTTTTCAGTCATCTGTTTTCGTTTAATTGTGTTTATAGAAGAAACAACAAACATTTGTTCCTTTACACTCACTCACTTACACTACTTACCTCTTGTGGTAACATACAAAAGGAATTATCAAAGAGAGTCGCTACATTATTTTCTTCTTTTGTTACAGCAGAAGCTGACAGTTGCAGAGAAAAGACAAAAAAATTAAAGAAGAAAGAAAATAAAAGAAAAAGAAAAGAGTAAAAGAATAGAAAAGGGAATGTCTCTTGTGAGTGAAAAGTGAGAAATTAAATCAAACAGATTGAGCTGATTTATTCCTTGATTTATTTCTTGTTATTAAACACAATATAAACTTTCATTTCTTGAGTCTTGTTTGCCTTTGGTTTTCCTTCTTTTGCCTCCTTGAGTCTCATAATTGTGTGCTTTTCTTGTTGAGTCTTGTAGTGGTTATTTAAGACGAAAGGATTGATCGATAGTGAACTTTCGAATCGCGCAACCTTACACGCATAACTTGTAAGCATCAATTCGGAACCAAGAATTGAGAGATTTTGTGAGGAAAATTTTGACGAGTGCTTAAACACGAGGAAAAACACATGAGGGAGAGAAATTTTTACTAATGATTGCTACTTGTGCAGGTACAAACTTTCATTATGTCTGCCGAAAGTGTGGTGGGAAACAATGACGCCAAATCCGATGAGGCGAGTCATTCTTTGTTGGTTAAAATTGAGGCAATGGAACGTGGCCAAGTTGAGTTGAGGTAAATGTTTCAATCCTCATGTTGGCACAAGGCAAGCACTTCGAGGCTCCTATGGGCCCGGTGG
The DNA here is from genome assembly GCA_963691705.1 of Viola odorata. Taxonomy (NCBI): domain Eukaryota; kingdom Viridiplantae; phylum Streptophyta; class Magnoliopsida; order Malpighiales; family Violaceae; genus Viola; species Viola odorata. Next base: position 32,864,381 of record OY829543.1, on the reverse strand, counting down.
ATTCTAAAACTATGGCATTTAAGCCACGCGGAGAACTAAACAAGGATCGTGTTACATACAAGACGGAGTCAGAGGGTCATGATAGTAATGAAGAGTATGGAAGAGGCAAGAGAGTGGCCAATCGAGGCTTTCCTAACACCCTTACCACGGGTCCCCAAGGACATGTGCTTCGGCCTTGCCAATGCCGAAGCACATGCCTTTGTACTTAGAGACCTCCGAGCCCAAGGCTACAATGCTCAATGCCACAACAGCCACGCCACAAGGCTGCCACAGGGTCGTGGTCCTCAACACACTGGTAACCCTACAATTAATGGTATGCCACTAGCTACCGGTAAGCGGGAACCTCACCAAGGCCAAGGCACTTCCACCACTAACGATCGAACTTTAATTCCTTACCTACAAGGCCTCACTATTCCTTACCATGACCGAGATTTTTATGAGGATGTATATAAAGAAGCAAATGATGATTTTGATGATTATGAGGAGAGAGAGAGGGGATGATTAGAGGAAGAAGGGGAAGGTTTCAAGAACCACGGCTTGATGACAACTTGAATAGCATTAAGGTACAAATTCCTACCTTTGAGGGGACCACCGAACCTTCAAAATATATTAAATGGGAGGGTAAAATTCATCGTATTTTCAATTGTCACCAGTATTTGGAGGGTAAGAAGGTGAAGCTTGCTGCGATGGAGTTTGATGGATATGTCGTAAGTGGGTGGGAGAAAGTATGTAGGGAAACGTACCATACAGACTTGGGGAAGAGATGAAGCAAGTAATGAGGGAAATATTTGTGCCATCCTTCTACAAGCGAGACTTGCAAAACTAATTGCAAGGTCTCAAGCAAGGAACAAAGTCTGTGGGAGGCTATTACAATGAGCTTGAATCTCTTCTCACACAAACCGATACACATGAAGATGAGGAGGTAACTATAGCTCGGTTCTTGAATAGTGTGAATGAGAAAATCAAATACAAGCTTGAGTTATGGGATTTTGAAAATTTACAACCTATGCTACACTACGCACTAAAGGTAGAAGCACACGAAGCCACTAAAAGGAAAATTTTCCCTAGCCGAAACACTAACCCCTCCAACACCTACTCATCTTCTTCTAAACCACCGTGGAAACCTTACCAAGGAGACCATCCAAAGACCCCACCTTACACCAAAACAACCCCCTCTACACCAAAGCCTTACACACCTTTCACTAAGCCTAACCCTCCTAATCCTACACCGATACCCTCTACACCTATACTACACCACATCCTAAGCCTTATTCACTCCATTGGTTTAATAATGATGGGGAGGTTAAGGTCAAGGAGCAAGTTCTTGTGAGTTTCAAGATGGGTGGGTATGAGGATGAGCGTTTGTGTGATGTTGTACCGATGGATGCTAGCCATCTACTCTTCGGTCGCCCATGGCAGTTTGATAGGAATGTGATTCATGATGGGCGCACCAATAAAATTCAGCTTATCCACTGCGGTAAGAAGTTTAGCATTCCTCCTATTTCACCATCTCAAGTCCGTGAGGACCAAAGGTAAATGGAAAAGGCTAGTGCTGAATTCCATAGAGTAAGAAGTTTGAGAGATAAGAGTGGAGAGAAGAAAGTAAGCTGAGAGTGCAAAACACACCATGAAAAGAGTAAGCATGGTAACGGTTGTGAGCAAGAGCAATTACGAGGGGAAAAGAGTTGAGAGAAAAAGGTAAGAAGTGAGCAAAATACACACCATGAAAAGAGCAAGCATGGTTGAGAGGGTGAGCTCAAATCATTGAGTGTGTTTGCAAAGGAGAGGGATGTGAGGCATGCATTGCATTCTAACAAAACGTGCCTTGTACATAGGTACAAAGCACATTGCTTAAATGTTGACTCTAATACTTCTTCTCTACCTAGTCCAATTGTCTCACTCTTACAAGAATTTGATGATGTGTTTCTGAAGGAAATGCCAAATGGCTTACCTCCCGTCCGAGGCATCAAGCACAAAATCGATCTAGTCCCGGGGTCAACCTTACCCAACCGACCGACCTATAGGTGCAATCCGGAGGAAACCAAAGAGCTTCAATGACAAGTCGACGACCTCATGCGCAAGGGATTCATCCAGGAGAGCACATCGCCATGCGTCATACCCGTGTTGTTGGTACCAAAGAAATATGGCACGTGGCATATGTGTGTGGATTGTCGGGTCATCAACAAGATTACCGTAAGGTATCGTCATCCTATTCCACGCCTTGATGACATGTTGGATGAGTTGAGTGGTAGTAAGGTTTACTCCAAAATAGACTTGATGAGCGGGTATCACCAAATCCGCATGCATGAGGGAGATGAGTGGAAGACCGCATTCAAGACCAAATACGGTTTGTACGAATGGATGGTAATGTCATTCGGTCTCTCTAATGCACCTAGTACTTTCATGCGCTTAATGAACCATATGTTGCGTGAATTTATTGGGAATTTTGTTGTTGTTTACTTTGATGGCATCCTTATCTATAGCCCTTTAATTGATGCTCATGTCACCCATTTACGTACCATACTCAACACACTTAGAATTCATAAATTGTATGCGAAATTAGCTAAGTATGAATTTTATTTGGATCGAGTGCATTTTCTTGGTTTTGTGGTGAGTGTAGATGGGGTACAGGTAGATGAAGAGAATGTAAAGGCCATTAAGGAGTGGTCGCGACCTAAGAACGCTAGCGAGGTTAGGTCCTTTCATTGTCTAGCTAGTTTCTACCAGCGCATCGTTCCAAACTTCTCAACGGTAGCCGCTCCTCTCAATGAACTCACCAAGAAAAATGTATCGTTTGAGTGGGGGAAAAGACAAGAAGAAGCTTTTAGGGAACTAAAAAATTGGCTCATATGGTCACCAGTACTAGCATTATCGGATTTCAGCAAAGCGTTCAAACTTGAGTGCGATGTGAGTGGTATCAATATCGGGGTCGTCCTTACCCAAGAGGGGCGCCCCATAGCCTACTTCAGTGAGAAACTAAACGGGGCGCAAATCAATTATTCCACCTATGACCGCGAGTTATATGCACTTGTGAGATCCTTGATGGTGTGGGAGCACTACCTTCTCCCAAATCAATTTGTAATCCACACTGATCATTTAAGCCTAAAATTTCTCCAAGGACAAGCGAAGCTCAACAAGCGGCATGCTAAATGGATGGAGTTCATTGAAGCATTTCCTTACACCATCAAGTACAAAAAAGGCAAGAAAAATGTGGTTGTCGATGCCCTCTCAAGGAGGTACATGTTAATTTCATCCCTTGATGCTAAAATTTTTGGTTTTGCACACATAGTAGACCTTTATGAACATGATGAGAATTTACGTAATATATATGTAGCATGTGATAAAGGACCCTACTTGCATTTTGTGAAGCATGATGGATTTTTATTCAAACATAAACGGCTTTGCATACCTAAATCTAGCATTCGAGAATTGCTTGTGTTGGAAGCCCATGGTGGTGGATTAAATGGTCATTTTGGTATGACTAAAATATTACATGCGTTGAAAGCGCATTTCTTTTGGCCGAAAAGGAAAATTGATGTGACGAAAGTAATTGCTAGATGCCTTGTGTGTAAAAGGGCTAAGTCTACATCCATGCATCATGCATCTTATATGCTGTTACCGATAGCTAGCCATCCTTGGGTTGACTTGTTGATGGATTTTATTCTAGGGCTTCCAAGGTCTAAGAACGGTAATGATTTCATTTTTTATGTTGTTGACCATTTTTCTAAAATGGCTCATTTCATTCCATGTGTGAAAACTCATGATGCCATTCGCATTGCTCATTTATTCTTCCAACATATTATGCGTCTGCATGGCATACATAAGACCATTTTGAGTGATCGAGATACCAAGTTGTTGAGTCATTTTTTGCGCACATTGTGGTCCCAACTTGGCACTAAACTTCTCTTCTCCACTATTTGTCATCCTCAAACAGATGGGCAAACGGAAGTGGTGAATAGGACCTTAGGGTCATTGCTATGAGTCATGATTGACACACACGGTACTAGATGGGAAGATAGCATTGCTTTCATTGAATTCATAAATAACCATGCACATCATTCTACCATTGGGTTTTCTCCATTCGAGGTGGTATACGGGTTTCAACCCCTAACCCCTCTTGATCTCTTACCCTTGCCTTTGAGTGTGCTTAAGTGTGTAGATGGCGAAATCAAGGCGGAAGAGGTCAAGGAGTTGCATAAGCAAGTGCGGGAGAACATCGAAGCAGTGAACGAAAGAGTGTCCAACAAGCGAAACAAGGGCAAGACGCCTGCATCTTTTGAGCCGGGACAATGGGTTTGGTTGCATTGGCGCAAGGATATGTTCCCTCAACAACACCAAGGAAAATTAAGCCCCCATGGCGACGGACCTTTTGAAATTCTTCACCGGATCAATGACAACGCTTATATCCTTGACTTACCGGGTGAGTATGGATCCATAAGCAACTCATTTCATATTAATGATTTAACTCTTTACAATGCAGATAACGAGGGGCTTCAAGTAATGGATTCGAGGAAGAATCCTTTCACAGGAGGAGGAGATGATGCGATCACGCCTCTTGTAAAGCTTGAAGAGCAAGATATGACGCTAGGAGGACCGATAACCCGTCGCAAGGCCAAGAAACTAGCGCTATGGATTGAGGCAGAGATGAAGATTGAAATTTCACATTCTGAGAGGTGAACCATAATGGCGATCGAACATCATAGCAGAACCCAAGAATCGGATGCGCATATTACCGGAAGCTTTTGGGAGAACTATCGGGAACACACATATTACCGGGAGTAGCCAACTACCGGAAGCTTTCGGGAGAACTATCAGGAACGCGTATGTTACCGGGATCAGTCAACTTCTGGAAGCCTTCCGAAGAGTTACCGGGAGCAACCAACTACCGGAAGCCTTCAAGAGAGTTATCGACAACGCGCATGTTACCTGGAACAATCAACTACCGGAAACCTTCCATGGTGATATCGGGAATGCGCACATTACCGGGAGCGAATAACTACCAAAAGCCTTCGGGAGAGTCACCGGGAACGTGCAACTTACCGGGAATGACTAACTACCGGAAACCTCCAACGGGTCTATTTTTACTTACTAGTATAAATAACTAGCTTTCTTCTCATTTTAGGAAGTTTTTGTCTAAGTGTTTATTGCTAGAGTTGAAAATACTCCTCCCTCTAAACACCAAAAACTCACCTTGTGAGAATCAAGTCTAGAAGACTGCTTGATTCCATGCAAGTAAAATACCCTTTGTCTCCAAGCTTTGGTTTGTAGTTTCTGTTGATATCGATACGAACTTTGGGATATTTATGTATTGATTGAATATCCTAGATTTCCGTTGGTGGATGATTAATTACAAGTTGGATTTGATTGTTTATTATTGATTGTTCATTTCGGAATGAATTTCTAACTGTAAATCCATCGTTATTGATTCTGATTTCTGTTCTTCGAGATTCTCTCTTTCCGCTGCAACCTCCATTTTTTTCCTTCCGCGATTCTCCTTATTTATGTTTGCAATCGACTGAGTTTTTGTTGGTAACTCGAGCTAGATCCAAACCGCAACGCTCATACGTTCCAGCTCATTAAAGAGGGCTCGAATCGCATCATGAATGATTAAAAACAAATGTTTTCTGATTTTTAACTTTTGTGTGATCTTGTTTTGTTTATCGAGTCAAAATGCTTGGGGGAAAGCATAATTTTAGTGTGGGAGAATATTATTGAGCATTAATTTCTCATACTTTTACTGTCTAATTACTTGTAAATTGGGCAATAAAGCTATTGATTTCTATGGATTCTCCCTACTTTTGCAGAAATTACTTGGAGGTTGATAAAAAGGAGAACATCACCTGCGAAGCACAAAATCAGACATTCGAAACTGTCTTGGCCGCAAGCTTGGCCAAGACAGTCACGATAGAGACAGACTGCAGCGGGAGACTTTGGGCAAAGCGCAAGGATGTGAGGTGGCGGTTGCAACAGAAAATGTGATTTGAGGGATCTACTGCATTGAATATTATCAGCAAGAATCCTTAACTGGATCTCCCTCTCAGAACAATATTTTAAATTTTCCAACAAACAATTTTTGGATTTGTATTTTTATCTTCCTTTATCCTTATCTTTTATTTTTGAAAGAGAGAGAGAAGGACTAGGAAGCAGTGAAGCTTATAAGCTGCTAGAAACCCTTTGAGAAGGGGACTCTCTTTTCTCTTTTCCAGACCCCGACTGTAAATGCTTATGCTCTGTAAATTCCAGTTCTAGAATTTACGAATTTAATTCCTTTCATGCAAATAACAAAATTATTTTCCTCCATGAATATGTCCGGCTAAATACCCGTTGTTGAGCCAAGTTTCTTATGCTTCGTGAGATCTAGGTATTCTTAATAATCTTTATCTCTATAATTATTTATTTTCTGGTTTAACAAATCGCTTTCTTGTTAAAGTTTAGAATTTATCACTCTTAGATTTTAGCTGGGAAGTTGCAGTCAACCTAGAAGGGGACGAGCGAAACCGGATAGGCCAAGTGGACAACTAGACCTCGAGATAGGCTAGAGAAAATTAATAATATAACTCAGACCCGACTGACAACCGAGGGCCTTAAGTGCGAGGTAAACTTGAGTTAGGTGTTGTCTTCCCCTACGCCATTGATGACGATTGTGCTACCTTTCAATCTAATCAAGTCATCAATCAAGGTAGTAAACCCTTTAACCAGCAATGTGCTATTTGGTTAGGATTGTCTAGTAGGGAGTACCCGCTAGGGAATTTGATAAAGGAGGTAAGTAGAAGTGTACATGAGTCCTTGCATTCCATAGCAACGCTATAGAGATGAAGATGAACATCATTGAATCAGTGATCGAAGCATAAGAAACGCAGCTTTCAAAATGCCCTTACCGGGAATTTCCATCCTCTGAACTTCCAACCCAGCTATTTTGTCTTGGCCAAGCCCCTGATCAAGCTCATTTTATTGTTTAAATTGTTGTTCTTTTATTTTCAGTTTTAGAATCAAACAAACCAGCCCAGTGACGAAGAAGTCAGCTCAAAAATTACACACTCGAGAAGTTTCTGTAGAAAATCCCACATTTTATCAATAAAATACCGAATCACTTGCGTAAATGGAGCAAAACAAAAGGCAACAATAAATTGAGGAAGAAATATATATTAAAGAATGTGGAGATAAATCACTAGGTTTTGGAAGTAATGGATGAATATAGTAAATAATTAATTAATTAATTATAAGGGATTATAGTTAGGTTAGAAGTGCCCCATGTCCATGTGAGTGTTGGGTAGAGATGGTACCCCAAAGTGCCTTTCACGTGGTCCGTCGACCTAACTTTGGAATGCTACTTTGCTTACAATATGGATCTTGCCTTGTGATTATAACTAGGATAGCCAACTAATACTAATAATTAGTACTTGTCACCGTACTTTCCTTTTCCAAGCTGGCCACAATAATCTTTTTTTTTTTAAAAATTATTATTATAACATTAAAGATAGAGTTCATGATTTATATTATAAAAAGAATATGCAACTTTATCTATGTGAGATAGCCACAACATGATTAGCTCTTTTTTTAAATAAAAAAATTGTCTAACAAAATGATCCTTATGGCATTATGAAAGTAAAATGCATTATTATGCAAGAAATAAAACATCTTTACATAGACTTTGTATAATTTTTTTTGCCGATACTAGCTCCTAATAAAAGTAACACTCGTTTATTTATAGAGATAGACTAGCGAACTACGATGATTTAATAAAATTTTCATTTCAAATTTAATTTAAGTACAAAGCAATGATTCTTGAGTTAAGAATCGTTAATCATCGGTAAAAGAGAGAGCGCCGCTTACATTTGGTGTTGTCATGTTTGAGGGGTTGTTATATTTGATATTTTAACGATTTTGTAAGTTAGGGAACTCGAGACATATCTGATAACCCTCTTTTGTTCTGCGGTAATTAAGAAACCTAACGCGACACTGGACAAATCATGAATAGTCGTAGAAAGTTAGAAACAGAAATGCATGAGATTAATTCAGACCGCAAGTTGCAGATTTAATATTATAATGTTTGGTGCCTCAACTACTTGTCAAAGATGGACCATTTTATAAATAATGTTGTCTGTACCGGCTTGAAAAAAAAGAAAGAATTATGTTGAAAGTTCTGTTAAAAAATAAAAAATGAAAGAATTACGTTGAATATCGACGTGGTTGATGGCTCTCTATTCTACTGTATCAATCTGATGTGTTCATTTCTGTACGTTTCTTCCCTTTATCAATTAAATGCAGTACATCAATCATTAACCTCCCATGGTCCATCTGATTCTTTTCACCTGTAGTTTCGGTAGAGTCTTGAAGAAGCATGTCTTAATGATTTTTTTATTTATTTACAACTACTAACCGAGGTTGTTCATATTGATTGCTATTCGATCGGCGATAAACTCGTGTATTTTTAATTAAAATAATCGAATGAAAGGAATCACAGGATGGTAATTGAGCGGGTATGGAGCGGGTAAACACTATTCATATCCGGCACTCATAAATTTACGGGTAATTTATATCCGCATCCGCATCCACATCCATATGCAGCGGGTAAGAAAAGAGCAATTATAACCGTGGATAACCCGTGAATATCCACAAATTTAGCTGAATTTTAAATTTCAATTAAATTAATATAAAAAAAATTCATCACATAAATTTTTCTACAATGTGTTCAATGCACTAAGATGTACCATAATATAATGCCAAGAGTTGCCCAAGGAATAAAAGAGGGATTTTGATATTTGTTTTCAATTTTCCAATTTGGCAATTCTCATTAATTTCCACAATTACAAACAATACACTGAGCATAACTAAGCTAAACTTCGACTAATGGAATAATAATAAGCGAAGATGAGATAGTTAAGGAAAGTCGTTTACCAGTCCATGAGGCCGACTTGATCTTTGTAGAGAGAGAAGGCGGAGCCGATGACGGATAAGAAGAGAAGGAAGACGACGAGAAGCTTCATCGCCGAGGCCATGGCTAACGGCGGTTCAGTTCAATTTGTTGTGACAGTGGCGATGAGGAGGAAGGATCTGAGGAGTGCTAGTGTGTTGGCTGGTCTTGTAAGGAATCCCGAGGGGACGGAGTTTGCATCGACACCAGCTATTCAATAGGTGAAATTACTAAAGTATGTCTTATTAATTTATAATTTATATTTTTATGCCATTACAGAGTATGAATAAAATTAGCATAAAATTAGAATAAAAATTTGATAAATTAGCATTAAAATTGATTGTATCAAAATATATTATATATTGAATTAATTATATATTAAAATATTATATATATTGCGGGTATTTGAGCGGGTAAGCACTATCCATACCCATATCCATATCCGGATTTTACGGGTGCGGGTATATCCATACTCGCAAAATACCCACAATATACGGGGAATACCCACTCACAATTGCGGGTATTGGACGGATATCCATATCCGCAGGCAGAATTATCATCCCTATATTAAAGAACTCAATTGTACTTTCTTTTCTTTTTTTAGAAAATATCGAATTAGAATTAACTCATATTTGCAAGTACAAAAGACGCGATCGCCTCGGGACATCCCTATCCAAATATTTCTTAAACTGAAAATCAAAATCAATTGGCCTAGTTCATCTGCTGAGGTATTTGTGGACCGTTTAGTGTGTAAAAAGGAACAGCCGTGAAAATAAAAAAAATCTCTGCTACTTATTAGGCCGTAGATGCATTGGGCCGACAGGCCAGAGGTAATCGATCCACAACTACTAGGATCCAAAGTCACTTGCATTTTTTACCGTGTCAATGCGCTCATAAATCATGGTACCGGTGGCTTATTTATAATTTACATCATCTGTACACGTAGATTATTGTTTATTCTTTTAAAGGATGGACAGGTAGGAACACGAAAAGGATCACGCAATTTACATCATCTGTACATTGAATTGAGAAACGAACTAAGATAATTGCGTGATCCTTTTCCAATTCCTCTTCTTTTTTGTTTTACTTTTTTTTACATACATGTGGCCTGTGGGTTGTAGATAGGAGAAGAGCAAAATACTTTTCGTGCAGACATTTGCATTTTAGGTTGTCTAACAATTGTATTGTTTATGAAAGGACTGCTTTTTAATCTACATTTTTTAAATAAACTGTTAAATATATAGATTTTTTAGCAGAATTTAAATAAATAGAAATTAATTTATTATACCCAAATAAATAAATAAAAACATCAAATTCGGGTCTATACGATTGCACAAGTATATAAGCCGGTTAGGTCACTTTAAAACGTTCGATACAAACTTTTAATACCAATACTCAATGGTTGGTGTGAACGATTTGATTCGTTGATACTTTTATCTTTTAAGTAAAAAATCGCGTCCACATATATAGCACCAAATTTCATACGTATCCACATATATAGCACCAAATTTCATAACTCATTAAGCGATAATAAATAATGGGGAATCATTACTTTACAGAGTTGCCAAATATGTGCTGCTGCCTGGAATAATACAATACTTGTAGGATGTTAAAAGAGTTACGTTAACATAAATACTCTAACGATGAATTCAATATTATTAAATAAAATATTAATAAAACGAGAATGAAAGTGTGAGCTTTGACATCAGCTAAAAATCATACTACTATAAGATCACAAGAGAGCTAAAAACTTTGGCATGTGTATATTATAAGTAGAACATTTGTGGCATAATATTGATTATCTAGTAAAATTTCAGATTTGAGTCTCAATTATCTCTATTAAAAAAAATTAATTATTTCTAAATAGTGCTTTATTTATTCATATCTTCACGAAATTTAAATACAAAGCGTACATCAAAATATTAATGATAATTAAATATTCTTACATCCTAAATTGTTATTTTTACACTTTTACATTTTAAAATTTCCTACACTAATCTTGGTCTCTTGACAACCCTTTAATTGGTTACGAGTCTATGACAATTAAGGATATTATGAGAATCTTAGCAATGGATCCCATGGTTTATTAATTCTCAATAAAATAATTAGATTATGAGGTCTCCAAAGTGGGGGATTTTAGTGGAGGGAAACATACTTGACACTGTCCTGAAATTAAGTGGGAGAATACTAGAGAGCATATATATTTCAAAAAGAGACACAAAACTATAAATTAATGTGCATTTTAAAGAATGACATAATTAGTTGGTTTGAGTGATTTAGTACTTTTAATTTATAAGTCTCATCTCTAAAATAAAAAATTGTAGGTTTGATCTTTACGCCTAAAGTAATTATTTATTAAAAATACTTTGGTACTTAGTGGCCGTCAACCTGCTACGAATATGAAAATGTATAATATAAGGTTTTTTCTTGTGATGCTTTTTTTGGTTAGTTTTAAATTTGATTGGTGTGGTGGATTAGAGATGTGGATATGGTTTTGTGGTGGTGGCAACTGGAAAATTTCAATAGAATCAAGAAAAGCCACCACTCACTAAAGTGTGTAATAATTATGGATTTTACCCATTATGTGCACTAAACAGTTATAATTTAATAATTGGTCCTAAAGAACCAAAGTAGGATTGTGAATGGATGATGGGAGCTGCTAAAGATTTTATTTTCATAACAAAATAGACCAAACTGGAGAACATCAGACGGCTTCAGTGTGGTATTTTTTTTTTTTTTTAGAATGATGATTAGTAAGATAAAAGAAGAATGGTTTGTGTTGTATCACCTCCTTTCTTTCCGGAATAATCAGATAAATGATTTGTTCGTTGAAGGATAGAAATTAGCGATGTTTTTACTTGTATCATGTGTTTAATTAAACAAAATATTGGAGTCCACGTAACAGTGGGAAATGTAATGAAACAATCCGGCTAAAGGATAAAGAGATGCTATCTATGATTTGTGTCAAACTTGCACACCATCATTTGCAATCATGTTTAAAAAAAAGGATTTGATGTTTGTTCCTTGAGCCCAACTGAATTATCCCTCATCTGGGCTCGAGGCCTGCTCTATATAATTGGATTTATAAAAATGAAAACTCATATTATAATAATGATAAAAAAATAACATGCTACGTCACTACAAAGAGTCACCCGTTGCTTAAAAGTTAATACAAAAAAGTGTTTCATTACCCCATAGCCTAAACCAATAGAATGGTGGCATCTGTCAACTGTCAATGAGCACTGAGCAGAGGATCGAGTTGGACACAGGATCAGGCATCTTCTTCTCTTGTAGAAATTGAGTTGACAAGTTAAATGAGCATAAAAAACGTCATAATTATTTCATAGAATAATACCGGAAAAAAAATTGAAATTCAATCACAAAATGCTGTTCCAATTTGATGCTCTACCAATTCGACATCATCATATTCTTCCACTCAACACGTAAATCGCCTTCTAAAAAGTTAACCAAAAGGCTTTTTGAAATTTAGTATGAAAAAAGAGAGGTTTAGTTGGGTCAATTAATAATAATAATAATAATTTATGCTGGGAAACTCACTCTTTTTTAATGTTCGACAGTGTTCGAACGAAATTATATCAGGAAAAACAAAAACAAACTACTCTTTTTTCTTTATTTTTAGTTAAATTATATTTTCTTGGTATACGTTTGATTAACTCAATTAATAAAGCTTAATTGATAATTTCTTTTTTTATAAATATAAAGGCAAACATTATCATTTAAAAAAAAATGTTGGTTAGAGCCTTGGAGTTGGAGGTTTTAGACACACGGATGGATGATCCAAATCTAGTGAAGCCAATGAGAGTTGAGTTTAGGATAGGTCCTTTCGTCCTCGACCATATCAAAAAATTCCAGGTTCTGACAAAGTGAGCTGAGGCACAATCTATGGCCTATTGTCGTATCACCTATGCCAAATATTTATTATTATTTCACTTTTTGCAAAAACTATCCAAGCCATATAAATAAATCATCCTGTTTTGGTTTTGCCAGCTGCAAATGGGCACTGGAGCAGTAAGATTCTAAATTAGGTCTCGGATTCAACTACACGGCGAATGAAAACAAATATATCTACGGTGGGAGCGTCACCTCCATTTGAACCAACAATGCTCGAACAAAAATAATAGTGTAGGACGAGGACACCTAGGCAACCGGAAAATAAAAATCACAAGAATAGTAACTCAAACAAGACAAAAATCATGTCTGCTCTTCTGCAAACGTGAGGAAAACTGGCAGAGCAGGAAGAAGGACAAAAGTTGAAACCAGAATGAGTTAGAAGAGCACAACTGGGCAGTAATGGACCTGGCCTCACCTGACACAATAAACTTCATTCCACCTCTATGTTATAGTACTACCTCTCTGTTCCAGAGCAGAGACACCACAATCCAGATTCCAGACTAGAGTCCACCCAAAAAAGAAAAAAAACAGGCATCACATCATCCAGCGCAAGACAGTCCAAGACTGTACTGTAAAGAGATTTAATAGGATGGAAAATGGAGTATATAACATCATCAATTCGGTGTACTTTGTCAGACAGATTATGATCCAAGCATAGCATCCAGATTTCAATCCCAATCCAACCATACAAGAAACCAAACAATTTTATCAGATTATTCTCACTGTTAAATACTAACTCCATTATAATAAGCTAGAAAACCACTCATTTATTTGGATTTAAAATAAATAAATAAGTAAAACAGTAAAACTATCATCAAAGAACGGAAGAAGAACAAAAAAGACCAGGAAGGAAAACATCCATGTCCCCAAAGATTCAATGCAAGAACAGCACAACAAAAGAAACAATAACAACAAGAAATGAAGAGGGACAACCAAAGAAACTAGTACAACATTCTACAAGAACAATGTATTTTTTCTCCTGAAATAGGAAAAAGGTTACATTCCCCATTGCACACATAACAAAATCTCAGCAAGTGAGAGAGGCAGAAGAATCAAAGGAAACGTCAGGACGCAAGAATTTTTCGGATCTCACCTTAATCTTAAACGAACAGATTTAACTTGTAGGTTTAGTGCTGCCACATACATCAACAGGAAAGCAAAGACACCATCATATATCACAAGAAACTCTAAGCTGTGTTTCCTTCAAACAAATCATCTAGTACAAAGGAAACATTGACCTATGCAGTTGAAACCATGGAATTCCTAAGCAACGGAAGTGGCAATGCATCTTTACAAAATGTGAACTAACTAACTATGCATCGAAAATACATGATCAATCAAGTTGTCAAAACCACAAAAACAACACCATTTGAAACATGCAATTGAAACAACATATACAGACTAACCAAATAGCTAGTGATCATTCCTCCACACCCTACTAAGTCCTCCACACAACAATGAAAGAGTGCAAGAGCATCATTTTGCATTCACAAGCATATCCAAGCGTGCAAAATGGTGATAAACATGCAGTGTAGTATTCTTGAAAAAGCAAAATATAGAATTCTCAGGGGTTCAATTTTATCCTCGAAACATTTTGCATGCAATTTGTTTTTATGGGTAAATGTGGACTGCTAATGAACAAGGAAATATGAAAGAAGGTGATACTCCGTTCCTCTAGACAAAAGTGCCTATTGCTTCTATGGTTACTAATTATCCAAGCGCCAGTTCGTAGTCTTTAATGTATTTTACTTCATGATAGCATTTGCCTTCAAGCACTACCAGTCTACCCAACATTAATAACATTTGTGCCAATGCAAGAATGCAGCAAGAATGAAACAATGCTTTAACTTAACAAGATCCCACCTAGTCAAATATTTACTCTAGCAAAATCATTCACAAACAAATTGGTTGAATTAGAACCTTTAATGTGGAAACTGCTTATATGTTGCAAACTACAAAAATAAGAAACTTATTAGCTAAGTATAGGATCCTGAACAATTCAATATTACCACATGAATCCAATTTTCATCAAAATAATAACCGAGTGCAAAAGAAGAAACTGTGGACTTTAACCGCTTCAATAAAATAAAACTCATGAATTCATGGCATCATTAGTTAGAACAAGAAAGAGTACCAAAAAAATTTAACACACGCAGTTGTGACAGCAGAATTGAATAAAATCACCATAAGATGCAAAAGAATTTAAGAAAGAGAATGTCATTATATATAGTCTATCAATTGCTATGATAAATGTGATCAGTACATAAGCAATCGTCCATGATAACACCCTCTCAAAAGTTATTTCTTTCATCAAGACAGCGCATAGAAAATTAAGGATGATCAAACCCATATAACTAGTTTTGTGTCCTTTTTTCTAATCATAAAAGTTATCAAAAGAGACAAGAGAGGAAGAAGAGTTCTTCAGCAAACACTAATGACAACCTACCAAATGTGTTGGTACTTCAAATTATTAAACCTATTTTTGTGCTACATGATTCCAACCTTTGAAATTTCTCACGTCACTGAAATGGGGAAGAAACAAATCCAATGGAAGAAAATTTAGCAAAGTTTTGAAAAACAAAATTAGAAGCGCAAGACTTCCCTCGAGGAAAACGTTCTATTGAATCTTGAGTAAAACCTGAAGATCTTCCCCACCCCCCACCAAAAGGGAAAAGATACGAAAAAGAAATAGGGGGAAATTACCCATTAGCGAGAATCCTTTGTCGAAGAGCAAACCAATCTTGTTCATGCCATTGGGAGAAGGCACCAGCAAGTTCCACTTGGCGCCACCAGACTCCGACTCTTCAACAGCCCATAACGGCACAATTATAGACAAAGTTAACTGACTGCTTTCTAGCAAGTAAGTTCCATTGCGGCGGACCCTCAGAAGGAACCCATGAATTGAGCTCTATGAAACCTTCACCAGAAGTCCTGGGTCCACCTATAACAATAAGTCTATCTCCACATGCCCTAAATGCAAGACCCCAACCATTCATTGCGACTGCACGTTCAGGCAATCTCCCCACTGTAAACCATGATTTTGTCTCCTTATTATATTTTCTGACTTCCATGTCAGCATAATCAGCAGCATACAGTTCATTGTTTACCACAGCAACCAAGGGTGGAGCCTCAGCTGCTGCAGGTGTCTCAATCTCTCTTGAAGAGCCACTCCGTCCAGGAGACATGCTAGGAATTTCCGTCCACTTCTTCAACTCCAAATCATACTCCTCTCCGCATGTCAGAAGCTTCATATCACTTCCCCCAATCCCTCCAATAACATAAAACTTTCCATCCATAAAAACTGCGGAACACATCTTCCTTGGTTTATGCATGCTAGGAAGGGTCTCCCAGGTTTGATTTTCAGAATTATACATTTCAGCAGAGCTCAAGATATTTCCCTGCGAATCACAACCACCGGCCAAAATTGCTATATGCCCAAGACTGGCAGAGCCAAACAAGCATCTTGGAGCATTCATCCTCATTCCAGAGGACCATGAATTAGTCAAAATACTGTACCTATATATAACATGGGACATGACCTCCTTACCAAATACAAGGAGCTCAGTACCCACAGCCAAGGACTCTTTATCCGAACACATAAAACTGATACACTCCTCATTGGAAGCCATGGGAGGCAAATGCATCCATCTTCTGCTGATGGGATCAAATGCCTCCCATTCAAGCAGGTGGCAAGAGAAATACACCCAATGTTCAATCACACCACGCTGCCTCCTCAGCTTATAAATCTCACCACCCCTAATCAAAGACCGGAAACTCCTATTCAGTGACGCTATAGACCCATAATCAGACCTAGAGCAACGAATGAGGCAGTTAATAGACATGTCACGCCCGATGGCATCAATCAAAGGATCTGAGTCAGAAGACTGCCCTGCTTGATCACCCTCATCAGATTGCTCACCCATGGTTTCTCGGGAATCCATAATCCTTCGGGTCTTGAATTCTCGAAAAACATCATTAGAACCATCAAGAGGGTGCTTGCCACCGCTGCTGCCATGGGGGTAACTCATGAAAGACCACTGAGAATCCGGCTGGCAGGAGCTACCAAACACCCTTGACACCAGACAGGACTGGCCCTCCAACATGTCTCTGTAATCACACCAAGCAAAATAAACACAATCAATTCAACACACTCCAATCCTTCCTTTTGCAGTGACTATATCTTACAGCCCAACAAAAACCACAAAATCCCAAGTACCCAAAATCCCTCCGCCCACCACACCAAAACAGCAGCAAAGGAAATGAACTTTTTGATTGATTTGATTGAAGAAGTGAAAACGGTAATGGAGAGAAGTAGACGTTTTCTTTATACTGTAACCAGATGGAAAACTGAAACGATTGAGAAACGACAAGTAACGAAACCCGGAAACTTATTTTGTGGCAAGGTTCCAGACGTTAACCGATCTGAATCCAATGAATAGACAACTGATCCTATACCAACACAAAGTTTTCTCCGCAATATTTCCTCTAAACAGTATAATAAGGAAAACCCAGAATTCACTGCAATTGAAACAAACAAAAAAACTAAACTTTTTGGGCAAAACGAGTGAATTCAAAGATTAGAGAAGCTCGTCCTAGATCTCTAAAATCCGAAGCAAAACAGAAGAAACCGATCAGTACTCAAAGAATACCAAATTCAGATCTATTCAGTAGTTAACAAGGGCCAGTAAGTTAAATAAAGAGCAAAAGAGGAGGAAGAAAGAGGGGGAAAAAAAAGAATAATGCAGAGAGAGGGGACGGACTTACGGATTGGATAAGAAGGGAGAAAAGAAGGAAAGGAAGGAAGGACGCGATTGGAATTTTCTCTCTTATCTTAATTTCCTTTTTCAAATCTCTCTCTCCTATCTCCTCTTTCTCTTCCACTTCTCTCTCAGTTTCTGTTCTGGGCAAGCAAATCCTTTATTTCTTTGGTTAGTTTTCTGTTTCTTTCTCTCTCTCTCTCTACCAATCAGACGTCCTTTTGGATTCTCTCTGCAAATCACAAACGAAACCTTCTTCGTTTAGCGTTTAGCGTTTAGCTCCCTCCCTCTTTCTCTCTCTCTCTATCTATCTATCTTATTAATCCCTTCGCCTTTTTATTTAATTAATTATTAATTATTATCATTAGCATTTTTAAATAACTCTCCGTTGTAAATGTAGTAGTAATTAATTACTAATTTATCCTATATTTTATCCTACTGGTAATTCTTCTTTTCTTTTCTTTTTTCTGAAGTAAGAGAGAGGGGGGAGGAAGCAGAAGAGGGGCGGGGCGGGGTGGTGGTGGACCTGTAGTGGGAGGTGGGGCCCAACACTCGCCGTTTCGTCTAAAACAAATCAAAAAGCGAAGAAATGAAAACTGCAAGCGGTTGGCGCCGGTGGGAGACACGTGTCAGCTTAGGAGAATGGGAGTGGGTTGGATTTTCGACGCGTTTGCAACCGCCTACCGGTGGGTGCCGCCGGTGGTGACAGATGTTGACTTCGTAGGCAGGGGAGGCGGGAAGAAACGCAACTTTCCGTTATTATTTTTTCTTTTTGTTCTTTGAGGCGGCAAAATGATGGCGGCCGTAACCGGTTATTATTATTTGTATCGCTATTTCATCGTCGCCGGTCAAGTCAATTTGTCGTTATTTAAGTATCAGTTTTATCTTTTATTCCTTCGTTTTGGCCTTTCTTGCCTGGGTTATGATCTGGTGCTGTGCGGTGAGGAGGGGAGTTGGTGCACTCGTTCACTTTTTGGTGGGGTCAATTTGTTAGGATTGGCCCGATTGGGTCATTGTTAGAGGATAAATATAAAAAATCTTCCTTCACTATTATATTTAAAAAATTTGATTGAAATTTATCCATTTCTAATTAGGTTTTTATTTATTTAATTAAATGATTACTAAGTGAAAGGAAAAATAACACATATTTTTAGTGTAAAAAATAGTAAAAATATTACTCCCTTCGGGGAGAAATAAATGTCTTCCTCGTATCCCAATATTAAGTAGGGAACGCATATTAAGGAGGCCGGATGACTCACTATTTGACCCCAAAAAATTTCGTACTTTTTTTCGAACGTGCGTTAATCCTTAACGTACTTCCGAGAAAAAATTAGGGGCAAAATTGTCTCAAATAGTGACTGTTCCAGCCGCCTTAAAATACGTGTCGGAATAGTAAAAGCAAATCCTAAAACGACATTTATTTCCCCCGGAGGGAGTAGTATCTCTAGCACTATTCATTTTGAATAATGCTCGGAACTATTTGGACGAGTTAAATGATTTTTTATTAATTAAATCATACTCCCTCCGTCCCACAAAGGATGACGTTTTAGCTTTTGCTTTTACTGTTTCGGCACGTATCTTAAAACGGCCGGCAGACGACCTATTTGAGACAATTTTGCCCCTAATTTTTTCTGGGAAGTACGTTAAGGATTAGCGTACGTTCAAAAAAAAATTCGGATTTTTTTGGGGTCAAATAGTGCCTCATCCGGTCTTCTCGATATGCGTTCCCTACTGAATATTGAGATGCGAGAAAGTCATCCTTTGTGGGACGGAGGGAGTACGATATATTCATGAAATATCATGTCACCTTACATTCAGATAACACTCCTTATTAAAAATAAATTTTATCATTTATATGAATAAAGTATAAAATGATACGTAATATTTTAGACATGTATTATAATTTTTTTTTATATGGGTAGTTTAATGATCACATTTTTTTAAGTAAAATAAAATATTGTTGATCAATCCCTTAGATAGAATAACTTACTATATTGTTGTTGTTAGTTGAGGGAAGAATAAACTTTCAACTATGTCAATAGACATTTATTTGATTTTATTGATGCAAACAATACAATGTGCTTCATTTATGATTGATGATCACTTCCACACACGCACATTTATTAAAACTAAACTGAAGGTAATTGCTAAAAATTGTAGCATTAATTAAGAGCAGTTATTTAAATGTGCTAACTTAATTAGAGAAATTATTATATGAATATATGACATTATAACATACTTTTTTCAATCTCCATTAAATTTCATTTGAAGGCCGGTCACAGGAATTTAGGCAATTATTGGTTAGTTATTTTTGTTACCAACATATCCCTTATTTCTCTTCTTAGGTATCACGATTTAGGAGCCCAAATCAATATTCAAATTTGTTGGCTCAAAAAGTAAAAAATGTAAAAAGAAGGGGCAACTATTTTAGTGCTTGTAGAATTTTATTCATTTTGGACAACAACAAAAAAAATCCATGATACTCCTTCTGGTGCAAAATAAACGACGTTTACTATTTGAGCACGCATTTTAAGGAGGTCGGATGACTCATTATTTGACCCCAAAAAATTTCGTACTTTTTTTCGAGCGTACGTTAATATCGTTTATTTTACACCGAATGAAGTATTTAATTTAAACCGGAAGGAGTATTATATATTATTCATGTATTAAAGATTCTATTTTTAATTTTGTTTGGTTGGGCCACTGCTATCACTTAATTGTCCCTATTTACGACGTATTTAATCCATCTATTTTTACTCTCATGACATTTTAGGTTTTTAATTTTTGTGTCACGCAGTCGCATCAGGGCAAAGCATTCTATGTCCCCGTCCAATTTTTTGAATTCTAGAAAAAAACCACTTTAAAATTTAAAAATAACATTACTATTTTTGGCCACCAAAATACTTAATTTATATAATGATTCTTAAAAAGTTTTTATTTTTTTCCGAATTGATGTATCATTCGTATTTTAGTCTCATATCACATTTACTCCTGTTTGGTATAGACAAAGGATTGAAAAGTGGGAAACAAAATGAGTGAAAACAAAAATGAGTGAGAAAGAGAATAATATATTCATAAATGTGTTTGGTTCGATAAAAATAAATAAATGTGTTTAGTATTTATACTCGAGAAATAAGAATAAGAAAGAAAAAAAAAACTTTAACTTTGTTTGGTATAAGAACCAAGGAAAGGGTATAAAATGTGTAAATTTTCTATTATACTATTAAATGTTAGTAATTATTTTTATTTTTATTTGTTCATGATATTATTATTGTCAACAAAAAATAAATCCAATTAAATTCATTTCAATGTTGGTTAAACAAAAACTAATACATACAAAATCTTACGAATAAGTTGATTCATATATTATGATTTTCTACATCCTTAGAATTTACAAACATAAATAAATTTGGTTGTATTAATGCATTTATAACATTAATTATATACTAATTGCATGTTATCAAATATAACGCTGGTGATGTGCATTTAATTGTCGCGTTTTTATTATGTGACTTAGTAAAATTGTAACTACGTAAAATTTGATGGTTAATTGTATGTAAAAAAATAATTAATATATTTTTATTATTAATAATAAATTTCATTTCAGCCTAAAATCTGCCTCCCCGTTACAGGCCAGATGTAAGTCCTACTTTTCCAATCAAACTATGCAAATTAATAATGTAATTCTGAATCTCTGATCTTGCAACTTGAGTATTTAAGGGCATGTGTCGGCGAATCCCACTTAGCAATTCACATGTCATTTTGTAGTAACTAATGGATGCAACTTATGATATTTATTACAGTATTTATTGAAAAAATTGACTTTGATATGAACTGAATTAATGTACTGCATGACTTCTCTAGGTCTGCACCGTTATACTATCAATGTTGTAAACATTTAGATATTTGAAAAAGATTATACATAGTAATACTGTGGCGAAGCTAGAACGAGAATGTAGTGGTAGTCTTTTTAGAATGATACAAACTATATGGGTCATTACATAAAATTCGAAAAAATGATTTTTTGAAGGATTGCAATGGAGAAACAAAATAATTGGGGGCACCAAAGGGACGTTCTGCTCCTATGCTAAAGAGGGATTGAGAAGAAAAGGAAGGAAAAAAATATCTTAGACAGTTTGAAAAGAAATGAGATAATTAATGAGATAAATATTTTGTGATATATATACACGATTCTTTCATTTATGACGGTGATTATTTTTCTTTAAGTAAATGATTCAACTTCCATTATAAATACAAATTACACATACATATAAAAACCCTAACCAATACATAAAATATTCTCTCAACCAACTTGATCGTCAGAGTTTTTAGACCGAGACAAACCCACGACGTTTTGCAGATATATCTACGTCTAATCTCATCCTACAACATTGGCTCCTAAGCAATCTCTTAGGTAAGCAAGTTATTACAACTCCTCCAATAGAGGGTTAAAAGAGGAATCATTTTCTCATTTTATGTCAATTTTTTTTACTGTATTAGCCTCATCCTTTTTCAAATACCAAAATTGGAGAGAAACAGTTGATATACAGTACTGCAAAACTGGACAAAACAGTACTGCAAAAAAATTATTCTCAACAGTACCAGTAATTTTCATGCAGTGACGGATACAGAAAGTTTTGTTAATGGGGATAAAAATTAGATCATTAACATTCATCTCGATCATTAGGATAGTATTTTGACATTTTTTGTCATTTTTCTAAATTAATAGGGAGGTTATTCAAATCAACTTCTAAAAATTTCTTAATGATAAGTTGTTGTTCACTCTCAGAAGCACTTTCTGATGATTTAGCAGTAGTAGGAGATGATTTTCATTTAGCCAAATATTTTTCTTTACTTATAAAAAAGATACTCAATAAATTAGTGAATATATATCACATAAATATATATATTTTAAGATTCTATCTATTAAGTTAATTAGGTTATAATGTTAAAAGAAAAGAAAAAAAGATGTGTGGTGCAGCAGGCTGGATTATCGGATTAGGTAAAACTTTGGATAATAAGTGTAAAAAGTGGTAAACAATTATAATAATAAAAAAAGTATGTACCTCTACAACAGTTGAACAGGTTGAGATTGAAAGAAAAAGAGTTGAGCCACCACGCCACTTACTCTGAATTATTGTTAGTGTCAGGAAAGCCAAAAAACATAATATAAGTAATTTTTTGATTAATTTTTAGTTTTTTAATGAATCAAATAATTTAGATTAGGAGCCTATATGTATGTGAGCCTAGTATTTAAAATTAATAGATTTATGTACTCAATTGTGTATTAATTTATAGAAAAATAAACATAAATTAATTTACTGTTGGGACAAATTTATTAAAATTTATATATTACTAAACTTTTTTGCAGTGGCCCCACTGCCTCTTATTGTATACGCCAACATTGTTATATATATATATAATCCAATTTTGTGAAGCATCAATAAATCAATTAAAATTCAAGTTATGAGTTAATCATTTTTGTACCGAATTAACCAATTAAAAAATATTATCCTAGGTCATATCTCTATATACAAAGCTCCGGGGGCAGATCTAAGGGTGGCTTTGGTGGGCCCTAACTCCCCTAATTTTTTCAAAAACTCCATTATAGTTCTGGAAGTTTATCTATTTTTCATATAATTTTACTTTATTTGTCAAAAAATATATACCCCTTATTGTTTTGGAAGTTCCTAATATAGTCCATAACTTTTTAGATTTTTAATTAATCATACTTTGATTTATTTAAAAAAAAATCTATATTTGACCTCAAAATCTAGTTGTACTTTTAGGAATGGTTTAAAATTTAAGGTAACTTTCTAATATTAATGGTACATAAATCAAAATTTCCTAAATATATTTTATTATTTTTTATAATTTTTTAAAATATGGTTCATAAATATTATATATATATTTTTCAATTTTTTTCATACTAGAGTATAAAGAGGTAAAAATATATATAATATAGAGTACTATATGGTTTACTAAAGAATACGACTAGTGTGAAACAATCATTATAAATCGAGATATATGGAACAACTGCATTAAGAGTACGACCAATGACTCACAAAAATAGTCATATTATCCTATCTTATTGTGCTAAATATCTACGTAGATCTCATAAATCAAGGAAGTAATTTGCTCAATCAATAAGGTCCTCTACGATATTATCTCCATAACTATTGAGAATTATCTCAATTAAATGAAAATATTATCTTTCCTAGAATAGAGGATCTCGTGATCATTATAAATATCAAGTATACACCATAAAGGTACGCACGCATACACAAACACTAGCCACCCTAATTTTTCATCATCATTACTAACTAGATCGTCAAAACTTCTACACCGGGACCACCCCAATGCATTGTAGGTACACCGGCATCGAGTCACATCCCTCTTCTGATCACTAGTTGCTCATACCCTCGGTAAGCAAGTTATTATTGAGTGCTTTCATTGAGGGCATTCAAGGAAAATAGTGAGATCTTATCCCTGAATAACTCTCTAGTTTTTCTTGCTAATCTCAACAACATGAGCAACGACCCGCTCCCCTCTTCCCAACCGGACAACAACCTACCTCCAAGCTCAACCCCACCCTCTACCACACATGGCCTCCAAAACACTTCTCACCCACCACGAACCAACATGTTTGCGACCAATACCAGTCACATCCTCGCCTCCCTAGTGGATATCACCAAAATCTTGCAATTTTTTTTATGTCAAAACCTTAACTCCTCATGGGTCGTTCATTAGTGGCTCACATTCGACACTACCATCCGCCTCATCACTTTACCCTAGAGTAGCACTTGTCGGGAAAAAACTACAAGAATTCATAGTGTCATGAACGCTATGTTCACCACACCCACAATAAAGTCTCAGGCCGTTCCAACTTTCACAAACCTGCATCAAACTCCTCATAACCAAACAACTTAAACTAGGAAGAAAGTGAACGACCTTTCAGAAGCAGTTGACATGAGAATTGTCTGTAATAATAAAAGAGACTCCTGGATGGTCTAGTATGTCGAAGATTTGGATGACACGGGTAATTCTGAACATCCAAGGTCCATCTTGGGACGATCTCAAGGTTGCGTCATCCGAACTGAACATCACCGTCGATCAGATCCCCAAGGAGCCAACCCTTCTCGAGGTGGATGAACTGTCGGACATCACTTCATAGATTGATAAGAGAAACACCAAGAATGACACTTTATATCACCCATTTAGGAACTGTTCACGCTTCATTAGGCCAAGGCACTAATCTCGTTACTACTCCCAGTCAGCCCATTATCGTTCATTTAACAAATAACGCTCCTCTAACAACCAATATCGTTCCCCCGATATATATATATATATATATATATATATATATATATATATATATATATATATATATATATATATATATATATATATATCTGTACCATGAAATTCAGATCAAGGCGATCATATACACCGGGTCAGGGATTACTTTCGTTATCAGTGCAGAAGAGATGAAGCTCTTTGTCAGTTATTTCCAGTAACTTTGATTGGTCCAGGAAGGAATGGTACTCTGAAGAATTAGTTGATGGCTATATTAACAATTTCGAAGACCTATGTCATGCATTTCATTCTAGATTTGTCACTTCAGTTCCTATAGCTAAAAATTCAGCGTCTCTGTTTACTCTTGAACGACGAACAAACGAGTCTCTTCGGCAATATGAGATCATTTTAACATGAAAGTTTCCGAAATCTCAAACCTCAACCTCGAAACTGTCATCCAAGCAATGAAGCAAAACTACAAGCAGAAATGGTTGGTTTGCTCCTTGGCTGGTAATCCTACCACCATCATAAGTGAATTCCATATGTGATTGAAAAAATATGTCACCATGGATAATGAAACATAGATGATTTATAGCTCCAAGAGCTCCGTTCCCAAAGAAACCAAAGATAACAAAGATAGTAAATAAGCAAAACAAAATAGAAACAACAAAGATACAGGTAGTAGAGTTCCTAAGCGAAAGGTTATGATTGACCCGTTATTGGATAAAGAAATCCACATGCTTAGACCAAGAGAAGAAATACTGGCCTTTGTGGAAAGGGAGGGAATTCCTCTCTCTTACAACCCCTCTCCCCCCTTCCCCCCTCACTCTCGATTGCATAATGAGGGTCTGTCCCTCGCCATTATTGTAAAGTCCACAAAGGGAATGATCATAGCATAAGTCGTTGTCAAAATCTTACATGGACCTTAGTAAAACTGTTTGAAGAATGTCATCTAGGAGAAGTTATAGAGAAATGAATTGAACAAGAGTCCACCAATCGCAAGTATAAGCCATACGGACAAGATGATCATGACAAGAACAGATTAGGAAGACGCGGTTATTATGGAGATAGTGGGGATGGTTTTTAATATCACATGTTACGTTATATAACGCCTGTTATGTAACACAATTTTGTCTCTCCATTACCATTATTCCCGTTATGTAACATTTTGGCCCCTTTTTGCACGATATTGTTCGTTACCGGTACGATTTTCCGTTATGGACCGTTATACGTTATGAGTTAATAAAAAACTTATTAAGCCTACAAAATTACACTTTTATAACTAAACCCAAGCTATACTTTTAGATCCTATAATAGTAAATATGGTCTCCATTAAATAATGAATAATGTTAGATTGTTAGTTGTAGTATGAACAACAATATCATGACCATGGTTATGGAACATTCAACTAAGATAGTCAAGACTTTTATAGTTCTTCAAGTCTTTTTTTCATTTTCATATCCTCAACATATGTCTACACTCGAATATTTTCAACATTCACACTCTTACTATAGGGAGCAATAAGAAAATAGAAGATCATTTGCTTACTTTCCATACTCCTCTTTTTACCCAGCATTGACACAAAGATAAGGGGAACAAGATGGTGGAGATAGTAGTAGTAATAATCATTACTCTTATTATGATCCTCCTAGATATTCATTTTGGGAATGAACAATGTATGTGTGTATTGATATGTATATTTTTCGTTATTTTGATTTGTAAAGCCTTTCTTATTTGAGACGATTGTGTGTGTAAAACTTAACTAAAAAAATCTATTTTTAATTAAAGTTTGCTATGCATACTTTATTATTTATAGACAAAAATTAATAGTTTATATATTTATTTGATTAAAAGTACGAATTATCTCCAGACTGATGAAACTTTGTTAGCATTTACAGATTACTTGTAGTCGCGACCGTTACGTTATGCTGTTATTTTCCTCTATTCCGCGACCGTTACGTTACCCGTTACCGTTATTTAAAACCATATGTGGGGGTAATAGAGGTGATTCTTAATACAATCACA
The DNA here is from genome assembly GCA_963691705.1 of Viola odorata. Classification (NCBI taxonomy): domain Eukaryota; kingdom Viridiplantae; phylum Streptophyta; class Magnoliopsida; order Malpighiales; family Violaceae; genus Viola; species Viola odorata. Next base: position 32,837,477 of record OY829543.1, on the reverse strand, counting down.
TAAATGATCATAATGGCAGTGGTCGTTCAGGAAATCATCATGATACTAGCGGATATAAATAGAACATCTAGGCAACCATGACACAAACAAAGGAAAAACAATCACTTTGGCAGATGGAGGAATAAGGATGGATGTCTTAGTCATCGTATGTGACATGTCATCCCTCATTGAATAGAGAGTTTCAAGCTAGTCATACCAACCACTTGTTAGTATGTAAATTTTACATCTGGTTTCTTATATGCGGGTCACACTTTCATGTCTATGTAAATAATCATTATCTTTTTTCTGTCTCATAATGCTTACTCTATTGATCCTAGAGTGTATATGGTAGAGCTTTTCTCCAAAAATATTGAAACTTGGCTCGTTCTTGATGTTATATGTGTTTGCTATCCGTAGGGGTGAGCGTTCGGATTTCGGATCGGATTCCGACGAGTTCGGATTGGAAAAGTTTGGATTCTGATAATTTCGGATCAGATTTTTTCAGATTTTTTTGTTAGCAAATTCGATTCCAATCCAACAAGTTCGGATTCAAATCGGATCGGTCAGATTTTTTGGATTTTTCAGGCCATAGACTCAGCTTCTAATGCTTTTGCTGGTTATTGTTGCACTTGTTGTTGCTGCGCCTGTGGCTGTGGCTATGATTGTGACGATGGAGATTGAGAAGCTGGTGGTGGTGGCATCATGTTTTTGAGTTGCCTTCATCATGTTTTACATCAACATAATAATAAGAAATTAGGAACCAAAATTGAAGAAAAGAGAGGAGAGGAAAAAGGGACAAAAAAACTTGGGTGTATATAGAAACAACAAATCATTTTAAGATGTTTCAAATTCAACCTACTTACCATCTTGTTGTTAGCGATGAAGGGAGGAGAGCGACAGGGGAGAGGCCCGAGAGGGAGCGGACTCAGCGGAGCGAGCGAGGGAGAGGCCCGAGAGGGAGCCACGGGGGAGAGGCCAGAGAGGGAGCAGAGCGAGCAAGCGGCGACCGAAGAGAGACCTGAGAGGGAGCGGAGCGGAGGTGTCAGTGTGTGTGTGGAGTGGTCTGGACTCTAGTCTAGGGTTAAGTGGTTAACGATTGGAATTGGAAATTAATGGGGAATTGAAAACAAATAAGGGATTTAAGGTTGGAGCTATCAGATGCGGTCGGATTTCCGACAATCCGTCTATCAAAATTCAAAAATGTTCGAATTTCAATAATCTTCTTTAATCTCGTATCCGACATTATTTAGATTCTATCGGAATTCTTAAGCTCGGATCGGTTGAATCCACGGATTCGTCACCCCTAACTATCCGTACAAGTTAGCGTTGCGTTTTCTTTGTACACGAAAAGCAATCATTATCTTCCGCCCACCACCGCCTTTTTATTTCTTAATTTCCTTTTTAGAGAAACAAATTAAAAAGAAGAAGAAGAGGAATTTGGTCAACACGTCGTAGTAGCAACCAGTCAATGACGAAAAACATAAAATCATCATCAACAAGCATTTTGATCACTTTTGATTTTGATGATTGACAAATTTAACGTTGACGCTGTTATATTTGAAAGTTTAGAAAGATGAAAAACCTTTTCAAGAGTCCAAAACAGGCCACGCTTGAACCACTGAGATTGACATGTCGGTTGGAGGTAGATGTGTCATTTCAATGGGCTAGAATGACCAGGCCAATATTAATTAATTTATTTTTTGACTACTTGGTATTTAGGATCACATTGAGTGCTGATAATTCTGTTTTGAATCAGACAGAAAACTGAAAAAAGGAATAAATTTTCTCTAATAAATTTTAACACAAATACATATCTAAAATTAAAGGTAAAATTTCTAATTATGCTAGAATAATTCTTAAACAATTGATCTATACAGTGGTTGAATTTCAATATTAAATTTAGTAAGAAGGGATTAGTTTAAGATTATCTTGAAAGATTTCGGATTGAGGGCGGTGAATTAAATTGTATGAAAGTGACTAACGTCCTCAATTTTTCAAATCTAATCCTCACCACCGATTAGGCAACAAGCAATAGCCAAACAATTAAACAACTAATTAAATAATAATAATAGCAAAAGATTGAAAGCAAAGCAAAATCTAAACGTGATCGCTCTTTAATTTGTAGGAGATGAGTCAGGTCTTCGGTAGATTGTGGTTACAAAACCGTCAAGTTGGGTTGCGGTGGTCCCGGGGTCTTTTCCTCATCTAGCATTGACCACATTTTAAATTAGGTTTAAATCATTTTTTCATCTACACTTCATTTGACTGACTCATTTAGCACCTCCTTTGATCAAAAGGTTTAAAAGGCACCTTCACTTGAAAGAAATGACTCATTTGGCACCTACTCTTAACGTCGTCCGTCCTTCACCGTTAAATGCTGACGTGGCATGGCATGTCATCATGTTGATGACGTGACATGCCACATCTGAAAAATAATATAATTAATTTTAAAAATTCAGAAAAAATAATATAATTAGTTATAAAAATTCAGAAAAATAATGTAATTAATTTTAAAAATTAAGAAATTTAATTTAATTGATTATTAAAATTATAAAAATACTTTAATTAATTTTAAAAATTAAGAAAAATAATATAATTAATTTTAAAAATTCAGAAAAATAATGTAATTAATTTTAAAAATATAAAAAAATTCTTTAATTAATTTTAAATTTTTTTTAAAATAATTTAATTAATTTTTAAAATATAGAAAAATACTGTGATTAATTTTAAAAACGCAGAAATGTAAAGGTCTACCTAGGAAATGTGAAGGCAAACCCAAGCATAAACTAAATATGAAGATCTACCTAGGAAATTAATAATTTTCACGACTAGCGGCTGGAAACCCAAGCCCACTGGAGCTCCTACCATAACCGGCAACCACAATAGTCTCTACCGTCGCAGCAAATCTGGCGCACCACCACCACACCACATGCTTCTCAGCTGATCACCACCACACCACCGCCACAACAGATTTGGCGCCAAAATCGGAGTGGGAACACCATCCCACTGCTGATTCGGCAAACCCAAGCATAAACTAAAATATGAAGATCTATCCAGGAAATTAAAAATTAATTACAATATTTTTTTAGATTTTTAAAAATATTTTTCTTAATTTTTAAAATTAATTACAGTATTTTTATGGATTTTTAAAATTAATTAAAATATTTTTCTGAATTTTTAAAATTAATTACATTATTTTCTGAATTTTTAAATTAATTATATTATTTTTCTTAATTTTTTAAATTAATTAAAATATTTTTATAATTAATTAAATTAACTTTCTTAACTTTTAAAATTAATTACATTATTTTTCTAAATTTTTATAACTAATTATATTATTTTTCTAAATTTTAAAAATTAATTATATTATTTTCATGATTTTTTTAAAATTAATTATATTATTTTTCAGATGTGGCATGCCACGTCATCAACATAATGACATGTCATGCCACGTGGCGTGCCACGTCAGCATTTAACGGTGGAGGACGGACGGCGTCAAGGGCAGGTGCCAAATGAGTCATTTTTTTCAAGTGAAGGTGCCTTTTAAACCGTTTGACCAAAGGAGGTGCCAAATGAGTCAGTCAAATGAAGTGCAGGTGTCAAAAAATGATTTAAACCTTTTAAATTACCAACAAATTAAACATGTATGAACATTAGTGTTTAAATAACTCATATGATCTTGGTTTAGATTTGACATCATGTATTTGAAGTCTACAATATTCAAGTACACTCTCCCTACAAACAAAATTTTTACTAATTTAATTACTGTTAATTGTGTATGATGGAGTAATTTTATTTATTGGTTACTCTATTCGATAATCTTTTGTGAAAATAAATTCAAAAATATCATTTTAACTTTTAAGATTTTTGTTAGTCAAGTGCGCGATAATATGTTAGATAAATTCTACTGCTATTGTGTTAAGAAAAATGATATATATTTACTACATTCGTCTAAAAAAGAATGCCGTTTTACAAACACACGGATTAAGAACAATATCATTATGTCACCTACTAAATTGATCAATTGAGATAGATGGAGCAAAAAATAAAGCATATTTTATTGAAAAATAAAATAAAAATACACTACGTTCTATTTAAATAATTTAAAAATTATGACCATTTCGGAACAAAAATTATAAGCGGATGAAGTACTAACATATGGCATTTTGAGTTTTGACAGTCCAAGTTTTAATGTAATCAAGAATTAGGTACGCTAAAGCAATAATACTTTATGATTTTCTTCTTTTTGACTGATCATGATTTTGTAAGATCTAATAAATGTTTTGGACAGCAAAAGGGTGTAAAGAGATAATGTAGGCTGGATGCGTCAGTAACGATGTCGTGCTAAATCTCTCTTTCACAACACAACAATACGATCGATCTAGAAATGCAAGAGCATGAGCTGCGTGATGTGCACGGCTGTAAACATGACTTGGTTGAAAGATAGATTGAGTAACTAACTTACCACGTTAAAATATAAAAAAATTATATACTATACTCGATTTTTTAATTGTGTGTGCATCCAACCAATAAATGTGTAACTTTTTTATTAGTTAATATGAGCGAGTGAACAGAGTGGCATGACATACTAAATGTCCTCTATTATAATTATTATTTTAGAGTACTTATTTTCCCATTCCCTCCTATCATTTTCAATTGACGTTTTAGACTCAATTCATTAGTCCAAAATGTTTACCGTTTTGGATTAAAAAGTAGTTATTTTCTCAAAAATTAGTTTTACTTCTCTATTCGCTGTCAAGTCAAATTGGCTAGTGGGGTTTAAATTTTAAACCTATAACTAAAAGGAGGAGAGGGTTCTTTGCCACAACATTTAGTAGTTAAAAAAATATTTCAATTATCACCTTAATAATAATAAGAAGAAGAAGAACTGTGTATTTCTTGACTTGTGTAAATAATAAATTCAAAATTAAGTAACAATTTTATTCTTATATGTGTCCATTTTTTCAATTAAGTTTGTGTGTTGAGAAAATTCCAAATTGTTTTTGTGTTTGGTCAATCAATCTCAATTATACCATTAGCTACAAGTTTTCCTCTTAGAAAATGATTTTGAGTTATTACAAAGCATTGATTTACAAACGTCATAATTTTTTTTTTATAAGAGATTAATTTTCAAAATTTATGTCACAAAATTGGTTACCATATATGTAAATATGAACATTTTATAATGCCACAAAATTATTATCCTATGATAAAATTATATAGAAAAATATAATTGAAATTGAGTATTGTTCAAACATAAAGAGTTGGAATTTTCCAAGCAAATGGATCTAATTTAAAAAATCGAGTAAACACAAGGACCGGATTTGGTACATCAAGCATAAATATATGGTTAAACTAAGGTGGAAGGGCAAGTTTGGTATTTCCCGAATCTATTTCAAAAAATATATATTTGAGCAATTATTTCTATTTTCTTGAATTGTTTTTTCTTTTTTAGTTTTTCAGTATTTTGGCAAATTAGGAAATTGCGGGTGTGTCAGACTTGACGCCGTCGTCTAGGATAGCGTGTTTGCTCGTGCGTCGCACGTGATGTAATATACTAGTATTCCATAGTCCATTCATCGACGACGTATAGCAGCATATGAGTACGCACATTCGCACGTGTTACGGATAAATCATGGGTAAGCGCGAGAGTCCGTTGAGGGCAAAGACACCTTATCTTGGATTCTGAGCCACGTGTTGTTTCACGTGGGGCGCTCTTAACCACTGCCAGTGTCTAATGACTCTGAGGGTCTGTTTGACGTTCCGATTCGGTGGGAAAAAGTTATATGGGAAAAGTTATGTAGGAAAATGACTTATGGGAAACTAAGTGTCCTGTTTGGTAAATATTTTTTTAAAGTGCTGTGGGAAACGAGAAGTTATTTTTGGTGTTTGGTAAAACTATAAAAATGAAATAGTTGGAGTATAAAACCAATTTTTTTAAAATTAATAAAAATAGGAAAAATAGATCTAGAATTACTTATCTTGAAATGAAAATTTTATTGGGGTAGTTTTTAATTTATTTTGTTCATTATATAGAGTAAAAAAATTGAATTAAATTAAAAAAGATAAAAAAAAAGAGAGAAAAAACAAACCAGTGTGGAACGCTGATTTACTGCTGGAGCAAATTGCTCCAGCCCGTGCCAAGCCATTTCCTTGCTTGGTGTACTAAGCCTAGTGTGTAATGGTGTTACCAAACACCCATTTCAACCACTGAACCATGTTTTTTTGTAGCAAAATATGAACGCCAAACACCCTCTAAATGGCTATTGTCAAAAAGTTCCAAAGCTTTTAATTTTCTCAAAATTCTTAATTTCTAAAGATTATTATCAGTGTAGTATTTTTGTAGCAATTAATGCATCTCCGTTCAAGTTTTAAGTTTGAAGTTAGGTTGTTACTCGATGTTTCACAATCTTTCCAAAAAAAAATTAATTTAAATCTGAAATAATCGATACATGCATATCGAGGTTATACAAAAATGTATAAACTATAAAAATGCGTTAAAATCGATTATCCTACACTAATATTTCCTCTTAATAACTCTACCTGTAGTACAACACGTGGGTTATGCAATAAAAAAGAGGGATTGGCCTTTTCTTCTCTTTTCTTTTTTTCTCTTTTTGGTGAATGAGGGGATCGCACATGCGAGAGTGTCCGTCTGTGTCGGCTTTTGTTTCCATTTGCATATTATTAATCAAACTTAGCAGTGGTGATAATGATGATGGTTGATATGCTTATCAAAATTAATTACTAATTTAGTTGCTAATTAGATTTTCCTCTATTTCTTTTTTTAAGTATTATCGAGTATTTTATTTTACGAAAAAGTATTATCAAGTATTGACGAACCATAAGTGATTCTGATGGATGGGAATTGATTTTAAAATTAGTGTGGTAATATAGGGGAGAATAGAGATACAACTAATTACACTGACATCAACATCCAGCATCCAATGCCCCCTTTTTTTTTTTTTTTATAGTATCGACTCATTCTCTGGAGGTTTTTTTAAACCGTACATGAAGATCATAAATTAAGAATTTAAATTGTAATAATTATTATTGAGTTACGAGCTCATTGATTAATAATTTTTTTTTAGCACTGGTTGAATTATTGAGTTAGAGTTAGGATTAATGGTGAATAATCATTCCTCCACATTTTTTTACAAATCATATACAAATTCCAAAATAATACTTGAATTTTTCTTTCCTTATGAGATAATTCTCCCATCTTTTTCTTCTTTTTTTTAACATGTCGAAACTGATTATACCGTACATTCGTACTCGTTTAAATGGAGAATTGTATTCAGTTAAAGGTGAGATTAAGATAAAAATAATATATAGTGAACCGTGAACATGGTATGCATTGTGTACATTTACATTTTCACATCCCAAAATTATAAATTTATAATTTTTGGCAACATTGACACGTGCATGCATAGACTTTGAGGAAAAAACTAAAAACCCTGATAATAATTAATGAAAAAAATAAAGAGTTTAAATGGGTAATATATATGCTATAATTCTAACTTCAAAACCAAGCAACTCCACTCTAAGATTCTGGCGTGCACTAACCACTTATAATAACCCCTCCTTCAACACCGAGGCAAATCTCATCCAATCCTGCCCGCACACGTGTTAATCACTTATATAAAGACGAGTGGTCATGTGAAGCATTATTGGACGGTGAGAAAGGTTTTGCAACTCTTCGCAAAACACACATGCAATTAGCTAAGCAAACATAAAAGAAAAGGAAAAAAATTCAATCCTCTCATTTTAAGTACTCATGTTTGAACCTAATTAATTTTTTTACGGAAAGAGTAAAAATTACATATAATGAGAGTCAAAAAAATACTTTATATATTTACATTTGAGCTTGCACTCAATTCACCTCTTGAATTAATCAAGTGTAATTGTATAAACAAATGAAATGCTAGAGTTGTTCATCTTTAAAGTCCAAATTTCCTAGATATAAAATGAGAGAGGAAATATAAATATTGCATTTTACACCTAAATCCTAGTTGATGAGGTGAAAAAGACTACTGTGAAAAAAAAATGTACCAATGGAAAACGCCCACAGAAAAAGAAGTTAAATCTACATTCCATTGACTTGAATTTTTTAACCAAGATATGGACTATATACATACTAGCGATTGTTGGCCCGCTTCGCCGGCCCTCCTATATATATATATTTATGTGCGATACGATACAACAACAATCTATTAGAAAGGGACATAACTCCAGATTATAGAGTAATTAGTAATTCAGAGGCGAGTTTTATTGATTGTTTTTTTATGAATACGAGGACTGTTAAATTTCAATCACAATTGCAGCGAAAGACTAAAAACATAAACCTAATCCAAGAACCATGTAAACAAATAGATCATATGATAAATAAAGAATCAAATCATGTACCTTACACCGAGAAGATAAAATCGGTTAAACAAATAAAACCGAAATCCTGATTCTGATAATGGGATTCAACCACTCGAGCTTGAATCGAATCAACAGATGCTGTCTTGCTGAGACGAACACCCTCTATTGGAATCCACACCAATGAGCCAAAATCTGATAGATTATAGTGTGCTAGCACCAAGAGAAAAGAGAGTCTGTGTAACTCTTTTGTTTTTCTCTGTTCTGTGCGTTTCTAATGTTATATCATTTTATGCGTTTTTATCATATATGTATACTCTAGGGTTTCACTTGCAATTAGTTATTTAAATATATATCTTAATATATATTATATAACCGAAAATCCCTATATAATATATATCGGATATTATCAAATATTATCTCAATAAAATTGCATCTAGTATCTTTTTTAACTCCTTAAATAATTACTATTTTTTTTTATCCAATTGGTTAGTTTTTTGGGCATAAGACTAACAATCTCCGACTCACCCTCAAACTTACACCAATGTCAAAAGAGTCAATGCATCTGTCTTAAGCTCATTCTAATGTGCGACCCTGTAGGTTCATTTAACGTTGGCAGTAAAACAACACACTTTGTCTACGAGTCATAAGAGGCCTCTAGCAAGACGTTATGACTACCCAAGTTAACTAAAGGTCAATTGATTCGACTTAACCTCTCGTAGTTATATGCTATAATATTTTTTGTCTCACGATATCTTAATTGAACATAAGGCATGATACTTGTCACCCTTATTCAATTCAATCATTTACATTCGATCTCCAAGTAAATTGATAAAACAAATGACATTGATCACTTTATCAATTCATTTTAGCATGATCATGCATTTCTTCAATCTTACTTATTGAAGGGCCTAGAGATATCTCCCTAAACAGAGGGACAAATTCTATTTTGATCATACATTTCCTCTGCATAGATCTGAACATGTTTAATCTTAATCTGTATAATTTTCCGTTAAAGACAACGTTTGATTAAGTTAAAGCACATTATTCCTTATGTAGGAATCTATGATGATCTTAGGTCTGAGGATTAATTAACATATCTACTATGATAATTGCTTATGACATCAACCCATGTAGTAATTTCATAGTGGGTTGGTCCAGTACCTTGTCTCCACAAAAGTACATATGATTTTGATTTGTATCTCCATACACCATAATCATCTTATGATTATCAATCAAAACCATACTAATCATAATTTATTATTGCTTGTACGATAATAACAAACTATGGACATTTTATTATAAGTAAACATGTAAACATTATAATAAAGATAATAAAATAAAATTATGTCAGTAATCCAAAATATCCAATCAAACAATTATACTAATAATATTCCACGTGTACTAGGTCTAATCATACAAGTATCCAATACCCATAGACCTAACATGACACTCAATCTTTCCCTGTGTAAGAGGCTTTGTAAGAGGATCAACGATATTGTCATTTGTCGGCACTTTGCATATCTTGACATCACCTTTGTCAATAATCTCTTGAATGAGATGGTAACGTCTGAGTATATGTTTGGACCGTTGATGTAATCTAGGTTTCTTTGCTTGAGCAATGACACCATTAATATCACAATAAATATCCATTGGATAAGCAATGCTGGGAACAACGCCTAAATCACCAACAAACTTTTTGATCTAAACAACCTCTTTAGTTGCATTTGATGCTGCTATATACCCAGCTTCAGTTGTAGAATTTGCCACAGTTGCTTGCTTGGAATTTTTCCAGCTCACAACACCTCCATTTAGAAGGAAAACAAACCTTGATTGTGATCTTGAATCATCATGGTCAGTTTGGAAGCTAGCATTTATGTAACCAATTACAACAAGCTCATCTTCCAACCCACCATACAGCAAGAATGCATCTTTAGTTCTTCTTAAGTACTTAAGAATGCCCTTAACTACTGTCCAATGATTCTCACCTGGATTCGACTAGTATTTGCTAGTCATGCTTAAGGCGTATGAGACATTTAGTCGAGTACATATCATAGCATACATGATAGATCCTATAACCGATGCATAAAGGATCTTACTCATGCGCTCTCACTCTTCATTTATCTTAGAACATTGAGTCTTGCTGAGATTAAAGCCATGAGACATTGGCAAAAATTCTCTCTTGGATTCTTGCATACTGAACATATTCAGTACTTTGTCTATGTAAGTACTTTGGCTTAACCCAATCAACCTTTTAGATCTATCTTTATAAATCCTTATCCCAAGGATATATGTTGCCTCGCCTAAGTCTTTTATTGAAAAACACATTCCTAACCAAGTCTTGACACTCTGTAAGGTAGGAATATGGTTTCCAATAAGTAAGATGTTATCAACATAAATGATTAAAAACACAACTACACTCTCACTAATTATCTTGTAGACACATGGTTCATCTTCGTTCTTGATGAATCGAAACTCTTTGATTGCTTCATCAAAATGAAGATTCCAACTCCGAGAAGGTTTCATCATAGTGAATACCATGGGTTTGTTTGAAACCCTTTGCAACCAACCTTGCTTTAAAGATAGGGTAATAGTAAAAAGCCCCCCTGTACAATCGCGAAAAATAGAAATCTCTACTGTACTAATGGTCAACGACAAAAGTGTAGTTTCTATTAGTTAAACTAACAAACCGTTAGTGTTGATCGTTGACTTTAATTACAAAATTCAGAAAAAATGTAAAAAATCCAAAAACAATTGTAAAAATTCCTAAAAAAAATTAATTAATCTAAAAAGGGGCAATAACATTTAGACCCCCTGTACTAACGCAAAAAATAAATACCTCCCCTGGACTATAATTTTTTTATTCCACCTCCCCTGTACTTAAAGTCAATGAAGTGTGGGTCCATTCCGTCAGTCAACCAAACGGTTTGTTAATGATGACTTATTACAACCGGTTGTTGCAACCTGGAACCGAAAATGAAAGAAAAAATTAAATCATTTATTTAGTTATGACAGCTCGTTTCACCATCTCTGCCAAACCCATTTTCATCGTGTTCTCCTACCACCATCATCATCAATTCACCAAATTAACATAAACATCTAGATCTGAAAGTCATTTTTGCTGCTTTTTATAGCACCGTTTCAATGTCACCAACAACCAACCCTTTAGATCTAGATCTGAAGGGTTTTTCTAATTTGCAACCAAAACCCATAAATAAATAAAAAGAAGCATAAAAATGGTGGTTGCTTCAACCAGCAAAGCCACTGCTACAACTAGCATAACAAAAATCAATATTTGTTCCTCCATGGTATAGTAGACGATACCGTTTCGCATCAGATCTGAGAAAATTCATGCTTCCACTTCTCACATCCATGGACCGCATCGTTCATCTTCTTCTTCTGTTTCTTCAAACGACACCGTTTCGCAAATCCAGCTTTGTCGTCTTCAAATGAGAGGGATGCTAAACAATGCCCATTTTTTGCAAATGTTGGAGTAATTTCTTTTCCTCCAGATCTGCTATGTTGGAGCTATTGGTTGGAAAATTTAGTACTTTCCCCAGATGGGTTAGTACTTTCCCCCACCACGAATTTAAGAAATGAGTTTGTGCGGAAACTGAAAAAGATGGGAACTTTATACTTCATTCTTGAATCCAACAAATTGGGTATGGTGAAGTGCAACATAAATTTAGAGAAAGGAGAAATAAATTAGGAATCTTTCTTTTTTGATGAAATTAGAAGGGAAGAGAAGAAAGGAATTGAGGAATGGAGGAATTGGTGTGTTTGTTGTGGGTTTTGGGGACAAAGAAAATATTGATTCCTAAGTTTTTCTGACTTGAGAAGTTTTTGTGCAGAAGAGAGTGAAGGGGAAGATTTTCTAATTCTTTTTTTAGAGATCTGGAAATGGAGGAGATGGTGAAATTGGGCAGAAAATGGTAGATTGCAGTTTCTTCATTCCAGATTTCTGCAGATTTAATTCTTATTGAGCTAATATTTGATAATTGTAATTGGGTGTTAATACTCTATTGTACATCAATTCTTACATTCAATTTTAATGGAAAATCTGCACAGGTGTAGTTGGTGGGCATCTAGTTTAATTTTGTTGCTGTAAATAATTCAATTTTATTTTGTGAAATTTTGTTAAATTGGATGTAATGATGTAGTGATAATCCAGGAAGAAACAGAAGGAGGAAGATGAGAAAGTTAAATTTTTTAAATTTTTTTACTTTTTTCATCTTGGTTGTCGGTTGCAAGCAACTGGCAATAGTCAGTCGAAATTAACAGAAAGTTAGTTTGACAGACGGCAGGGACCCCGATTTCGTTAACCTTTAGTTCAGGAACCCTGATTTGAATTTTTTTAGTATAGGGGAGGTTTCTATTTTTTGAGTATAGTTCAGGGGTTTTTATACTATTACCCCATCTAAAAATTTAGAAAAAAATGTAAAAACTCTAAAAAAAATTAATCTAAAAATTGAGAAAAAATGTAAAAATTCCTAAACAAATGTAAAAATTCTAAAAAAAATAACTTATCTAAAAATCCAGAAAAAATTGTAAAAAATCCAAAAAAAATAATTAATTTAAAAATCCAGAAAAAATATAAAATTTGTAAAATCCAGAAATTAATCTAAAAAGCCAGAAAAATGTTAAAAATAAAAAATAAAAATAATTAATCTAAAAATCCAAAAAATTGTAAAAAATTAATTAATTAATTGTAGATTTTAACATATTTCTGGATTTTTAGATTTATTAAACATTTTTTTGTGAATTTTTACATTTTTTTGAAATTTTTACATTTTTTTTGTGATTTTTTATATTTTTATATTAATTAATTTCTTTTTGGAATTTTAACATTTTTCTAGATTTTTAGATTAATCAAATATTATTTTGGAATTTTTACATTTTTTTTCTGGATTTTTAGGTTAATTAAAATTTTTTTATTGAATTTTTACATTTTTTGTGAATTTTTACAATTTTTAAAGGTTTTTTTATTTTTTTCGGATTTTTGACATTTTTTCTGAATTTTTTAATTAAAGTCAACGGTCAACACTAAAGGTCTGTTAGTTTGACTTACAGAAACTAAACTTTTGTTGTTGACCATTAGTACAGGGGTGGTTGAATATAGTTTTCAAATGCTATGGGAGGTTTCTATTTTTCGCGATTGTACAGAGGGGCTTTTTACTCTTACCCCTTAAAGATATGCACTTTGTTATCTGTGTCTGTTTTCTTCTTGAAAACCCACTTGCACCCAATGATTTTTATCCCATCAGGTAGATCAATCAAAGTCCATACTTGATTGTCATACATGGATTGCATTGCAGAATTCATGGCTTCAAACCATTTCTCAGAGTCTAAACTGGATATAGCCTCATAATATGATGTAGGCTCATTTTGATTCTTCTCCTTTAGTAATGAGAAATCTATATCTCGCAGGCTCTTGTCTAATCCTACTAGATCTACGTTGAACTTCTTTAGATGCAACAACTTCTTATTGATCTTGAGTATGTTCCTCCGGCATTGAAATGTCACTTTGTGGTTCTCGAACTTCTTCGATATTTACTTTATCCTCACTGATTCTTTTAGAGATATACTCTCTCTAAAAAAACTTTATTTTGAGCAACAAACACTTTAGTCTCAAATGGATTGTAGAAGCAATATCATTTAGTTTCTTTAAGATACCCCCCAAAAATACATTTATTAGATTTAGATCCTAATTTCTCAGAGATTTGACGCTTCACATAAGCTCCACATCCCCAAATCTTGAGAAAAGATAAACTAGGTACTTTACCAGTCCATATATCATATGGTATATTTTTTACTGCCTTAGTTGGAACATGATTTGGTGTAAATGCAACTGTTTCTAAGGCATGACCCAGAAGGTATGAGGAAGATCAGTTTGACTCATCATAGATCGGACCATATCTAATAAAGTTCGATTCCTCCTTTCAGATACACCATTCCATTATGGCGTTCCTGGAGGAGTTAGCTGTGAAACAATTCCACAATTTTTAAGATGATCATCAAACTCCTGGCTCAAATATTCACCACATTGATATAATCGAAGTGCTTCAACTGTCTTGCCAAGTTGATTTTGTAATTCATTCTGGAAAGTTCTAAACATTTCAAAACTTTCATGTTTATGTTTCATTAGGTAGATATAACAATATCTGCTGAAATCATCTGTGCATGTAATGAAGTACTGATATCCACCTCTAGTAGCAATACTCATTGGACAGCATACATTAGAATGTATAAGGCTCAATAAATCACTAGCCCTTTCACCCTGATCAGTAAATGGATCTTTTGTCATTTTCCCCAATAAACAAGATTCATATGTCATATGACTTAAAATTAAATTGACTAAAAAATCCATCCTTATGGAGTTTTGATATGCGTTTCTCATTTATATGGCCTAAACGACAATGTCATAGGTATGATGTGTTTAAATCATTAGATTTAAAATTGGTAGATATGTTATAAATGGGTTGTTCATTTGGTACATCAAGGTTTAGAACATAAATTTCATTATGTAAACCAATATTTACATAATGTATAGCATCCTGGAGAATTGAAAGCTTCTTATTCTTAATAATAAAATTAAATTTATCTTGTTCAAAACAAGAAAATAAAATTATATTCCTACTCAAAGCTAGAACAGAATAACAATTGTTCAAAACCAAAACAAGTCCACTAGGCAAAAGTACAACTTTAACAACAACTCTTGCTCTATTACAAACTCGTAGGTATGCCTCTCCCTTTCTCAAAAGTCTACTTCTATTCAGATCCTGCACATTTACACAAATGTGAGCTCCACAATCGGTATCTAATACCCAAGAAGTAGGAATAGAAAAATTAATTTATATGACATAAATACCTGAAGTAGTAGTCTCACTACTCTCCTTCTTCTTCAGATCTTCCAGATATAACTTACAATTTCTTTTCCAACGACCAGGTTCATTGCAGAAATGGCAAGTTCCAACCTTTGGAATCTTTGCTTTCATCTTCATTAGCTTTAGGTTAGGTTTATCATAACCACATTTATTGCCATTTTTCTTCATCCATTTTCCTTTCTGAACCATCAAGATTGTGACAGATATTGTCTTGATATTTTGTTCAGCTATCTTCAGCATCCCTGATAGCGTGTATTTTATGCATATTTTTCCCTTCATTCTTACCTTGATTTATGGCATGATACTGCTAATTTGCCCTTATTTCCATCTTTACTACAGATCTAGCCAAAAGGGATATATATGCGAAAACATATGCTTTTTGGGTGGAATTCCGCGAATCTCAAAGCAGCGAGGCAAAGACATCAATTTCGCCGTCGAACCCTAGCTGTTTCCGTCGAGCCCTAGATAATATTTCCTGTTCAAAGCTTCGTTGTTGTGCTTCCACGTGTCCTCCTTGCTGGCTTCTAGAAGATTCCATGCGCATCTAGAATATTCACTCGTTGCCAAATTCTGCGTCTTGCCCAAGCCGCTGATCAATTCGTCTTGCCCTAGAAGTTTTCATCTAGGCTCGACGACCAAAGAGCAAGATTCCCAAAAGATTCGCACGGGATTCCATGCAGATACCTCCTAGCATATTCTAGAATATTTTCCTTTATACTCCCTCTTAGCTAGGTTTTGTCCTCTTATGGGAAATGGGGTATTTAAGCCTTTAGTTTTTAGGGTTTTGGGACATCTTGTATATATTTTCTACTTTCTTCTTTGGGGAGCCGCCTCTTTTTCTCTCCTCCCCCTTTTGGGTGGTGGCTGAGACCTCTATTTCCAGCAGCCATTGAAATTAACCGGAGCTTTGCTCCGGCCGGTAACATTTTATAGTTTTCATTTTTCTTGTTCTTCTTCTTTTATGCAATCTTTCTTTTCTTATTTTGTTTATTTATTTTGTGGTATGAGTAGCTAGATTCTCCCTTCTTAGTAGAGGTATTTGAGGGTTGCATGAGGCTAGTTAAGAGGCCAAATCGTTCTTCATATATTCTTATTGTTGTATTGGCTTGCTTGTCGATTTCTTGTCAATTCGTCTAGGGCAAGTTAGGAGCCTAGGTAACTAATAGCTTGACCTAGATAATTACTGTCATTTCTTTGGTTATAACTAACGCGAAGCCTTAGAATAGAGTAGACACTAGATAGATTGTCATTAGCTTGGTCCGTTCTGTCTAGGGCAAGTGAGCAACTAGGGCAGTGTCGCGAGCCTGACAAACTGAGAGACATCTAGCCCTAGACGTGTCTTTCCTTATCTTCATAGGCGTTGTGAGTATTGCCTCCCCGCTTCATGCCTGGGAGGATGACACAACGTCAAGGCTACCTTATTAACAAAATGGGGGGTAGGTTCTCTTACGAGGAGAGTAGGGGGTCTACATGTAAACATGCCCCTATAGCACGTCTATGGCATAAGAATAGAATATTTCTGCGTCGATGATTGTCTTGCCCTCGACGCAACCCGAGATAATACCTTTGCTAAGATTTTCTCTCATTTGACTTTACCCCGTTTACTTTCTTATTTGCTTTCGTTTATAATGGTTATTTCGTATTTTTGTCCCTGTTAGCTGTCTAGGTCTCGACCTCATTTTCTATCCTTGTTAGCTTTCTAGGTCTCGACATCTTTTGGTTAACTCGTTTAACTAACAAACCCCCCATTATTTCTTTTATTGTTCTACTTTGTATCTGGCCTTGTCTAGTGTATGTCTTCACCATTCTATGTGGATCGAACCTCTTACCACTATCTTCAATCCTTTTTGTAGCAGGTGATAAGTTGTAATTATTTGATCGTGCCCTCGACAAGCACACATCAAATTGGCGCTGTTGCCGGGGACTGGTGTTAAGTCGTGCCCTAGACAGTTCCAGATTTTTATTTTATTTTATTTATTTTTATTTCTTCAATGTCTTATTTTAATTCTTATTCTCACTTACCCTCTTTTCCTCAGTATTTTACTCCTAACCCCCCGTGGTGGAATCAAGGAAATTTCAACTATGGAGTGCAAGCCGCACCTAGCTATCAATATTTTCAGCTTCCACAACCTCCATAAGACACAAGGATGTCTCAAGAAGATAGGGCAAGATCAGCTGACATAGCAAACCAACTTGAGGAGATGAAATTAACCTTGTAGGAGCTTAAGGAGTAGGTGCGCCAAGAGGCCACTGAAGCAAACTTTGCATACCTACCCGAGCAGCTTGCCCCTAACGTTGAACCACCTGAACCTACACAGCTTGCCCTAGATGTTGCCCCAGCACCTGGACCAAAAGTTTTAACTCCAACACCTCTGCCCAGTCAGTCCACGAGTCACCCTATCACCCCCATAGAACAACATTTGCAACACCTAGATAGTGACAACTATTTAAGTGAAGAGAACTTCTCCACCGCCATTCTATGGGAGTTGCCATCTGAGTGTCGTGACCACGATGACGATTCTTATGAGATAGAGGACCTTTTTATGCCAGCGGATGAGCTAAAATTGGAGGATCCAGGATGCTCTCCTTCAGAGTTAGGAGCCAACATGGAGTACAAAAACAGCGAGGTCACGTTGTTGAGCAACGCATATCTGCTAGATTTTTGTGACAAACGTCTTGCCCTAGACGCAGAATTAGAGGTAGAAGCCGTTGTTCAACCAAATTTGCAAAGTCAACTCCAGAACTGTTCTGACACTTTGGTGGGCCAAGGGATTGAGGTTTTTGAGGCTTTTCACCATATCAAATTTTGCGAAAGTCGTCTTGCCCTAGACGTAGAATTCAAGTTGTGGGAGATTGAGAATGAGGATTTAAGAGAGATTGAGGAAGAGATAATCAAGGACTTGAGCTTTAAAGTTGTTATGTGTGACAGGGAGATTTCTAAACTTTCTGATTATATTGATCCTTTTCTCGAATCACCTTTCACTCATAACAATTTTTTCCTGTTTGTTTTGCGGGAACCCAAATTAACATTTGAATCATATTATGGTTGCCTGTAGGATGTTTTGCTACTGGACCATCCACTTCATGCGCTAATTCACATCAAACTAAGAGGATGGAAAGCATTTAGTAGAATTGGTTGATAGAAGTTTGAACAGCCAACGTCGTGCCCTCGACGATAACTAAGGCGCTTCGGGGGAGGCAACCCACGTTCCTACCCCTTTTTATTTCTGCTTCACTCTTTATTTTTTAGAACTTTCTTGTGTGTGCCCTTCTCGCATTGAGGACAATGCGAAGCCTAAGTGTGGGGAGGGATTTATCTGTTATGTTTGCACTTGTTATTTTATTATTGCTCGAGTGCATGTTTATTTTTCTACTTGTTGCATGATTGCTGGTTTTGTTGCGAAAATTTTAAATTTTTTCGGATTTTTAATCTTTAGATTTTGTTAATATTTTTGTGAATGTGCACTGCCCAGTTTTAAAACCCCCATGTATGGGTACACTTTTTTGACTTGGGCACGATGAATAAAACTACCCTTTGGCATGTCAAGCCCTAATTAGTCGAACTATGTCTGTTAACCCTTATATCCACTGTAGACACCAAAATTTCGGCTCATCTTAGAATATTCGGCCCAGTTTATAAAAAAAGCCACGAAACTCATTCACCAAAATTCATGAAGCTTATTTGGTCGAAGCCCACCAGCAAGCTCATATTTGGAGGGAATAAAATTCATCTAATATTTTATTAATTTGATTAAATGTCAAATTAATTAATATGTAATTATTAATTAATGTGCAAATTAATTAATAATGGTAGTTACACATTAGACCAATGAGATGAAGACACATGTCATCTTTCTTTACTCTTATGAGCCTATAAATAGAGGCCTCCTTACAAGGAAAAAGATGGGAGATTTTCTTAGAGAGAAGAAGTGCTGCGAAGATCAAGAACTGAAGCAGATCGTCTTCAAGAAAGAAGGAGAAGCCAGAAGCTGATTCAAGGCCGGTTCTCTCTCAACCACCAAGGAGAAGCCATAAGCTGATTTAAGGCTGGTTCTCTCTCAACAACATCAAATCAAATCAAGAAGAAGCCACAAGTTGATTCAAGGCCGGTTTCTTCTCAAATCAAATCAAGTAGAAGCCACAAGCTGATTCAAGACCGGTTTCTTCTCAAATCAAATCAAGCAGAAGCCACAAGCTGATTCAAGGCCGGTTTCTTCTCAAATCAATCACGGATTACAAGCTGATTCAAGGCCAATCCATCAACCATTCAACTCAAGTTCAAAATCCAAATCTAGAGTGAAGACTGATTCATTAATCAGAGGAATCAAGAGAAGAAGAACCACTTTTATTCTACATTTAACATTTGTAATTTGACACGTGTAATTTTCTCCTATTTTAGGAAAAATTGTGTGAACAAATCTTTGGCACGCCCAGTGGGACACTACTCTCCTCTCATCTCTTGAATCACACTCCTCAAATCAAGATCCAACGATGAATCGCCTGATTAGAGGTTAGACCAGCGACTCCTTTCCTGAAGTACTTCAAGATCTGTAAGAAGGCCTTCCGGCAACACGTGCGCACACTAGAGCTGGAAGGGCCCAGTTGGTGTCACCATTGAAGCAATTTTCCCGTAGGGAAAAACCAAGAAGAAAGGTCGTCAAAGAGATCCAAACTAGATCTGATAGCTCTTACTACCCGAGTGGAGAGTCCGATACCGGAGTTGTTTCTGAAAACACTCCAACTAGGAGATGGGTAGACTACAACTCTGACTCCTCTGAATCCTTTGTTGCGGTGATGGCCATCGACGCTTCCCAAGATGCTGAGACCCGTTTTCAAGAGATGTCCTTAGCAATTGAAAATTTGACAAAAGTTATGGCAGAGAAAGATGCCCAAATAAGATTTCTGACGGCTAAGTTGGCAAGTAACCAGGCTCATCAAATAATCCAAACTCTAGCGGAGGGTCTACTGGTGATGAGAATGCTGAGTGAGAACGACAGATGAAATACCATGAAGACTTCGCCACGATGAATAATCTGAATGACAACAGCAACAACACCGCGACACCCGTCGCAAATCTGACAGTTCAACAACTGCAAATGATGATTTCTGACACTATCCGTGCTCAGTATAGAGGAGCTTCGCAATCCTCTCTCAGGTACATAAAGCCTTACTCAAGGCGCATAGATGAACTGTTATTGCCTGTAGGGTATCAACCTACAAAATTCCAGCAGTTCGAGGGGAAAGGGAACCCTAAACAACACATCGCTCACTTCATAGAGACTTGCAACAATGCAGGAACTTATGGAGATATGATAGTGAAACAATTTGTTCGATCACTGAAAGGCGTGGCCTTTGAATGGTACACTGATATTAGGTCTGGGTCTATTGATAGTTGGGACCAGTTGGAAAGAGACTTCCTAACTCGCTTTTACAACACTCGGCGGATTGTTGGCCTACCTGAATTGGCTGGAACAAAACAAAGAAAAGATGAACCTGTCACTGAGTTCATCGAAAGATGGAGGAACTTGGTCCTTAATTGCAAAGAAAGGATCAGTGAGTCATCTTCAATCGACATGTGTGCCCAAGGCATGTATTGGGGGCTGCTCTATAACTTGCAGGTGAACATGCCACGCACATTCGAGGAGCTCGCAACTAGAGCTCATGATCTAGAAATTCAGATCCAAAGGCACGGGAGTTACTTGCCAAATGGCTCTCGTGAAAAGGAAGAAGTAAGGGAAGACCTAAAGACCAGCAAAGGGAAGGAAAACATGGTAGTCACCGCGACACCTACGAAAATATCCTTCAAAGAGATACAAAGAAAAGAAGAGGCGAAACAAGTTAAGACCGAGTACAAGCCTTTCAAATCTCAAAGAAGGACCCTGAAGGAACGTGAAGAAAGAGGATATCCCTTTTTAGACTCGGAAGTCTCCGACATTCTGGACCAGCTTCTTGAACAAAAATTGATCGAGCTTTCGCCATCAAAGCGCCCAGAAGAAGTGAACCAGGTCGACAACTCCAGGTATTGCAAATATCATCGGATCATCAGTCATCCAGTAGATAGGTGTTTTGTCCTTAAAGACCTCATCATTCGTTTGGACAAGGAAGGAAAAATAAAACTCGATGATGAAGATGTTGTAGATGCCAATTACATCACAACCATTGCAAAGAACGATGCTACACCAACTATGATTGCATTCGGGTCATTTGATCCTATTCCATTGTCGCAAGCTTTGGGACAGAGGACAGTCACCTCACAACCAACGATACTGACAGCTGAATTACCGAAGGGGGCAGTCCCTATAAAGTTCAGCACAGATGGAGAAGTCAAGGTCACCTATGCTTACCCAGGGATGCCAAAAATAGGAAACCCTTATGGGCCAAGCTTGTACGAGTTGATGGCTGATGGCTTAGATGTTTAGGAAACAAGCTCTGAGTCCGAAGATGAAGTTAACGATGGGTGGTCAACCTTTAGAAGAAAGAAGAACAAGAAGGTTCTTCCAAAGAGAAAGTCATCCTCAAAATACCTTTAAGGTGCCTCTACTCAAAATCATGATATCCAGCAAGAAGAGTGGTCTTCCGGGCGAACAACTAGAGATGTCTAAAGAAGGAAGGGCAGTAACTCTTGAAGAGTATTTCCAGAAGAGCAATATCATGAAGATTGTGCAGCAGTCCACATGGTCAGCGTGAAGCAAGCTGAAGAGTCTGATCAGGAGGATGACAATGTCATAAAAAGGTTGAATGAGGTTCCATCAAACGTCTCTTTAGCTGAAACCCTTATCTCCCTTCAGAAGTCAGGATGTCACTAGTACAAGCATTGGTAGATCCAACCAAATACAAGGAAAGATTGTTGAAAGTTGTTGATCAACCGTCTTACGCCGAGTGCTTTAATGCATTCACCTTTACAAATGATGATTTGCTACTGGGATCTCATTTGCACAGCATGCCTCTCTATGTTACAGGTTACATTCGAGAAGAAAAGGTCAGAAGGATACTTGTGGATCAAGGGTCAGCGGTCTGTATTATACCCATCCATACAATGAAGAAACAAGGAATCGCTATGTCTGAGCTTTCCAAAAGTAAGTTGGTTATCCAAGGTTTCAATCAAAAGGGTCAAGCAGCCATTGGCGCGATCCGAGTGAAACTAAAAATCAGAGAATTGTTATCTACTGTCCTTTTTCATGTAATCGACACCAGAATATCCTACCAGCTGCTCCTCGGAAGGATTTGATTACATGAAAATGGAGTTATCCCTTCAAGCTGGCACGAATGCCTCAAATACATTCGCAACGGAGAGATAAAATGTGTTAAGAGAGAAACCAATCCATTCAATAAGGAAGAATCACATTTTGCAGATTCAAAATTCTTCTTAGAAGAAAAGAATCCTTCGGAAGTCTTTCCCATCTTCGCAACAAAATGTAAGAAGAATGGAGAAAGCTCATCTTCTGCAACAAGGGCAACACCTGTGTTCGTAAAAGCTTCGCTTTCCAAAACCGCCATCACTGAGAAAGTAGAAGTTTTAAAGAAGAGTATGACTCTCCCTATTCCCATGATTTCAACATTGGTCCCGAGGCCATCCAAGCTGGAAGCTTCCAAGGAGATAAGATCCGAAGATATCAAAAGTGAAGGATCAAAAGGATGCAGTCGAGCATGGTATGACCCAAAAGTCAAAAGACTCTTCGAGAATGTTGGGTACAAAAAAGGGGAACCTCGCCAACTTGGTAACTTGGATGCGATCCTTTCTAGCGGAAAACCATCTACAGAAAACCAAAGGTTCGGGCTCGATTTTCTACAAGATCCTCTAACCAAGATCAAAGTCAAAAGGGCCTCCGCGAACCCAATTATGATACAAATATGCAAAGTTGACAAAGAGACCTCTAAGGAGGAGAAGCTCTCTGTATTCAGCCGTATTCAAGGAGATGCGGCTAAGGTCTTTATTTTTGACAGGTTAGGAGACAAAGCTTCCTTGGAGCCTAAACTTCCGACACCACCACAAAAGAAGTCTGTCTTCACACGGCTAGGACCTAATGTTCTAAACCAAAAAGGAAAGTCCAAAAGGCAGAAGCAGGAGAGAAAAAGTATTGCACGACAATTCTTCTACAACGCTGAAGACATGGAGGTTGAGGATGCTAATTGTGCTTCTGCTGAGGAAGTGTCAGATGAAGATGAACTAGAGCTAGCTCCGCCAACATTCGAGGAAAGGGGGCAAGCCACAATTGATAAATTGGAAGAAGTCAATGGATTACACATCGAACCTATCAACGGAAGGGTCTTGAAGCACTTCTATGCCTAAAAATCATCTCCGCTACTCCTAGCTGCAAGAGGGTAAACTGCAAAGCCAAACAAATAAAAAAAAAAAATCACTCTTGACCCGCAAGAGTATAAACTGTGTACGGCCAAAAGAAAAAAAATCAAAAATTGAACTACGTCATGACTTGATCCTTCTTCTTTGGAGGTACGTAGGCAACTTGACATATTTCAAGTGCAGTCACATCAAACAAAAAAAACAAAAAAAAATTCAGCACATGACTCCTAGCCCGCAAGAGTATAAACTGTGTACGGTAAAAAGAAAACAAAATCATCGTACTACTCCTGGCCCGCAAGAGTATAAACTGTGTACGACTAAATAAATGAACAAAATAAATATGTTCTCGGAAAAAAGAAAAGAGAAAGAAACTACACCAAGGTTGTCACTTGTCTTCCAAGTCTGCCATCTGAAAGAAAGTATACCTAAGCTCTTCCCTCTCACGATCAATCACTTTAACTTCAGCTGCAGTGATGGTCTCTTTCCTTTTTCATTCTTCCTGTTCTGCGGAAAGCTTATGGATATTCTCATCAGTGCCTTGAAGATCACCTTGCAACTAGCTGAAATTTAGCTGAAGGAAGACGACTCGTGTATTTCTCTCTCCTTGTGAGGTAAGGGTCAACTTGAGTCAGAAAGTCCCAAGCCTTCAACTTCAATGGAGCAGCGTCAGACGTAAATATGTCCTTGATGGCCTCCTGAAGAATAGAAGATGCCTCTAAGCTCGAAGCCTTTTGTTCCGAAGATGCCTTTGAGTCCGAAGCTTTTATTCCAAAGATGCCTCTGAGTCCGAGGTCTTTTGTTCCGAAGACGCCTCTGAGTTCATAAAGCTTTTATTCCGAAGACGCTGCTAAGCCCTAAGCCTTTGTTCCGAAGGCGCTTCTGAGTCCGAAGCAGACACTCCTGAAGGCCTTGAAGATAAGAGATCTCTTCTTGAGCAACAAGTGGCGATCCCCATCTACAACACTTCGCCTTGATCCTCTCAGCAAATCTCGGGACACGGAATATAGTTTTCAATGTTGCAAAAGGAAGGAATAAGCAAGGTGGAGCGAAATCCTAAAGCCTTTACATCAATTAGGTGGGATATAGTGCTTAAAAAGTACTGATCCAGACCCTCGATGGAGCTTATATTGGGATCCTCCGTTGAAGCAAGGTGGAGCGAAATCTTGAAGCCTCTACATCAATTAGGTGAGATACAGTCCTTAAAAAGGACCGATCTAGACCCTCGATGTGGTTGATCCTGGAACTGATGGGGTGAGATCTTGAAGCTTCTACATCAATTAGGTGTGATGCAGTCCTTGAAAAGGACTGATCAAGACCCTCGATGAGGTTAACGTCGGTGTTGGTGGGGCAGGATCCTGAAGCCTTTACATCAATTAGGTGGGATACATTACTTAAAAAACACTGATCCAGACCCTCGATGGAGCTTATATTAGGATCCTTCATTGACTGACTCACTATGGTGAGCTTCAATACTCCTTTCCCTCCGGATTGCGAACGATGCTTCACTTCGGTTTCCGGGAAATAAAGAAATCGTCCTCTTTGCTCTTGACTTGAGCTCTCGTCGATCCAGTTCATATCAAGAGGTTGCAACGAAGTGACCGGATCGCGACGAGGATGACATCATCTGGAAAAAAATGATTAATTTCAAATTTTAAAAAAATAAAAAATAAAAAATAAAAAAATAAAAAAATAAAAAAAATGTGTGACATGATATGGAAATTGGGCTCAACAACAACGGCTCCCTCCTATTTAACTTAGCCAACTTTACCCATCTCATGCCTTAATGAACAAGAGAAAAAGTAAAGAAGGCAAAATACAAAAGCAAAGAAGAAAGATGGCCGGAATCTTCTGGTAGCGATTGTCGATTCATCAAAGATCAGAATGACTTCGTTCCAGTTGCATCCGATTCGTCTCATCATGACACTCGTTTTGGTCCTAACGGAGACCAGAATAGTTGCTAGACGCTCCAGCAAGTGTAAAAATAGCCGGAATCTTCTGACAGCGATTGCCGACGCATCCAAGATCGGAATGACTCCGTTCAAGTTGCATCCGACTCATCTTGTCCTGACACTTGTTTTGGTCCTAACAGCGGCCGGAACACAGGTTGGGCGTGCCTCCACGCGCCGGAACAGTTGTTGGACGCTCCAGTAAGTGTAATAATGGCCGGAATCTTCTGACAGCGATTGTCAATGCGTCAGAGATCGGAATGACTCCATTCAAGTTGTGTTCGACTCGTCTCATCCTGATGCTCATTTTGGTACCTACGGCGGTCGGAACGGAGGCTAGACGCACCGGCAAGTGTAAAAATGACCGGAATCTTCTAGCCGCGATTGCCAACGCATCCAAGATCGGAATGACTACGTTCAGGGTGCGTCCAACTCGTCTCATCCTGACGCTCATTTTAGTTCTGGTGGTGAGAGAAACGGGTCAGATCTGTAAAAAAAAAGAGGAATATAAATCCAAACCTGCACAATTAATTCTATGAATGAAGAAAGGAGCACAGAAACAATGGAGTATGAAAAAAACAATCAAAAATCAAAGCATTACCTTTCCTCTCTCTTGGACAGCAGCAACAAGAAGAAAAAAAAAGCCAATTGAAGAAGATCAACAATTGCATCTATTTTTAAAGGGTAAAATTCTCCTCAGTTAAGGAAATAAATTTTACCCAATTATGAAGAAAATTTGCTCAATTAAAGAGAGAGATCTTGCTCAATTAAGGAAAAAATCTGCAATTAAGGAAAATGATACTGCTCAATCAAGAAGAAAATATGTTCAATTAAGGAAAAACATCCTACTCAATTAAGAGGAAATTCTGCTCAATGAAGATGAAGATTTTGCTCAAATAGAAGGAAAAAAAATTGATCGATTTAGAGGAAAAAAAATTCTGATCGATTAGATAAAAAAAAGGAAAAAAGAAGGAGAGGGTGGCTGCATATCTTAACCAACAAGGAAATAAAATTTCTTGTTGACAAATTTCCTCCCACAATCTCGACTCCTTTATTTTCTTGGTTATGCTAGCTTGGCATTGGGCTAAGGCTTGAATGAGTAATTAATTATTGGCTTAGTCCACTTAATTAATTAAAGGCTCCAAAAGGAGAGAAAAAAATTTATCCAAGGTCGCCGCCACACATGATCAATTCGACGAAATTCATGATGTACAGGAACAAATTCCAAGACCATGGATTCCTTTGCAGATTCAATTCCTTGGTACAAGTTCCAAAGAAAAATATACATTCGATGGCAAGTTTCTCCGAAGTCAAAATCGGCCCGTGATAAATTTGGCCCAACAATCAAACATGATTTCAAGTTCAGTCCCCGACGCAAATTAGCTCACTCGAAAAGAAAAAAGTTCAAGATTAATTTACTGCATCAAGTAAAATAATCTTGAGGGGGCATTTGTAGACACCAAAATTTCGGCTCGTCTTAGAATATTCGGCCCAGTTTATAAAAAAAGCCACGAAGCCCATTCACCGAAATTCATGAAGCTTATTTGGTCGAAGCCCACCAGCAAGCTCATATTTGGAGGGAATAAAATTCATCTAATGTTTTATTAATTTGATTAAATGTCAAATTAATTAATATGTAATTATTAATTAATGTGCAAATTAATTAATAATGGTGGTTACACATTAGACCAATGAGATGAAGACACATGTCATCTTTCTTCACTCTTATGAGCCTATAAATAGAGGCCTCCTTAGGAGGAGAAAGGGGGGAGATTTTCTTGGAGAGAAGAAGTGCTGCGAAGATCAAGAATTGAAGCAGATCGTCTTCAAGAAAGAAGGAGAAGCCACAAGCTAATTCAAGGCCGGTTCTCTCTCAACCACCAAGGAGAAGCCATAAGCTAATTCAAGGTCGTTTCTCTCTCGACAACGTCAAATCAAATCAAGAAGAAGCCACAAGTTGATTCAAGGCCGGTTTCTTCTCAAATCAAATCAAGCAGAAGCCATAAGCTGATTCAAGGCCGGTTTCTTCTCAAATCAAATGAAGCAGAAGCCACAAGCTGATTCAAGGCCAGTTTCTTCTCAAATCAATCACGGATTACAAGCTGATTCAAGGCCAATCCGTCAACCATTCAACTCAAGTTCAAAATCCAAATCCGGAGTGAAGACTAATTCATTAATTAGAAGAATCAAGAGAAGAAGAGCCACTTTTATTCTACATTCAACATTTGTAATTTGACACGTGTAATTTTCTCCTATTTTAGGAAAAATTGTATGTACATCCACATCTAGGCCTAGACTCCAGTAGTCAAAACAGCACCCTGTGAGCACTTTGAGCTTCCATGCCATATATTTTTCATGTGCGAATAGAATGCTTAGCTAGGCACTAGCTGGACTTGCATGATATCCCTGGGTATAGGCACCATTAGACTTGGGAAAGCAACAAAATGACGAAAGTCTTCGCATCAATGTCTTATTTCTTTCTTTCTTTCTTTTCTCCTTTTTTCTCTCACTTTTTATCATCTTGCCCTCGACATTCACCTACCCCTCTCTTTTCTTTCTTTCCCCTGACCGCTTGAGCTTATTTTTCTTGATCTTTTTCCTTGGTAGGTAAGCAGTAATTGTTGAGGGTAGCGTCGAGGGCTAGACATCCAGAAGAATGTGCAGAAAAGTCTAAGTGTGGGGAAGCAGAGGAAGTTAGGACTTAAGCGCAAAAAGCAGATATCTAGGGCAAATCATCAGAAACATCATCATGCCCTAGAAATTATCTCAAGAGAAAGAGCTCCCCTAGAAAAGTGTAACTGTGGGGAAGCCGAAAAGTCAAACTTCAGTACTGGAAGCAGATCTAGGGCAAGACACATCAAAGGTCTTCTATCCTAGGTGAATCAAAGCTAGAAAGGTTCGTGCCCCTTCTAAAAAAAATAGAAAAAGAAAAAGAAAAAGAAAAATTCAAAAAAAATATATAGAATAAAAAATCAAAATAAAAGAAGGGGGTGAAACACGAACACAAGAATTTACTCCCAGCACCGCATCAAGAGAAGAACTTCCTGCCCAAGAAAAAGAATCCTTCGTCTAGCCCTCGCCTCAGCTTCATCATCCTACCCTCGACGAGCGTTGTCTTACCAACCTCGCCTTTTTCCTAGCCAAGGAATCCATCCAGGTTTGAGTTGGTTGTATCTCTTCTTTCTCTTCCTTCTCTTCCTGTTTTCTCTCTTTTTGTTTTATTCTCTTCCTTCCCTTTTTTTCTTCTTTTTCTTTCTTTTTGCTGACATGAAGTTCTTTCCGATTGATTGATTGCCCATGCATGTGTACTACGTACTCGGATTGATGTGCAAGTCTGGTTTTGTACTGCGCTAGTTGCATTTAGTTTTGAGTGATTAAACACCTAGCCTTGTTTGTGAGTGGGAGCGCAAACACTTATCTTGTGAGGA
Organism: Viola odorata; assembly: GCA_963691705.1. Lineage (NCBI taxonomy): Eukaryota > Viridiplantae > Streptophyta > Magnoliopsida > Malpighiales > Violaceae > Viola > Viola odorata. The sequence goes on along the minus strand of OY829543.1, from coordinate 32,808,574 downwards.
TTACTTGTGTTTAGGCGTGGATGTGGTAAAGTCTTATCTTTAGGGTCGTTATCCTTCTGATTTGATGTAGGTGTTATCTAGGCAGGATCAACTTTGTCAAGGCCTAGCTTGATGACTGGTTTGTTTATTCTTGTGCAATGCTTGAATGGGTGTTGTTCGTTCTTGGGGTATTTTTAGTTTTGTGAATGCTCGAGGCCGAGCATTGGGCAGTGTGGGGATATTTGATAGCGTGTATTTTATACATGTTTTCCCCTTCATTCTTACCTTGATTTATGGCATGATATTGCTAATTTGCCCTTATTTCCATCTTTATTGCAGATCTAGGCCAAAAGGGAGAAATATGCGAAACATATACTTTTTGGATGGAATTTCGCGAATCTCAAAGCAGCGAGGCCAAGACATCAATTTCATCGTCGAGCCCTGGACAATATTTCCTGGTCAAAGCTTCGTTGTTGTGCTTCCACGTGTCCTCCTTGCTGGCTTCTAGAAGATTCCTTGTGCATCTAGAATATTCACTCGCTGCCAAATTCTGCGTCTTGCCCTAGCTGTTGATCAAGTCGTCTTGCCCTAGAAGTTTTTGTCTAGGCCTTGACGACCAAAGAGCAAGATTCCCAAAAGATTCGCACGGGATTCCATGCAGATACCTCCTAGCATATTCCAGAACATTCTCCTTTGTACTCCCTCTTAGTTAGGTTTTGTCCTCTTGTGGGCAAATGGGTATTTAAGCCTTCAGTTTTTAGGGTTTTGGGACATCTTGTAAATATTTTCTACTTTCTTCTTTGGGGAGCCGCCTTTTTTTCTCTCCTCCCCCTTTTGGGTGGTGGCTGAGACCTCTATTTCCAGCAGCCATTGAAATTAACCGAAGCTTTGCTCCGGCCGGTAACATTTTATAATTTTCCTTTTTCTTGTTCTTCTTCTTTTATGCAATCTTTCTTTTCTTATTTTGTTTATTTATTTTGTGGTATGAGTAGCTAGATTCTCCCTTCTTAGTAGAGGTATTTGAGGGTTGCATGAGGCTAGTTAAGAGGCCAAATCGTTCTTCATATATTCTTATTGTTGTATTGGCTTGCTTGTCGGTTTCTTGTCAATTCGTCTAGGGCAAGTTAGGAGCCTAGCTAACTAATAGCTTGACCTAGATGATTACTGTCATTTCTTTGGTTATAACTAACGCGAAGCCTTAGAATAGAGTAGACACTAGATAGATTGTCATTAGCTTGGTCCGTTCTGTCTAGGGCAAGTGAGCAACCAGGGCAGTGTCGCGAGCCTGACAAACTGAGAGACATCTAGCCCTAGACGTGTCTTTCCTTATCTTCATGGGCGTTGTGAGTATTACCTCCCCGCTTCGTGCCTGGGAGGATGGCACAACGTCAAGGCTACCTTATTAACAGTGAAAATGGGGGGTAGCTTCTCTTACGAGGAGAGTAGGGGGTCTACGTGTAAACATGACCCCTATAGCACGTCTATGGCATAAGAATAGAATATTTCTACAGATGATTGTCTTACCCTCGACGCAACTCGAGATAATACCTTTGCTAAGATTTTCTCTCATTTGACTTTGCCTCGTTTACTTTCTTATTTGCTTTCGTTTATAATGGTTATTTCGTATTTCTGTCCCTGTTAGCTGTCTAGGTCTCGACCTTATTTTCTATCTTTGTTAGCTTTCTAGGTCTCGACATCTTTTGGTTAACTCGTTTAACCAACAAACACCCCCCATTATTTCTTTTATTGTTTTACTTTGTATCTGACCTTGTCTAGTGTATGTCTTCACCATTCTATGTGGATCGAACCTCTTACTATTGTCTTCAATCCTTCTTGTAGCAGGTGATAAGTTGTAATTATTTGATCGTGCCCTCGACAAGCACACATTAAATTGGCGCCGTTGCCGGGGATTGAACCCAGGTCACCCGCGTGACAGGCGGGAATACTTACCACTATACTACAACGGCGCCAATTTGATTATTTGTTGATTGGATGTTTATTCTCGTGGCGTTTATTATTTGTGTTCTGACTTGGGGTTGTTTTCAGTTTTGTGAATGCTCGAGGGCGAGCATTGGGCAGTGTGGAGATATTTGATAATGTGTATTTTATGCATATTTTTCCCTTCATTCTTACCTTGATTTATGGCATGATACTGCTAATTTGCCCTTATTTCCATCTTTTTTGCAAATCTAGGCCAAAAGGGAGAAATATGCGAAAACATATGCTTTTGGGGTGGAATTTCGCGAATCTCAAAGCAGCGAGGCCAAGACATCAATTTAGTCGTCGAGTCGTAGACAATATTTCCTGGTCAAAGCTTCATTGTTGTGCTTCCACGGGTCCTCCTTGCTGGCTTCTAGAAGATTCCATGTGCATTTAGAATATTCACTCGTTGCCAAATTCTAGGTCTTGCCCTAGCTGCTGATCAAGTCGTCTTGCCCTAGAAGTTTTCGTCTAGGCCTTGACGACCAAAGAGCAAGATTCCTAAAAGATTCGCACGAGATTCCATGCAGATACCTCCTAGCATATTCCAGAACATTCTCTTTTGTACTCACTATTAGTTAGGTTTTGTCCTCTTGTGGGCAAAGGGGTATTTAAGCCTTTAGTTTTTAGGGTTTTGGGACATCTTGTAAATATTTTCTACTTTCTTCTTTGGGGAGCCGCCTCTTTTTCTCTCCTCCCCCTTTTGGGTGGTGGCTGAGACCTCTATTTCCAGCTGCTATTGAAATTAATCGGAGCTTTGCTCCGGCCGGTAACATTTTATAGTTTTCCTTTTTCTTGTTCTTCTTCTTTTATGCAATCTTTCTTTTCTTATTTTGTTTATTTATTTTGTGGTATGAGTAGATAGATTCTTCCTTCTTAGTAGAGGTATTTGAGGGTTGCTTGAGTCTAGTTAAGAGGCCAAATCGTTCTTCATCTATTCTTATTATTGTATTGGCTTGCTTGTCGATTTCTTGTCAATTCGTCTAGGGCAAGTTAGGAGCCTAGCTAAATAATAGCTTGACCTAGATGATTATTGTCATTTCTTTGGTTATAACTAACGCGAAGCCTTAGAATAGAGTAGACACTAGATAGATTGTAATTAGCTTGGTCCGTTCTGTCTAGGGCAAGTGAGCAACGAGGGCAGTGTCGCGAGCCTGACAAACTGAGAGACATCTAGCCCTAGACGTGTCTTTCCTTATCTTCATGGGCGTTATGAGTATTGCCTCCCGCTTCGTGCGTGGGAGGATGGCACAACGTCGAGGCTGCCTTATTAACAGTGAAAATGGGGGGTAGCTTCTCTTACGAGGAGAGTAGGGGGTCTACGTGTAAACATGGCCCCTATAACACGTCTATGACAAAAGAATAGAATATTTCTGCGCCGATGATTATCTTGCCCTCGACGCAACCCGAGATAATACCTTTGCTAAGATTTTCTCTCATTTGACTTTACCTCGTTTACTTTCTTGTTTGCTTTCGTTTATAATGGTTATTTCGTATTTCTGTCCCTGTTAGGTGTCTAGGTCTCGACCTCATTTTCTATCCTTGTTAGCTTTTTAGGTCTCGACATCTTTTGGTTAACTCGTTTAACCAACAAATCCCCCATTGTTTCTTTTATTGTTCTACTTTGTATTTGGCCTTGTCTAGTGTATGTCTTCACCATTCTTTGTGGATCGAACCTCTTACCACTGTCTTTAATCCTTTTTGTAGCAGGTGATAAGTTGTAATTATTTGAACGTGCCCTCGACAAGCACACATCAATCCCATGCAACTCAGAAATGGATTTCTCCATGTGGCTATCTTATAACATGTGTCTCCTCAGGAAAAGGTTCCTCAAGGACATACAATTTATTTTTCTTGCCTAAGAACAATTTTTAAGGTCCTGAACAAGTAAAGGAAATTAGGACTGGTCAACTTTCCCTCTCAAGGACAAATCGCAGAGATAGTGTGGAATTGTTATTAGCAGCCATTGATCTACAACAAATTATGCAAAGAACATTTAGTTACAATTAATAAAGCTCCCACTCAATTAATCACTCTTAAGATTAATTATAGCAATCATAATTATTGCATTTAGAAAGTTGGCTAAAATTTATATTTCACTTAATTATAAACTTAGCTTTAGCATGACACTTAAAATCAAGTTATTTAGGTAGGTAACTCATTTACCAATTACATTACATCTAACTTTTAGAAATATTATGAGATCTAGTATATCATATACCCATACATGTTTAATCTCATCTCATGTCTTAGGCCCAAAACTATTTTGATAGCCTAAATAAGTATGACCATGGTTAAACTTATGGAAGCACCATTTCCATCTTGCCAAATTGAGATAACCTAATGCATATTGGGGCCAAAACTATTTTGATAACCCATACTTCGGTGATCAAAGTTTTGACAAGTGTTCAAACATGGATGACATAAAACTTATGATTTGAAAATGAGTGATAATCATAAAGTTATTGTAAGGCGTTAGGATTAGGTGGTACGATGATCCCGCTAAATTTTTTATTTTCCATACTCTATTAAGAGCTATTCTGCCCTAAAATCGAAGTGTTTCAGCAATCATATTGCCAAAATAAGCTCATCTCGACCGTTAAGTATCACCACCTTGTTCGGTTATTCATCAAATTGAATCATCAAATCGAATACATTAAACCATTTAATGATCATTGTTTCGGCCTCATAGTAACTTGCTGAGACGAACACCCTCTATTGGCATCCACACCGATGAGCCGAAATCTAGCAAATTATAGTGTGCTAGCACCAAGAGAAAAGATAACATGTGTAACTCTTTCGCTTTTCTCTATTTTGTACGTTTTTAATGTTATATCATTCTACACACACACACACACACACACACACACACACACACACACACACACACACACACACACACACACACACACACACAGATATATATATATTTCACTTGTAATTAGTTATTTAAATATATATCTTAATATATACTTCCTCTGGACTCCAATAATTGTCACTTTCCTATGAATTTTTACTATTCATAATACTTGTCATTTTATGCATTCCGAAATATATATTTTGTGCAAATGACAAAAAAAAATGCAACAACCCAATTTGATGATGGTGTGGTAATTTGAGTGGAAATTAGGAGTAAAAATGAAACAATGTGGAATAAAATAAGATCAAAGATCATTGTCCTACGAATTTTTACTATTTCAGAAAGTCAATCATTGGAGTCCAGAGGGAGTATTATATAACCTAAAAATCCTATATAGTATATATTAGATATTATTAAATAATATCTCAATAAAATCGCATCTAGTATATATTTAACTCCTTAAATAATTACTATATATTCTTTTGATCCAATTGGTTTATTTTTTGGGCATAAGACTATGGGGGACTATTAATTATTAAGAGTTTAATTGGGAAAAAATACGAATACGAAGACTAAATTAATTATTTATGGGTTTGATTTTATCTTTCACAAACATGTGATTAAATTAATCATTAAAGGGTGTAATTGAAATTCTTTTACGAATATGGAGACTAAATTAATTATATAGGGGTTTTGATAAGAAATCTTTTACGAACTAAGTGACTAAATTAACAAACAAATATTGTTTAAAAAAACAGAAACCAAAGGGACCGTGCTAATAATTTTTTACGAATACGACAACTAAATTAATCATATAGAGATTTGATAATAATTTTTTTACAAACTTAGGGACTAAATTAATATAGAAATATTGGCAATCACTGTTACTCCAATGCTTTTGCTTTATACTCCCTCTAGACACTTATAAGTGTCGTTCTGGCACAGTGTCCAGGTGAGAGGGCAGAATTTTTTATTTTATTTTAATATTTTCTATTTCGAAAATACCCCTAGTTTTGAAACAATTAACAATCCTACATCTGCTTCTCCTCCCCTTCTCCTCCAAACCCCAACCCCGACCGCGACGGTTGAAGTCACCAAATCAGCACTGATCCAATTAAATCCCAAGCCATCTCTACCAAATTAATTAGATCCATTTTTGCCAAACAAATTCAATCCATCTCAAGTCACCTGATCTGCAACCAAACCCAAGAAACCAGCAACCACCATTAATCATCACTGCCGACAACTGCCTCCCTCAATCACCAGCCCTGGCCAACACCAACAACCACCAAATCAACACACTGAGGGTGATGCTGCTGTGAGAGGAGAGGAAAGGAAGGAAAGAAAGAAAAGAAAAAAGTGAGGAGAGTGAGGTCCTGAGAGAAAGGATTTTGGATTTTGAAGAGGATCTTTTAGTCATGTTGCATTAAAACCACTGTTGAAAAATGTAAAATGATAATTAATAATGTCTAAAGAAATTGTAGGAAAGTGACAGTTGTTTGTGGACGGAGGAAGTATATATTAAGATTAAGATTAAGATTAAGTTTAAGATTGAAAGAACCATGGCTCTAGTTATCACGCAATCTAGTAAGAACCAGAAAATGGTGACGGTAATTTATGCATCTCAAATGGAAAAAAGAAGATAAGATGTAGAAAAAAAAGTTATCTTTTAATAGGGACTTGTCACAAAATTGAGTAATCTATCATAAATTGCATGCATTCGTCAAGGCATCGAGAGGATAGGCAACAATTTGAGCCAATTACTCGGAGCCAAAGAGAGAGAAAAATAAAATACAAGCTGTCCATATATTAGGTAGGAAAGTACACAACTAGCTAGGACTAGTAGGGAAGGTAAACATAATTCTTTTAAAACGGCTAAATATGATAGTAATTTTTTTAATAAACCAAATATGATAAATTTAATTTTTTTTAGGGTGGGTGACGATGTGAAATCTCAAGGAACCATTTTGAAGAAATTCAATAAAACATTAAGGAGCACGGGTTAGTATATTTTACTTAATTTGTCGCTTCACACCTTACATTATACTTATATAAGCAATGTAATTCATTATTAGTAAAGTTCATACATAAAAGATTTTTATCGGATTTTAGTACTGATTCTCACAATTTATTTGAATAGGGTTAGATGTTATTATTAATTATATAATTACCTCGTAAATACTAGTGATATAAAGAAGATATGCGTAATCGCGTGGGTCGGGTGATAAGTTTTATTGTTTTTACAGGTGTAATAACACGCATTCTATATGGGATAAAAATTAAACGATTTTATTTATTTATTTAAGAGACGAGGGTTTTAAAAATGTGGTATTTTTCCCATCTAACTAAGGATACCTTCTTCTTCTTTTTTGTCTTTTTTAGTTTCTTTTCAAAGTAGGGTTTTAATTTGCTTATTGTGCATGCTTTGATGGCAATGTGGTATTGCTTCTTGTTTTGGAGTGTAAGAGAAGTGAAAGTGTGTGTTTTGCGGGGGCTACCCATGTGGGATGGATGGTGGTTTACATGACATGGATCGCATGTTACAGTTTGGGTTTTATCTAGCAAGGGCCCATTCCAACATCATAGAAGTGGATATCCCATTGACACCAAAATATATAATCATATACTATTCCTAAACTATATAGGTATATTTAGCTGGCCATATATAGCAAGATTAATTCTCAATTTCACAATCAACATACAGTACTGTATACGTCATGCTTGTTATTTATGTTTTTTGTGTTGGTTCTAAATCGTTGTTAAACGCAGCAATTTGATTATTAAAAAATCCATTCAATTAATTTTCCTTGTTAAATTCAAATTTATTGTTATCAAATATATAGTTCAAATAAACGATTGTCTGTTGATAGTAAATATCAATATTTAAGTTGAGCCTTTCCTCCACCTAAAAAAAATTAAATCACAATAACTCTGTCGCAAAACATTGTTAGGCAAACGTCACCTTCAAATCTCTTTCGCTTAACAAATGTTTTGGGTTTTGTACACTACCATTTCTCTGCAACCTGTGGAACGAGACCATAGTGTAAACTTTATGTCTTCTTCACATAGTAATAATGAAAGGAGCAGAGAATCCGTGAATTTCGCCTAACAAAATTGAAATCGATTTGACAATGGAGCATTAAAGGATCCTCGAATTCAAGTTTAGTAAATGGAGTAAATTATATTATGTTTGGAAGAGTCGCTAATTATTTAAGACTAAATAATGATCGAACAAGAATGACTGAATGTTCATAATAAATAAAAAAATTTACCTACGTGACCGAACAAAGAAACTGAAATTTGAACTTATAATTTAATTGACGCCGCCTCTGGTCTTCTCATATGGATACTTCTTAGGAAAAAGCAGAAGTCATATATATGCTTTTCTTGCTATTAATTGGATGACTTTTAAGACTTTGACTCAGTTTTAAAAACTACGGTACATCCGAAAAACGAGGTCCATTTTACCTAATGGATCGAAAATATATAAAATATGATTCAACAAATTCAACCGGTCAGTTTTCATGTGAATTGAATAAATTGGGCGATTTGTATCAAACCGCGCCTGATTCATTCAAATTTTTTTTCAATTTTTTTAGAAAAATGACGGTATCATTTTAGTGTGTATTATTTTTTTTCAAAAATAAATAACACAAAACAGAACATATCTGCTCCTCTTGACATTTCAATATTTTTTAGGGCGAGCCTAAATGGCTAAACAAAATCTTGAAGCAATTTGCCATCACCGCCACTCATCCCGCCGCTGATTCAAACTCACAAACTCATTTTCGTGTTCGCTGATTTGACATTTTTTTGGGTTATATTTCAAATTATTTGAGTTACCTTGACTTCGTGGTTGAGTTCATGACCTACAAAATCAAATCATGAAGTTAATTATGACACTACTTATAAATTATTATATATCTAATTTGTTTTAATAGTAAGTTGTTATGTTTATTTTAATTTAAAATATGTACAAGTTGTATTTATATTATATTTTTGATAAACCAAATGATTCAACTCGATTTAATCTGGTTGAACCAATAAATCAGTGACTAATGAACTGAATGGTTCGATACATGAACGATTCTAAAATACGATTTGGTTCAATCTAGTTAAATTCGATTGAACCAAAAAATCAATAAATCATGAGTTAAACGGTTCGCTATTTGGTTCGGTTCTAATAATTTTGCTTTGACTCATCAAGTTTTGCACCAGAAGACCTAATAAAAACAAATATCAAAACCAGAGGAGAAGGAAAAAAAATAGAACAAAAACAATGAAAAGGGAGGGATTTCAATTTTCAAGCTTATTGTTTGACTTATTATACAGTTTTTCATTTATTTATAAACTCGATTGTTGTTTCAATCTCTCAAATAAATTAAACTTATAAATTATTACCACTTTACACACATGTAAGAAAAGTACACATAACTAACCCTTTAACAGGTCTCAATCTATTGGTCGATTGAGCACGTGATTTTGAACTTGTCTACTTGTGGTAAAATAAGAGTAATGATTTGTGTTTAAATTTAACCATCGTCTATCCAAAAAAAACTACTCGTACAAAATAAACAACGTTTATTATTTGGGTGCACATCTCAAATAAGTCGGATGACTCACTATTTGACCCCAAAAAATTCCGTACCAAATAGTGAGTCATTCGGCCTCTTTGAGATGCGTGCCCAAATAGTAAACGTCGTTTATTTTGCACCGAAGGAGTAATATTTTCAAAACGTTATTTGTGTTTGAGTCTCACCTTCATCTATTGAAAAAAACTAATATTTAAAAATGTGAGTCGAATTTAAAGAATAAATTAATAATAAATGATAAGTATTATATATATGGAAATTTGTTTCTCAATTAATTATGGTATCTTGTTTTTGGTTGTTGTTATTAATATTATTTTTGGGTAATAATTATGGCACTTTGAGGTACATGATGTAAGTGTAGAATCGTCAATATTTTTTTAGTTGTACAACACTAACAGTATTCCTAACATCGCATATGTCAATTTGTATAATTAGCTGGAATTACACTTTGGACGAAGATTTAAAATGTATGATTAGTTATTCGTTTGCCTGTTTGGCAGAGAATAATGCACGTTCATGGATTCATTTTGTCAACAAAATTCAGTTGGTTTTATTAAAGTTTTGTTGACACGTGGAGACTTTTTAAGAGATGGCTGATTGGTTGGGCTACGTTGGCATGGTGGGCCCTGCTTCATGAGATTTGATCCAATAGTTTCTTTCTTGGTATCTTATGAAAAGATTAGCTAGGTTGGTCGCGGGCCTAACCAAATCCATTAGGTGCTCTCCTCTTCTTGTTGCAAAGGGCTTTGGCCTGGTGATCGCGAGAGCTCCCGGGAAGGAAGGTGCCAGTGGATTGATTCATCCACACCTAAGTTTTTTTTGAGTGGATCCACATCTTTATGATAGTGTAAATGTAGAGAGAGTCGTGTTAAAAAAAAGTGTTGGTAACCCAAGAGCTAACTCTACCTGTCTTTGTCCGGACGATAGTAGGCTAGTATTCATCCTACATAAGGAGTGATTTGACTGGAAATAGCAGTACCAAATTGACTTTAGATGATTGTCTAACAACTTGAAGCAATGTCAGAAAAATCAAGCCACTACAGTTCACTTCACACTATTTATTGGAATGAGTTAATACCGTTGCTTGGGAATCTTGAACTCCATAATCCATATCGTGTAAAATGGACCCAATAATTTTCACATCATTATCCTGTTTGAAGCAAGCTTTGTTGGGTGGGATGGGATGGGATCAGATTATTAGATTAGAAAAGAAAAACAACCAATGAGGAGATGCAAATGCTTGATTTTGATTTTGATTTTGATAGACATTGGACAATAGTTGTGGAACTAATATAATTCCTTTATGCATATTGAAATAAGTTCCTCTCTCATTGCTGCCCAAAATTTTGATCACAAATACTACTTTTTTTTTCTCTCTCAACAAATCGATGATTTTGATGACACAAGGTGTACACTAATTTAAAAAAACTAAGACACGTAAATTGAAAAGACCGCTTGCTTGCGCTTCCGTTTTTATGGTTAAAGAAAAGACTGTTATGGTAGTTGATTAACATTTCTTATCAAATGATTCAACCCATCATCTTAGATACGAGTATCTCACCACTCGGTACTTTTCTATACAAAAAATTGACACGTGACAATAATTGAATTATATTTAATTTAATAATTAAATATAAGGGTAGGATAAATCCCAATTAATTGACATGTCATACGTACCTCCTGATGTACCTAAGATACCGGTTTCATAAAATCCAAAGTAAATAAATCTTAATTATTTATCTATTCCTGTCAATTTAAAAATTAGTTTTGTAGAATATGATTATCACTGGAAATGTCATTTATAAACACAAATAATTTATAAAACTAATATTTTTTATTGTTTGGAAATCCTTCTAGTTTCATTTATTCTTTTTCATTAATTATTATTATTTTAATTGTAAATATTCAAAAAAACGACTCCCACACCTCAAGAACTGGGCTGTATTGGGCTTTATTTATACATCTCAATAATAATAGAAAATAAATAAAGCTCAGTCAATCCTCTCTCCATTTATTTTATCGAGTCTGGGCCTACTACAGTTAGGGCTTTATCAAATATTCGTTATTCCTTTGGATCCGGTCCAGATAATAATTCGGCCCAATTCTGGCCTGGTTCATCATCCTAGATAATTAAAGAAAAAGAAATCCTCTTGACAGTTGACATCGCAACGGTGACAACACTTTGACTTCACCAGTTTCACTTCTTCCATTTTAGATCAGGCGCCAAAATTTAGCATCCACCAATGTTGATCGCCGCTTCGCTCTGCGCTCTCCTTTACGCCGTTGTAGGCGCTTCGTCGCAGGAACCCGAACTCAGCTCGGCGCGCGTCGTTTTTCAGGTCGGTGATTTTGATCTTGCCTCCAACTGGATTCTTCTTTCGTTTTTTACCATCAATAATGATGACTGTGATAGTTTTTGGAATCGATTACAGACGAATTATGGAGACGTTGAGTTTGGATTCTTCCCTTCCGTGGCGCCGCAAACCGTGGACCACATTTTCAAGCTTGTACGCCTTGGTTGCTATAACACCAACCACTTTTTCCGGGTATTATAATGCGCTGTATGGTTTAAAATTAAATTATACATGCGTAGCTTGTATGAGAGTGTGTCTCTGTGTTTGCGTGTGCTAAATTTGGGAGGAATTATCATGTTATGTTAGGTTGAGAAGGGCTTTGTTGCCCAAGTGGCGGATGTGTCGGGAGGGCGGTCCGCTCCCATGAATGAAGAGCAAAGGAAGGAGGCAGGGAAGACTGTTGTTGGAGAATTTAGTGATGTCAAACATGTGAGAGGTTCTCTTTCTATGGGAAGGTAAATGTCGCCAGAAGTTTTGTTTTTGGTAGATCTCTTCTGTGTTTCATTTGTAAAATGTGTTCAATGTTTGGTGTGGTTGAGAAGTTCAGTTTTGAACCAGTAGTGTTCTGTGGTGTTCAAAGTGATGCCCATATATGGTTTGTCCAGCTTTGATGTGGAGGCTTTGGACTAGAATTCAATTTTTAACTCAAAAGGCTCACGGTATTTGTGTGTGCGAGGAGTTGATTGACATTCATTATTTGGGCAGTTGATCGCAGATTTTTTTTTAAGGTCCTGAATTTGAAATCACAAAGCCATTAAGTGTATAGTGACTCTTGTAGGTTAAAGTTAAACTGTTCCCCGGAGTACTTTTTGTTTTTTCTGTCACACCGATTTACACTCTCCTGGTGTTGTATAGATGGTGATGGATTTCATTAGGAAAATGGCAATATATAACAAGATTCCCATTTTAGCAATTTCTACTATTATTAAAATCTTTATTGTTGGAGTTTTCACTCCGTTACAATTTTGACCATTCAATACTTACTGTTTATATTCTGAGGTTTAAGATTTTAGCTATTGTTATTCTTGACTAGATTTTTAGCAACACTTTTTTTCTCTTTCTACTGGAAGAATCTAAGTTTTCTGTGTTAAAATAATCTGTGTTTGATTTCTGTACAGATATTCCGATCCAAACAGTGCTTCATCCTCATTTTCCATACTACTTGGAGATGCCCCTCATCTTGATCGCCAGGTATACTGGCTTAAGTTGCAAAAGTTTTGTTCCAGATGTTTTTTAAGAATGTTAATCTGATTCAAAATTGATGACTCAAATCTATTCAGTATGCTATATTTGGTAAACTTACCAAAGGGGATGAAACATTGAGAAAGCTTGAGGAACTCCCTACACGCAAGGAGGGGATTTTTGTAATGGTATGCTTCCAATAGACTTTGCTATTCTCAATATACAACTTGGAAATGGGACATTTGGGTCATTCTTGCTGCCTTGCAAACTAAGGCATAGAACTCTGTAGTTTTATCATGCATTCCAACCTCAGATGTGTGACTGTTTTAAATTTGGAAACTGGCATTTATTGGTTTCTCCCAATTAGAAGGCTCCTGATTTTGGATTTTTATAACATGTGTTTGATCAATTGATCTGAACCATCCATCACACTTTTCTTATGCTTGTCATAATGCATTGATAGGGAGAGATGAAAGGAGGACAGCTTCATCCTAGCATGTGAATTCCCTGGAAAAGAAACTTGTAATTTGCATCTACCATGTGTATTACCCAACTAATATGCCTGTTTGTGTCAACCTGTGTGGATTTTACCTGCTTAGGATCTCTCTTTTTACTGTTTTTGCTGCCTTGAGCTAATTGCTGTTTTTATGTCCCTTTTTGTTATCTAGCCAACCGAACGCATCACCATTTTGTCGTCATACTATTATGGTAAGCATTTTCCAGCTAATATTATAACTCTTCTTGTGGCCTTTTTGTTTTGGCAATGACGTACTTTAAGTTGCAATAACATGGAATGGGATAAAAAACATTACCCTTAGTGCAAGCACCACACTCCTTTTGTGCAACTTAAAGATTTTACTAATCTCATCGGCTCAAATGGTTATTACCAGGCGTATTTGTTAATTTTTTTTGAAAAAAAAGATTTCGATCCATACCGGAAAAGAACATTTACCTATTTATATAACAGATCGTATTGTGGGCCATAAATGGGGAGAATTTGCACCTACATTTCTGTTTCGTGTTACAAGGATTTCCTCGCACAATTTACTACTCGTTTACTAGTTACTTTAACCCATTACTGAAACCCAATACCTTCCGCCCAGCCACATGATCATCTTTTTCTTTTCCTTTTCCTTTGACGAGACATGAGATCATACGATCCTTGTTAAATGTCTTCAAACGGCCTCATGCGCTTGAGTAATGCTTAGGCATCCATACAGTTGCTCAAACATCATTTCTAGGTTTCCCAGAATGGTCTGGTAGGCAGTCCTTAAAATAATTGTATATTATCATGATCAGTTGAATGAAGCCACTTTGTCGAGACTGGAAAAAAGTTATTCTCCTCATGTGATTCTTTGGTGCTTGTTGTGAAAATCAGACAGTGAGATGGAGAGGTGCAAGGAGGAGAGTTCAGTCTTGAAACGGAAGCTTGCTGCTTCTTCTGTTGAAATTGAAAGACAGGTAATTGTTAGTTTTACCTAGAGTAGAAGTTGACGGGTGATATGTATGTTGATAAGTCATTATTCTATACCATTTTGCAGAGAATGAAAGCCTTTCCATGATTTGAACAACACTGTTGGGATTGGCTTTAAGATGGTCAAGACTCGGGTAAGTAACACTACTCTTTGGACAGACTAAGAACTTGATCGGCTAACATAATATTAATAAAACTAAGAACAACCAGATCACATGACAGAGGATGGTGCTGTTAGAACCCTTTTCATTCTCTTACTTCTCTCAGGTTTGCTGGGAAGCTGCATTCAATAGGACTTTCATGGTCTCCCCTACTAATGTTGAGTTAAAAGGGCCAGTATTTCCTGGGCAATTTACCCTGGCAGAGTAAGTTTTCTAACCGTCTACGAAAGAAAGATGAGCTAATTTTGAAAATAGAGATGAGCTTGCATCCTTGAGTAGGTGTTTTCAGCTATGCGAAAATAACATTAACAAATTAACTGGGTTGCAAACCTATTGGTTCAATTTGTGTCATTTGGCAGCATGAACGTATTCTGATTTTATGTATGTTACAGTCTCAATCAATTGAATGTTTCTTTTGTTCTTTTTTAGAACTTGATATATTGAATCTGATGCTTATTTGAGACGGATCCTGACGAAATGAAGTCCATAATGTTTTAGTATACTAGTATATATGTATATTTCCGAATTCCATAATGTTTTAGTATACTAGCATATATGTATATTTCCGCATTCCGAGCTTCTTTTCATGTCGTTGAAAAAAAAGCCAGAGCCTTTGAAACGCTACAGGAGACTCATTTAGGGTGTGAAGAATGTGGATTGTGTAATTAAGGGGTCAGACCTAGTGGCGTACTTCACTGATTTCTGCAATTCTGGAATCTTATTGGAATCTTATTGATCGTAGTGATGATGGCTGGTAGTTTTTCTCCAAAGTTCTGAAATTTTTTATGAATTGGGTAAACACTGTTTTGTTTTCATTATTGGCTTAATAACAACCCTAGGAGTCCTTACATTTGTCCAACTTGACTTTTGAGTTCCATATGTTTTATAAATGCATTCTACAGGCCCCTATCTTTGTACTACTTGACCCCAAGAGTGCTTACTATATTCTCGTGGCAATTACTAATACATAGATTTTTTTTTTGTGGTTTGGTGACGTGAACCTATCAAAAAATATTTTTCTTCCGGGGCCATCCCGGCCACTTCCTCGCCCTCTCCCTCCTCTTCATCCTCCCCATCTCCATCTTTCCCTCGATCATCCCCAATGACGCCACTCTCCTCCTCCTAATCTCCCCCGTTTCCTCCTTCCTCTACCTTCTCGCCACCGGATTCATTATGTACAACCTCTACTACGGCTTCTACAACAAACCCCCAACCCTCACAGCAACTATCAAGTCATCAATTTCCAATTTCTTCCCTCTGCTCATCACTCTCTCCTTAGCTTAGGTTCTCGTATCTGTCATCTCTGCGCTCGTCGTTTCCATCGTTGCAATTATCGTTCTAGTGCGCTTGAGCCTCAATCACTGGGCTATACTAGCGCCTGGCGGTGGAATCGAGATGGGGGATTGACGCTTGCAGAAAAAGTAGTCATCTGATGAAGGTGGAGAGGGTGAGGGATTTCGGTGCGGTGTTATTGAAGTGTTAATTATAAACAAAAAAACCCTAAGAGTTAAATTGAACAAACATAAACACCGTCATTGGGCGTTTGTTATTTGCATCTCATTTTTTTTCACACAAATATTTTCACAACAGCTTGCTCACAGCACAGTTCCGCCACCCCCATTTCACATTGACCAATTGGGTGACAATTTCACATTTCCACCACGTGGTGAACGACAAATTTCCCTAAGTCACCAACTTGATTATGTCATATCCAGCATTTAACATTAGGTGGGTCAAAAAAAATCCGTCCATGAGGTATACAGGCCATTGCAGCGAGTAACGTTAGAGAGTTGTTACTAGCGACTCATATTTTATACCCACTTAAGTAAATGGTGGTAAAATCTCTTAACGATCTATCATCACTTTTGAATCTTTTATCTTTTCTTTGATAAGTCATTTTTGAATCTTTTCGATAACGATATCTATTGTTGATGTAAATCGAATTGTGAGGTTTTTTTTTTTCTTTTATCTTTATCTTTTTAGGATTTTTCTTTACTTTTTTTGTGGTGGAATTCCCAAAACATTTCCCAGAATTTAAAATATGAGTGAAAGATATTAATTATTGGTACGAGAACACCCAAGGTGTCACCCAAGGTGTAGTTATAGGTTGGAGGGGCCAAGACTGCTGCACGTAAGTTGGTGACGTAAATTAATTACTGTAGAAGATTAGGTGAAGTAAAAAGGAGAAATGGGGGAAGCGAGGCCTACAACAAAATGGCATTAATAATCACATGTATGATCAGGTGGTGAGGTCTCCTTTAGAGACAGAGACTATGACTACCCTTTCAATTAATTTATTATGTGTTTTGATTGGACCACATAATAATAATAATAATAATAATAATAATAACAATAATAATAATAATAATAATAATAATAATAATAATAATATTGGGATGAATATGAAGGTAGAAAAAGATCTGAGGGAAGAACACGAGCATGTGAAGGTGTAGGTGTACCAAAAACTTGGGTTTCTATCTGCTTAACACAACTGAATTTCTTGTCCCAATTGCTACGTACAACACTAAATCACTCTTCTTTTATGTTCTTTTGTTTTACTACCTACTTATTTAGCACTGGCCTCCACCTGAACCGAATACCCCACTGTATGCTATCACTACTCACATTAGCACCCTTACTTATTAACTTATAACTCAACACTATTTATTGAGAGTAATGTTACGAGCTCAAGCTCCTTAACTTATATTTTCATCTTTAAAAATTAAAGAGTACTTAGGTTTTGCCCCCTCGTAATAGTTGCTACGTAGTTGTTGTGAAAATTTCTTAGGAAGTTTTTAAAGGAGTACTATTAATGCTTATACATTGATGGCAATGAAAACCCAGGTAGATATATATACGCTAGAGTTGATTTTCTATTAGTTTGAACCTACTATATTCTAAGTAGACTTGTTAACTGGACGAGTCGCCATTTGGTTTGGTCTATGCCTACACTAAATGGACAGACTTGGGTACTAAATTTTAAGCCCGGTACGACCCGAGTTGGCATGTTAGTGTTAGTGGGTCAGGCCCGAACTTTCAAATTTTAGACCCTCAATCCAACCCTCTTATAAATATTTATATTATATATAAATATAGAGGTACATTGATAGGCTTCAGTTCCGTCAAAAATAAATAAAGAAATACAACTTCAACTAGACATAAATTAATTGTAAATAACAGTAAGAGGTTCGTACACAGAAAAATGATATGATTTTGTATGTGCTTGAAAAGACCAATTGTAACACTTAGGTGAAATTAGTTTTTTTTAAACAAATAAAAAGTAATAAAAATAAAAAGACAGTAAATTCAATCGGAGAGTGTGTTCAAGAATAAAAACTATCCCAATAGAAGTTTAACAAGTCAAGATTCGTGAGTAACAATCATCAATGCAAATGTATTCATCTTCAATCTACAAAGTTTCTATAGGACTCAAGTAAGCTTAGAATCTCTACTTCCCTCTTGTATCAAAACCACCTCAGGTACGCTTAGAGATGATTCCTAATCAACTAGCACCTTTCTGGTTAAAGGGTTTACTAAAATTGATTAATTGTTGACTAGAGGAATAATCAGTTTAACTCTAAGTTGGCCAAATCTAAAATAAAAAAGAAGTGAAATACAATTATATTGGAGATCAACTCTAAATTGTATATATAAAAATTGTATATATAAAAATTGTTGACTAATCGTATCTTTAGTACGATTATCTTCCCTAATTTCTAGTCCCTAACTTGTAGCGATACATACCTTAGTTCTAGGAGATATTACTTTATTACCTTCTTTGTATATTTCCTAGTTAATCAGGTCTCCCTTAGGTTATAAATACCTATGTAATTACTTGTATACAAGTAAGAGTGAAATAATTAATATACGTTCTTTCTCAGAATTCTTCATTGTAGCGGAGCCTATGTTTTTTTTGGGGAGATTGAGTTCATTTTTTTCTCTCCTAGAACTATTGGTTCAATCTTTTTCTTCTTTGTTCTCTTCTCTACCATATATTGAAAGATGGCGTATAAGAAAACTTTAGTCACTAGTTCTGACAACCCTTCCTTACAAATCAGTCCCGTAAAGCTTGATGGCACCATCAACTACCTTGCATGGTAGTCAAGGTCTAGCTTATTGTTCATCGAGGCTAGAGGATTGCAAGGTTATATTACTAGTACTAACAAAAAACTAGTGGAAACTGATCCCACCTTTGATAAGTGGGATTCCGAAAACTCACTTGTGATGGCGTGGCTTCTCAACTCTATGCAGTCTCAAATTTTCAAAACCTATCTGTTTCTCGTCTCTGCTGCAAATATATGGAATGCCGATTCTACCACCTACTCGCAAGTGGGGAACGATGCTCAAAATTTTGACATTTGAAGCAAAGTCCATGGCATAAAGCAATGTGAGATGTTAATTTCTCAATATTGTTCTAAATTTTGTGACTTATGGTAGGAACTTGATATAGTTCGAAGGATTGGATTTAGATTGCGGAATAAATAACTCTCTTGAGTGCTTAAACCTCCTAACAGACCTGCGTTAGGCAACCCAAGCTAAACAATTGAGGTTCTTGAATCGAGTTCTAGACCTAGTAAGAGACCTAAGCGATCGACTTAAGCGTTCGGACTTAAGAAGTTACATGGCTCACACGTGAACAATTGAGAAAATCCTCTCTGAATTTAATTGATAAAAAGCTTGCTTTACAATGAGCACAAAAGGCTCTATATATAGGCAAAACGCCTAGTACTAGTTTAACTATAACTATAAGTTCTAATATGAGTAGGAATAGAAGTCCTATCTAATAAATAACTCTAATAACTAAATAAAATAAATATTAAATACTTAATTAAGTTCTAGAAGCTTCAGAATCATAGTCGCACGAATGGGCTCCAAGATGGGCCGCTTCCTCCAAGTCGGGCTTGGCCACGCGTTCACACTGCGTGCCAAAATATCCACCCACCTTAACCTTTGATTCGCTCGTCCGATTGGGCTGAAACTAATCCCAATCAAAAGATAACACCCGAAAATAGTAGGAGGATGATTCTCGTCCTGGTCTGGGCCTAACTAGTCCGAAGAATGGTCGTTGGCATTGACGGACGCGTTTTGAAGTCCTTGTCTGTGTAGGATTGTTGTCAGCGAAAATGTCTCTTCTAATAACTCGCAAACGGCTCCTGAGTTTGAGCTGAAAATTGGTCACAATAGAGAAAACATCATGAGGTTTCAGAAACATGGTATATCTCATGATTCTAACTTCTGTAGCTCCAAATGGGTTCAGACAAAGTCGCCTGTTGCGTCTGCGCCTAGAACTCCTGCGTGCGAGAATGTCATCTCGAACCTTCTTGAGATCTACTGGTCCAAATGATCTAAAACTTGGACACAACCTTCCTAAGACTCCAATTGATCTTGTATATGTTCTGGATCTTTGATTGAAGCCTCACTTCCTTATTTTGGCTTGTGTGGATGTGAAGGTGTGTGATAGGCGCTTCCAAGCTACCTTCCATGTCATCCTTCGCCTAAAGGCTTGCCCTAGAAGCTTCTCCTATCTTGTCTCCATGTCTAGAGGTTATATTTGCGTGCGATGGGGCTAGCCACGGGGCTAGGATCGTATCATTCCCCCCCCCCCCCCCCCCCTAAAAAAGATTCACCCTCGAATCTGTATCTAGACCTGGACCACAATACCTTAAGTTAGTAATATCAAAGTAAGCACAAATCGAACCATACCAACCTTGTAAATTTAACTTGGTGGCTATGTCTTTGAATATGACAATGCATCAGGTAAGACCATCGCCCCAAGCGGTCTTCTTCACTTGAACTTGGTTTGGGAACCGTCTCTGGCGTAAGCGCTGCCAAACCCAAGCTCCTATCTTGAAGGATCCACTCATCCTTCCATGGTTTCTCAAAGTTGCCATCTTGACACTCAAGCGCGTACCATAGCGCTTGGCTTGTCTATGGGTTATCCGCATTACTTCGATCCCCTTGCTAAACAATATACTCAAAGGCAACAACATTAAATCGAATAATGTTATATGAATGAAACCATATATGAGTTTAAGCAATAATCCAAAAACAATAGCATGTACCGAAAGGAAGTAAGTAAATAAAATAAATTGAAAGCATTGCTTCCATGTAAACTCATACTTACAAACCGAAACATGCCATGAGGACTCAAGTGTCCATTGATCCACATTGCTTGAAACTCCGAATTGTGGTTGACAAGGTGTCTCTAGTAGCATCTTCATGCTCGGCCTCCTCCACAATTCCATCCGTGAGTCGCTAAGTGACTCCCCCCCTATGATTACTAACAATACTCTAAGGAACAACATGTGAAAGTATAACATCCTTAAAGAATATATTAGTAATAGATGTACACCAATGGTGTATCAAACCATCAAACACATCAAGCTCATCAAAATTTCGCAAAAGATTATGCGACCTATATAAGCGATTTCGCTTGAATAGGCTTCCCTCAAGTCCAGTCGACTTATGATCGTCACTCAAATGTAATAATATTTCCTGATGCCTAAATGCACAAATAAAATGTGTAAAGGGCAAGACAGGGTCGAACCACAGAGACTGAAGGAATAAATAATCAATTTTAAATGTATGACAGAGAGTAAATGTAGCCAAACGCAAAAGTAACACTTGAGGGGGTTTTTATGTTGATTAATATAATTAATCAACGTAGATGTGGTAGCTAACAAGATAAATAATTAAAGCAGATATCAAGGGCACGAAAGTAAAACACAATCAGAGGCAAGATACTAAAGTACTGGCAAGGGCAAGATAACAAAAAGAGATAGTGAATACGAAAATAGATTCAGATAGGACATGATCTTAGCAAGGGGTGTTCTTGGGTTTCTTTCAGAGTTAGTTAATCATCGGCTCAAGGATATTCCATCCTTATACCATAGACATGCTATAGGGACCGAGTTTCCACTCAAATCCCCTCCTTACCTTCGTAGATAGAAGCTACCCCCCGTATCCACATATGAGGTAGCCTTGACGTTTCGCCGTCCCCCCAGGCACGAATGCGGGGAGGCAATACTCAAAATTTCCATGAAGCAGAGGTAAGATATGTCTAGGGCCTGATACCCCTCAGTTTGTCAAGCTCGTGGCAGAGCCCTAATCGGTCGTTTGCCCTAGATTGATGAAATCACACTGTAGCAACTTCTCTGCTCTAGGTGTCTACTACTCCTAATGGCCTCATGTCAGTTATTACCATTAAGATGACAACAATCACAAAGAAACGCTAGTAGTTGATCAAGCTCCTAACAATTCCAAGTGAAAATAACAAGATAGTGGCAAACAAGCGAATATTGCAATAAAGATGTATTAAACACATTTAGGCCTCTAAACTAATCCTTGCAACCCTTGAAACACACTTTACTAAGATAAAGAAGTTTAGCTACTCATAATCATATATGAACAGTAAATGGAAATAACAATTAACATAAATAAATTAAAAGATGATGAAGGAAAGCGTTTAGAATAAACCGATAGAGAGTTCAATAAACCAAAGGAGAAAAGCTTGCTCTTTTTTACAAACCGGCGGCGCCCTCTCAAATAAAGAACACGGATCCCTAAAATTCAGGTAAGAGTAAAGTGATGTCTCAATGTCAACCTCCTTTACAAAACCCTAAAACTAAGCTTAAATATCCTAACAACCCGCTAGGGGACAAAAACAGCTAAGGGGGAGAGAGAGAACAACCAAGGGGAGAGCGACAACACATGTCCTTCAGGGGGAATATTCTGGAATCTCTGGGAGCGCCTGACATCTTCTAGAAACGCATGGTGCGAATCTTAGAAGATTCCTCCATTTGGCTTTCGATCTTGATCTGATGCAGAGATATCGTGGGCAAGAGACTGATCACTGGTCTGGTTAGCATCGAGGGCATGACGACACTATGATCTTCTAGGCCTTGAAGCTTGAAATCCTAAGAATTCATTCAAAAAATGCATATTTTTGCTCATTTCCTCCTTTTGGCACTGATCAACAATAAAGATGAAAATATAGGTAATTTAGCAGAATCATTCCCATGAAAAGGCCAGAATTAAGGAGAAAATCATGCTCAAGACATATGCTATCAAACATCCCCACACTGCCCAATGCTCGCCATCGAGCATTAACAAAATTGAAAACCACCTCATGCTATGACATACAACCTCAACCCCTTAATACACAGAATAGACAACTCATTAGGCAAGCTGCACCCAACCAAAACACACCCTTTCCTAGACAAGCACCTGCACCAGATTAATAGGATAACGACCCTATCAATCAGACTTTTCCAGACCAAGCCTATTCATCAGCACTCCACACATGAATATGTGTTTGCACTCACGCTCGCAATAAAATATGTGTTTATGCTAATCACTCAAGAATGCAAATAACACAACACAAGACAGAGTTTGCACGTCAATCCGAGTACTTAGTACACATGCGAGGGCAATCTAGCAATTAGAGAGAACTTTGCAAAAAGAAAAAGAAAAAGATCAAGAAAAGGTAGGTGAGGGTATGGAGGAAAAGAAAGAAAAGAGGAAAATAAAATAGAAGTAAAAGAGGAAGGAAAAGGAGAAAAGGGAAGGAAGGAGGACAAATTTGGAGGTGGAGGATTCCTTGGCTAGAAGGAAAGCGAATCGGTGAGTAACACCCGTTGGAGAGGGTATGACAGCGAGGGCTAGACGATGGCTTTGGCGCTCTTCTGTGGATGAGATCTTCGTCTGCTTCGAGGGCACGAATTGATTGCCTTTTGTTGCTTTGCTATGCCTACTCTACTTTTATTTGATTTATATTTTTGAATTTTTTTTTTTTTGGAATAGGCAGGCACGAATCTTTCTTCCTCGGCTCGCTCTTTAAATTCTAGGAGCTGGAGCTGGCAATCTTTGAATACTTCTTTGAGCGATTGACTTCGAGGGCTTGATACTTGATTTTACTTCCCAACACTTAGGCTTTGTTGTGGTGGGGAAGTAATCTGACGTTGCTGTCTTGCCCTCGATTTCTGATTTCTGAAGTTGCTCTGTCTTGCCCTTGATCTTTATTTTTCTTCCCACACTTATCTTCTTCAATGTCTAGCCCTTGCTATTCGTAATGAAGAGTGTTACTCACCTGCCAAGGAAGCATTAAAGAAAAAGCTCAAGTGGTTAGAAGAGAAAACAAGGAGGGAAAGGGTGTCGAGGGCATGGAAAAGGAAAGAAAAATTGCAAAGTCTCTTCGTAGTTTCGTTGCTTTCCCCCGTCTAATGGTGCCTATACCTAGGGATCTCATGCAAACCTAGCCAGTGCCTAGTCAAGCATTAAATCACACATGAATAAAATGGCATGAAGCTCAATGTGCTCATAGGGTACTAATTGTGACTACTGGTGTCTAGGGCATGACTGGTCATAAGGGCAAGCAGGTCAAGATGTGCAGGGTCAGGCATAGATGCAATGAATGACAAGTTTCTCCTATGCATCAGAAGTCAAAAATGCATGTCCATTATGAGGGTTTTAAAATAGGGTAGTGGCAAAATTCCTAGCAAAGTCTAAAAAAAAAAAAATTCTGAAATCTGAAATTTTTGAAAAATCCAAAAAAATATACAATCATGCAATAAGCGGAAAATTAAACATGCTAGCAAACACGCAAATAAATCCCTCCCCACACTTAGGCAGCGCATTGTCCTCAATGCGAGAAAGGCACACAAAAGAGTTCAACAAAAATTAAAGGAGTACAATACAACAAAATTAAAGAAAAACAATGAAAATGTTTTGAACCCTCCTTGAGGGCAAGATAAATTGTTGGGGGGGGGGGGGTGTCAAGAGGGTAGGAGATTGCGCCTCACAACTTCAGTCATCAAGGCCTGAAGCTCGGTGAGGATGACTTGTAGTAACCGCTCAACTGCGGGAGTCTGAAGAGTAGATGGACTAGAGGGGTTGCCTGCTAGAGTGGCATTGGGGGCATGATTATATTCATTTTCATGGGTATGAGGGACTGGAGCAACTCGGGGCCTCAAAAGATCAGGATAGTCGAAGTTGCCTCCGTGCTTTGTGCCAAAGACTTTTTCTCCCGGGGGAGTGCTTCCTGTAGAGAAACTCAGAACACCCTGTGAGAGACATAAATGGACCATACCATCAACGGTATGGCTGTCTAAATCTTTAAAAGCAAGTGGCTTACTAAGGTCAACTGAATTTAAATCTACATTATGCAAATTGACAGCAAGCAAAGTTATGAGAGATCCTAAAATGGGACCATGAGAGCTATTCTGAACATGAATAATGGCTAAAGTGATCCAAAATCCTAGATTAACCCTATGTTTATGCTTCATGCACTATAACAAAAATAGTTCTTGCAATGACAATTAGTCCGATGAATTAAATATAGTTGCGAAGGTGAGGGCAAGAAATCGATGCAAGATTCCTAGGGTAGGATCAGTAAGTTAATGGGCTTTGGATGATTTTTGGGTTAAACTCAGCACTAGGATTGTTGGTTAACTCACGAAAAGCCACATCTGCATAAAAAACAGCAGGGATTACAGTCAAAGTATTTTTATAAGCACTAGACTTCAGTTAATCAGGCTTGACAAAATTAAGCATGCAATTAAATTCATTAAGGGAAAGTTTGGACCACCAGTTTGACAAGTGAAAGTTAATGTCATCAGGCGAAGATAGATTAGGTCTAAATTTTCCTTTCGGCTTATAGTGCTCAGATACAACCCAAAAAGTGGTAAAGAACTCAACTGAGAGCTCAACAAAGGTTGGGTGTTCTAAAAAGAACAGTGGTTCCCAACAAATGTTCCCTACTAGCTCTCGGACTCGAGTTTCGAGTCCCATTTTGTTCAAAAAGTCTAGATCCACGCGCGTACATGGGCTAACGCCTTTGGAGTTCAGAGAGTGCAATTTATCAAGAGATGGTTTATCATGAAAAACTAACCAGGCATGGGGACTAGAAAGGTCAGAAATCAACCGGACTGAAGTGGATCGAGGGGTGGAAGTAGGGACTGCTGTCATGCCTTCGACAGCTGAATCCTCGTCCTACCTTTGATGAGCCTTCTTCGAAGTCGAGGGCTTAACCTTGCTCTTGCTGGAGGATGAGAGCCTCATTTTTCTGTCCACTGGTATTTTTGGTTCTGCCGGCGGCTTCGCTCTGGCCGGAGCTTTAGATTTTCCTTTCTTTGCCGTCTTCTTTGCTGCGGTCTCCTCTTCTTTCGCTTTCTTCTTAGCTTCCACTATTTCAGTCGCTTCTCGTGCCAAACCCTCATCTTCCTCATTGGCACCGTCATTCTCACCTGATCCCTCCTTGCCGGCGGCGGTCTGTTCGACCTCTTCCTCTGCTTCCATCTCGGCCGGCTGCTTAATCTCTTGATGGTCCAAATCGGAGGCCAAAAATTTATTTAGGGCATCCTCCACCATGAGTTTCCTAGTGGCAGCTGGCGAAGGCTTTTTGGGTTTGGGCTTGGTCTTGCCACTAGCAGCTGCGGACCCAGGTGGCAGTCTCATCACTCGGCCGGATCTGGTCATGGTTGACGTTGGTGGGACGGATCCAATGATCTCAATGTCATCTTCAATGGGAGTAAACTCTGCAGCCCGCGAGTCGGAGGGCGGCGAAGGGTTTATGGGTTGTGGAATGGCAAAATCTGGGTTAGTGTTTGAGGGAGTAGTGGATGTCTAGAAGGAGGGAGATGGAGAAGCGACGGGGCTTTCAGGGTCGTCGACTGGATGTGGTCCTGCCGCGAGCTTGTGGGAAACTTTCTTGACTTTTGGCATTGGAGAAAGTGATGGATGTGACTGGGGTTGATGGGGATGAAGGTAGTGTGTTTGTGTGGGAGATTGAAGACAAAAGAGGAGCGTGTGAGAGAGAAGGTTGTGTTGATGTCTGACACAAATGGCGCAACCTTTATTAATTAGGGCTTGCTTTTTGTCTGCTACTGTTGATGTGGTGCCTTGGGCTTAGAGGAGTAACGGGCCTGAGCGTAACCCAACCACCTAAAAAGTACCTTTTAAAATTTTAAAAAGAGGTGGTTAGAATAGATGAGGAAAAAAAGAGAGAATAAAGGAGTTAATATTAATAATAAAGAATAAAATCATCTTAGAAAGGGAAAGGACAGAGATTAGGGGAGAGAAAGATGGGATAAAATATACGAAAATAAAATAATAAAAGGGAAATCTACTTAAATAAAAATATAATCAGTAAAAATCAAAAGATATGAAAAAGATAAGGGAAAGGAAAAAGGGATAGGAAGACATATGAGATGCCTCTAGTGCGGCCTGTTTAATCGTCGGGGCCTCGACGTGTGCTGGCGGTCTAGGGCTCGACAGGTGGAGGAACCACCATCATTTCTTCGACTATCGAGGGCTTGAATCCCTCATAGAAGGGCTTCAACCTGTGGCCGTTTACTTTGAAAATTGTTCCTATGTTCAGATTTTGGATCTCAATTGCACCATGATAAAAAATCATCGTGACCACGAAAGGTCCCGTCCACTTGGACTTAAGTTTTCCTGCAAAAAGACGCAAACGCGAGTTGTACAATAACACTTTTTGTCCTACGGAGAAAAATTTAGGAAGAAGTTGCTTATCGTGATAGGCCTTTGTCTTGCCCTTGTAGAGCAGAGCATTTTCATAAGCATCAACCCTCAATTCTTCTAGTTCCTGAATCTGCAAGCGACGGTGTTGACCGGCGTGCCCAAGATCCATGTTGACTTTGCGGATGGCCCAGAATGCTTTGTGCTCTATTTCTACTGGAAGATGACATGGTTTTCCGTATACAAGTCTGTAGGGTGTCAAGCCAATCGGGGTCTTGAAAGCTATTCGATAGGCCCATACGGTATCATCTAGCATCAAACTCCAATCCTTGCGAGATTGGTTGACCGTCTTTTCTAATATGGACTTGATTTCTCGGTTAGACACCTCAGCCTGGCCATTCGTTTGAGGGTGATAACCCGTGGAAGTTTGGTGATGGACTCCATATTTGTTGAGAAGGGATGATACCACTCGGTTGCAAAAATGAGTGCCACGATCACTGATCAGGGCTCTAGGTGTACCAAATCTGTTAAAGATGTGGGTGCGCAGGAAGTTGACTACCACTTTAGAATCATCGGTTCGAGTTGGCTTGGCTTCAATCCACTTGGAAACATAATCTACGGCAAGAAGAATGTAGATATTGCCGAAGGAATTTAGGAAGGGGCCCATGAAGTCAATACCCCAAATGTCAAAGATTTCGCAAGGAATGATGTTTGTTAGGGGCATCTGGTTTCTGGCTCCGATATTCCCAGTGACTTGGCATCGGGGACATGAAGCACAAAATAGATAACTGTCCTTGAAGATGGATAGCCAGTAGAGGCCGACTTCTAAGACTTTTAGAGCAGTTTTTTTGGAAGCGAAGTGTCCCCCATCAGTCGTTGAATGGCAAAATTTCAGGATCGAGGGCACTTCATCCATAGTCACGCATTGACGAATGATCTAATCTGAGCAGTGTTTCCACAAGTATGGGCTATCCCAAATATAGTATTTGGATTGCCTCCTAATCCTGTTGCGTTCGGAGGGTGAAGCGTCTGCTGGGTACAAACCAATAGCACAAAAGTTGGTGATGTCAGAGAACCAGGGAAACTGAACGACATGGGCAAGACACAAATGCTCATCCGGGAAGGTGTCTCTGATGGGTACAAGCGAATCATCTGGTTGAGTTGGAAGTCTACTCAAATGGTCAGCCATTGAGTTTTATGATCCCTTTTTATCCCTGATCGAGATGTCGAACTCTTGGAGTAACAAGATCCAGTGGATGAGACGAGGCTTTGCATCCGCCTTTTTCAACAAACATTTTAGGGTAGAGTGGTCTGAATAGACGATTACATGCGTGCCCAAGAGATATTGTCTGAACTTATCCAGGGCATAAACAATTGCGAGGAGTTCCTTCTCCGTGGTAGTATAATTTTGTTGAGTTGGGTCAAGCAACTTAGACGCATAATAGATGACATAAGTTTCCGAGTCTTTCTTCTGGCCTAGAACAGCATCGAGGGCTTGATTACTTGCATCACACATGATCTCGAAAGGTAAAGACCAATCTGGGGCACTAATGATAGGAGCTGAGATAAGCCTGCTCTTGAGAGTGTCGAAGGCAACCTGAAAACTCTCATCAAACTCAAAAGCAACATCTTTTTAGAATAGACGGCACATGGGCTGAGCGATTTTAGAGAAATCCTTGATGAACCTTCTATAAAAGTCGGCATGCCCTAGAAAAGATCGCATGTCGTGAACGCTGGCGGGGTAAGGTAAGGACTCAATTACTTCTATCTTGGCCTTGTCCACTTCAATTCCCTTGCTAGAAATGATATGGCCTAGAATGAGACCTCGATCGACCATGAAGTGGCATTTCTCAAAGTTCAAGACAAGATTGGTCTCGATGCATCGCTCCAAACACTTTTTCAATTTACACATGCATTCCAAAAAGAAGTTACCATAAACCGTGAAGTCATCCATGAAGACTTCGATACCATCGTCAACCAATTCGGAAAAGATGCTCACCATACAACGTTGAAAGGTGGTGGGGGCATTACAGAGGCCGAAGGGCATATGCCTGTAGGCAAAGGTGCCATAAGGGCACGTGAAAGTAGTCTTTTCTTGGTCTTCGGGGGCAACCGAGATTTGATGGAAACCTGAGTATCCATCCAGGCAGTAGTAGTGAGTCTTGCCCGCGAGACGCTCCAACATCTAGTCTATGAAGGGAAGAGGGAAGTGATCATTTCTGGTAGCAGCATTCAGATGGCGATAATCAATACAAACTCGCCACCCATTCTGAATCCTGGTGGGAATAGATTCACCGTCTTGCCCAATGGTAATGGTGATACCCGTTTTCTTGGGTATGACTTGTATCGGGCTAACCCATGGACTATCCGAGATGGGGTAGATAACTCCCGCATCTAGCAGCTTTAACACCTCTTTTTTCACCACCTCCATCATAGGTGGATTCAATCTGCGTTGTGGCTGGCGTATTGTCTTGCTGGCGTCTTTCAAATGAATTCGCTGTGTATATAAGGCTGGCGACAAGCCCTTGATGTTGGCGATAGTGCAACCTATGGCTTGTCTAAATTCTTTCAATAAGGAAATCAGCTCAACCTCTTCAAAAGCGTTGAGCTTATTAGAGATAATGACGGGAAGAGAGTCATTGATGCCGAGATAAGCATATTTGAGGTGAGAGGGCAATGGTTTCAGTTCGAGGGCAGGAGCCTGCTCAAGAGATAGAGACAACTTAACATGGTCTGAACAGATGGGGGATATGACCGGAGGGTCATATGGGACAATAGCGCACTCTTTTAGGGTTGTGACAACATAATGCAACTCAGGAGAAGTGACAAGTTTCGAGGCTAGGACATCTATTAGAGGTGGCGTGAGGCTCTTGTCAAGGGCAAATTGCAATGGATCAGTAGAGTCTAATTCAGCAATCTGGTCAACAAAGAGGCCAATCAAATCAACATAATTAACACTAGAAAATTCAGAAGGATATCGCATGGATTCCAGCATGTTGAACTTGATGATCTCCCTATCAAATTTGAGGGAAATGGTGACCTCGTGGACGTAAATCTTGGCTTTGGCAATGGCTAGAAATGGTCATCCTAGAAGTACATCTGAAGACTTGGTTGAGTCTTCATTTTCCATGGTGATGACATAGAAGTCTGCTGGAAATAGAAATTCACCCACTTGGACCAAAATGTCTTTGATAATACCCTCGGGGTAAACAATAGAATGATCGGCAAGTTGGGTAGCAAGTCTGGTGGTTTTCAGAGGTTCGAGCCCAAGACTATTGTAGATAGTCAAGGGCATGACATTAATGCCCACTCCTAAATCACACATGGCTTTACCAATATCGACGGTGCCAATCTTGCAGGGAATAATGAACATCCCTTGTTCTTTGCATATGCGAGGAATCTTCCATTAGATATGGGCAGAAGCATTAATCCCCACGCTTATCTTGTTGACGTTGGCTAATTTGCACTTGATTGTGCATAATTGTTTCAAGAACTTGGCATATCTAGACACGTTCTTGACTGCTTGTAAGAGTGGAATATTGATCACCTTGCTAAACATGTCAAAGATCTCACGATCCTCTGTTTCCTTTTTCAATTTGATTAGCCTTTGAGGGAAAGGAGGCTCGAGAATCTTATGAATGTACTCTTGGGTAAACTAAGGTGGGTTCGGATCATTCCTTGGCGACCCTCTTGGAGAACAAATTCGTTCTTTCATGACCTCCGTGGATCTGGGCACTTTCGGACTTTTTTTTGCCTTGGGCCGGAGTTCACATTCTGCTGAATTTTCAACATCGAGGGTAGGATGTGGTGGAGGAGTCAAGGTCGTGCCACTTTGAAGAGTTACGGCACATACGTTCAGCTTTGAATTGGTTTCTATCTGTGGTGAAATCTCCCTTGATTTTTCAATTCCTTCATTTCTGCCATCATGATGCTCATTTCTTTTCAAGGTCCTCGATCTTCTTTTGCTGTTCGAGGTCAGGAATTGGTGCTATAATCGGGGGCACTATGAAGGTCTAATTTTGGGGAGGTTGGCATTGACACTGATTGTATGTTGGTCGGGGCCTGAAGTGTTGCATGTTGAGAGGAGGGGGATGATTTCCATAGGGATGCTGTTGTTGCTGCTGGTTAGGGCTGGATGAGTGAGGATTAGAACCCATCCTGGATTCTGTTGCTTCTAGCCCTGGTTGTAATTCTGACCATACGGGGCCTCAATGTATTGGCCAGCGGTATTTAATTGGATTTCATCTGGAATATGAGGGCAAACATCTATGGCATGGTCCACAAAGTTACAAATCTGGCAGGCCTTGACCGGCGTAGTTTGTCTTGCCATAAAGTTCTGGAATATCCCTGTGAGGGCGGTCAATTGATTTTGTAATGCTGCTAGTTGGACGTCTTGGCCTCCATTGTTGCCACCCTCAAGTGTGGCATTCTTGGCCATGAGTTCTATGGTCGCCTTGGCAGCGGCTGGGGTGAGAGCAGTAAGGGAACCATTAGCGGCAACGTTAAGCAAGGCCCTGTCATGAGCTTTAAGGCCTTCGCAAAAATACTGGATAAGGGCATGCTCACTAAGTTTGTGCGAGGGGAACATGGATTGTATTTTTTGAAATCTCTCAGTACTGGGCAAGATCTTCTTCCTTTTTCTGGACAATAGACACGAGTTGCTTGTGTGTGGTATTGGCTATTGATGCTGGATAATATTTTTCAGTGAAGATCTTAGAAATCTCGGCCCAAGAATGGATTGATCTCGGAGGAAGGTCATAATACCAATCGAGGGCATCATCCTTAAGGGACTACATGAAAGCGCGTAGCTTAGCTTGTTGAATATTGACATTGGGAGGTTTCATGGCCTCGCAAATGGAATGAAGCTGTTGGAGGTGACGAAGTACATTCTCCTTTGCAACTCCACGAAAGGTCGGGAGATGATGCATGACGGTAGACTTAAGAGTCCAGTCATGTGGGATAGCGAGCCAGACAATGCAACTGCTGGACATGTCGGGGGCGGCATTGAGATGGTCAATGGTCTACTAGTTTGGAGGAGGCGGTGGTGGATCTTCATGACGTACATAATTTTTGGGGTTTTCCATAGCTGGGATATCAAAGTGGGCGGCTGGTGGGTTTTCGAGACCTCGATGAAGGTAGGCTAGGTCTTGGTAAAACTGACGGTCGGGGTTGGGGTCGGCCAGATTGGAAAGATGTCTGTCGAGGGTAGGATGAGGGATTACTCTACACTGGGTAAATGATCCTTTGGCTTGCCTCCGAAGTCCTCTTTCTATCCTGGTGAGTTCAAGATCAAGAGGTAGTAGGTCTGGTGCAGATCGCCTCGTCATACAAATGAAAAAGAAAAATTAGTTCCGTTCAGTCCCCGGCAACGGCGCCAAAATTTGATCGTCACTCAAATGTAATAATATTTCCTGATACCTAAATGCACAAATAAAATGTGTAAAGGGCAAGACAGGGTCGAACCACAGAGACTGAAGGAATAAATAATCAATTTTAAATGTATGACGGAGAGTAAATGCAGCCAAACGCAAAAGTAACATTGGGTTTTTTTTAATGTTGATTAATATAATTAATCAACGCAGATGTGGTAGCTAACAAGACAAATAATTAAAGCAGATATCAATGACATGAAAGTAAAACACAATCAGAGGTAAGATACTAAAGTACTGGCAATGGCAAGATAACAAAAAGAGATAGTGAATACGAAAATAGATTCAAATAGGACAGGATCTTAGCAAGGGGTGTTCTCGGGTTGCTTTCAGAGTTAGTTAATCATCGGCTCAAGGATATTCCATCCTTATACCATAGACATGCTATAGGGACCGAGTTTCCACTCAAACCCCCTCCTTACCTTCGTAGATAGAAGTTACCCCCCGTTTCCACATATGAGGTAGCCTTGACGTTTCGCCGTCCCCCCAGGCACGAATGCGGGGAGGCAATACTCAAAACGCCTATGAAGAAGAGGTAAACATATCTAGGACACGATACCCCTCAGTTTGTCAAGCTAGTGGCAGAGCCCTAATCAGTCGTTTGCCCTAGATTGGTGAAATCACACTGTAGCAACTTCTCCGCTCTAGGTGTCTACTAGTCCTAATGGCCTCACGTCAGTTATTACCATTAAGATGACAACAATCACAAAGAAACGCTAGTAGTTGATCAAGCTCTTAACAATTCCAAATAAAAATAACAAGATAGTGGCAAACAAATGAATATGGCAATAAAGAAGTATTAAACACATTTAGGTCTCTTAACTAATCCTTGCAACCCTTGAAACACCATTTACTAAGATAAAGAAGTTTAGCTACTCATAATCATATATGAACAGTAAATGGAAATAACAATTAACATAAATAAATTAAAAGATGATGAAGGAAAGCGTTTAGAATAAACCGATAGAGAGTTCAATAAACCAAAGGAGAAAAGCTTGCTCCTTTTTACAAACTGGCGACGCCCTCTCAAATAAAGAACACGGATCCCTAAAATTCAGGTAAGAGTAAAGTGATGTCTCAATGTCAGCCCCCTTTACAAAACCCTAAAACTAAGCTTTAATATCCTAACAACCCGCTAGGGGACAAAAACAGCTAAGGGGAGAGAGAGAACAACCAAGGGGAGAGCGACAACACATGTCCTTCAGGGGGAATATTCTGGAATCTCTAGGATTGCCTGACATCTTCTAGAAACGCATGGAATCCTGTGTGAATCTTCGGAGATTCCTCTCTTTGGCTTTCGATCTTGATCTGATGTAGAGATATCACGGGCAAGAGACTGCTCACTAGTCTGGTTAGCGTCGAGGGCATGACGACACTCTGATCTTCTAGGCCTTGAAGCTTGAAATCCCAAGAATTCATTCAAAAATGCATGTTTTCGCTCATTTCCTCCTTTTGGCACTGATCTGCAATAAAGATGAAAACAGAGGTAATGTAGCAGAATCATGGCCACGAAAAGGCGAGAATTAAGGAGAAAATCATGCTCAAGACACATGCTATCAACTTACCCAAAATTTTATCATAAGTTTCACACATGGCAAAATGATTATATAAAATAAATTCATGTGAATATTTAATTAAATTTTTGTTAGGGAAACGGGTGTACGCATCTTTCGGCCTAGCTAACACACTAAACCGTTTGCGCTTTCGCAAACATTTTTCAAAGGTATATAACTTGGCCTTTGGATCTTATATACAATCACCATTAATTAAATTAATTTTAATACCAGTACCATTAAAATTAATGATGTTCATATACTCACACAAATCGCTCCTTAGGAAAGAGAACCATACCATACCCTTTCGATTAGGGTTTGCCGAAATAGGCACCACGGATGCACAAAGCTCTTTCCCTCTTCTTGGTGGTAAGGTAAGAGGCTTCTCCTCTGCCAACAACCTTCTCTTGTTCTACTCATGAGAATAAACAACAAAAGTAAAGGAAACAAACAGATTAGGGTTAGAAAGATCAAGGCGTAATGACCAAAAATTCAGCTTTTGGCGGTTTACGCCAAAACAATTTTTGCTCACTTCTCTCCCTATAGCATTTTCATTCTCTCCTTTTGTATTCATGCCAACTAACGCATGCTCTATATTTTCATGTGGGATGTTTTGACTCTTATCTCTTATCCCATGCTCTCTCTTTTCATGGGGGCTGTTTTTCTTTTTATCTTCTTTCCCATGCTCACTCTTTTCATGGGAGCTATTTTTCTCTCTTATGCCCTCTTTCTTTTCACTCAACTCTCCTCTTTTTCTCTCAATATTTTTAATACTCTCAAATTCAGCAATAGCTTTTTCTTGTACACTCATCACGTTGCAGTCAATAAGCACCTTAACATTCTCGGATAAGACGGTCACTTGTCCATCATCAATTGCTACCATCTCACCTTGCACACTTGCAACACTACTACTAGGGACAACCAACTGAATCCCCTTAGTCTCATCATTGTTGCTAAGAACATGTCATGGATGAGTAATCTTGGCATCTTCAACTGGAATACACTTATCCATCTCATGGTCTGATTTACGTGTGAGCTTCTTCTTCGAGAGAAGCCAAACGCTCAGTAGGAGTCTTATTATTGGGACATTGACTCGAAGTGTGTCCTCGACTTGTGCATGTATGGCAATATATATCTTGTGTTCGCACACGAGTTGAAGACGGAACATCTCTTGCCAAACATGTGTTGGGGTCGTCCTCTTTCTCCAAAGTTGGCTTTCGCCACATCGTTGACTTAGTAAGCATGACACTAGGGTAAGGAGACCTCGTATTCCTTTGCTTCTCTATGTTGATAGCCTTATGTAACATATCCTCTAAGGAGTAACAATCAATGAACTTTAATTGGTTGGCTATCTCTCAGTTGAGGTCATTCAAGAATCTCACCACCGTTTCCTCTTCGACCTCCTTGACTTGTGCTCTCTCCAAAGCGATCTCCAACTCATTAAAGTAATCTTCAACGCTCTTATTTCCTTGTGTCAAGGTCTGCAACTTTTAGAGAAGGTCACGATTGACATAAGAAGGCACAAATCGATCCCTCATGATAAGTTTCATCTTCTCCCAAGTTTCAATGGGACCTCCGTGAACTCTCTTCGGAGAATTGATTCCATTCAATCCAGAGCTGACTAGATTAGAAAGAGAAAATAGAAGAAGAAAACTAATGTAGCATAGTCTACCAAGACAAGGA
Organism: Viola odorata; assembly: GCA_963691705.1. NCBI lineage: Eukaryota > Viridiplantae > Streptophyta > Magnoliopsida > Malpighiales > Violaceae > Viola > Viola odorata. The sequence continues at coordinate 32,772,850 of OY829543.1, read as the reverse complement.
CCCCTTGATCAAGAGCACCCTCATGAGCAAAACAGAAACTAGGAAGAATAGGAGCCAAATCCTATAATCAACATGGCGCAACCTGTAGAACAGACTCTCAGACAGCTGAACCAAGGAATAGAATAAGAGACCTACTCTTGTCTCAATATACCACCAGTGGATCATGATTGGACGATCAAAACCAACATCATCCACAACCTGAAAAAGTTCCATGGACACTCCAATGAGAACCTATATGTTCATCTGAAGACTTTCCATTTACAATGTGATGCACTTAAACCCTGAGAAGTCTCCATTGAAAGGGCAAAACTGACAGCCTTCCAATGGTCACTAGAAGATTCAGGGAGGAATTGGTTCTATAGCCTACCTCACAATACCATCAGTACCTGGGCCCAAATGGTAGCAACCTTCTTGAACAAGTACTGGAATGCTACCAAAGCCGGAGCAGCCAGAAAGAATCTTATTTCCATTCAACAAAAAGGAATCGAGAACTTCAGAGAATACCACAAGAGATTCAAGGATTTGCAGGACATCTGTTTGATGTGATGCATTTTGTGCTTATTTTCCCATCCTTTTCTAGGCCTATTTAGATCTTGATGCTACTGAAATACCCTTGTTTCCTTACTTTTCGCAGATCTAGGCTTTTGGAGAGGAAATTGTAAAAAGATGCATTTTTCACCAGATTTAAAACGGATTTGAGCAGTTAGGCCTTGTAGCTGCTGGTTCGCGGTAGCAGAGAAGGCAGCGCAGAAAATGGAAACTTTCGAGAAAAGAAGATTTGAAGATCTGCTCATTATCCAGGGAATCTCCGATTCTTGGCAAGAAGACCGTTTAGTAAAAAACTACTCCAATTAGAATTAGGATTTTATTTTGTAATTTCTACAAGTACTTTTAGTAATTAGGTTTTCAGGACGCTTCTTCACTTGGGATTTCTGACCCTAATTTCCGCCTTCGGCGCCTCTCTATTTCTGTTACAATAAACTGGAGCCTTGCTCTGGCCAGTAATATTCAGGAGTTCTTTTTTTCCATTATCTTCTTCTTTAATTAAGCACTTTATTTATTTTATTTTAAATATGAGCGGCTAAGCTCTTTGTTCTTGGTAGGAATCATCGAAGGTTGCTAAGGGAAGCCGTGAGGTCTAATTGAGTTTAAAACATCTCTGGTTTGTATTTATTCATTTAACATAAAACTGTGAAATTACCTAAGACTGTTTGCAAGCCTGATCAATTAGTAACTAGGCCTAGGCGGTTAAAGTCATCCTTGTAGTAATAACTAACGTGAGGCTACGAGGTAAAGTAGACAACCAGTTCTCACCCTAGGTACTGAGTAATTAGGGTTATTAGGGTAGTGCCTCGAACGTATCGAGTGTCTCGCCCTAGGTGTGTCTTTCCTTAACTTAATGGGCCTTTGGGTATTGCCTCCATAAACGTACCTTGGAGGATGGCGAAGTGTTAAGATTACCCCATAAACGTACCTTGGGGTAGTTTCTCGTACGTACGAAGGAAAGCAGGGGACCTAAATGTACCTGGTGCCCATAACACATCTACTAGCCAGGGATAGTTGATGCCTGCACCGATGACCGACAAACTACAAATGCAACCGGAGATAGATTTCTACCGAGGACATTCTCTCTATTGATTTCTTACTTATTTTAAATCTGTTTGTTATTTCTTTCTTAGTCATTAGTCAACAAACTCTTTCAAGAACCCCCCTTGTTACTGTTTCAGTTTGGTTTGCTTTCTCATACACTAAAGCGAGCGTCTACCCCTAGTCCCTAAGTTCGACCCTGTTACCATAATACGCAATCCTTTGTGTGCATTAGCAGTAGGTTATATTTATTATTTTCACGGCTTCGACTACCGGTTAAATTTTGGCACCGTTGTCGGGGACTAACTATACTAACTCTCTCTTTTTGTTTGTATGACCAAGTCTTCCAACACGACTTTAGAGCCTTATGATCCAGAAATCCAAAGAACAGAAAGTTTGACCCGAAGGTTAGCCAAACAATCCTCTGTTGCTGCTCTTGTTTCCCAACCATAGACAAATCCCCCAACCTAGATAATCCAGACGGTATCGAGCACCCCGACCTAGACGTTGAGGACCCAGTACCCTTCGAACAACCTATCATGGCGGAAAACATAGAGGTTGTTAACAACCATACCATAGAGGACCTGAACAACACTACTGAATCCACTGCCAACTACATAGCATGGCCTATGGTAGCCAACGATTGGGTAATTAAGTCTTCTGTCCTCAACTACTTGCCCAAGTTCCATGTCATTCCCAAGGAGAGTGCACTCCGATATCTCCAGCAGCTACACTTCATCTGTGAAGCCATGAAACCAGCTGTAGTTGACCTAAACTAGGTTAAGTTGAGAGCATTCATGTGGTCACTCGAAGATGATGCTAGAAATTGGTTCTATGACCTGCCACCCCTATCCATAACTAGCTGGGCTGATATATTCAAGGCCTTTACGGATAAGTACTACCCTAGTTCCATGTCCAGCGTTACCCCAAAACAATTGGTGTCCATCGTCTAGAAAGACAATGAGAATTTGGGCCAATACTACGAATGGTTCAAAAAGATGCAGGATCTCTACCCATCGCACAACCTTGCCGATCACACACTTATCCAGTATTTTTACGGGGGATTGCAAGGGCGAGACAAAGATCTGATCGATACTGCCAGCCGCGGCTCCTTAGTTACCCTTACACCCGTAGAAGCGAAATCCCTTTTAGAGCTCATGGCCAAGAACGTCATAACACTAGAGCAAGGAACCTCTAACGTTCAGCATGAGCGCTCCTCCGCCATTGAGAACCAACTGTCCACCGTCACTGGAATGATTCAGAATATGTCCTTTGGGAAACCCATTCAGATCAAGGCATGCAGTTTTTATAATTTTACTGACCATCCTACGGACGCTTGGCCCCACATTCCTAATGAGATACAAGTGAACGCCATGGGTAATTACAACGTTGCTCTTGGGAAGTTTGAACTATACACCCAGAATTACAACAATGGATGGCGACACCCTAATCTTAGTTAGTCAACCAATAATCAAGTGTCTGGGCCTAGCCAGCAGTAGCCACCCTTCGATCTCCAGAACTTCAAACCACGACCTAACCATCCCAACAACCAGCAGTACCAGTACCAAACTCATCAAGGACCAACTCCTCCCGCACCCCTAGCTGCTGACGTAGCGAATCTCACAAATGTTGTTCTTGAATTGGAAAAATAGTTAGGTGTTTTGAGTGCAAAAATGAAGGAATTGAGGAACGGAGGGCGACTGCCATCTCATCCAGATGCTAATCCCAAACATAGAGCATGTGCAATATCACTCCGCAGTGGTACGTAGGTACTATCCCGCGTGCATCCAGCCGTAGACGCTGAACTGCCAGAACCTGAACCCGCAGCCAAAGAAGCCAAAGCAAAGGTGGAAAAGGAAAAATGAGTCTACGCCTCTAGGAAACAGAGCGATAATATGGTAATTGAAGATAACCCAAAATTTTCCAAAGAGTTTATCTTGAAAGTCCTTGAAATACCCTTTCCTCAACAGTTAGTTAAAATGAAAAAAGATAAGGAAGACTGTGAGATTTATGGCATGTTCAGTAAAGTCCAAGTTAACATTCCCCTTTTGCAAGCTATCAAAAATGTTCCTCGCTATGCGAAATTCTTAAAGTCTTTATGCCCTAACAAATGTAAATTGGCAGGAGTGAACAAATCAGTGTAGGAGTTAACGTCTCAGCCGTCATTCAAAGTAAGATACCACCAAAGTGTAAGGATCAGGGGATGCCCTTGAAAATTTACAACAGCCTAGGCCTAGGTCCCCTCAAGCCTACCCGAGTTGTCATCTAATTGGTGGACCGATCAGTCGTCTACCCCGAGGGAGTTATAGAAGATATTCTGGTCCAGGTGGGTGAGTTCCTGTTTCCAGCGGACTTCTACATCATTACATGGAGGATGAGCAATCCACCAAACCTTCCTACGTACTACTAGGCAGATCGTTCCTTCGAATAGCCAGGGCCAAGATAGACGTCCATGACGCCTCTATCACTCCTAAGTTCGATGGAGAGATCGTCAAATTCAGCATACTCGAGGCTATGCGTTTCCCTTCTGAATCAACTAGTGTTAATTTTGTTAATGTTATTAATCCTGATATTGATGAAATTGTTGATTTGTTCTCTGCTGACCCTTTACAGCTAGCCCTAGACAGGAGTTTCACACCCACCGCATTAGACATCATGGACTCCAAATTCGTGACTCCACTAGAGCTACGCGATGTTGTTGCTACTTTGGAAGCCCACCTTCCCGCCACTTTTGCCTCCATTACTACACCTTTAACTACTAATCACACTAAAATTCCTCTCTTGTATAGGCACCTAACTTAGAATTAAAGACCTTGCCCTCGCATCTCAAATACGCGTACCTAGGCGACGACATCTCACTACCCGTGATCATCTCGAGCAAGCTTGACGCAGAAGAAGAACAGGAATTGGTGGTCCTATTGAAGGAGTTCAAACAGGCCATCGGATGGACCATCGCTGATATCAAAGGACTGTCTCCAACCATATATACTCACCGTATTCACTTAGAAGATGAGAGCAAGTCAATCTTCCAGCCCCAGCACCACTTGAACCCCCCAATGTTGGAGGTAGTGAAAAAAGAGGTACTTAAATTGCTAGACGCAGGTGTTATCTACCTCATCTCGGACAATACATGGGTAAGCCCCATCCAGGTCGTGTCGAAGAAGACAAGTATCACAATCACCGCTGGACAGAACAGTGAGCCTATCCCTACCCGTATACAGAACGGATGGCGTGTTTGTATCGACTACCGTCACACTACTGCTGTCTGGTATGTTATTCTAGTTTTCACCAAATCCCGATAGCCCTAGACGATCAGGACAAGACCACCTTCACATGCCCCTTTGGCACTTTCACCTATAGGAGGATGCCCTTTGGGCTCTGTAATGCCCCAACCACTTTTCAGCGTTGTATGGTAAACATATTTTCCGAGTTCGTGTAAAATGGTATTGAGGTATTTATAGACGATTTCACCATCTATGGCAATTCATTTCCTAAATGTTTATCTAATTTACGTAAAATTTTGCAAAGATGTGTTGAGACTAACCTTGTGCTTATATTTGAGAAGTGTCATTTTATGGTAGATCAAGGCCTCATCCTAGGTCATATCATTTCTCGTAAGGGAATTAAAGTGGACAAAGCCAAGATTGAGGTAATCAAATCCCTTCCTTATCCAACTTGTGTTAGTGAAGTACGCTCCTTTCTTGGTCATGCAGGTTTCTATAGGCGGTTCATCAAGGATTTCTCCAAGATTACCCAGCCTATATGCCAGCTGCTCTAGAAAGATATGGACTTTGTGTTCGACGCAAACTGCAAGGCCTCGTTCGACATTCTCAAACAGAAGCTCATCTTTGCCCCTATCATCTGAGCGCCAGACTAGACACTCCTCTTTGAGATAATGTGCGACGTTAGCAACAACGCCCTTGGTGCAGTATTAGGTCAAAAGAAAAACAACAAAAACTTATGTCATCTACTACGCCTCGAAGCTCATGGATGCGACCCAACACAATTACACCACCACTGAAAAGGAGCTTTTAGCTGTTGTTTTTGCATTAGATAAGTTTTGCCAGTATCTCCTTGGTATTAAAGTGTCCGTCTTTTCTTATCACGTAGCCCTTCAATGCCTTTTGACGAAGAAAGACGCCAAGCCCTAGCTTATTAGGTGGATCCTCCTACTTCAAGAATTTGACATAGAGATACGAGATAAGAAGAGGATTAAGAACTCCATTGTTGACCACCTCAGTCACTTGCCATTACAAGAGGACAATTCGTTGATACCCATCTATGACACCTTTTCGGACGAACACCTCTGTCTTGCCCAAACTGTTCAGTTCCCATGGTTTTCAGACATAGCTAACTATTGTGCCACTAGTGTTTTCCCTACGGATTCCATAGCATCTGAAAAGAATCGTATCAAGCGATATGCAAGGAGCTTCGTATGGGAATCCGCAGGGAAAACACTAGTGGCACAATAGTTAGCTATGTCTGAAAACCATGGGAACTGAACAGTTTGGGATAACCCTTACCTTTGGAAGCATTGCTCTGACCAAATGATCCGACGTTGCGTGACCTTGGACGAGGTTCCCTCCATCCTCAACTTGTGTCACTCACGACAGAAAGAGGCCACTTCAGAGCTAAGAAAACAACATTGAAAGTTTTGGAAGCGGGACTCTACTGGTCGTCCTTATTCAAGGATAGTTACATGTTCTGTACTGCTTGCCATCGCTGCTAGGCTATAGGTAATATCGGTGCCCGCAACCAGATACCCCTCACAAGTATTATTGCTTACGAAATTTTCAATATTGGGGGTATTGATTTCATGGGTCCCTTCCCCAGCTCATTTGGCAACGTTTATATCCTCCTTGCGGTCGATTACGTTTCTAAATGGGTCGAGGCCAAGGCGACTAGGACTGACTATTCCAAAGTGGTTGCGGCTTTTCTTTGCTCTTATATTTTCCACAGGTTCGAAATCCCACGCGCCCTCATTAGTGACCGTGGGTCTCACTTTTGCAACTGCGTTGCCACCAACTTGCTCACCAAGTATGGCGTCACTCACCGTGTGTCCACAACCTATCATCCGCAGACGAACGACCAAGCTGAGGTGTCCAATCGCGAAATTAAGTCCATCCTAGAAAAGACTGTGAACCAGTCCTACAAGGATTGGAGCCTGAAGCTTGATGACACCCTGTGGGCCTACAGGACAACATTCAAGACCCCCATCGGTATGACACCCTATAAAGTTGTCTATGGCAAGCTGTGCCACCTATTAGTTGAAATCAAGCACAAGGCCTTTTGGGACACCCGCCAAGTCAACATGGATGTCGACGAGCCAGACAACACAGACGACTGCAGATTTAGGAATTGGAAGAGATTCACGATGAGGCCTACAAAAATTCTTTGATCTACAAGGGCAAGATGAAGGCCTACCACGATAAGTTGCTCTCTCCCAAATCTTTCACTATAAGACAAAGGTTTTATTGTACAACTCTCATCTTAGGTTGTTCGCAGGTAAGTTAAAGTCCAAGTGGACAGGTCCATAAGTAGTCACAACCATCTATAACCATGGCGCCATCGAAATCCAAAGTTTGGACACCGGAGTCATTCTCAAAGTCAACGGGAACCGTTTGAAACCTTTTTATGAAAGGTTCAAACCGTTCACTACCGAGGAATTAGGTGTGGTTGACCCACCTGACTCGAAGTGATCGTTGCAACTAGTGTCCAGGCCTGGACGTGACCCAAGACGCTATGTGGAAGGCAACCCATGTCTCTTACCCTCTCTCTTTCTTTCCCTTTTTCTTTCATTTTCCTTTAATTATTTTCCCCTTTCCCCCCTTTTTCCCCTTTTGATTTTATTCTTTCAGACTTTCCCCATATTTTTTTTATTATTTTTATTTTTTGATTTTTCTTTCCTTATTTTCTTTTTCCTGATTTTTCTCTTCCTTCCTTCTTTCCCTGATTTTTTTTTAATTTCAATTACTCCTTTTCCCTTTTATTTTATCCCTTTTCTGACACTTTCCCCCACTCCTTTTAAAGTTTGAATTCTTTATTTGATAGGGATTGATATCAGTTGGGATCTTATGGCGGTTGAGATTTGATGGGTGACCACTTACCAGGCGCCACGACAGCATGAGGACAACGGCTAGTACTTTTAGTCCTTGAATAGGAAGTTCTTTCTCCCCTTTTTCATTTACTTCCTCTATCTCTCCATCTCTCTACTTTTTCTTTTTGCTTTCCAGAATCCCTCTCTCCAACACCGACTTTGCAACTACCCAGTGGCTTGCCCATGCGGCGGGGTATGACCTTTCGTGGACGTCTAGTCAAGCCCATCTCCTATGCCGAGGGGCAGTCTAAACAAAAGAAGGTAAAGTTGTTAGTACCCATTGAGGATGAGGAGGATGATGATGATGAGATGACCGAAGCCGCACCTACGGTTGAGGAAACAAAATAGGTGGAAGAGGTTCCCCCGTCTCGACCCAAGCGCAAAGCCCCTGCTACCCCTATAGTACCCACTCAGTCGCGTAAGTCCCTACGTACCGCGAGTAGCAAGGGCAAGACACCCATCGCCACTCCCGCATCACGCTCAGCATAGGCCCGAACAGGCACACCGATGCCCTTAGCCCAGGTGACACCTGACCTTTCTCGTTTGCATGGTTGGCTGGATTTTCCTGATAAAACTAGTATTGAGAAATTGCTTGCCTTGCATGGAAAAAGTCTTGTCCCGTGCGCTTTCCTTGATTATGATTTGCTTGATAAGATGGTTGTGGGTGGTCATGTGAAGCAATTCATTAGGAACATCTGGTGGGATGATCTATTTGATTTAGAGCACTCTGTGTATTTAGAATTGAGTCATGAGTTCTTCACCTCTTTCTGGTTTGATAACGACAAGATCAAACAGAAAGGGAAGGGTAGTCTGCAACTAGGGGTAGACAAGGTTGTGAATTTCCAGCTGGTGAACCAGTGGTCCCATCTCTCACTGGACCAGTTTAATGTTATGCTTGGTTTTGTCCGTGAGTCTGATCTAGGTGCCCCTTGGTATTTGTGTGCTTTTGCGGCCTATCCCGCGTCTTTTGATATAGATGCAGCCATCAGGGAGCTTACTGGTTACCCCACTGCCACATATAGCTCCCGTCGTTCCAAGGGCCACGAACTAATTGACCCCTCCCTTCCTATCCTGCACCGATACCTCGCCTTCACTTTTGCTGGCAAATTGAACTCCTCGGCCAGCTGTCTGTGCAGGAAGTCTTTTTTTGTGGTGTATGCAGCATGGCCACAAGGTCAACTTAAGGTACTGGATTTCCAATGAACTTAACACTATAATAACTTATGCTAGGAATCCTTTCCTCGGGTCTCTTATTACTAGGCTTGATGTCCACCACCGTGCCCTTGATATTTCTAGTTGTGGTCTCTATTCGCCTGTTGGTTTTAAACTACTTAACGTCCGTACCCTTGATGGTATGGGTTACTTTCACTTGGTGCAGGTTGTACAGGTACCAAGGGTCGAGTCTTCAGTGCCAAGAATGGTGGCAACTTCAAGTGGGCCTGACCTAGCTGCAGACGGTCCTCAAGCTACCTCTATTCCATCCACTATGCACCCAGGCCTAGACTCTCATGGCACGACTGTTGCTGCCCCGACTCCTGAAGCTTTTGCCAAGACTAACGCCCTCCTGCGCACCTTGATCTCCCTACTCCAGACACTCCCAGACGAGATTGCATCTCGGCTCAGGCCTCCGGAAAACCCATGATTCCCCTCGAACTTTATGCCTTCGGGTTGGCTTTGTACTTTTTATAGTCTGGTGAACTCCTTTTATTTCCTGTGTTTCTTTTCTTCTTTTAGTCCGTTTTCCGCACCAAGGATGATGCATTGCCTTAGTGTGGGGAAGGGACATTCGTGTTTGCTTGCCATGTTTGCTTGACTGCATGTTTATCTTTGTTTGCATGACTGCTTGCCCTTGCAATTGCATGGTTTCTTCTTGGAGTATTTTTTTTCTGCACATATGTTTTCGAATGCCAAAAACTTGACACTGCCCCTATTGTTTTTCAAAAACCCCTTAGCTAGAATGAATAGTTTAGACCACTATGTACATAGAAAAATTCACTTGCTCAGTGCACGAATTCCACCTGCACCACTACACTGCCTGCTAGCTCTTATAACTACATCTAGCCCTAGTCGCTTGCAATCGCTGAACATACACCCATGTGAGCAATTTTGAGCCTTCATGCCATGATCTTTTCTGTGTGATAAATGCATGACTAGTTACTAGTTAGTTTCGCATGAGATCCCTGGGTATAGGCACCATCAGACGTGGGAAAGCAACAACATGATAAAAGACTTTGCATTTTTTCTCCCTTTTCTCTCTTTCATCATCTTACCCTAGACATTCACTCCATCCCTTCTTCCCTTTATTTTTAACCACTTGAGCTTATCCTTTTTTTATCTTTCCTTAGCAGGTGAAAAGCATCTTCGAAAGTAGCACGCAAGGCTAGGTATAGTAAAAACTCAGTATGGGGGAGACGCGCAACAAGGCCAAGGTGCTAGAAGCAGTAATATGGCTTGCAACTCATAAGGGAAAATAAAAATATTTTCGCTGCCAAATCAACTAAAGAAGAACAAAAAGGTTTGGGTTCCCTCGGTTTTTCCCCAAAAAAATAAAATATATCAATAAAAATAGAGGGAAGCACACATAAAATCAGAAGATTGCCAGCACCAGCATAAAAGCAAGATCCCTCACAGCATTCGAACGTCCCACTATGTCTAGCCCTTTCTGTTGCCGGTTGAAGAGCGTTTTTTCACCAACCTCTCCTTGTACTCCAACTAAGGAACCCTTCTAACTCCAGTTGGATTTCTTCTCCCCCTTCTTTACCTGTTTCTCCTTCTTCCCATCTTCTATCTCTTCTTTCAATTTTTGCCCATACACTTCTACATTCTCCCTCGTTTCCCCTTTTGCAAAGTCTTTCTGATTGATTGATTGCCCATGCATGTTTACTTTAACTCGGATCACTATTGCGAATCTGACTGTGTGCTTTGTTATTTGCATTTCTGAGTGATAAACACCTAGCCCTGGTTTTGAGTGTGTTGTTTTCCTTACAAGGATTCCTTGCGGCTAGCTAATGTAGGAAAGTCTTTCCCTCCATTTCGTTATTCCTTGGGTTTGACGGAGATGCTATCTAGGTAGGAAGTCGTGCATTGATTGGTTGCAGTACCTGCGTGGTAAGTGTATTTCGCTCATATGCTTTGGCTGCTTTTGATAAGGGGGTGTTTTAAGTGTAATGCTCGAAGGCGAGCATTGGGGTAGTGTGGAGGAATTTGATGTGATGAATTTTGTGCTTATTTTCCCATCCTTTTGTAGGCCTATTTAGATCTTGATGCTACTGAAATACCCTTGTATCCTTACTTTTCGCAGATCTAGGCTTTTGGAGAGGAAATTGAAAAAAGATGCATTTTTCACTAGATTTCAGACGGATGTGGTAGCTAGGCCTTGCAGTTGCGGGTTCGTGGTAGGAGGGAGGGCAGCGTAGAAAATGGAAACTTTCGAGAAAAGAAGATTTGAAGATCCGCTCATTAATCCAGGGAATCTCTGACTCTTGGCAAAAGACCGTTTAGGAAAAACTACTCCAATTAGAATTAGGATTTTATTTTGTAATTTCTATAAGTACTTTTAGTAATTAGGTTTTCAGGACGCTTCTTCACTTGGGATTTCTGACCCTAATTTCTGCCTCCAGCGTCTCTCTATTTCTGTTACAATTTGCTCCTACCGGTAATATTCAAGAGTTCTTTTTTCCATTCTCTTCTTCTTTAATTATGCACTTTATTTATTTTATTTGTTTTATTTTTAATATGACGGCTAAGCTCTTTGTTCTTGGTAGGAATCATCGAAGGTTGCTAAGGGAAGCCGTGAGGTCTAATTGAGTTTAAAACATCTCTGGTTTGTATTTATTTATTTAACATTAAACTGTAAAATTACCTAGGACTGTTTGCAAGCCTAATCAACTAGTAACTAGGCCTAGGCGGTTAAAGTCATCCTTATAGTAATAACTAATGTGAGGCTGCGGGGTAAAGTAGACAATCAGTTCGGAAGTAATCAGGTTCCTGGTCTCATTCGGCTGGGTTAAATGGGTAGTTAGGGTAGTGCCTCGAACGTACTCAGTGTCTCGCCCTAGGTGTGTATTTCCTTAGCTTAATGGGCCTTTGAGTATTGCCTCCATAAATGTACCTTGAAGGACGACGAAGTGTCAAGATTACCCCATAAACGTACCTTGGGGTAGTTTCTCGTACGAAGGAAAGCAGGGGACCTAAACGTACCTGGTACCTATAGCACATCTACTAGCCAGGGATAGTCGATCCTTGCACCGATGAGCGGCAGACCACAAATGCAACCAGAGATAGATTTCTACCGAGGACCTTCTCTCTATTGATTTCTTACTTATTTTATTTATGTTTGTTATTGTTTTCTTAGTCATTAGTCAAGAAACTCTTTCAAGAACCCGCCTTGTTACAGTTTCGGTTTGGTTTGGTTTGTCATACACTGAAGCGAGCGTCTACCCCTAGTCCTTGAGTTTGACCCTGTTACCATTATACGCAATCCTTTGTGTGCATTAGTAGCAGGTTATATTTATTATTTTTGACGGCTTCGACTACCGGTATGGAGTAGCCGATCAAACCCTCATTCAATACGTCTATGATGGAATGTGCCAAAATGATAAAGAAAGAGTAGATGCTGCCGCTGGAGGAGCATTGCTAGATGTCATGCCCACCCGATCCAGACAATTACTGCAGACTATGGCTGAGAATAGCCATAACTATGGCCCTTCGGAGCGCTCTAACCTTACTACTTCTGTTAATTCAATTGCTTTGGAACAACAAATTGCTAGTATCACTAATTTTGTTAAAAATCTCTCCACATGTGTTCCTAGCCAAGACAACGACCAAGGCATTACTGCAAGCATTTGCGGACTATGTTGTCAAACAAGTCATCACACTAACCAATGTTTCATGCTTCAAACAACCTCAGCAGAAGATATCACGGCTCATGTGAATACCACCTACGGTTTCAACCAAAACCAACAAAATAAGTACCCTCCAAACAACAATCCTTATTCCAACACCTATAACCCCGGATGGAGGAACCATCCAAATTTCAGTTGGACTCAAAATTAACCCCAAACTAGTACTACATTCCCTCCCTTCCAATTCCAATAACAACAACCACTAGGGTTGAACATTTGACCCGCCCAACCCGTTCAACCCGCCAACCCAACTTGACCGGACCCGCCAAAAGCTAAAAACCGCCAACCCATCTATGTACAGATACATAACCGACCCGCTAATTTAGTGGCTGGTCGGTTCACGGGTTAACTTTTAAAAAATCTCCAAATAACTGACCCGACCCGTGTTACTAACCCTAGGTATAAATACTACTCTTTCTCCCAATTTCATTTTTCATCTTTTCCAATTCTCCTCTCTTTCCACGCAGCCAACCATTTCCTTCTTCTCTCCACACCACCATCATTAATCACCACGCCCGACCACCATTTCCTTCTTCTCTCCTCCTCCTCTCTCATCGCCGACATATCACTCCATCTTCTTCTTCCCCGGTTCGGCGGCCAGATCGATGGGCTTAGTACCGGAGACTTGACAGTTGCTTGAGGTATTACATTGTTGCTGGGAAAAAAGGCTTTGGAAAGTGGGATCTTGGTGTGGATCTGAGTTTTGGAGTTAAAATCTGCCAGAATCTACTAGATCTCTCTTCTTCCTTCAAATCATATTCCTAATCTTTGCATTTGCTATACGTTTTTGGTTTTTGTTTTAGAATCTGCTAGATCTGGCATTTTACTTATTTACCATCTAGATAAAGCACTGGAAGAGTTAATCCAATTATTTGTTAAAGATTTCCCACCATTTCCTTCTTCTCTGTTCTTTTATAACATTGAGTAGATGGGGTTTAGCAAAAGTAGAGTTATCGATGGTGGGATTAAGGTTTGCAAAACTTATCTTTTATTAATTAGAGTTATTAATAATGTACGGGAATAAATATAAATAAAAGTAGAGTTATTGGCTCTGTTTGTGTTTTAGGGAATATGGTAATTAATAAAAGATAAGATGGATTCGTTTGCAAAAGTTTTGTTAATGGTTAATTTTTTTTAAAGCTCGGCCCATTATTTGTGGCCCATAAGTATAACCGCCAACCCGCCAACACGCGGATAACCGATCCGACCCTCTACACTCGCCAACCCGCGGTTATATGTACCTATAACCGACCCGAACCGACCCGCTAAATTTTAGAGGGTCGGTGATGGGTTGGGCATATAACCGATCCGACCCGTGTACACCCCTAACAACCACCATTCAACCTAAAAAACTTTACTCCTAGACCACCTCCGAACCAAAATAACCAACTACCCGTACCCCCATAGTCGTTACAAATTGCTGGCCCTACATGTGATGATGAGATAGATAAAACTTTTGCTCAACACAGTGTTATGCTTGCTGAAATCTAGAAACAGTTAAGGCTGATGATGGAGGATAAACAGAAGCAAGGAAAATTTCCATCCAACACAGTAGACAACCCCAAGCATAATGTGAGTGCGATCAGTTTGAGAAGTGGTATACAATTGCCAGAAAGAGAAGAAACCCCTAGAACAAGAATTGGGAAGTGGTGATGGAATTCGAAAGGCAGTACAAGCACAAACCCCTAGAACAGATTGAGGAAGAAGAAGTTGAAGCAATGGAAGAGGCAAAAAGAATCCGAGAATGAGCGATTGGCCAAGAAAGTCGATAAGGAAATAAAAAAGGAAAAAGAAGTTTCCAAACATAAGGACAACGATGCACCCCCGCCATTTCCACCTGTACCCTCGAGGACAAAGAAGGAAAAAGAAGAAAAGAAATTCATGGAAATTTTTAAAAAAGTGGCAATTAATATTCTTATGCTTGAATTAATTGCTAAAATCCTTAGTTATGCTAAATTCTTTAAAAGTTTATGTTCTGATAAAAAGAAACTTGCAGGTCTTGAACTGGAAAACTTGGCGAAGAATGTCTCCTCTGCAATCTAGTCCAGACTCCCAAAAAAATGCACTTACCAAGGCACGTTTTACATCCCTTGCAAGATAGGAGACAAGAAGATTGAAAAATCTTTGTGTGACTTGGGAGCTGGGATCAACGTACTTTCATTCGCTGAATATGAAAGACTTAGCATCGAAACTATGAAGGATACTAGAGTGGTAATCCAGCCCGCAGACAGATCCATCATTTATCCAAAGGGAGTTGTTGGGGAAGTTCTAGTCCAAGTCAATGATTTTATCTATCCTGTTGATTTTTATGTGGTTGATATGAATTCAGATTTTTCCACTAACAATACTGATGTCCTCTTAGGAAAACCTTTCCTAAGGACTGCGAGGGAATTGATTGACATTTTTCATGGATGCTTAACTCTTGAATATTGTGGATAAACTATTAACTTTAATATGTATGATGCAGTGAAGAAATCCAGCGAGATAAAAAAGCTTAAATCTCATTAGTATTCATGAATCATCTGTTGATGGAATTTGTGAGAATAACCCAGCGGATTTTAATCTTATCAAGAGAATAAAAGAAAAAAAAGAGGAGCTGAAGAAGGCACTAGTTGACACAGAAGAAGCTGTGAAGAGACTCAATATTTTGAATCCCTTAACTAAAAATGAATCGAACTTTAATCAAATCTTATGTTTCCTGCGCAAGATACCAAAAGAGACCAAGAAGGATATTGACCAAGAAGAGAAAATCCATATCGCAAAATATCGATGGCCAAGAACAATCCTCTTCGACACATGTCCCTCAGAAAGTATAAAGATACAGAAAAATGGAGAACAACCTCCCCATTTTCCCAAATCCTTCCCCTACTCAAACACAGCTGCTCGTTCCCCCCTTAGACAACCACTCTATTCCAACCTCCCAACAACTGCCACAACTATAATGCCAAGATCAAAAGCCAAATCATCGCTGAATACCAAACAAAATACGGAATACTCACATTTCCATAAACCCAAATAACCCCCGCAAGTTCCTGACCACCCAAAAATCCATCACCTAAACTCAAAATGACCTCAAATTCAACACCACCTAGTCCCCAATTGACCACCAATTCACAGAGGTGTGAAACACAGTCTACAAAAAACTTCAGGACCACTGTCCTTACCCCTCCAGATACTGTCATAGATATTACGCCGCGAGTATCATCCGCGATGAATAGTTCACTGAAGAAAACTCCACCACCAGCCTCTGACATAGATTCTGATGAGGTTCCTCTAACCCGACTGTGAAAAATGAAATAGGAGACCTCACCGTCTGACCAGGTTAAGGAAAGGTAGAGGAAAATAAAGATGGACCACCCAGGCTCCACCAGTAACTGAAACCCCATCCATCATGACCAAGAACCCTAACACACCTGCCCCAACCAAAATAACACGAAGGAGAGCCTATACAACCACAACTGGTATCGCCATTATGCCCGACCCACGATACAAGCAAGTGGCCCACAAGACTTGTCGACCAAGGGAAGATGCTGAACCCTCCTCCCTTGTCTTCGCACACAAAGGCAAAGAATCCATGACCCTCACGCCAGAATTAGAAGACAAGTTTGAGGGTGGATATCCCAAAAACGTCTCCAATCTAGACAATCTGGTCAAAGGAATTGTTTGTTACAATACAGGTCACACACCGAAGGCTGAGAGAATTTTTAGAGGGAACCACAAAGGGCCATATCAGTTTGCACCCCTGAAGTTCCAGGAAAAACCAGAAAGCAGTGCAAAAAGAGTCGAGCCGACAACTGAGCATCAAATTGACCAAGATGTTGGTCTTGACCAAGACCAATAGCAACAGGTAGATACTTCCCCTACACCAGAGACCCCTCAATGCACTATGTCAAAAATCCTGAATTCTATACACCAGCACAACCAGCTCCTCACAACCATGCAATAGACCATTCTGGAACTCCAATAAGACCAGAAAGCTACTTACACCATCATGATGAAATTCATCAACGGTGTCTGTAGCATGGAGTCAGCTGTAGCAGGTCTCCACGCTAAGCTTGACTCATGGGCAGACTCCTCCTCTGACTCAGAGGCAAACCCCAAGTAACCACCCCTAGGTTGTCTTTTCCCTTTTTTCTTTTTATATATTTTTTTGTTTTGTTTTTGAGTCTGTGTTTCCCCCCTTTTCTCATATTGAGGACAATGTGTCCAATAAGTGTGGGGGAGGGGTATTGTGCGATTGAATTGTCTTTGCATGAGTGTCTTTGCATGAGTTAGATTAAATTTTGCCAATTTATAGGCCACTTTTAATTTTTTTTGCATGATTTTTCGTTGTTTTGTGTGTTTTTTAGAATCAAAACCCATCTATCTTTGAGCATCCCATCCTTTCATATAGGAAGCGAGAATGCTTTAATTTATGACTGCATACCATACTACCAAGGCAATTAATTGGGTTAACATTTCCAATAGTTGTAAGAGTACGACTCCTGGTACTCTTTAAACATCCTCTTTTCACATAGATCCATGATTCGAGTGCGTAGCGCCATAATTTTCAAGAGAATCATGCATAACTATTTTGTTCCACCCCATGCACTTTTATGCATAGAACTACCATGCAAAAATGTAATGAGTCATTAAAGGAGAATAAATGCTTTAGTATCCCTGCCTCACCAAGGAGGAATATCTAGAGAACTAAGAATAACTCAGCATATTAAAGAAAAGAATTCTGTCCTGGTGTTCCCGCCTCTTTAAGTAGGAACATCTTGGAAACTACGCAAGAAATATCAAGAAATGATGGTAAATTGCTAGGCTAAAAAATAGTGGTAAAATATGATAGCAGTTCATATGAGAAAGGGAAACATGGAGAGTCAGAACAGTTTTGATATGTTTCAATTGCAAAATTCTATCACGAAGCACCAGAGTTATGGCTATGTATAACTAGGATGTTTTGGGTGTTGGTTATGCCTTTGTAATACGGTCTTGGAGTAATGGATTGAATTGTTTGAGAATTCTATGTGATTGGATGAATGATTGACCACAACTGTTTTCTAATTCTTACCTTTTTATGTGTGTTTTGTTTTGTTTTTGAGTCAGTATGCTTGGGGGCAAGCATGAGATAAGTGTGGGGGGGGTGGGGGGGGGTTTGATTGAGCTTAATTATAGTGGGTTTTTACCACCTGTTCTCTTGCAATTTCGAATGGTATGCTATTTGATTTCTTTGGGAAACATTCGATTATTGCAGGAAGCAACTCTTGATAGGAGAAAAGCAAAAAGGAAGATTCGTATATGATTTCAGGTGCCTTTTGGAGCAGCTGGTACCCTTGATCAATATTTAGGACCAAGACGATGGAGTCTCTCTATTGGCCAAGACACTCTTGCTTGACCAATCGCTCACTTGCGGAATGAAATTCACAGAGCAGACATTGAATCAAGATGCTGGTAGAAGATATCCCTGCCCCGATGATTTAGAGCGTCAATCTCAAAATGATATGGATGTGTCTCACAAATCTGATCCGATCTTATTTGTTTTGTGAGGAGGAGAGCATTTAAAATACAATTTAATCTTGATTAGGATTTCCCTTAATTTCTGCAATTAGCTACTTTCCTAGAAGAATAAATACCCTCTTTAGGGTTTAGAGTAAGGCATCGAGGATTATCATGGTGGCCACTCCTAGTTTGAAACACTTTTTTGGGTTTTATCTTTCACTTACTCTTGCTACTTCGGCAACGAAGGAATTTTATCATCTTAATATATTATTATTTTCTTGCGATTATGAGTATGCGTAGCTAATCTCTTTCTTCTTAGTATAGGTATTTGTAGCATGAGCATGAATATGCATGAGGCCTAATTATTCTTATCAATCTCCATATCTGGATTTAATTGATTCTGCACTTATTCATAACGCGTTTCTATTTGGTATTAGACTTGATCACTCTAGGATTGAACAGATCTCGCAGCTGTCATTCTTCTTGGTGTCTCGACCGTAAGCCCAAGAAGATCGATGTAGATACCTATGCGCTACCGGGTGTATCTAGGAAACGGTAGGGGAAAAGGTTAATCAGATCCAGTCCCGACTGAAACCCGAGGATACTATTCTAGAGTTGTCTTCCCCTATCTGATCATCTGCCAACTCAGTAACTCTTTAACCAGCAAGGTGCTGATTGGTAAGTGATAAGATTCGGGTTTTTGCCGAAGGGTAGATGGGGAAGATGACTTCCTGGGTTCACTGTTCACTGCCGTCCGATGTACCTGCAAAGCGCCGGAGGGGGTCTCTGGCGCGAACACTCCAATGCTTAAGTCAGTAGGGGTAGTGAAAATAGCAGAGCTTTGGCTAGCGATCTTAGGCTTACCTTCTTCCCTAATCATGGGAGTATTTATAGGCGGAATATTGAGTATTTTCTGGGAAAATCACGTTATTCAGGAGTGATAACGGGTCTGACAGGTGGCTGGAATTTCCCGTTAGTGAAGTATGTTATCGTTGCGTTATACCTGGGGCGTGGGCATTATCTAGGCGAGAAATGCCCACGCTCCTCAAGAGACGTCATGCCTTGCCTGGGATGGGATAACGCCGTACGCGCGGCTAGATAATCATGTGAGCCCCCCCCCCCCCCCCGCTGATGTCGACCATCCCAGCGCTCATCGTTCTGTGAGAGGCGATAGCCTCGAGGTTGTCCGCCCGGTGGGGACAGCAACCTTTTGTCCCTAATCGTGAGGTGTAAGGACGAAAATGCCCCTAACGTTACGTCTATTGTTATCATAAGCCTAACCGAAAATGAGCCCGAGTGTTTACCAAGGGCTATCGCTTCATTTTCGGCCTTGTATGCCTAACGGTTTTTAAGGTGACGGGGTGGTTCGCTTGCCGAGAGGTAGGCCCTTTCAACCGTCGTTCCTCTGCGCCTATAAATTGTCCTTTTACCGTGCTGATATTTTTGCAATTTTCTTGCATTTTTCTCGACACTTTCACCATGGATGCACTTACTAGGAACTTTTTGATCTCCAAGGCGCACACTCTAAAGAATCTTACTGAGGCTGATATTGGTTTCCTGGAAACCATGATGAGGAAGACCTCTGAGGATATCATGGAGCTTTAGGGGATGACGACCCCTCTCTTGTCCAGGCAACTCGCAACTTCCTTAGAGGACTTCAACCCCTTAGAGAGCATGACAAAGTTGGCCACCACCATCTCTTACATCGACGTGGTGATCACCATGTTGCGACTTGCTGGGGTGCTGCTTGAAGGGGATGAGGGTCTGCTCCTCTGATCTCACCTCCGTTGCGGATGCCCTGAGGGAGATCCCGGTGGTGCCAGGGGAGGACGACGTTGGGTCCCATGCTTGACCGCCAGTCGCCGCCTCTTTATTTTCATGCTTTCTATGTATGCGCTCAGGCGCTTAGGCCGTACAGGTCGTAAATAAATAAATAAAATGTCCTTTTGGTTATTCTCCTTTGTTGTCTTCCACTTTTGATATCGTGTGACCTATCGTGCTAGTTGGATGCGGTTGTTAGCCCAACCAAAAATGACTCTTTTGCGGGACATAGTGCTGTGGTGCTTGCGCTTGTTTTCTGAGAGTTGATAATAAATGTTTTGCTCAACCGTTTCTCATACTTGACTTTCTGCCGTATTCCCAGTGATGGGTGATTGGGCGGTTTTTCGGTGCCCTTTGATTGGCGCAATTTTCTAGCAGGCGTGATCACGCCTGATCAGATTCTGTAATTATGATTATTCTTCTCCAGGTGCATTAACTGTCTTCAAAGGGCATACGAATAGGCCGAAGTATCTTTTGCCACGACTATTTAATGGGAATTCCCTTTCTTTTTCCTGTTCAACTTCTTCTTCTCATTTCTCTGCCCAGATTGCTTATAATCTCATGGCCGACTCGTATTCCATGGAGATTACCCACCGGCTCCTCCAACTTCTCTGGATTCTGACGATCCTCTCTCTTCCTCGTCTGAAGAGACGACTCCCTCGATGCAAGGGTCGTAAAGGGTCGAAGAAGAAGGTTTCTAAAATGGTTAACGCGTCTTCTAATTTCTATGTACCCCCTGTACGAAAAGGCGATGAACTGTTTCCCCATATTAGTCGCTTTTTGGAAAAAGATTCCGCCAACACCGTTGGCTCTGAGGAAACGGCTGCTACCGCTAAGGAAGAGTCGAGCTCGTCAGGGCTAGTTCGAGGAAAGAGGGTTGATGAGGCCTTCCTTTTTGTTAACGAAGAGTGGCCCTCCTACTGGCTTGACGAGGATTGGGGATAACTTCTACTAGCCCTCCTACTGGCTTGACGAGGATTGAGTTCGCGTGTTATGTTTCTTTGTAGATGTCGTATGGCATTTGACGAATAAAATAATGTTCTCTGTTTTCTTTCTTTTGTTACTATGTCCTCTCGTTAGCTCTTTGGCCTTGCTGATGGTTAACGCAAACGGGTTAACCATTCCGAAGTAACCGTTCTGTGATTGTTTTGACTTGGTCAAAATTAACCGCCCCGAGTAACTGCTTGATTTTAAATCCTTCTTTAATACGATTCCACATGGCCAACTTCCTTTTACACGCGTCCTCGTACGACTGGTGGTTCAGTTAATGCGGTGGCACTTAGTCCTTTAAGAAGGGACCATTTTCTCTTTCTTGCTCTTTTTGCCCTCGTTTCAAAATTTCTCTCTTCTCTTCTTTCTGATTTTTCCCGAAGAACTTCTTGCTCGTCCGCCGTCTTCTGCCGGCTCACCTATGAATCTTTCCATTCAAGGTACTCCACTTCATCTTTTCAGATTTCCTGTTCACTGGTTTATTATGCATAGGACTAGGGCTACTGGGGTTTTTCAGAGACCTTTAGATCCAGAAATCGAACGAACACCTAGTATTTTTTCACGTGAGATGATTCTGAGGGCTGAATTAGAGAGTCACGGTATCACTTTTCCCCTTGGATATGTCCCTATCGTTCCTGAGGGTGATATACGGCTTCACGATCCATTATGGGGAAACTATAGACTGGTTTATTTTAAAATGTTCCTTTATGGCTTTCATTTCCCAATCCATACTTCACTAGGAAAACTGTTACGCAAGCATAACCTCAATCCTACCCAGATAACCCCTTCTTCTTGGTGTGGGATTTATGTCTTTCTTCGCGCTTGCGAGATGAAGTGTATTTTTACTCCGTCTTTTGTTCCTATGTCTCCTACTCCCGTTGAAAGGGGCAACGCTGTTTCCGATTTGTTAGTTGGTGTGAGTACGTTTACCTCTTCCGGGCCTGTCACTCATCAAGTTAACTTATACGCCCTTAGGGAAGAAGCTTTCCATATTTCAGAGACTAAAGGTGACGACACTGCCCTTACGTCTGCATCTCTTTTGGCGGCTCGTGTGATGTCACATCGAGGGGAAAGAGATGTATTTTTAGCCAAGAGTCATTAGGAGCGCAAAATCTCATCCGTTCACGGTTATTTTCTTCGTTTTGTCACCTTCATTATTTGGATGAGGATAATGCGAGGATAGCAGCAGAGAGACAAAAAGAGATAGATAGACTGACGAATGAGCGTCAGGGACTTCTGGATGTCGTGACCGCTACCAAGAAGGAAGCAGAGGCCGCTAGACTTGCCTTGGAGGATGAGAAACATAACGAGGTTGTTCTAAATACACGTTTTTCTGAAGCAGAGGTTAGGCTTGAGGTGGAAAGGCGCAGAAACGCTGAGTTGTCTACTGAGCTCAATCTTTCCGCTGATAAATACCGTTGGTATCTACGAGAGGGAGCGGGGCTTATGACAGACGCTTTCATGCAGCATCATGGAGCAGATGCCCTTCAAATTGACGTGCTTACTCGGTACTATGAGGAGAAGTCCCCGTATGTAACTGACGAGAGCTTCCATAAGGAGAAGGTCGCCGACCAGGAAAGGAACAATTCGGTAGCTCCTTCATAAGTGATATGTTTCAATCTTTTACTTTTTGGTGTTAGCACACTTTTGCCTATCCTTAGAGGATACTTGTAATACAGACAACGTCGGGTTTGCCTTAAATAGTTGTTGCTTTTTTATTTGGAATTTTGTTCATGAATCTTGTTCCGCGATGTTTCTGCCATAGTACAGTTAGTAAGCATTGTTAAAATCAGAATCGTATAATCATCATACCTCATGTGGTAAATTAACCGTGGCATTAGTAATGTAGCTTCATGGTAACACATCGCACACGGATTGTTAAGGTATTTCCGCTCTTGGAGATATGCGAATTCAGTAAGATAATATCCCTTCGGAGGCCTATCGCTGAGGAGATTATTCTAGCGCACAAGTCCTTATGCTGTCCATAGTTTTGCCACAGTGGATAATTATCACAATGAACGGGCTTCTTTCACAAACCATAATAATTTAGTTTCTGAGATAGGATTCTCTGTAATTTAGTTTCTGAGAACTAGGAAATAATTTCCGCATGTCATATAGCTGATGCTGCTTCATCATCTTCCCTTTGGTGATGTCCCGAAAGATAAACTAACGCCATCTCTGTTGCGTTGTGTAAGGGGTAGATTGATGCCGCCCTTTGCTGTTAGGGGGATCACTTAGCTCTACTAAATCTGGTCTTGCCAGGGTATTACTTTTGCAATAAAGATATCTTTCCAGCTCTACTTTGCCGGGTATTTATCATCCGGTTACTGGCTGGGGTACCCCTTGTTATTTCAAATGTCCACGGTCGGCCTAGAGCGTGCCTCGTCTTAGTGAGTCGTCTGATCAGGACCGACCATCACAAGGATAGGATTTTCACTTCCAGGCGTTGAAACCTCGTATCTCTGGAGTGCGCCTCGTCTTAGTGAGTTGTCGGTGTTAGCACAGTCATCACAAGGATAGGATTTTCACTTCCAGGATGGAGTTACTACCTCCCTGGGGTGTGCCTCGTCTTAGTGATCTGTCTATGTGAGCACGGTTGTCACAAGGATAGAATTTTCACTCCCAGGGACACCGGGGCGTGCCTCGTCTTAGTGGGCCATCTGTGTTAGCATGGTTGCCACAAGGATAGGATTTTCACTCTCGGGGGTGTCGGGGGGTGCCTCATCTTAATGGGCCGTCTGTGTTAGCACGGTTGCCACAAGGATAGGATTTTCACTCCCGACACTAAAGATCATGCCAGGGCGTGCCTCGTTTTAGTGAGCCGTCTGATCAGGATCGACCATCACAAGGATAGGATTTTCACTCCTGGCATTCTTCGTTATCTGCATGCTATCAGTCAAAGAATGCACGGGAAATGTTCTTGATTCATTCATCAAAGCATGCTAATATTACCAAATGGAGGGAAAATCAGCTTCTAGCATGATATAATTTCAAGCGAGCTATGTTCTAAGAATTTTGTAAGGGGGTACCGTCAAGTGTTTCCAAATGCTATGCTCCCTTTCCGATAACACGAGTAACATGATACAGGCCGTCCCAGTTTGGACTGAGCTTCCCCATGCGTTGTCCAGCCGCTCGTTTGTCCCTGAGCACTAAATCTCCTATTTTGAGCAGTCGTTCTCTGACTTGTCTGTTGTGATATCGTGCAATTTTTCTCTTGTAATGCAGAGTTTTCAAAAGAGTTTTTTCTTACAACTCTAGTAGCGTATCAAGGTTAGCGCGTAACCTTTCTTCATTTATTTCCTCTTTGAAATATGCCACCCTCAGGCTTAAGGTGCCAATTTCTACTAGCGTAACGACCTCTGTGCCGAAAGCTAACGCGAAAGGGGTTTCTCCTGTGCTGGTTTTGACAGTCATACTATAGGCCCATATCACGTAAGGTAGTTCGTCTGCCCATTTCTTTTTAGAACCTTCCAAGTTCTTTTTGATGCCGCTGAGAATACTGCGATTGGTCACTTCCGCCTGACCATTAGTCTGCGGATGTGCTACGGAAGAGAACCTCTGTTAAATCTAAAATTTCGCGCACTGATCTTTAAAAAATTTACTCATGAATTGTGTTCCGTTATCGCTGACTAATATGCGAGGTACTCCGAATCGCATTATGACTTGATATTTGAAGAAACGCTAGATTTTCTCTGTAGTGATGTTAGCTACCGCTTCTGCTTCTGCCCATTTCGTGAAGTAGTCCACCGCCATGACCATAAACTTTAGCTGATATCTGGCTTTTGGAAAAGGGCCTAAAATGTCAATTCCCCATTTAGCAAACGGGCAAGGAGCGACTATCTCAGAAATTTCCACGGCAGGTTTCCGGGGAATCTTAGCAAATTCTTGACATTTCTGACAGGTTCGTACGAAGGTATGGCAGTCCCTACGAATGATGGGCCAATAGAATCCCGACCGGAAAACTTGCGCGGTCATAGTATCGCCAGACACGTGCATGCCGCATATTCCTTCGTGGATTTCTCGCAAAGTGTGGAGGCCTTCCCGCTCTGTTATGCACCTTGCGGCTGGATGAGAGAAGCATCTCCGAAGCAGTTCCCCGTTGTAGTATGTGCATCGTGCCGCTTGTTTCAAGACTTTTCTCTTTTTAGCGTTATCTACTGGCAACTCGTCGTGCTTTAAATATTTTATTACGGGAATTCTCCAATCGTCTTCGACTTCTTAAACGCAAAGCGATACTTGTTCTTCCATGAAAGATGGTACAAATATCTCTCCATAGTACACGCCCTTAGGTATAGAGGCTTCCGGGTTGGCTGCCATTTTGGCAAGATTGTTAGCCTCAGCATTATCCTCTCGAGGGATATGCTCAAAGCTGACTTGCATGCCCTTTTTTTGTATTTCTATTAGCTCACATTTCACTTTAGAGAGGTATTGAATCATGATGGGTTCTCTGGCTTGGGAGTTTCCCAAGACTTGGTCTATTATCAGTTTGGAATCTCCACATATCTTTAGTTGCAAATCGCACGTCATTCCGGTTTCGTGTGTGGCTTCGGCAGAGAAACTCCTACCTATTCTGAGTCCAGCTAGTAACGACTCGTATTCTGCCACGTTATTGGACGACGGTTGTAAAATTCTGATAGCGTACCGTATTTATATGTCATTCGGCCCCATCATAAAGATTCCTGCTCTAGCTAACTCTTGATTCTTGGCCCCATCCACGTGGATAACCCACAAGTCTGTGTATGTTTCCGGGGACAGAAGGTCCATGTCATTTGTTTCCTCTTCTGGTAAGTCCGTCAATGGATCTTGTGTGAATGTGCATTCTGCTATGAAATATGCTAGCGCTTGAGCTTTTATGGAGGGTCTGGCCTTATACTGTAATCCGTATTATTCGAGTTCAATTACCCAGATTAGCATCCTTCCTGAAGACTCGGGTTTTCTGAAAATCTTTCTCAAAGGTTGATCCATAAGTACTATGACAGGGTGGGCTTGGAAGTACCGATCCATCTTCTGCGTTGCTTGTACTAGTGCAAACGCTATTTTCTCAATGCGAGTGTATCGTAACTCGGCGTCTTTCAGTACATGACTGGCGAAGAATACGGGGCGATGAACATGCCTATCGCTTCGCACGAGGACAACGCTGACCACCTCGTCAGCAACGCCCAGATACAAATATAAGGTATCACCTGGCTCGGGTCTTGTCAGCACCAGATCAGATGAAAGGTAGGCTTTTACGCCAGCAAATGCTTCCTCACTTTCTTCGGTCCATCCAAAAGGGGCTTTCTTACGAATAACCTTGAAGAAAGGTAGACATCTTTCACCTTGCTTAGAAATAAACCGTCCTAGAGCGATAATGCACCCTATGAGCTTCTGCACTTCTTTGACGGTTCGAGGAGATATCATATCCTGGATAGCCTTCACTTTCGAAGGGTTAGGTTGGATGCCTTTCTGACTGACCACGTAGCCTAAGAATTTACCTGTTTGGAACGTAAACATGCATTTACGGGGGTTCAGCTTCATCTTGTATTCTTTCATCACACTGAAGACTTCTTCCAAGTCAGCTCAGTGGTCCTTTAAGCTTCGACTTTTGACTAATATATCATCCACGTAGGCCTCTACGTTCTTTCCAATCTACCTCTCAAAGACTTTGTTCGCCATGTGCTGGAAGGTTGATCCAGCATTTTTCAATCCAAACGGCATTGTCGTATAGCAATAAGTAGCCTTCGGTGTGAACACCTGGTGTTAATGACATCTCAAGATCAAAGCGGCCCAGGAAATCCTTCAAGGATTCCTGCGGTTTTCGATGGATATCGAATAATGCTGCCGCAGATTTCTTGATAGGGACAGCCGTGCTAAATCGGCTCCGGAACTTAGTTTCCAACTGAGAAAAACTATCAATAGACCCTGCTGGGAGTCCCTCAAACCAGAGACGCGCTACACCCGACAGTGTCATGACAAAGATCTGACATAATGCCCCGTCACTATGAGTTTGAAACTGTACAAAATCTTTCACCTTATTAAGGTGGGAGATAGGATCCTTTGTGCCATCGTACGATTCTGCGGGAATTTTTATGTATCGGCTGACCCTGTGGTGTCTTACGCGGTAGCTGAATGGGTAACCAGCGTCATCATCGGGAATCCCACGAGGTTGACGGGGAGGAGAAACTTCTCCATGGTGCCTTTGGTCTCATAGGTCATACTCGCGATGCCGCTTGCGAGATCGACTGCGACTCCTAGGTGTTCGGGTTCGATGTCTTCTATTACTCGACCTCTCACTGTGCCTAGGAGATGGGTCTCTAAATGTCTCGTCTCGCCTGTCATCCCAATGATCTCTGTACTCGTCATGCCATCATTCCCCTTCGAAAATAGGGATTTCTCTCGTGTAGTGCGCAGAAGGTTCGACGTGTCTATGCACGAGTTGCATGAAACTGACAGGGATCGATATCGCAGGTAAGGTTAACGGAATGCCCCTAGATTATCGAGGCGATAACGGTCGATCGGTGACCATAGGAGGAGTAAAACCTATCTGAGAAGGTGCGCTAGGTCCTGAAACATGGGGCGTAAATCCCACAGCTAACTTAGTCAGGTGGTCTAGCTGAGCATGAAGAGCTGATATTGAATTTATGAGAGGATTGCCTGCACTATCCGTCGCGAACCCCCTTACAAGGGGAGTGGAATAACTAGGTCCTGCCATTTGAGAGGAGGAATTATACATCTGGGAAACGGGTGTTCCCGTTGTTTGCCCAAAGGAGAGATCTGACGTTCCTTAGGGAATTTCCTGCGTCATGGTAGAAACGCTAGAAGTGGCAAAAGGAAAAAGTACCCTACGGGTAGCAAAAGGAAGACTGAAAGATTGGGACGGTGTAACATCTGAATCTGAAGCCATGATTCCTCGATCTTCAAGAAACACAAAGCTTGGCTATTAAGGACGCTCACTTAATAGAACCAATGCTCTCAATGAAAGCACCAATTTGATAAGATTCAGGTTTCTGCCGAAGGGCAGATGGGGAAGATGACTTCCTAGGTTCATTGTTCACTGCCGTCCGATGTACCTACAAAGCACCAAAGGGGGTCTCCGGCGCGAACACTCCGATGCTTAAGTCAGTAGGGGTAGTGAAAATAGCAGAGCTTTGGCTAGCGGTCTTAGGCTTACCTTCTTCCCTGATCATGGGAGTATTTATAGGCGGAATATTGAGTATTTTCTAGGAGAATCACGTTATTCAGGAGTGATAACGGGTCTGACAGGTGGCTGGAATTTCCCATTAGTGAAGTATGCTATCGTTGCGTTATACCTGGGGGGTGGGCGTTATATAGGCGAGATAACGCCCACGCTCCTCAAGAGACGTCATGCCTTGCCTGGGATGGGATAACGCCGTGCACACGGCTAGATAATCGTGTGAGCCCCACCCCCCCGCTGATGTCGACCATCCCAGTGCTCATCGTTCCGCGAGAGGCGATAGCCTCGAGGTTGTCCGCCCGGTGGGGACAGCAGCCTTTCGTCCCTAATCGTGAGGTGTGAGGACGAAAATGCCCCTAACGTTATGTCTATTGTTATCAGTAAGACATCATCTCTAAGCGTACCTGAGGTGGTGTTGATATAGGAGGGAAACAGGGGTCATAAGTGTACCTTGATCTTATAGCAACTTTGTGGATTGGAGATGAATATCCTTACGTTGATGATCGCACCTCATGTCTCATAGCTTGCCAGCCTCTACTAAGAAACTACTCTCATATTTGATCTCTATCTCTGAATCTGCTTTTTTGACCAAGATCACCATTCTTGGCTAAGACAATTTTACTACTTTAATTACTTTTCCAGTTTTAGTCGTGACACAAACCCCACTTTTCACCTAAGTGTTATCACTGACATTCACAAGCACACATAATAATTGTACCTTAACTCTCTGTGGTTCGATCCTTTTACTGCTATCTACAAACTATTTGTTCTTAGTAGAAAGTTGTAACTCTTAATTATTTTTGACGGGTTCGACGCCGGTCATGTACACATCAAAATTTTCTAGCAAGGACTAAAAGAAAAAACCGAAAAAGTTTGAAAAATCCGTAAACACGCAGTCATGCAGCAAACAGAAATTTAAACATGCAAACAAATATTCACAGCACACAATAAATCCCTCCCCACACTTAGGCAACACATTGTCCTCAATGCGGGAAGGGCTCACAAAGGAGTTCAAGCAACTTAAAAATAGTACGGGATATCCAAAAATAAAAGTGGTAAAAATTGTTCATGGTTCGGGGGCGGGATCATTGGGGTGGGAGATTGCGCCGGGCAACTTCAGCCGTCAAAGCCTAAAGTTCCCTGAGAATGTCCTGGAGGAGTCGCATCTACGCGGGATCGTAGACAAGAGCTGGAGTTGGGGTCTAGACTGCTATAGATGTATTTTGGGCTTAGCGAGATGTCTCGGCATAGGTAGGAGGAACAGAAGAAGATCGGGGTCTTGAAGGATCTGGATAGTCGAATCACCCTCTGACCTTGGTCCCGAAAACCTTATCTCCTAGTGGTGTATAACCTGTAGAGAAACTCAGCACACCTTGTGAAACACAGAGATGACCCATAACGTCTAAGGTACGGACATCTAAATCTTTGAATGCAAGGGGTTCAGAAAGGTTGCTGTCATACAGGTTAATACTATGCAATTTTACAGCAATCAGGGAGATAAGGGATCCTAAAATAGGACCTCGGTCGTCATTTAGAACATGAAGGATACCCGAGGCGACCCAAAAACTGAGATTAACCCTACGTTTATGCGTCATGCACCATAAAAAGAAAAGCTCCTGCACAGATAACTATCCTGAGGATCCAAACCGACCCGAAAAGGTGAGGGCTAGATATCTATGCAGGATGCGCAATGCAGGGTCAGCAATTTCATGGGCTTTACTTTGCTTAGGGTCAAACTTAGCATCAGGGTTATTGGTAAACTCACGAAACGCAAAAGAAGCATAAAAAACATGGGGTATAACAGTCATAGCATTTTTATACGTAGCAGAATCTAACTCATCAGGTTTAACAAAACCAAGCAGATAATTGAATTCATTAAGAGACAGTGGGGTCCATTTGTTTACCAACCTAAAGTTTTTCAGACCAGGGGTGGAGAGGTTGGGACCTACTTTGCCTTTCAGCCTGAAACTATCAGAGGCAACCCAAAAGGTAGTAAAGAACTCAAGCGAGAGTTCAATAAAGGTGGGGTGTTCTAGAAAGATTAGGGCTTCCCAACCAATATTAGCCACTAACTCTCAGACTCGAGACTTTATGCCTATCTTGGCTAAAAAGTTCATATCCAGGCGCGCATAGGAGCTAACGCCTTTGTGATTCAATTGGTGCAGTTTATCAAGTGAGGGTTTGTCATTAAAAATCAACCATTCATGCAACACAAAAAGGTTAGAAGTGACCTGGGTGGAAGTCGCTCGAGATGCAGAAGGGGGAACTGGCTTGGGGCCTCGGGATTTGAGACCTCATCGGGACCTCGAGACTTCTTGGATATCGAGGTCTTGGCTTTGCTGGAAGGGGGTAGTTTCCGCTTCTGTTCTACCGGCGTCTCAACTTCTGCCGGTTGCTCCGCTCTGGCTGGAGCTTTCGATTTGCCTTTCTTTGCCGCTGCCTTTTTAGCGGCGACTTATTTCCTCTCTTTCTCGGCGGCTTCCCTCGCCGCTTCTTCTTCTTCCTCCTCAGCTTCTCCACTCTCACCATTACCTTCCGCCAGGGCTTCATTTGCCTGCTCTGGCTCAGCCTCCTCCTCTTCTGCCTCCGATTCAGATACAAGGATGTCCTTGAGGACTTCCTCCACTGTGAGGTTCACCTCGGGGTCTAGAAATCGATCTATAGCAGCATCTATAGGAAGCCTTTTAGAGGCCGATGCCTTGACTTTGGGCTTGGCCACCACAAATCCATGAGGGAGCTTGACTGTACGACCATACCTGGTGGTTGTGGAGGTAGGAGGGATAGAGCCAGTAATTTCCAGGTCGTCTTCGACCGGAGTGAACTCTCGTTGTTGTTCTGCGGACGTCGGTGAGATAACTAGAGGAGAGGGAATGGGGATTGGCTGGACAGAGGGTGGAGTGGCTGTTTTGAACAAGTCAGAGTGTAGGGATGTTTGAGATCTAGACCGCGAAGGAACTGGGCTGGCAGGGTCGTCCACTGGGTGGGGCCTGGAAGTGTTTTTGTGGATGGGTTTCTTTATTTTTCCCATGGCTGATAGTGATGTGAAGAGAACAGTGGTGAAGATGGAGACATTTTGGGAGAGAGATGGTGTTTGGTTGCTGGTGAGAGGATGATAGTGATGTGTTTTGTGTTGTGAGGAAAGTGAGGACGAAGTAGGAGCGTGGGAAAGAGAAAAGAAGCTGATGGCTATAATTAATAGCGCAACTTTTTCTTTAATTAGGGCTACTTTTCTGCTCCCTCTGTCAGACGACGTGGCACCTTGGGCTTGAAGCACAATGGCCCGTGCGTATCCCAACCAGCTAAATAGGAGAAAATATTTTCAAATTTCAAAAAGGGGTAGTTAAATAGGATAATGATAAAAAGAGAGAATAAAGGTTGATGATTACTAATAAAAAGGAATAAAATCTCCTGGGAAAAGGAAAGGACAGAGATTAAGGGAGATAAAAAGGGATATAAACAAGGGATTCGAAAAGATTCGGAAAAGATAAAGGAGAGAGAAAAAGGATAGACGACACATCAAATGCCTCCGGTGTGGTCTGTTTACTCATCGGGACCTCGACGTGCTATGTCAATCTAGGCCTGGACAGGTGGAGGTTCCACCAGGGCCTCCTCAATGGTCGAGGGCTTGAATCCTTCATAAAAAGGTTTCAGCCTGTGGCCATTGACTTTGAAGATTGTTCCTGTTTCGGGGTTCTGAATCTCGACCGCTCCATGGTCATAGACTGTCGTGACCATGAAAGGTCCGAACCATTTGGACTTGAGTTTTCCTGCAAACAGTCGCAAGCGTGAGTTATACAATAATACTCTTTGTCCCACTGCAAAACTTTGGGATGAAGGTGCCTGTCGTTATAAGCCTTGGTCTTGCCCTTGTAGAGCATGGCATTCTCATAAGCATCGTCCCTCAACTCTTCGAGCTCCTGTATCTGCAGACGTCTATTTTGGCCAGCGGGCCCTAGATCCGTATTCACTTTCCTGATGGCCCAAAAAGCCTTGTGCTCTATCTCCACTGGGAGATGGCATGGCTTGCCATATACGAGTCTGTAGGGCGTCATACCAATCAGGGTCTTGAAGGCTGTCCGATAAGCCCAGAGCGCGTCATCCAACTTCAGACTCTAATCCTTTCGGGACTAATTCACTGTTTCCTCAAGAATAGACTTAATCTCATGGTTTGACACTTCAGCTTGACCATTTGTCTGCGGATGATAGGCTGTAGATGTCCTATGATGGACGCCATACTTGGCCAAAAGTGAAGCCACGACACGGTTGCAGAACCGATTGAAAATATTGGTGCGTAGAAAGTTTACTACCACCTTGGAGTCGTCGGTCCGAGTTACCTTGGCCTCGACCCATTTGGAAACATAATCGACTGCGAGGAGGATGTAGATATTACCAAAGGAATTGGGGAACGCGCCCATGAAATCTATGCCCCAGATATCGAAGATCTCACATGGGATAATATTCGTTAAGTAGCTGTCCTTGAAAATGGTGGGCCAGTAGAGACCGACTTCTAGAACTTTGAGGGCAGTTTTCTTGGTCGCGAAGTGTCCTCCTTCAGAATGGCAAAATTTGAGGATCGAGGGCATTTCATCCATAGTCACACAGTGGCGAATTATCTGGTCCGAGCAATGCTTCCATAGATAAGGGCTATCCTAGATGTAGTATTTGGATTGTCGTCTGATTTTGTTGCATTCGGATAGGGAAGCATCAGCGGGGAAGGTGCTAGTAGCACAAAGATTCACAATATCTATAAACCATAGGGAATAAATAGCCTGGACTAGACACAATTGTTCGTCTGGAAAGGTATCTCGGATAGGCGCGAGTGAGTCATATTCTTGGGCTGGAAGTCTGCTCAAATGATCTGCCGCCAAATTTTCTCTTCCTGCTTTGTCCTTGATCAAGATGTTAAATTCCTGTAGCAACAATATCCATCGAATAAGCTGAGGTTTGACATCTACCTTTGTCAACAAGCATCTAAGGGCAGAGTGATTCGAGTATACGAGGACATGAGTGCCCAAAAGGTATTGCCTGAACTTGTCTAGGGCATAAACCATGGCCAAGAGTTCTTTTTCTGTGGTTGTATAGTTTTGTTAGGCTGGATCTAATAGCTTGGAAGTATAATAGATGACGTAGGTTTCCTTGTCTTTCTTTTGGCCCAGAACGGCGCCTAGGGCTTGATTGTTGGCATCGCACATGACCTTGAAAGGCAATGTCCAATCGGGGGCACGAATGATCGGTGCTGAGATAAGCTTATTTTTTAGGAGTTCAAAGGCAGCTTTGCAGCTTTCATCGAAATCAAATGGTACTTCCTTCTGGAGCAAGCGACATATAGGTTGGGCATTTTTGGAAAAATCTATAATGAACCGTCTGTAGAAACTGGCGTGCCCTAGAAAAGATCGCACATCGTGAGTACACGATGGATAGGGTAGGGACGCTATCACCTCAATCTTGGCGTTGTTGACTTCGATTCCCTTGACCGAGATGATATGACAGAGAACGAGGGCTCGATCCACCATGAAGTGGCATTTCTCAAAATTCAGGATAAGATTTGTCTCTATACAACGCTCTAAACATTTCTTCAAGTTGCCCATGCATTCTTGGAAGGAATTCCCATAGACCGTGAAGTCATCCATGAAGACCTCGATTCCATTTTCAACCAATTCGGAGAAAATACTTACCATACAGCGCTGAAAGGTGGCGGGGGCATTACACAAAGCAAAGGGCATGCGTCTATAAGCAAAGGTACCAAAAGGGCATGTGAAAGTGGTCTTCTCCTGGTTTTCGAGGGCAACTGGTATTTGATCAATGAAGGGTAGGGGAAAATGGTCTTTCCTAGTTACAACATTCAGTCAGCGGTAGTCAATGCATACTCGCCACCCATTCTGGATTCGGGTGGGAATGGATTCGCCGTCTTGCCCAATGGTGATGGTGATACCAGTTTTCTTGGGCATGACCTGTATAGGGCTGACCCATGGGCTATCGGAGATGGGGTAAATAACTCCTGCATCTAACAACTTCAAAATTTCTTTCCTGACCACTTCCATTATAGGTGGGTTCAATCGGCGCTGGGGATGGCGTATAGTTTTGCTAGCATTTTCTAAGTGGATACGATGGGTGCATAGGGCTGGTGACAAGCCCTTGATATCTGTGATGGTCCACCCTATGGCTTGTCTAAATTCCTAGCATCTTCCAATTGAGCTTGTTGGAGATAATGACTGGCAGGGAGTCGTCGGGGCCTAGATAAGCATATTTTAAGTGGGGAGGCAGAGGCTTCAGATCGAGGGCTGGAGCCTGGTCAATAGAGGGAAACAACTTAACATGGCCTGGACAGTCAGGAGACATCTTAGGGATTCATACTGGGCAACAACGCATTCTTCTAGGTCAGCGACGACGGAGTGTAGTTCAAGGAGTACGGGAAGCGTCGAGGCCACGACATCTAGAAGAGCTGGTGTCATACTCCTGTCAAGGGCAAACTGCAAAGGGTCAGTGAAATGAATTTCAGCGACTTCCTCTATAACGGGATCAATAACATCAATATAGTTAACACTCGAGAATTCGGATGGGTATCGCATGGCTTCCAGCATATTGAATTTGATGATTTCTCCATCGAATTCGAGGGAGATTGTCGCATCATGAACATCAATCTTTGCCCGGGCGGTGGCCAGAAATGAACGGCCTAGAAGAACATCAGTAGACTTGGTAGAATCTTCATTCTCCATTACAATAACATAACAGTCTGCTGGGAATAAGAATTCTCCCACTTGGACCAAGACATCTTTAATGATTCCCTCAGGGTAGATGATAGAGTGATCCGCAAGCTGAATGGCAAGGTCTGTAGGCACGAGAGGCTCGAGGCCTAGACAGTTATAGATGATCAATGGCATGGCGTTTATTCCTGCCCCAAGATCACACATGGCTTTCCCGATATCGACTGTACCAATTCGGCAGGGAATGATGAACATTCCTTGGTCCTTGCACTTTGGAGGGATCCTCCGCTGGATATGGGCAGAAGCGTTAGCTCCTACACTGATCTTGTCAACTTTAGCGAACTTGCTCTTATTTGTGCACAGTTGTTTTAAAAATTTGGCGTAGCGAGGGACATTCTTTACTGCCTAGAGAAGAGGGATATTGACGACCACTTTGCTGAACATCTCAAAGATATCGCGGTCCTCCTTATCTTTCTTGGTCTTGACCAATCTATGAGGGAACAGGGGTTCGAGAATCTTGTGAATGTACTCTTGGGTGAATTCAGGAGGATTGGGATCATTCCTTGGGGAGCCCCTAGGAGAGCGGATTCTGTCTTCCATGTCCTCGACAAATCTGGGAACTTTTGGGAGTTTTACTCTGGGTTTTGGCCTAAGTTCAGACTCTAGAGAGTTCTCTATGTCGGGGGCCGGATGCGCAGGAGGTTTCAAGGTCGTTCCACTTCGCAGAGTCATTGCACAAACATTGTGTTTTGGATTTGTTTTGGTCTGAGGTGGAAATCTCCCCTGATTAGTTAATTCTTTCACTTGGCCCATCATGGTGCTCATTTGCTTCTTAAGTTCCTCAATTTCTTTCTGCTGTTCGGGAGTTCGAGGTATCTCAGTATTCGGGGGCACGACAAAAGTCTGATCTTGGGGAGGCTGACGTTGATACTGATTCTGATGATAAGTGGGTCGAGGTCTGTAGTTCTGCATGTTGGGAGATGGAGGGTGATTCCCATACGGATTCTATTGATGCTGTTGATGGCTAGGTCCCGAAGGTTGAGGGTTTGGAACCCATCCTGGATTTGGCTGTTTCTAGCCCTGATTGTAGTTTTGGCCATACGGGGTCGGGACATACTGACCAGCAACATTAACTTGGATTTCATCCGGAATGTGGGGGCATGCATCAGTAGGATGGTCTACAAAATTATAGATTTGGCAGGCCTTGACAGGCGCAGATTGCCCTGTCATGAAATTCTGAAACATCCCAGTGAGGGAGGATAGCTGATTTTGCAAGGCGGATACGTGGACATCTTGGCCTTGATAGTTGACAGGGTCAGACGAAGCATTTTTGGCCATGAGCTCTATTGTTGCCTTAGCGACTGATGGGGTAAGAGCAGTTAAAAATCCACCGGCAACAACGTTAACCAAAGCTTTATCGTGGGCTTTGAGGCCTTCACAAAAATACTGAACAAGGGCATGCTCCGTAAGGTTGTGGGAGGGACAGCTAGATTGCATCTTCTGGAACCTCTCATAATACTGGGCTAGAGTCTTCTCCTTCTTCTGGACTATGGAGACAAGTTGTTTGCTCGTGGTGTTGGTGATAGAAGTCGGATAATACTTCTCGGTGAAGATCTTAGACATATTCACCCAAGAGTGAATTGATCTTGGCGGGAGGTCGTAATACCAGTCGAGGGCATCATCCTTTAGAGACCACTGGAAGGCGCGTAGCTTGGCTTGGTCGATGCTGACGTTGGCAGGTTTCATGGCCTCGCAGATAGAGTGGAGCTGTTGAAGATGGCGGAGTGCATTTTCCTTGGCAACCCCTCGAAAGGTTGGAAGGTGATGATACATAACGGCAGACTTCAAGGTCCAGTCATGAAGGACAGCGGGCTAGACAATGCAGCTACTCGACATGTTGGGGGTGGCATGGAAGTTATGATGGTTTGTTGTTCTGGAGGAGGAGGTAGTGGTGGTTCCTCATGACGTGCATGGTTGTCTTGGTCTTCCATTACTGGAAAATTGAAATGAGCGGCTACTGGGTTTTCGAGACTTCTATGGAGGTAGGCTAGGTCTTGAAAGAACTGACGGTCCTGATTGGCCAGATTGGAAGGAGACTCGTCGAGGGCAGGATGTGGAATTACTCTACACTGAGTAGATGTTCCTCTGGCTTGCCTTCGAAGTCCTCTTTCTGTTCTACTCAATTCGAGATCTAGAGGGAGTAGATCTGGAGCAGATCTCCTGGTCATACAAAAATAAAAACAAAATTAGTACCGTTCAATCCCCGGCAACGGCGCCAAAATTTGATCATCAGTCAAATATATTTAAAATTTATCCTGATGCCTAAATGCACAGTTAAAATGTGTAAAGGGCAAGACAGGGCCGAACCATAGAGATTGAAGGATTAATATGTTAATAAAAATATATGATAGGGAGAAAGTGCGACAGAGAAGGAACAAGTAACATAGGGGGAGGGTTTTATATTGAATAGTGAACTAATCAACTCAAGATCAGGAGCTAATAAGACAAATAAGTAAAGCTTCTTATCTAGGACACGAAATGAAATCAGAATCCAGGGCTAGATAACAGAACACAATCGGGAGCACGAAAGCAAGAAAAGTAATTAGAGATATATAAATCAGTAGGAAGGAATCTTAGCAAAAGGTGTTCTCGGGTTGCTTTCTAGGTCGGTCAATCATCGGCACAAAAATATTCCAGACTCAAGTACAGACCTGCTATAGGGACCGCGTTTCCACACCGCATCCCCTACTTACCTTCTTAGATAAAAGCCACCCCCCGTTTCCACATATGAGGTGACCTTGATGTTCCGCCATCCTCCCAGGCATGAATGCGGGGAGGCACTACTCAGAACACCCATGAAGGGGAGGTAAGACAGATCTAGGGCGCGATAGCTCAGCTTGTCAGACTCGTATCGCATACCCTAAATAACCGTTTACCCCTAGATAGAGGCCTCTCGCGCTGCCTCCACTAGGTGTCTACTCTAACTCAAGGCTTCGCGTCAGTTATAACCAAGAGAATGACAGTACTCATACAGAAATATCAACAGTTGATCAGGCCCTTAACATTCCTAAATGAGCATGGGATTAAAATGATAAACAATTATATATCACAAGAGAATATATTAAGCATGCATTAGGCCTCCTAACCAAACCCTACAACCCTCGGAACACCCTTTACCAAGAAGATGGAACTTAGCTACTCATACTAGAATATAAACAATGGATGATAATAAACATACAATAAATAAAAGAGAAGGGTTAGAAGAAACCGAAAAGATGAAATAGTATTAATCAAAAGCTTCCCTTTTACAAAGTTGGTGGATTCTCCCAAAATGCTAAGAGGAGATGATCCCTATAAATTAGGGTAAGAGAGAGTGATGTATTAATGTCCTAGGTCAGCCGTCCTTACACAAAACCCTAAAACTTAGTTTATATAGGCTAAAACTAGCTAGGGGACAAAAACAGCTAAGGGGAAAAAGGATGAATGGGGGCGTGACAGCACATGTCCTTCAGGGGAATATCCTAGAATCCTGGCGCGCCTGACAGCTTCTGGAAGCGCACGGAATCCCGTGCGGATCTTTGAAGATGCTTCTCTTTGGTTTCGATTAAGAGAAGATGCAGATTTGTCGTGGCCGAGAGACTGCTCACTGGTCTGGTTCGCGTCTAGACCTCGACGACAATCTGGACTTCTAGGCCTTGAAGCTGAAAATCCTCAGGAATACTCCAAAAATGCTTCTTTTCGATCTTTTCCTTCTATTGACTCTGATCTGCAATAAAGATAGAAATAAGGGTCAATTAGCAGAATCATGCCCCCGAAAAGGGCTAGAAAAGAAGGTAAAATCATCCTCACGAGACATGCTATCACCCTCGCTTTCATGCCCTCTCCAACGGGTGTTAGTCACCGACTTGCTTTCCATCTGGCCAAAGAACCCTCCACCTCCAGATTTATCTTCTCTTCCCTTTTCTTTTCTTTACTTTTCTCCTTTTCCTTCATCTTTTTCCTCTATTTTATTTTCTCCTTTTCTCTTCTCTTTTCTCCTTCACACCCACTCCTACGTTTTCTTGTTCCTTTTCTTTTATTTTTATTTTTATTTTTCTGCCAAGTCTTCTCCGATCGCTAGATTGCCCTCGCATGTGTACTACCGTACTCGGATTGACGTGCAAACTCTGCCTTGTGTTGTGTTATTTGCATTTTTGAGTGATTAGCCTAAACACATATTTTGTTGCGAGCGTGAGTGTAAACACATATCCAGGTGAGGACTACTGGTGAACAGGCTTGGTCTGGGAAAGTCTGATTAATAGGGTCGTTATCCTATTAATCTAGTGTAGGTGCTTTTCTAGGGCAGGATATATTTTGGTTGGGTGCGGCTTGTCAAATGAGTTGTCTATTCTATGTATTAAGGGGTTGAGGATGTATGTCATAGCTTAAGGTGGTTTTCAACATTGTTAATGCTCAAGGGCGAGCATTGGGCAGTGTGGGGATGTTTGATAGTGTGTTTCTTGGACATGATTTTCTCCTCTATTTTAGCCTTTTCGTGGGCATGATTCTGCTAAATGACCTCTATTTCCATCTTCATTGCAGATCAGTGCCAAAAGGAGGAAAAGAGCGAAAAGATGCATTTTTTAAGGAATTCTTGGGATTTCAAGCTTCAAGGCCTAGAAGATCACAGTATCGTCGTGCCCTCGACGCTAACCAGACCAGTGAGCAGTCTCCTGCCCGCGATACCTCTGCATCCATTCTTAATCGAAAGCCAAAGAGAGGAATCTCCAAAGATCCGCACGGGATTCCATGCATTTCCAGAAGGTGTCAGGCACTCCTAGAGATTCCATAATATTCCCCTTGAAGGACATGTGTTGTCATGCTCCCCTTAGCTATTTTGTCCCCTAGCGAGTTGTAGGGCTATTTAAGAATAGTTTTAGGGTTTTTGTAAGTAGGCAGACATTTAAGACATCACTCCACTTTTACCTTAATTTTAGGGATCCATTTTCTTGATATTGAAGCACGCCACCGGTTTGTAAAGGGAACAAGCTTTTCTCTTTTGATTTTATTGGATCTATCAGTTTATTCTAAACTCTTTCCCTCTTCTATCTTTTAATTCGCTTATGCTAATTGTTATCTATTGTTCATATCTATTTATGAGTAGCTAAACTTCGTTATCTTAGCAAAGGGTGTATCAAGGGTTGTAAGAATTAGTTAAGAGGCCTAAACATGTTTAATACATCTTTATTATCATATTCGTTTGTTTGCCACTATCTTGTTATTTTCATTTGGGAGTGTTAAGAGCTTGATCAACTATTAGCATTTCTTTGTGATTATTGTCATCTTAATGGTAATAACTTACGTGAGGTCATTAAGAGTAGTAGACACCTAAAGCGGAGAAGTTGCTACAGTGTGATTTCACCAATCTAGGGCAAACAGCTGATTAGGGTGCTGTCACGAGCTTGACAACCAGAGGGGTATCGTGCCCTAGACATGTCTTACCTCCGCTTCATGGGCGTTTTGAGTATTGCCTCCCCGCATTCGTGCCTAGGGGGACGGCGAAACGTCAAGGCTACCTCATATGTGGAAACGAGGGGTAGCTTCTATCTAAGAAGGTAAGCAGGGGGTTTAAGTGGAAACTCGGTCCCTATAGCATGTCTATGGTATAAGGATGGAACATCCTTGAGCCGATGATTAACTATTAAGATCCCCCCTATCTGAATCTATTTTTGTATTTACTTTCTCTTCTTGTTATCTTGCCCTTGCCAGTACTCTAGAATATTGCCTCTGATTGTGTTTTACTTTCATGCCCTTGATTTCTGTTTTAATTATTTGTCTTGTTAGCTACCACATTTGCGTTGATTAATTGTATTAATCAACATAAAACCCCTCAGTGTTACTCTTACGTTTGGCTGCACATACTCTCTGTCATACATTACAATTGATTTATTATTCCTTCAGTCTCTGTGGTTCGACCCTGTCTTGCCCTTTACACATTTTATTTGTGCAATTAGGCATCAGGAAATATTATTACATTTGAGTGACGATCACATACTCTGAGAGAGTCATAACATTTATGCCTACTCATAAGTCACACAAAGCCTTTTCAATTGTCTTGTTGCCTATCTTGCAAGGGATATCGAATGTACCCTGGTCCTTGCACTTCTCTAGAAGTTTGGCCTGAAACATTAAAGAAACACTTTGATTCAAGTTAATCCTTTCCACTCCTGCAATTTTTTTCTTGTTAGTGTATAAACCTTAAAGGAATTTGGCATAACTTGGAACTTTAGCAATTAAATCTAGCATTGAGATATTAACTACTATTTTCTTGAATATATCCATAAATTCCCTTTCCTCATTTTTCCTCTTAGTCTTTACAGACCTAGGTGGAAAAGGTAAAAGGATTACCGGTTTCTCCTGTTGGAGTGTAGTGCCTGTGTTGTTATTGGCTGGCTTCTTGGCCAAGACTATTTCTTCTACCTCTGGCTCCACTTCTGGTTTTAGGAGTTGCATCTCCTGCTCATATGCGATCATCTCAGCCCTCTTGGGTAGGTCCTTGCCACTCCTCCATCTGATTGCACTCACATTGTGTTTGGGATTGTCCACTGTATTAGAAGACAATCTCCCTTGCTGACTTTTATCACTTTCCATGCTAGTCATGGTTGATTGGTTATGTTGAATGGATTTATTCAAGGTGTCCTCAATGGTGGGTCTAGCTGTTTGTAACTGTTGTGGTGGTGTTGGTAGTTGCAGAGGTACATTGGCTTGGTTTTGAGGTGGTCTAGA
The DNA here is from genome assembly GCA_963691705.1 of Viola odorata. Taxonomy (NCBI): domain Eukaryota; kingdom Viridiplantae; phylum Streptophyta; class Magnoliopsida; order Malpighiales; family Violaceae; genus Viola; species Viola odorata. The sequence continues at coordinate 32,731,324 of OY829543.1, read as the reverse complement.
CTCAAAATTTTGGAGGTTGAATGGGGGTTGTTGAGACTGGTTCTGAGGTGCCTGGTTATTCTAGGGTTGATTCTAGGCCCAGCTGAAATTGGGATGGTTTCTCTATCTTGGGTTGTAGAAATTGGGATATGGATTGTTGTTTAGAGGATATTTCCCTTGCTGATTTTTGTTAAAACCAAAAGTTGCATTCACTTGTGCAGTGATGTCCTTTGGTGGTGTGGGTTGTATCATGTAGCATTGATTGGTGATGTGTCTATTTGACAACAAATTCCACAAATACCCACGGCTGGACTTGGTGTAGTAGCTTGATTCTCAACACCTATAGAGAGATTTTGCATGAAGTTAGAAATATTAGAGAGGTGTTGTTCTAAAGAAACTAAATTCAAACTAGAGATAAGGTTAAACCTATTAAAAGAGCAACTATTATGGCAATTTTCTGCCATAGTTTGAAGTAAGGTCTTGGCTCTAGTTGGAGTGAGGTCTTGTAGAGCTCCTCCAGCCGCTGCATCCATTCTATCTTTGTCCTTCTGACTCATCCCATCATAAAACTATTGAATCAGAGCTTGATTAGCTACTCCATGTGTTGGGCAGATACCTTGCAGGGGGCTTTTAATCTTTAATGATACCCTTAATAACTCTCATTCCCTCTTTACTGTATGGAAACAAGGTTCTTCCTGGCTACTACAGCCTTGCTTGCATTCAAATACTTGTTCAAAATGGCTACTGGAATTTGAGCCCATGAAGTGATGGTGTTATGAGGTAAATTGTAGAACCAGTTCTTTGCCGAATCCTCCAACGACAATGGAAAAACACTCAAGTTAGGTCTCTCAATGGTAATTTCATGAGGTTTCAGTGCATCACATTCCAAATGGATGTTCCTGAGATGAGTGTACGGATTCTCATTGGAATGTCCATGGAATTTCTTTAAGTTGTGGATGATGTTGGTCTTAATGGACCTATCGCTTTCTTTTGGCTTGCCTTCTAATTTCCGTTTCTATTCTTGTTAGCTCCGGATTGAATGGTATTAAGTCCATGCAAGAGGACCTAGTCATGAACAAGAAAATACAAAATCAGTATACCGTAACTGATGCGGTCCTAGCCCCATTCCACGCCACACGCACCCGCACCGCATTGCTCGGACCCATCAGGGCAAAGGATTGTGCCAAGGATGCTGTAGAGAGGCAAGTGAGGTTAGCACAAGCCTCATGCACGAACCCTAGAACCAAGCGCGCGCCTATCGCACCGCAGCACTAACCCTAGCGCACGCTCACATACGTCCGACACACCCCACCGAGCCAAAGCATGGAAGACCAGCTCCGATTGAGACTCTAGTATAAATATAAGACTGATTAAGGTCTTAGGAGAGGACTGGCCAAGTTTGGGGGCATTCGCACGAAAGGATTGTAAAATGGCTCGTGGGAACATTTGTGCACGCACTAAGGCTAAGCGCAAGCACCAGCCACGGCTATGTTTGAGACGATCAGGTAAAGGAAGGTCAAACACAAGCGATTGACCTTGTTTCATCTATTTGGAGATAAGGACTAGTTCTGGACCAAGTTGGGACTCAAACTCTTGAGTCAATTGGCCTATGGTTCGAGTGGACTTATTAGCGCACACATGGTGCGAGCCAACAAGCGCGACGGGACGGAACTAAGGCCCATGAGCGGGTTCAGTGAGCGAGCTATCCTAGAGCTCTTAGAACTTCTCTAATTAACTATTTACTTATCTATGTATTTTCCTATTTAGATATTTTTCCTATTTAGTCAAATTTGTTTATTAGTATTATTTCCTAGATAGAACTCTTATGCGAGTTAGAACTTCTATTCTTACTATAATTTGTATTGTGCCTTGCGCCTATATATAAAGCCGATTGAGCTCATAATAAAGCACAAATATTTCTACCCAAATTGATATTGAGACTTTATCTTGGAGAGTATTTACTCTTGTTTGTTTGTGGACTCGAACCTTGTGCTTTTTCTTCACTTTCGCAAGCTAGGGTTAAGGAAAGTAAAACCGAAGTTGTGGCTATTGTTTGTTCCTTAGGGTCACAGGCTGACCTAATACAAGCAAGAACCTCACTAGGATTCATTTAAGTTAGTAGGCACATGGTTGTTTGCTAGTGATATAACGCATTTAGTGCATATTTTCCCCTCTTTTCTAAGACCTTTTTAGATCTTGATGCTACTAATATTGCCTTGTTTTCCCACTTTCACAGATCTAGGCTTTTAAGGAGGGAATTCTAAGAAGATGCATTATTCACTGGATTTTGGACAGAATCGAGAAGCTAGGCCTTGTAGCTGCGTGTTCGCGGTAGTAGAAGAGTCCGAGCAGAGAAAGGAAATTATTGAAAGAAGGAAATCTAGAAGATCCCCTCATTATTGTCGAAGACTCCTAATTTTGGCAGAAGATGGTTTAGGAAAATTACTCTAATCGGACTTAGGATTTATTTTTGTAATTCCTATAAATACTTTTAGTAATTAGGTTTTAGGGGTTCTTCCTTTTTGGCGCCACCATATCCTCTCTCCTTAACTCTAGCCTCCAGCGTACTCTATTCTTCTTGCAATAAACCAGAGCTTTGCTCCGGCCGGTTATCTCGCCCTAGATGTGTCTTTCCTTGTCTTAATGGGCCTTTGAGTATTGTCTCCACTCAAGCCTACTCGCGTTGTCATCCAACTGGCAGACCGATCCGTAGTCTATCTAGAAGGCTGAAGATATTCTGGTCCAAGTCGGCGACTTCTTATTTCCGACCGATTTTTATGTGATCAGTATGGAGGACGAGCAGTCAACCAAACCTTCAGATGTGCTGCTAGGAAGACCATTCCTTCGAATAGCTAGGGTCAAGATCGACGTCCATGATGCTTCTATCACTCTCGAATTTGATGGGGAAATCATCTAATTTAGCATGCTTGATCTTATGTGTTTCCCTTCTGAATTCTCTAGTGTTAATTTTATTGATATAATAGATCCTAATATTGATGAAATAGCTGACTTATTTTCTGCTGACCCCTTGCAGCTTTCCCTAGACAGAAGTGTCACACCTACGGTCTTGGACGTCGTGGAATCTAAATTTGCAACACCACTTGAGCTACGCGAGATCGTTATTACTTTAGAAGCAAAACCTCTCATCCCTTCTACTTCTATTATCTCTCCCCTTCCTGCTAAATACACTAAGCTACCCCCTTCTATTGTGCAGGCACCTAACTTGGAGTTGAAGGTCTTGCCATCGCATCTCAAATATGTGTACCTAGGTATCAACGACTCTCTCCTAGTAATCATATCCAACAAGCTTGACATGGAAGAAGAGAAAGCGTTAGTCACCCTACTGAAGGAGTTTAAGCAAGCCATTGGGCGGACTATAGCGGACATCAAAGGACTGTCTCAAGCCCTATGTACTCACCGCATTCACCTAGAAGATGCCAACAAATATGTCTGTCAGCCACAACGCCGCCTAAACCCTCCCATGATGGAGGTTGTGAAAAAGGAAATACTCAAATTGCTAGACGCAGGAGTCATCTACCCTATCTCGGATAGTACATGGGTTAGCCTAGTCCAGGTCGTTCTGAAGAAAACGGGCATCACTATTACCACTGGACAAAATGGTAAACAGATTCCTACTCGGATACAAAATGGATGGCGTGTTTGTATCGACTACCGCTGTTTAAACGCTGCCATAAGGAAAGACCACTTCCCCTTACCGTTCATCGACTAGATGTTGGAGCATCTCGCGGGCAAGACGCATTACTGTTGTCTAGATGGATATTTTGGATTCCACCAGATCTTGGTTGCTGATAGCGTGTGTTTTATGCGTATTTTCCCCTTCATTATCACCTTGATTTATGGCATGATACTGCTGATTTGCTCTCATTCCCATCTTTATTGCAGATCTAGGCCAAAAGGGAGGAATATGCGAAAACACATACTTTTTTGGCGATTTCTGCAGTTCTCAAGCTTCAAAACTAACATCGAGGGCAAGACACCAACTTTGCCATGGAGGCCTTGCCGTGGTTTCTATCATCGAGCCCTGGACAGACCAAAAGCGTTATTTCCACGTGTCCTCGTTGTCGTGCTCCCACGTGTCACCTCTGATGTCTTCCCGAAAGTTTCGCTTAGATCCCCAAGAATATTCTCTTTAGTCGTCGTGCCCTCGAGGGATATGTCGTGCCCTCGAAGTCGAGCACTTCTAGAATATTCCTAGGATATTCCTTTTCGGACCAAAGATATTTATTCCATATTTTTGAACTCCTTAGCTGGATTTTGTCATTTTGTAATCCCCTAGCTGGCTTTTGTCTTCTTATGGGCAAGAGGGTCTATATAAGACTTTAGTTTTTAGGGTTTAGAGAGGTCTCCACCATATATTTTGATAGTAGATCTTTTTGTGTGCTTTTCTTCAGTTTTCTCCCCTCCTCCTTTTAGAGGAGGCGGGTCAGACCATTTCTAGCAGCCTTGTACATAAACCGGAGCTTTGCTCCGGCCGGTATTTATCAAGTTTTCTCCTTTATCTCTTCTTTACTTGTTATGCTTTCTAGATCTATTATTTATCTATTTTCCAGCATGATTAGTTGATTTATCTTATTTTTAGCAAAGGTTATATGAAGGTTGCATGGGTAGTTAAGAGGCCTAAATGTGTTTAATATATTCTTATTGTTGTATTCGATTGTTTATCGGTTTTTTGTTAATTCGTCTAGGGCAAGATTAGTAGTCAGGCCAACTAGTAACTAATCCTAGATGATTATTGTCATTCTCTTGGTTATAACTAACGTGAATCCTTGAGTTAAAGTAGACACCTAGTGGGGACATCGCGAGAGATCTTTCGTCTAGGGGTAAATGATTATTTAGGGTATGTGATGCGAGCTTGACACACTGAGATGTCACGCCCTAGATATGTCTTGCCTCCACTTCATGGGCGTTTTGAGTAGTGCCTCCCCGCATTCGTGCCTGGGAGGACGACAAAACGTCAAGGCCACCTCATATGTGGAAACGGGGGGTAGCTTTTATCTACGAAGGTAAGTAGGGGGCCTATATAGCATGTCTATGGCATGAGAATAGAATATTTTTGCGCCGATGATTATCATGCCCTCGACGCAACCTGAAAAAAACCTTTGCTAGGAATCTTTCTCATCTTCTTTCATGTCTTTATTTGTTATCCTGTTTATCTCTCTTGCCCTTGACTCTTACTTTTAGTGCTTTTTACTTTTCGTGCCCTAGATTACTATTTTTATTAGTTAACTTGTTAACTCTTATCTCTCTTGGTTAACTTGTTAGCCAACCAACCACTCTCCCCCCCACCCCCCTTTTATTGCTGTCTCGGTTTGTTTGTCTTTGTCATGCATGAAAGTTAGCATCTTGCCCTAGTCTCCCCTGTTACCACTATGCACAATTTATTATGCACTTGATAGCAGGTCTTTATTATTTGTTTGATCGTGCCCTCGACAAGCACGCATCAGTTACCCTAGACGATCAGAACAAGACCACCTTCATATGCCCCTTCGGTACGTTCGCCTACAAAAGGATGCCTTTTGGTCTCTGCAATTGATGTGCTATCGAGACACTAAAAAATAATTACAACTTATCACATGCAACAAAAAAGATTGAAGACAGTGGCAAGAGGTTCGATTCACAGAGAATGGGGAAGACATACACTAGACAAGGCTAGATATAAAGTAAAACAATAAAAGAAACAATGGGGGGTTTTGGTTCGTTAATCTAGTTAACTAAGATAGAGATAGTTGCTAACAAGACAATTAATAAAAACAAAAATCAAGGGCAAGATATGCAAACAGAAATAAAGGGCAAGACATGCAAATAAAAATCAAGTAAAGAATTAACGTCAGAAGAGAAGAGATCTTAGCAACGGGCATTCTCAGGTTGCATCTAAGGCTAGATAGTCATCGGCTCAAGGATATTCTATTCCCGTGCCATAGACATGCTATAGCGGCCATGTTTCCACGTCGGCCGCCTACTTACCTTCATAAGAGGAGCTACCCCCCGTTTCCACATATGAGGTAGCCTTGACGCTACACCATCCCCCAGACACAAAGCGGGGAGGTAATACTCAAAGCACCCATAAAGCAAAAGCAAGACATGTCTAGGGTGTGATACCTCTCAGCTTGTCAGACTCGCGGCAACGCCCTAATCGGTTGCTTGCCCTATATAGACGAGACCACTCTATTGCGATGACTCCACTCTAGGTGTCTACTTATCCTAACAGCCTCACGTCAGTTAATACCATTAGGATGACAGTAATCATCTAGGTCTAGTTATTAGCTGACCAAACTTCTAATCTTGCCTTAGACGAATTAACAAGAAATTGGCAAACAAGCAAATACAACAATAAGAATATATTAAACACATTTAGGCCTCTTAACTATCCTTATGCAACCCTCAAAATACCTATGCTAAAAAGGGATAATCTAGCTACTCATGCCACAAAACAAATAAATAAAATAAGAAAAGAAAGATTGCATAAAAGAAGAGGAAGAAGAAGAAGGAAAACTATTAAATATTACCGACCGGAGCTTTAAATACAACAGCTGCTGGATGAAGAGGTCTCAGCCACCACCCAAAAGGAGGAGGAGAGAAAAAGAGGCAGCTCCCAAAAGAAGAAAGTAGAAAATATTTACAAGATGTCCCAAAACTCTAAAAACTAAAGGCTTAAATACCCTCTTGCCCACAAGAGGACAAAATCCTGCTAAGGGACTACAAAATGACAAAATCCAGCTAAGGAGATGCAAAAACACAGAGGAAGGCTCTTTGGTCCGAAAAGGGAATATTTTGGAAATATTCTCGAAGCACACGACGTCGAGGGCAAGATGATAGCCTCTAGGGCACGATGAGAAAATCAGCATCTAGGGCAAGACGATATGATCAGCAGCTAGGGAATATTCTGGGAATATTCTAGAAATCAGCAAGGAGGACACGTGGAAGTACAGCAACGAAGCTTTGACGAGGAAATATTGCCCAAGGCTCGACGGCGAAATTGATGTCTTGGCCTCGCTGCTTTGAGATCCGCAGAATTCCTCCCAAAAAGCATATATTTTCGCATATTCCTCTCTTTTAGCCTAGATCTGCAATAAATATGGAAACAAGGGCAAATCAGCAGTATCATGCTAAGATAAGGAGTGAAAATGAAGAGAAAAACATATACAAAATACACACTATCAGCAATGCGCCTACCACCTTCCAACATTGTATGGTCAGTATCTTCTTGGAACTTGTCAAAAATAGTATCAAGGTATTTATGGATGATTTCACCGTCTACTATACGAAAAGTTTTACAAAGATGTGTTGAAACTAACCTTGTTCTCAACTTTGAGAAGTCTCATTTTATGGTAGATCAAGGTCTCATCCTAGGGCATATCATTTCTCACAAAGGTATCGAGGTGGACAAAGCCAAGATCGAGGTAATTGAGTCTCTACCCTATCCTACTTGTGTTCGAGAAATACGCTCTTTTCTTGGCCATGCAGGCTTTTATAGGAGGTTTATCAAGGGCTTCTCCAAGATCACTCAGCCTATGTACCAACTACTCCAGAAAGGCCTTTCATAAAAAACTACTCCAGAAAGATGTGGATTTTATGTTCTCCTCAAGCAGAAACTTATCTCTGCCCCTATCATCCGTGCGCTAGATTGGACGCTCCCATTTGAGATAATGTGCGATGCAAGCAACAACGCCCTTGGAGTTGTTCTAGGGGAGAAGAAGGATAAAAACGTTTATGTCATTTACTATGCCTCGAAGCTCATGGACCCGACCCAACGAAACTACACTACCACAGAGAAAGAGCTTCTAGTTGTTGTCTTTGCCCCGGAAAAATTTTGCCAGTACCTTTTGGGCACTAAAGTGACTGTCTATTCAGACCATACAGCCCTGAAGTGTCTTTTGACAAAACTCGACACTAAGCCCCTTTTGATTAGATGGATCCTTCTACTTCAAGAATTTTGTCGTTGACCATCTTAGCCGATTACCATTCTAGGAGGATGACTCACTAGTCCCCATCTGTGACACCTTTCTAGATGAGCAACTATGTCTTGCCCAAGCCATTCAATTTTCGTGGTTTACTGATATCGCTAACTTTTATGCTACAGGTGATTTATCTGCAGATTCCACAGTCATATAGCAGAAGGGTATCAGAAGACAAGCTAAGTATTTCATTTGGGATAGCCCCTACCTCTGGAAATATTGCTCGGACCAAATCATTGGGCGTTGTGTGACTTCGGATTAGGTACCATTAATCTTCAAGTTCTGCCACTCTTCAACAAAAGGTGGCCACTTTGGAGCTAAGAAAACAGCATTGAAAGTCCTTAAAGTCGGCCTCTACTGGCCATCTATATTCAAAGATAGTTACATATTTTGTGCTACTTGTCCTCGCTGTCAGGCTACAGGTAACATTGGTGCTTGCAACCAGATGCCCCTTACAGGTATTATTTCTTGTGAGATTTTTGATATTTGGGGTATTGACTTTAAGGGTCCCTTCCACGGAGCCTTAACGCATAGATCCTTGGCTGACCAACGACATGGATCCAGTGCGCATGTGCAGCATGGAAATACATGTAAAATGATCTATTCATGTCTATTTCCAACTGATCCACTTTAAACTTTATGAGATCAAAAGAAAACCAGAGCGCATATTGAATAGAAATCAATATCCATAAACTATGAAAATAAATACACAGTTAATACATCCGTGAGCCATAATGGTACAAAACATAACTCCCACTAATCTCAGGCATCTAACCTAATGACACCCATGCTCGATACATGGCCATGAAATGCAACAGGTGTCAATGCCTTAGTGAGCGGATCCGCAATCATAGCATTTGTACCTAATAACTCAATGCTCACAAGACCACTCTGAACTCTTTCTTTAACAGCAAGGAACTTGATGTCGATGTGCTTCGATCTGGATGTGCTCCGACTATTGTTGGAGTACAGCACTGTAGCCCGATTGTCACAATAGATCCTTAAGGGTCTCTCGATCCCAGTGACAACTCGCAGTTCCTTGACCATATTTCGCAACCATACCGCATGACTGGATGCCCCGTAGCAAGCTACAAACTCAGCCTCCATAGTGGAAGAAGCGACGAGTGACTGTTTGGCGCTCTTCCAAGAAATGGCCCCACCAGCCAGCAGAAAGATGAAACCTGATGTCGATCTCTGACTGTGCTAGCATCCAGCGAAATCAGAATCAGAATACCCAACGATCTCAAGCTGATCTGATCTCCTGTACGTGAGCATATGGTCTTTCGTTCTCTGCAGGTACCGAAAGACCCTTTTGGCTGCGACCCAATGATCCCTCCCGGGATTGCTCTGGTATCTGCCCAACATACCAACTATATACGCAAGATCCGGACGGGTACAAACTTGAGCATACATGATGCTTCCCACAGCCGAAGCATATGGAATACCCTCCATGAACTTGCGGTCCAAATTGGTCTTAGGACACTGGTCTAGGCTAAATTTCTCACCTTTGGAGATAGGGGTATCATGTGGCTTACAATTCTGCATGCTGAACCTTTTAAGAACTTTATCGATGTAACCCTTTTGTGACAACCTGAGGATACCCTCTGAATGATCCCGATGGATCTGTATCCCAAGCACAAAAGAAGCTTCACCAAGGTCCTTCATCTCAAACTGAGTTGAAAGGAATGCCTTAGTATCCTGAAGAAGCTTTACATCATTTGTAGCAAGCAGAATTTCATCCACATAAAGCAGTAAAAATATAAACCTACTCCCACTGAATTTATGGTACAGACAGTCCTCTACTGTATTTACCTCAAAATCGTATGAAGTAATAATTCGATGGAACTTTAGGTACCATTAACGAGATGCCTGCTTGAGCCCATAGATAGAATTTTTCAATCTACAGACCAACTGACTATCCTCATGAGAGGTTAAGCCATCTGGTCGCTTCATGTAGATTTCTTCCTCAAGATCCCCATTGAGGAAAGCAGTCTTTACATCCATCTGATGTAGCTCAAGATCAAAATATGCCACAAGAGCCATGATAGTCCTAAAAGAGTCCTTCGAAGAAACTGGAGAGAAGGTCTCTTTATAGTCTATTCCTTCCTTCTGGATGAATCCTTTCGCAACAAGACGTGCCTTGTACCTCTCAATATTGCCTTGTGAATCCCGTTTGGTTTTAAAAACCCATTTACATCCGATCGGTTTCACATTTTTAGGCAATGGTACAAGTTCCCATACGTCATTGTCCTTCATGGATTGAAATTCATCCCCCATGGCCCGTATCCACTCTTGAGCATCAGAACAGCTAGTGGCCTCAATGAAAGTGATCGGGTCACCCTCTAATGAGTAAATAGCATCCTCATGTTCTTGCAGAAATACGACATAATCATTCGGAATAGCACTTCTTCTCACTCTAGTGGACCTCCTGAGAGGCATATTTGCTTGGTTCTCAACCACATGAGGTTGATGAGTTTGATCTGGCAGAGGTTCCTGTAGGACTTCCTGATGATCCACGGGTAAATCCTGTGGGTCCTGATGGTCTTTAGGTATAACCTGATGACCTGGTCCTGCAGGAGGATCGACGATGTTGTTTCTTGCTTGCTGAGGAACAAGAACTGGAACATGAACAATAAGCTCATCTTGTCCCTCAGGAGTAGCTGAATCCTCATCAAAAACAATATCGGTTCTTCTATCTTCCCCCTCAAACTCAACATCCTCAAAGAACCGGGCATTTCCCGTCTCAAAGAATGTGCGGGTAGTAGGATTATAAAACTTATAACCCCTTGACCTCTCCGGATAGCCAACAAAATAGCAACTAACAGTCCTTGAGTCTAGTTTTCTTTCATCAGGCCTATAAGGCCTAGCCTCAGCTGGAGATCCCCAAACCTTAATTTGCTTTAAGACAGGCTTTCTGCCAGTCCATAATTCATATGGGGTTTTGTTTGTTGCTTTAGTTGGTATCCTGTTGAGAATATAGACTGCAGTTCTTAAGGCATCTCCCTAGAGTGATATAGGTAAGGTGGCATTGACAATCATACTCCTCACCATATCTTTAAGGGTACGGTTCCTCCTTTCAGCTACACCATTCATGGTCGAAGACCCCGGCATGGTGTACTGTGGAACTATCCCACACTCATCGAGAAACTGGGCAAATGGCCCAGGACGCTGTTCACCTGATCCATCTTATCGACCATAGTATTCGCCACCATTATCTGATCTGACAGCCTTTATAGTCTTTCCGAGTTGATTCTCAACTTCGGCCTTAAAAGACTTGAAAGCGTCTAATGCCTCGGACTTTTCCTTTAGAAGATACAGATACCCATAACGGGAGAAGTAATCTATGAACGTGATAAAATACCGTTGACCATTCCAAGATGCTGTAGGGAATGGACCACAAATATCGGTATGTATCAGCCCTAGACTTTCCGTACTTCTCTCAGCCTGAAATCTTCTCTTGTTAGTCGTTTTGCCCTTTATGCACTCGATACAGACCTGTTGGTCTGTGTGATCAAGTGCCTGAAGGATCCCGTCTGACACAAGATGATCTATTCTCGTTTTGGAGATGTGACCTAAACGCTTGTGCACATGCGCAATTGTTAGATTCTCATAAATAATCGAATTTGTGAAGGCTCCGCTACCAATTGTTAGATGCGCAAATAATTAATCATGCATAAATAATCGAAACGCATTCAAAACTCCTATTGGCATGACCCCATACAGACTTTTCTACGGCAAGCCTTGCCACCTACCCGTTGAGATAGAGCATAAAGCATTCTAGGTCATCCGAAAGGCCAACCTGGACCTTGATAAAGCTAGGCAGCATTGACATTTGCAAATCCAGGAATTGTAAGAGCTTCGTGACGATGCCTATGAGAATGCTCTGATCTACAAGGGCAAGATGAAGGCCTACCACGATAATATGATCTCTCACAAGACCTTCACTGCGGGAAAAAAGGTTTTATTGTATAATTCTCATCTTAGATTATTTTCAGGGAAGCTGAAGTCAAAATGGACAGGATCGTATGTGGTCACAACCGTGTATGACCATGGCGCCGTTGAAATCCGAAGTTTGGACACCGGAGTTACTTTCAAGGTTAACGGGCATCGCTTGAAAGCCTTTTATGAAGGCTTCAAGCCTTTCACAACCGAGGAGATAGAGGTGGTTGACCCTCCTAACAAGAACTGATCTTTGCCACCAGCGTCTAGGCCTAGACGATAACTGAGGCGCTTTGTGGGAGGCAACCCATGCTTCTTTCCCTTTTTTCTCTTTTCTCTTCCCTCTTATTTTATTTCCCTGAGTTCTTCCTTTCCATTTATCCTTTTTGATTTTCTTTCCTTACTCTCTATTTTCCTATTTTATTTTATTCCCATTTATTCCTTCCCTTTTATATCTTATTCCTTTTCTGTCATGCTTTCCTTACTCCTTTCTCAATTTGAACTTTGAATTTCTTTAATTGATAGGATTTGGAGACAGTTAGGATTGTGCGTTAGTTGATATTTGATGGGCCCCAATCACCAGGCGCTACATCCTCATGCGGACAACGACTAGTCCTCGCCATCCTTAAAGAGGGAGTGCTTTCTTCCCTTTTTCATTATTAGTTCCCTTTTCGTCTTCACCTTTCTGTCTTCTCTCCTTTTGCTTTCCAGACTCCCTCTTCCCAACACCGACTCTGCAATTCTCCATGGCTCATTCAAAGAAAGCTGCTGCTAGGGCTAATCTACCCTCTAGTCACCGTTCTCAGGTGGTTGTCGTCCCCACCACACCACCGGCGGCACCCATCCCTATTTATGTCATTTCTTGACCACCTCATGTGGCCACGACTCCTATCTCCCCTTCTTCTAAAAAGAGTCCTAGGACTTGAGCCTCCCTATAACAGTCACAGACGACCAGTCCAGTCGCTGCTACTACCCCAGTTGCTGTGGCGACACAACCACCAGCTACGACTATAACATCCTCCACCAAAACCCCCTCCGTTATGACCAAATCCACAAAACCAACCACTCTAGTACCCACTGCCACTCCATCACCTGTCCCGACGATGAGAAGACTATTGCCTCCTCCGGTGAGTACGAAGACGACTCCGAGAAGGGATCTGAGGACTCTAATGAGAGTGCCACTATCCAGCCCCAACCGTCCGCTGCAACATCCGCTCCGCCACCGAGTGCCTCCGGCATGGCGACCGATGGTGTTGTTGCCTCCGCTAGTGTCGATGTTGCCGCTTCCGACAAGGAAGAAAGCTGTGATGAGGAGGACGATGAGGAGGCAAATGATGGTGAGGATATAGACGTGGATGTCCAAGGCGAGCAGGTTGAGCCCTCAGTTTCTGATGATAAGATCAAGGTGACCGGATCTATACCTGTTCCTAGTGGTTTACCCATAAGCCGGGGCATGACTTCCCATGGGCGACTGATTGAACCCACCTCCTATGCTGAGGGGTAGGCAAAGCCGAAGAAAGTCAAACTGTTGGTGCGCATAGAGGGTGATGAGGATGACGACGAGTATGACCCGTCAGCGATGGAGGAGATGAAGGAAGAAGAGGTTCCCTTGTCTCGACCTAAGCGCAAGGCCCCTATTACCCCCATTGTACCTACTCAGCCACGCAAGTCCTTGCGTACCTTGAGCAGCAAGGGCGAGACGACCATTGCTACACCTGCCGCATGCTCAGCCCAACACAGAACAGGCACTCCCGTGCCCTTAGCCCAAGTGATATCTGACCTTTCTCGATTACATGGCTGGTTAGATTTTCTTGAGAAATCTAGTAATGATAGACTACTTGCTTTACATGGAAAAAGTCTTGCACCTTGCGCTTTGCTTGATTTTGAATTACTTGACAATATGGGTGTGTCTGCTCATGTGCGTCAGTTGATTAGGAATATTGGGTGGGATGTTCTGTTTGATTTAGAGCATCCCATATTTTTAGAACTGAGTCATGAATTTTTCACATCTTTTTGGTTTGATAGCAATAGGTTAAAGTAGAAAGGAAAGGGTAGTCTGCATCTAGGGGCAGATAAAGTGGTTAACTTTCGTCTGATCAATGAGTGGTCCTGCAGGAGTCTGACTTGGGTGCCCCTTGGTACTAGGTGCATTCGCAGCCTATCCCGCCACCTTCGGTGTGGAAGAGGCCTTTAGGGAGCTTACTGGTGACCCCACTGCCAAGTATAGCTCCCGCAAGTATAAGGGGCACCAGTTGGTTGACCCTACCCTTCGCATCCAGCACCGCTACCTTGCCATCACCTATGCTGGCAAGATGAACTCCTCAGGCGCGTTGTCCGTACAGTAAGTTTTCTTCCTTTGGTGTATGCATAACGGCCATAAGGCCAACTTAGGATATTGGATTGCTACTGAGTTGCATGCTATCATTACTAATAACAGAAATCCTATCCTCAGTTCCCTTATTACCCCGACTTGCTGTTAAACATCGTGGGTTTGTTGTGTCTGGATGTGATCTTTACTCACCCGTTGGTTTCAAACTGCTCAATGCCTGTACCCTTAATGGTATGGCCATCTACACTTGACTAGTGGTGTTTTATGTTTTAGTGCAGGCTACACAGGACCCTAGGACCATGTCTAGACCTAGCAGCTAAGGTTCCTTCTAGCTGCAGCTAAGGTTCCTCCTGCAACCTCTGCCTCTGGGACTACTGATGAACGTCTTGGGCAAGATGCTCGTGGCTCTCTTGCTGCTAAGGTTCCTCCTACAGCCTCTGCCTCTGGGACTGCTGATGAACGTCTTGGGCAAGATGCTCATTGATCTCCTGCTGTTGCCCAGACCCCTGCTGCCTTTGCTGAGACCAACGCCCTGTTGTGTATTGTGATCTCAATTCTCTAGACGCTTCCTGATGAGCTAGCATCGAGGCTGCGACCTCCTGCTAACCCGTGATCTCGTCTCCGAACTCGACCCCTTTTGCCTTCGGGTTGTTCTTATACATCTTAATTGCCGGTGAACTCCTTTTATTTTCCTACTTTTTGTACTTTTTCGTGACCTGTGTTTGAGTCCCTTTTTTCCGCACCGAGGACGATGCGCTGCTTTAGTGTGGGAGAGGGGACATTATATTTGTTTGTGTTTGTTTTCTTGACTGCATGTTTATTACTGGTTTGCATAACTGCTTGCCCTTGCAACTGCATGTTTTCTTGAATTAGAGTTTTTTGTTTTAGTAAACTTGTTTTCAAATAACAAATCAACATTATCCCTATTTTCAAAACACCTTAGATGGAATGCACAGATTAGACCCACTATGCACGGAAAACTTTACCCACCCACAGCACCAACTCCACTCGCACAATTGACTGCCTGTTAGCTCTTATGACTGCATCTAGCCCGAGTCGCTTGCAATCACTGAATTATTCCCATATGAGTGTTTTGAGCCTTCATGCCATGTTCTTTTATGTGTGATAAATGCATGACTAGTTACTAGTTAATTTCACATGAGATCCCTGGTATGGACACCATTAGACATGGGAAAGCAACAATGTGATAAAAGACTTGCACTTTGCATCCTTCTTCTCCCTTTTTGTTCTTCTCCTCTTTTCATCATCTTGCCCTAGCCATTCATCTCACCCCACTTTTTCTGATCTTCTCACCCACTTGAGCCTTTTTCCTTTGTTCTCTCCTTATCAGGTGAGAAGCAATGCTTTCGAAGGCAACAAGCAGCATATGGGGACTAGACGGAGCAAACCTTTAAGTGTGGGGATCATGAACAGCTATGCCGAGGTGCCAGAAGCAGTCATACGATGAGCAATCTACAAACGAAGAATATTTGCTACTCCAGCCAAATAGAAGAAAAAGAAAAACATTGTATATGCTCCCTTTTGCTCTTCAAAAAAAATTAAAAATTAAAATAAATTTGAGCAAAAGAGGAGCATGAACTAAAGCAGAGGAAAGCATAAATAAAAGAAGAAGACTGCCAATACCACCACAGAAGAAAGATCCCCTACAACAGACTCACCCTCTTCGTCTAGCCCTTGCTGTTGCCGATTGAAGAATGCTTTCTCACCACCGTCTCTTTGTTTTCCAGCTAAGGAATCTTTCTAACTCTATTTGATTCTCCCTCTCCCTTTTCTTCTCTCCATATTTTATTTCTCCTCCCTATTTCGCCCCTAGACCCATACGTTCTCCTTCTTTTCTCCCTTTTGCAAAGTCTTTTTGATTGATTGATTGCCTATGCATATGGATTTTAACTCGGATTGCTATTGTGAAATAAAGTTGTGTGCTGCGTCATTCGCATTTCAGGAGCGCTAAACACCTAGCCCTGGTTCTGAGCATGAGTGCAAACACTATTCCTTTGTGAGGATTGCTCGCGGCCAGCTGATGTGGGAAAGTCTCTCCCTTGGTTTCGTTATTCCTTGGGATTGATGCAGATTTTATCCGGGCAAAGAGATCGTGTATTGATTGGTTGAGGTGTATGTGTGCTATGTGTGGTTCTTCTATGTGCATTGAGTCGAGGCTGTTTGTTCCTAGTAAGGGGACATTTTTAAGTGTAATGCTTGAGGATGAGCATTGGGGTAGTGTGGGGATGTTTGTTATAACACATTTAGTGCATATATTTTTCCTCTTTTCCTAGGACTTTTTAGATCTTGATGCTACAAATATTGCTTTATTTTCCCACTTTTCATAGATTTAGGCTTTTGAGGAGGGAATTCCAAGAAGATGCCCTATTCACTGGATTTTGGACGAAATCGAGCAGCTAGGCCTTGCAGCTGCGTGCTCGTGGTAGCATCAGAGTTCGAGCAGAAACAGGAAACTATTGAAAGAAGGAAATCTAGAAGATCCGCTCATTATTCCCGAAGACTCCTAATTTTGGTAGAACACGGTTTAGGAAAATTACTCTAATCGGACTTAGGATTCTATTTTTGTAATTCCTATAAATACTTTTAGTAATTAGGTTTTAGGGGTTCTTCCTTTTTGGCGCCACCATATACTCTCTCCTTAACTCTCGCCTCCGGCGTACTCTATTCTTCTTGCAATAAACCGGAGCTTTGCTCCGGCCGGTAATCTTTATGAGATTTCTTCATCCTTTTCTTCTCCTTCAATTATGCAATTTTATTATTTTGTTTGTTTAACTTCTAGCATGAGCAGCTAAACCACTTGTTATTGGTAGGAGTTATCGAAGGTTGCTAGGAAAGCCGTGAGGTCTAATTAAACTTAAAACATCTTTGGTTTGTATTTATTCGTTTAACATAAACTTGTCAATTCACCTAGGACTGTTTACAAGCCTGATCAACTAGTAACTAGGCCTAGGCGATTAAAGTCATCTTTGTAGTAATAACTAATGTGAGGCTGCAGGGTAAAGTAGACAACCAGTTTGGAAGTAATCGGGTTGCTGGTCTCATTCAGCTGGGTTAAACAAATAATTAGGGTAGTGCCTCGAACGTACAGAGTGTCTCACCCTAGATGTATCTTTCCTTGTCTTAATGGGCCTTTGAGTATTGTTTATGACCGGCCGACTGTAAATGTAACCGGAGATAGATTTCTACCGGGACCCTTCTCTCTATTGATTCCTTATCTCTTTTAATTCTGTTTATTATTGCTTTCTTAGTCATTAATCAATCACTATCTCAAACCCCCCCCCCCCCCCCCTTGTTACTGTTTTGCTTGGTATTCTTAGTCATACACTGAAGTGAGCGTCTACCTCTAGTCCCTGAGTTCGACCCCGTTGCCACTATACGTAATTCTTTTGTGTGCATTAGCAGCAAGTTTTCTTTATTATTTTTTATGGTTTCGACAACCGATCAGCTAGTCTAGGCTTATTCGGTAAGCCTATCTATCCAATTTCTGCGCCAGTGTCAAACCTTCGAACTAGATCGTCAACTCAAGTGAGCCTAGACAACTAGGATCGTATCAGTAACTCCCCTACAACGACGCTAAAATTTGATGGTCGTCAACTCCGTAAAAAATAAATACAACTTCTACTAGACACAAAATTAATTGTAAATAGCAGTAAGAGGTTCGTCCACAGAGAAAAAGGATATGATTTTGTATGTGCTCGAAAAGACCAATTATAACACTTAGGTGAAATTATGGAGTTTTTGTTGAAATAAATAAAAAGTAATAAAAATAAAAAGATAGTAAATTCAATCGGAGAGTGTGTTCAAGAGTAGAAACAATCCCAGTAGAAGCTTAACAAGTCATGATTCGTGAGTAGCAATCATCGATGCAAAGATATTCTTCAATCTACAGAGTTACTATAGGACTCAGGTACGCTTAGAATCCCTACTTCCCTCCTATATCAAAACCACCTCAGGTACTCTTAGAGATGATTCTTAATCAACTAGCACCTTGCTAGTTAAAGGGTTTACTAAAATTGATTGGTTGGTGATTAGGGAAGACAACTCTTGACCTAGGATCCTCGGTTGTCAATCGGGTCTCACTAGCTTCTCAAGGTTAGTTGTCTACTTCGATCCTTTTGGCCCGTAAGTGGCCCAAGAACGGGCTGTCGTAGCAAAAAAGAAAGATTGTTGCTAAAATCATTTTAACCCTAGATTGGCCAAATCTAAAATAAAAAAGAAGTGCAATACAATTATATTAGAGATCAACTAAATGTAGATATAAAAGTTAATTAAGAACGATTAGATCTCATGCAAACTCAGAATCATGCTTTAACGCTTCTACTAAGAAAGATGAATTTTAGCTAGACATTCTCATGATTGTAGAAAACAAAAGATTTAATTGCATAAACTGAATCCCTCATTTTTGTGAAGAAAACGATGGGAGCAAACGAGTTTAAAACCAACTGAACTAAAACAGGATAGAAGGGAATGTCCTTTCTTGAAAACCCTAGGGAGACTTATATAGTTTTCCCCGGGGAATTATCATTAAAGAAAAAGAATTAAAAATAAATCCTAAATTAATTACTAATTGTATCTCAATCACTCTTCCTCTCCGATAAGAAATCTAACAGCTCAGGCCGAGAGAAAGTCAAAGCTCTAACACTCTAGGAGACAATCCAGCTGGTTCAACTCACGAGTCTTCTAAAATCTTTGTTTTTAAGTAGTGCGTGGAAACTGGGACTCTCTATCAGCCAAGAGGGATCTTCTAGGCCAAGACACCGACAAAGAAAGACTTATGCACAACTTTGTCCATTTTTCGCTCTTTTCTGTCCTTTTTTAATCTTTATTGCTTCAAGACTATTTTCTGCAAAATGTAGAGAAATTCAACTCTAATCAGTAGTATTACTATCTAAATTGAATAAAAATAGATAATAAAACCAGTCACAAAATGAGTTCAATCATACATACTAAATTCTAATGGTTTTACTAAATAAAAAAAATTAACATTAGTTATACCAAGTTTTTTTTTTTTTTTGTCGGATATATCCAAACTTTCTAACCCTTTCTAAAATAATTTTCTACCACTGCGCAACCACCCACCCACCCATGCGAAGTTTTTATCCCTCATCATTACTTTACCATCATCATCGTTTCTAATCCTGGTTGATCCTTAAAAACAATGGGAACCACCAAAATTCAACACCACTAATTCCAATTAAAAGAAAACATGTCTTAATAATTTTAATACTCCTCTCTTTCACTCCAACGTTTTCAACCGTAGTTGCATCATTCTCCACTTCTTAGTGTCGCTACACCCATTTCCTCCTTACTGTCGATTTTCCTCACTACCTCATTCCCTTCACCTCACTTGTCTCCACGAGAACCATCAAATCTTGCTCCCAACGTCTCCTCCCTCATCATTCTTCTCACCGCCGTCCGTTCCAACATTGTCAAATATAATCGAGTCGGCCCATTCGCTTAGAGGGCCGGGCTTGGGGCACAAAAAGGTTGGCCCCTCCGGATTCGTCTCAAATTTTACCGGGGTTTTGATAAATTAGGCTTGAGTCTGACCCGACTCATCCAATTAATAGGTCTACTTCTAAGACATTGACTAAAATTGTTTTTTGTTTACATCGAGTTGACTCATTAAAAGTAAAGTGGATTTAATGACTTGGTATTTGGCATCTTTGCGATTCTTGGATTAATAATAATTACTTGCTTATTCATAAAAAGAAAAAGAAAGAGTAAAGTTCTCAAAGGGATCAATCTAATTGTTGAGTTTTTTGCTACAAATAATAGTTAGCCCAATTAATTGTTACAAGGGGCCAAGGTTTACGTGAGTGGAGGACCTGATCGGGCCGGAGTCGATAGACCTGGTCTTATCAAATGCATCTAGTGCCAACACGCCATTTTTTGGGTACCCAATTGAAATCGTGTACGACATGATATATAAATCCTTAGATATGGAGTTTTCGTATAATTGGTATTTCCTTTGAGTTATACCTTATACATGATTTTCATCGGGTAAAAGCTATAAATCAACCTTAAACTTTAAAGCTTTAATTAATCGCATCCCTGATCTTTTATTTTATTTAATTACAATACTGGCCGTCGCCAATATTGTTTAATCACCCCCTACCATGACAGAAATCAGACGTGGCATCGTTGACTGACGTTATGTGCCACGTCAACCCCTGGAATGTTGCCACATCTGCAACCTGCCATGTCAGACTCCACGTGGCAGGGGTGTGATTAATCAAAACATTAAAGTTCAGGGTTGTAATTAAACAAAATAAAATATCAGGGTTGCGATTAATCAAAACATTAAAGTTCAAGGTTGTTTTATGTCTTTTTGCCATTTAGAAATCCTTATTGCATGATATTTTTTGTCTGGTTAATTGATTTATTATACTTATATGCTATATTATTCCCAAATAATGTCTCATTATGGTTAAAAAAATTATACTTATAAATTAAGGTATAAATAAAGTTTCGGAAAAAAAGTATAATTTTTTTAAACATAATGAAACATTATGTTTTTTATTCGGGAAAAAAGTTATAAAATTTAAATCTAGAATTGTAAATTAAATAAGAAGATGTACTCTATCTAACACGTAAAAAAAATATGAAAACTGAATTATGGACATAAACTACACAAAATACTAATTTAAAAAAAGAGGATAATCCAAAAAATAATTATGAGAAACCTAATTAATTAAAGCTTAGTTATATTTGGGAATAATATAGCATAAAAGTATAATAAATTAATTAACCAGACAAAAATGATCATGCAACAAGGATTTCTAAATGGCAAAAAGACATAAAACAACCCTGAATTTTAAAGTTTTAATTAATCGCAACCCTGATCTTTAATATTTTGATTAATCGCAACCCTGGCACGTGGAGTCTGACATGGCAGGTTGCAGACGTGGCGAGTTGACGTGGCACATAACGTCGATCAACGGTGCCACGCCTGATTTCTGTCATAGTAGGGGGGTGATTAAATAATACTGGCGACGACTAGGGTTATAATTAAACAAAATAAAAGATCAGGGTTGTGATTAATTAAAATTTTAAAGTTCAGGGTTGATTTATAGCTTTTACCCGATTTTTATCATAGTGGAACATTATTATTTGTCTTACCCGTGGACGTAGATGTCACTTCCAAACCATGTAAACTTCCGTCTCTCTTTCCTCTCTCTTTTATGTTCAACTTGCATGTTCTTTATCGTGTGGGTAATTGATTCAAGGTAAATTATATAGTATATTATTCACAACACACGAAACTGTTAGCCCAAGGGCAACTTACTCTTGTTTTGATGATTTTAGACACACAAACTAATTAGTATTACTAATGCAATTTGAAGTTAAAGTGTGTGTAGTTTGTGATCAAGCAAATAAGAAAAGAAGCAACAAATCAAGATATCACAAGCTAGAAGATCAAGTGTACATTAGAACTTCAATCATGTAAGTATGATTCAACTTAACACTTGATCAATGTTCATTAAATACCTCAAGAGTTTTTGAGTCAAAAGGTTTTAGCGAAAATGAATTTCGGAAAGGTTTTTTGCATTTTCGTCAGGCTTAAAACGCCATAGCGTTTGTGAAAACGCTATAGCGTTTTGCTACTGGAACGAAGGATTTCGTCCAGGAGCAAAACGCTATAGCGTTTCTCAAAACGCTATAGCGTTTTGAAAACGCCATAGCGTTTTGAGAAACGCCATAGCGTTTTGCCTCTGAAGTTACGAAATAACTTCAGTAGCAAAACGCTATAGCGTTATCCAAAACGCCATAGCGTTTTGCCCAACGGCTAGTTTTTCCCAACAGCTATTTTGTCCACTATAACGGGATTTTTGGCTCCATACTTTCTTGTCTGGATCATAACTGATCTAAAACCTATATATACTCATCCTAGATGAGTTAGAACATAACAAGAACATTTAGAACACAAGAAAGATTTTAGAAAGCTCTCATACTTTTCAAAAGACCAAAAAAATCTGAGTTTTTGCAAAACCTTCAACTTGACTCTTTGATAACACAAGCTTCACTCATCCGAATTTACTCTATCTTGTGTCCATATTTCAAGTAAGGTTTAAGCTTTCTTTTGAGGTATTTCTTGTTCATTTATTGGTGTTGATTATTGAATCATACATAGTTTATTTGTACACCAATTGTGTTGCTATTTAACATTCTCTTGTTAAAGTAAACTTGATTGTTATAGGTTGTGATTGAGCCCGGAAAAATCACATTGTAAGGTTGTTGGTGATCCCGTGAAAACCAAGTGAAAGGTTTATTGGTTGAGCCCGGAAAAACCAAGGTGTAAGGTTTGAGTTGAACCCGTAAAAACTCAAGGTAAATAACAAGGTGATCTTTGTTAGAAAATCCTAAGAGGAGGACTCTTAGGTAGTGGAGTACAATTCATTAAGGAATTGGAACCACTATACATACTTGTGTTTTTACATTCTAATTTCCGCACTCAAATTATTTACATTTGTGTTAGAATTTTTATTTCCTATTATTGCCTATTCACCCCCCCTCTAGGCCTCGTTCATCAATTGGTAGCGGAGCAAGGTACTTGTTTTGTAGGTTTAATCACCTCAAGTAAAAGATCAAATGGCTCAAGAGGGATTATATTGTGCTCTCAACCGTGCACCATTTCTTGATGGGAACAACTACTTACAATGGAAGATAAAGATGATAGCCTTCCTAGGTGGACAAGATCAAATCATGCTAGATTGCGTTTTACATGGATTTGTCACTCCCATGGAACCTCCGGCTGAAGATGGATCAACAAAACCTCTTCCTTTTGATAGGTGGCCAGCTGGATCGGTTTTAAGAAAACAAAGCGAAGACAAGGCAAGGTATGCTTTATTTTGCTCAATTTCTCAAAATGAATTTAACCGTGTTAGTGCTTGTAAATTGTCCAAGGATGTTTGGGATACTTTGGAGACAGCTCATGAAGGTACTCCTCAAGTGAGAAACATTAGACTCAACACACTCAAGCGTGAGTATGAATTGCTAGATATGAAGAGTGGTGAGACTATTTATGATTTAAGCACTAGGATTCAAAATATTTGCAATACTATGGGAACTCTTGGATGGACTCCTAGTGATGAGGAGATGGTAAGAAAACTTCTTAGTATTTTACCTAACTCTTGGAATGCCAAGACTTCTATTTTTGATGAGCTAGAAAAGAAACCTACCTATTCTCAACTTGTTGGCTCTCTTACGGCATTTGAGCACAAACTCAAAATGGGTGAACCGGAAGTACAAAAAGCCAAGAGCAACAATGTAGCATTTGTTAGCAAGGATCAAGGGAATGAAGAAAACATTGAGTCTTTGGCCGCTTTTGCTAGAAATTTCAGGAAATTTTGGCACAACAATGAGAAAAAGCAAAGGTATCAAGGTGAGCATTCTAACACTTCTAAATCCAAGTTTAAAAATGATAGTGTTGTTTGTTTTGGATGTGAAAAGCCAGGACATGTCAAGAGTGAATATCCCAACCTTGATAAGAAGAAAAAGTTTGAGAAAAGAGGTTCTAAGGATGGGAAAAATTCCCGTAGATATCCTAAGAGGGCTCTAAAAGCTACAACTTGGGATGATGATGAGAGTGAAGAAGAAAGCTCACAATCCCAATCGGAAGAAGAAGAAGAGATATCCAACATATGCTTCCTTGCAAATGAATGTGACTCTTCCGATGAAGAAACCGAATTCTCCCTCATGGCTAAGGAAGATAGCGACAATGATTCGGTTAGTGATAATGATTATTCTTTTGATGAATTGCAAAATGCTTTTAATGATCTTGGTACACAATTTCAAGATATGTGTAGGAAAAATGCAAAAATTGTTAAGGAACTAGATAACCTCAAAAATGACATTAGTGAGCTAGAAGAGCTAAACAAAGGGTTAACTAGTGAAAACAAATTACTTGAAGATGCATGTAATAAACTCAAAAATGAAAATGCTATGTGTGAAATGTGTGCAAATTCTAGTAAAGAAATAGCTCTTTTGAATGAAAAGATTAATGTTCTTGAAGCTACTTTAGCTAAATTTATGCAAAGTGCTAAAACTCAACAAGATTGTTTAAAGGATCAAAAGTTTAGAAGTGATAAGAGTGGTATTGGTTTTGATAATTCTACTAGCATAAGAAAGGCTAAAACTACTTTTGTTAAAACTAGAAATTATAACAATGCTAGTTCATCCAATCACTCACATGATAGACCTTTATACAAATGTAGCTATTGCAAGAGAAATGGTCATTTGTCTTATTTTTGCTATATTCGTAGAGATGATGTTTATGCAAAACAAATGTGGGCACAAAGAAGTGCATTTGCTAAGAAAGGACCCAAACAAGTTTGGGTTCCTAGAACTAACTAGTTTGTTTTGTAGATGTGCCGAAAACCCCATGCAAATAAATGGTACTTGGATAGCGGGTGTTCGAGGCACATGACGGGTGATAGGAAGAAATTCACCCATTTGAAGGAAGAAGATAGAGGAAATGTACGATTTGGAGATAACCTTAAACGTAAAGTTTCGGGCATCGGTAAAGTTGGTCATTCTCCTTCTATTGAACATGTTTTATTTGTGCATGGCTTGAAATTTAATTTATTGAGCATTAGTCAATTGTGTGATAAAGATTTAATTGTGATTTTTACTTCCACTCATTGTGAAGTAAGAAATGTTTTCACACGTGATTTAATTTTCATGGGTAATCGAGTTGGAAACATTTATATGGTTGATTTAAATGATATTCCTAACAATGATCATACATGCTTAAGTGCTTTCGTTGATAATTCATCTATTTGGCATAGAAGACTTGTGCATGTAGGTATGGAAAACATTGCAAAGCTTTCTAGGAAAGAGCTTGTGAGAGGCTTACCTAAGTTGAAGTTTGAGAAGGAAGGGTTGTGCAATGCATGTCAATATGGGAAGCAAATTAAGAGCTCCTTCAAACCTATCAAATCCGTTTCAACTTCAAGGCCATTGCAACTCCTACATCTTGACTTATTTGGCCCTATGAGGACGGTAAGTGTTGGAGGTAAGAGTTATGTTTTTGTCATTGTGGATGATTTTTCTAGATTTACTTGGGTTATCTTCTTGGCTCATAAGAATGATGCATGTGAAAGATTTAAACAACTTTGCAAACGTATTCAAAATGAACAAGGTTCCAAAATTTTGAGAATTAAAAGTGATCATGGTGGTGAATTTGAAAATGGCATGTTTCAAGATTTTTGCAATGAAAATGGTATTTTTCATAATTTTTCATGTCCTCGCACTCCTCAACAAAATGGGGTAGTTGAGAGGAAAAATAGAACATTGCAAGAAACGGCTAGAACTCTTTTAAATGAGCATAATACACCAAAACGTTTTTGGGCCGAAGCCGTTGCAACCGCATGTCATGTTTTAAATCGTGTTCTAATTCGACCATTGCTTAATAAAACTCCTTTCGAATTATGGCATGATAAGAAACCCACCATTGCATACTTTAGAGTCTTTGGATGTAAATGTTTTATTCTTAACATCAAAGATAATTTGGGTAAATTTGATGCAAAGTCGGATGAAGGCACTTTTCTTGGCTATTCTACTACTAGCAAAGCATATAGAGTTTATAATAAGAGAACTCTAGTTGTAGAAGAATCCATGCATATTGCTTTTGATGAATCTAATCCTTTTGAAAGTGTGAAAGAGATAAATAGTGATGTAGAAGAAGTTTTTTGGAAGCTCTCAAGCCAATCCTCCTTCACTAGATACTCTAGAAATTCAAGAGGAGAAAGAGCCGGAAGAAGAGGTGCTTGAGGACACAGATGTTAACGTGAATCAAAATGGTCAAGGCCCCTCCCATTCCAAATCTTGGAAAATCATGGAAGCTCATCCACAAGAGCAAATCATAGGTAATATCCGAAGCAAAGGTATTGCCACTCGCTCTTCTTTTAGAAATTTGAATGATCATCATGCATTTGTTTCTCAATTTGAACCTAAGAAATTTGATGATGCCTCACATGATGAATATTGGATGATTGCCATGCAAGAGGAACTAAATCAATTTGAGCGAAATTGTGTTTGGAAATTAGTTCCTAGGCCTAGCAACCATACTATCATTGGCACCAAGTGGGTTTTTCGAAACAAACTTGATGAATCGGGAAATGTTATTAGGAATAAAGCTAGATTGGTAGCCCAAGGGTACAACCAACAAGAAGGAATTGATTTTGATGAAACATTTGCCCCCGTTGCTAGACTTGAATCCATTCGCATGTTATTAGCATTTGCATGTTTTAAAAACATTAGCTTATTTCAAATGGATGTTAAAAGTGCATTTTTGAATGGTTATATCATGGAAGAAGTGTATGTCAAACAACCTCCCGGTTTTGAAGATCCTAAATTTCCTAACCATGTTTTTAAATTGGAAAAGGCTTTATATGGTCTTAAGCAAGCTCCTAGAGCTTGGTATGATCGTTTGAGTCAATTTTTATTGAACAATGGTTTTAAAATGGGAAAAATTGACTCTACACTCTTTACTAAACATGATGGTAATCATATGTTAATTGTGCAAATTTATGTTGATGATATCATATTTGGTGCTACTAACGATTCTTTGTGCAAGGAGTTTGAGAAATGTATGCATAGTGAGTTCGAAATGAGTATGATGGGAGAATTGACATTTTTCCTTGGACTCCAAATTCGACAATCTAAGGAAGGAATATTTCTCAATCAAGCAAAATACATCAAGGATCTCTTAATCAAATATGGATATAAAGATGTCAAGGAGAGTCCTATTCCCCTTAGTCCAACCGTCAACCTCGACAAAGATGAAGATGGTAAAGATGTAGATATTACTCTATATCGAGGTATGATTGGAAGTCTTCTGTATTTAACGGCAAGTAGACCGGATATAATGTTTAGTGTTTGTCTATTTGCTCGTTTTCAATCTTGTCCTAAAGAATCTCACTTGCTTGCTTTGAAAAGAATTTTCAAATATTTGAAAGGTACTTCTAAATTAGGTCTTTGGTACCCTAAAGGGTCTAGCATTGAGTTAATTGGCTATACCGATTCAGATTTTGCTGGTTCTAAAACGGATAGGAAAAGCACTAGTGGTTCATGTCAATTTTTAGGACAATGCATGGTTTCTTGGTCAAGTAAGAAACAAAATTCGGTAGCTATTTCTACTACGGAAGCTGAATATATTGCTGCCGGATCTTGTGTATCTCAAATTTTATGGATGAAACAAACCTTAGAAGATTTTGATCTTAAGTTTTGTAAAATTCCTGTTTTTTGTGATAATCTAAGTGCTATCCAATTGACCAAGAATCCTATTTGCCACTCACGAACCAAGCATATTGATATAAAACATCATTTTATTCGTGATCATTTGGCAAAAGGAGACATTGTGCTTGAATT
Organism: Viola odorata; assembly: GCA_963691705.1. NCBI lineage: Eukaryota > Viridiplantae > Streptophyta > Magnoliopsida > Malpighiales > Violaceae > Viola > Viola odorata. The sequence goes on along the minus strand of OY829543.1, from coordinate 32,703,706 downwards.
TGTTGGTACTAACAAACAACTTGCAGACATTTTTACCAAAGCTCTTGCCAAAGAACGGTTTGTGGAACTAAGGCATGAAATTGGTATTTGCAACCCTTTTGAGTAAGTCTTTTGCTATTTGCATTCATTTGGTATGTTTGGATTTTAATCTTTGCTTGCTCCTTTCTTTACTCCTTATTTGATCTTTTGGACCTCCTATTTTTTTACCCTTTTTGTTAATGACAAAGGGGGAGAATAAGAGGGAGAGTGAGTTAAGGGGAAGATATTTATCTATTGGTAATGAAGCTCACATCAAAGGGGAGAATGGTAAGATTTAGGGGGAGCAAAACTTTTAATCTTTGCTATGCTCTATGTGCAACTAATGTTTTATGTAGGGGGAGCATTCCTTTGGCAAAGATAGGAGATGTAAGTTTTCTCCATTTGACTTCAACTTCAATTGCTAGTTCAATTATGATTTATAATTAGCTTGTGGTTGTCATCATCAAAAAGGGGGAGATTGTTAGCCCAAGGGCAACTTACTCTTGTTTTGATGATTTTAGACACACAAACTAATTAGTATTACTAATGCAATTTGAAGTTAAAGTGTGTGTAGTTTGTGATCAAGCAAATAAGAAAAGAAGCAACAAATCAAGATATCACAAGCTAGAAGATCAAGTGTACATTAGAACTTCAATCATGTAAGTATGATTCAACTTAACACTTGATCAATGTTCATTAAATACCTCAAGAGTTTTTGAGTCAAAAGGTTTTAGCGAAAATGAATTTCGGAAAGGTTTTTTGCATTTTCGTCAGGCTTAAAACGCCATAGCGTTTGTGAAAACGCTATAGCGTTTTGCTACTGGAACGAAGGATTTCGTCCAGGAGCAAAACGCTATAGCGTTTCTCAAAACGCTATAGCGTTTTGAAAACGCCATAGCGTTTTGAGAAACGCCATAGCGTTTTGCCTCTGAAGTTACGAAATAACTTCAGTAGCAAAACGCTATAGCGTTATCCAAAACGCCATAGCGTTTTGCCCAACGGCTAGTTTTTCCCAACAGCTATTTTGTCCACTATAACGGGATTTTTGGCTCCATACTTTCTTGTCTGGATCATAACTGATCTAAAACCTATATATACTCATCCTAGATGAGTTAGAACATAACAAGAACATTTAGAACACAAGAAAGATTTTAGAAAGCTCTCATACTTTTCAAAAGACCAAAAAAATCTGAGTTTTTGCAAAACCTTCAACTTGACTCTTTGATAACACAAGCTTCACTCATCCGAATTTACTCTATCTTGTGTCCATATTTCAAGTAAGGTTTAAGCTTTCTTTTGAGGTATTTCTTGTTCATTTATTGGTGTTGATTATTGAATCATACATAGTTTATTTGTACACCAATTGTGTTGCTATTTAACATTCTCTTGTTAAAGTAAACTTGATTGTTATAGGTTGTGATTGAGCCCGGAAAAATCACATTGTAAGGTTGTTGGTGATCCCGTGAAAACCAAGTGAAAGGTTTATTGGTTGAGCCCGGAAAAACCAAGGTGTAAGGTTTGAGTTGAACCCGTAAAAACTCAAGTTAAATAACAAGGTGATCTTTGTTAGAAAATCCTAAGAGGAGGACTCTTAGGTAGTGGAGTACAATTCATTAAGGAATTGGAACCACTATACATACTTGTGTTTTTACATTCTAATTTCCGCACTCAAATTATTTACATTTGTGTTAGAATTTTTATTTCCTATTATTGCCTATTCACCCCCCCTCTAGGCCTCGTTCATCAGAAACATGCTATCTGAGACTTCGAATGGTTGTCCCATGTGCAGCAGCTGGCCTGAGGATGTTACCCACCTTTTCCTGCGCTGCGAGATAGCCAGAAGAGTTTGGGATTTCATCATGCGGTGGCTGGGGGTTAGATGGTGCCAACCTCAAAATCTGGCGGCCTTATGGAGGATGTGGGGGAGGTGTCTGCTTTGCCACGACAAAAATGTAGGGAGATCATGGACCACTTTATTCTATGTTGTCATTTGGACATTGTGAAAATCTTGTAACGCGGTGGTCTTTCATCATGTAGAATACAACGAATCGAGGTGTGTGAACATGATATATTCCTGTTGACACTGGTGGCTGAAGAGTCAGGATCGCTCTTTCGCGTACAACATGACAGACATGCTGCAGTTGCCGGCGTGGCTCCTTTCGTGGCGTGCTGAGGACATTTGAGCTTCCTTTTGTTTGCTTGGCTAGCTGATAGCTGTCAGTTTATGTTTTCAGTTTCATTTTCTTTGGTTTTTTGATGTTGTCGGTGTAAGTCTGCAGTTAAGTCTGCAGCTTTGCAGCGGCTGTATGTCTGTTCTTGGTCATGTTCTTCATGACGTTTTATTTCAATAAAATTCTTCTACTTATTAAAAAAATAAAAATAAATAAAACACACAATTTGGTGCTCGATAGAGGCCAAAGTTTATTTAATTGTCTTGGCTTTGAACAAACCATTGGGGAACAAATGGCACATGATGCATGGAATTTACTTGGAAATTTTACAAAAGATCAAATGACATATTCGTATAATTTCACATTGTATATGTCGGTTCCCATTTCTGATAAGCGAGTGAGGGACATTATTGGATGCTTGTGTTCTGACTTTAGGGGGCGTTGTTTCAGTCTTAGGATGCATCTCTTTCAGTATCTTTAAGATGTCTCGTTAAGGAGAGGTGAGACATATCACATGTTTTAAGAAAGGCTTAATTAGACAACATTAACAAGAATTGATAATGCCAAGAAAAGGATAAAAAATAATAATAAAAAAGTATAATGATAGAATCAGTTTGTCTTTAGTCAATTTTGGAAGCTGTAATGTTGTGCTTAGGTACATTAGAACAATTCCAAGGCATCGATATTACAGTTTGTCTGAATAGCGAGACATGGATTATGGCAGTAGCAAATTGCAATCACATGATGAATGAAAACAAAAGTTAGATGCTAGTAATACGGATAGTGTTCCAAATCAATCCAAATCCATTTTGCAAGATCTTTTTTTCTTTCCTGGATGAGTTTAGTACCATTTCATCATTAATATTGTAATTAGTTTTGTTAAGAAAATGCAAACACAAGTTAAGAGATGTATATATATGTTGGGAGATCGAATTGCCCCTTTAAAATCCTACCGTGCTATATTAATGAAATTAGTTTTTAGATTGAAAAAAAAATGAAAAAAAAAAGTGTGGAATATCTTATTTTTTATAAACGTTTTGTTAATTATGTGTAATGCAAGTAACAAACTTAAACATATAGCCACATCATTTATTTATTTATATATATATATATATATATATATATATATATATATATAGTTAATATTGAAAGTTATTATTGAAATAGAAATAAAATATAACCTAAGATACTAAGATTAATCAGTACTGATGTGAGGTCAGGGGATGGATCTCTTAAGTCGTCATGATTTTGAAATCCTTGTAAACTGATAAGATAAAAATAAAATGTTTAATATACTGAATGTTTAATGTTTAATGTTTAATGTTTGATGTTTAATATATATCAGAATAAGCAACACACCAAATGTTTAATGTTTTTTCAAAATAATTATTTTAACTATAATCTCTTCTTTTTTTTTTGTCTCATTTAGTTTTAGACGTTTTTTTCATGTGTTGATTTTTTGACCCTCACCGTGACAATAATCTTTAAAAGAAATAAACTCTGTTAACTTTAAATATTTTTGCTGACCTAACGTGTTATATCAGATGCCACATCAGATTTATAAAAAAATATTAAAATTTAGCAAGAAATAAGTAAAAATTCAGAAGAAAAAAAATTACATAATTTTTTTTCTAAAATTTTGAAAAAAAATCAAGATAATAAAAATTATATTATTTAATATATTTATAAAAGAATTAAACAAAAATGAAACAAAACCCAAAACAATTCTAAAAAATATTTAATTTTTTTCAAAATATCTTACCGGCATATTTAAATTTCAAAAAAATAGAAAATTTATAAACTTAAATTTATATAAAAAAATTAAAACTTTTAGAATTAAAACAATCATTTTAGTAAACGTTCATGATCGACTAGTATATTAAACCAATAAATATCAATCATCTCTTACTAAATAAATTAGTATAAATATATTAGTATTAAGGAGTTATAATCTCTATTATTTTTCTCCGCAGAACATCATCGCAAGACTACCTTTCAAAACTGTGGTGGTGATTTGTCTCAATGCAAACAAAACACAAGAAAAGAAAAGAAGAACGGCGCTGACGTCTCAATGCATCACTTTGGGCTTGGGCATCTGAATTGTCCAAATTCAGCAAATTGGAACACACCACATGGCTGATGGCTCCGGTTGTACTGTATAATTAGTTTGTAGTGCATCAAGCGTTCTAATTAAGTGTGGACGAGTCTTTTTAGAATTTAACGTACCACTAACCTAAGTTTATAGTATTTTTAAAATTTTAAATTTTAAAATTGCCTATATCGTAACTTTTTTATTGGCTTAAATGCACACTTAATTGGTACAAATGTGCTGTATAATTACTCGGTAAGGTATATATATTAAATTTAATTATCCAGTTTAATTTCGCCAACTGTGTAATTAAACTGCATGTGGTCGTGAGTGTTTTATTTTTATTTTTTGCCTATAATATTTTGGGGTCAATTTCACGACTTTGACTTCATAAACAATGCAACAAATAAAGGCAACAGCAACGTGACATTAAAAGAAAACCATGTGCTCTCTATATATAGATACTACATCTCATTTACATCAACGATCGATCAATTCATATGCGTATTTTACCCATGCGCGCAACTTATTTATCATTTAGCAATAACATGGATCTTTTATCCTTTTGCCTATTCTTTTGTATATATATGACAAATTATAATTTTTGCGTGCAGTAATTCATTTACGTGTAAAAGATGTCATTGTTGTATAAAAAAATAATACATAAATTTAAAGAGAGCGAGGCGGACACAAAATTTATGAGATATATGGTTGGTCAACAAAGATTATGTATGGCATGGGATTGGGTGTGGGTGTGGGTGTGTGGTGTTGGGTCAAGCAGCGGTCAGTTCATTGCATGTCAAAATTTTGCTTAAATTCTGCCCATTCTTACATCTCTTTTCTGTTATGATATGTTATGTGTTCACCTTTTGGTCATTATATTAATGGTTAACTATTCAGAATTTTCAATTGAGTATATAAGATTTAAAAAATAGTAAAGTTTTCGTTCATAAATTTTACATAATTTTTAGGACGATTTAAATTTAAAATCTCTATTTAAATTACAACAATTTTATCAATTGAAATGTATTTTGTGGATTTTAATATCATCCAATGTTACATTGTCATGTGACTGCTTTTTGGCTTTATTCATATTTGCAGTATTAAATATTGCAACATTAAGATCATATGTTCTTTTTTTATATTTTTTTCCCAAGAAAACAAAAAGACTAGGAAATTAGAGGGGGGGCTATGTTTGGAGTTACGGATAAAATCATAAAACTTGAGTCTTCAACCCATTGGCAGTCCATTCCCATATGTTGCAATGCCCGTGCCTTGAGCTGAGCCTTGAAAATGATAGGGAGCTTCATTTTTCTTTCTTTCTAATTTTTAAAATCAAAGAGTTTTAAAAAGAAATTAAAGGATATAAATGTTAAATTCATAATATTTAATTCTCAAATTTTACTAATATTTAGCTGACTTATAACGCAAGAAGCATAAGGAATATTGAGTCTTTTTTATATATACCTGTGGAATCAATGTCACTGAAAAAGATAAAAAGCAATTAGTCCTCAATTCAAAATGTACTCTATTTATACAAAAATTATCAAAATGTGTTCCTTAGTATCTACTTCATCTTTCCTAAAAAAAATAATTCCAATTCACTTTCACAACAATTAAGATAATAATTAATTGTTGCTTTTAATGTGTTTCTAATCAATTGTTTTCAATTTTTTTATTAACTACTCTGATTTTAATTCCCCAAATTATACATTGAAAATGATAAAAATGATATTTTTTAAGGATAAAAAAAGTGATCCGGATTTCATACTTTTAAGGACAGACAGAGTATTTTATTATGGTTTGTTTTTAGTTTACCCCTTTATGTTATTAATTAAGTATCTTTTATGTGATATGAATTTAATTTTAGTGAGAAATAATTACCAGATACATTAATTATGTGTATATATCATATGTTTTGTCCGCTTTTATTTATTGGAATAAATTAGCAAATGTAAGACAATTTAAATTTTTAAAAAAAAAGTTAAAGTAGATCCCATTAAATTATGTATTTACATACTGATAGTGAGAGAACCACGTGAAACATACACGCGATATATCAAATAAAGCTCTTTTTGAATTTTGAATTTTAAAATAGTAAATTATATGAAATTAGTTCTATTTATGGATGTATAATTTGAAAAGGTATATATCAAACTACAAGAAGTAAATAATTTGAATTATGTTTTAACATCCCTATTTTTTTTTTTGTAGTTTCCGGAAAACTTAAAATGTGTAAAACTAAAAAAGTGTAAACCATTTTTAGGTACTAGGTAGCATCCAGGCTCCAGCGCATCACTTGTTCCAAGTTCCAATTTCCGACTTCATTTCACGTTCACAAGAATGAACTAGAGCAGAAAATCTCGCCGGGAAATATGTTCAAAATACTGCCATGCCATCACATCACATCACGTTTTTATGCTACAATGAACAATTAATTATATAAAATTACATACTAACTAAGCTATGATAGGTATAACTAGTTCGGATACTCTCATTAATTTACATATTAACTAAGCTATCATTAATTAATTCGATTATTTTTTCTTTCTTTCTGCGCTCTCTAATCTTAAAAGTAGTGACTCAGACAAGTTCTTTGTCACTTAACTCAAAGGCTTCCATTTTCACTGTATGTGATACACATTAAGTGCTATTTTTTTGTTTTTGTCACGCAAAAATCCATTATCATTGTATTCGAAACCTTTGAACCCCAAAAATTAAAATTCAAAGATCAGTAATTATACTTGACCAATTTAGGACATAAATCAAAGCAAAAATATAAACACGATCACTTTTCATTTATGTAAATAAGTATTTTTTAATTTATTTCTAATCAATTTACATAAATATTTTTTGATAAGCAAAGTGCCAATATTGGTTAAAGGTAAAACTTGTTTGGGCAAACTCAAAACTCATTGACCCCGGTAAACTAATTAGGTCTGTAGCTCACAACACAAGTCACTATTTATTAAAAATTAAAGAAATCCTACTATTTAATATTTACCCTCAATCCGTCAGGCATTCTTTTTTAGTTGAATGAATTAATAATTAGTCTTTTACATTATAACTGAATCAACATCAAATATTTTCTCCAGATGGAAAACTAAGCGAAACTTATAAACTATATATACAGATTACATGATCCGTCAGGAATTTTCTTTTAAAGATGTAAATATCATACGACTCATTTCTTTTTGTTGGTTAAATCTAAATACCCTACTGTAATGGATGATATCCATGATCCGTGAGATACAGCAATTACGAGACGACATTTGGCGTAGCATCTGTCCAAAAGAGCATGTGTGTGTTTATTTTAATCCTCCATCTGGTCAACAATGTCATGCACCTCCCTCCCTCCCTCCGATAGTAGCCACTAGCTATTACTATTAACATCAATTATTATATAGTAATTGATTGGTTGTTTTATAGATGATACAAATATTAATAAAAATTCAAATTTAGATTGAATTTCACATCATTTAGAAAAAACTTACATACATATTAAGGTTGGTAGTCTGTTGTTGTTAGGATTGATAGTTATAAATTAAAAAAAATTAAATTTTAAATTTTAAAATAATTATGATAGAATAAACCTAAAAAAATTCCTTCCCCTATAACCACTTCATTAATTTAAATACATAATTAAAATACGGTATATAATTTCTCAATTATTTGCCACTGGATTCGCAACTTTATTTTCGTAACTCCAATTCTACCAAAACTCAAACTGACGTCACGGGTTTGTCCATCAAAACAACCTAACTTGCATATATAGTAGTATGAGACTAGTCATTAATTAGATTACAATTCTAATTAATTAAAAATAATTTTTTTTTAGAGTTATAAGTTATAACATCACTAAAATATTATTTAATTGTTAAAATATTTATCCTTATATATAAATGTTTGTTCTTAAACCAACCTTGATTTGTAAGGCTCTTTGACTTACTAGGCAGCTAGCGAGCTACTACACTATATATAGCATAGAATGTTGTACTTGTACCTATGCCATTCTTGGAGAAAGACTATTTAAATAATGACCCCAATTGGTATTTTTCTTTTAAAAGCATCCCATTTGAAAGCTTGCAATTGAATGTGAAATTGACATACACATTATACACCACTATTCACTATATATTGAAAAATTAGTTTCTCAAATATACACCTTAATTACACAAGATTTAAGGGGTGATCTTTTTATTCACTCTTGCGCTCCAAGTTTACTTTTATCATACACTATATAAATTCATTATCTTCTACTATATGAGAGAATAATTTTTTTTATATTATCGTTCGCGCGTGAAAAAAGAAACTTTTCAACGAGTTAGAAAAGAAAATTTCGTCAATAATTTTCATAGGAAATAGTCTGTCGAAAATTTTCATTGGTTAAGGACAATTTTTGTAGTGTCATTAGTGTGAATGTTTTGATTTATAAGATTAATTTCAGTTGATTTTTGTAATTTTAAGATCTGTATCATTGTACGATGATATTATTTCAGGCCATCACCACAATGCTTCGTTACTCGATCACTATCAATGTAACTAGTAGTTACTACTAGATAAAATGTTGACATGAAAGAAATTATTTTTAGAGAAAAGGATTAAATTGATTGATTAGTTTGGAATAATTGAGATGGACAAGGGGGGAATGAGATAACGTGGGATTGCTGTGGGGAGGCTGACACAAAGAGGGCCGCGTCGTTGGGAGATAAACAGGCAACATTTCTCATTACCCACTTCAACCCAAACCCCAGCATCCAGACATACAAGAGAAGGACAGCATGGCACATCTCTCTCCTCTTCTCTCTTTTCTCCTAGAAGAATTTTAATCTTTCTTTAAAAAAAAATTTATTTTAACAAGCAATTAAATTATTTCCGCCCATCCCTTCAAAAATAAAAAATATCCTATTTAATATTAATATTTATAATCTATGAGCATGTTGATCAATTGATAATGAATTGTTCTAACATAATTAGAGATATCTACTGGTTAAGTTCTAAATAAGTAATCACGTGAATTTTTTCATCTTTAGAGTTTTGCCCACCACGAATCTAAAATAATTGTACACCGGATGGTTTTCAAATATATACTCACTATGTCTATTTTTAATTGACATTTTGGATCATAATTCTTGATCTGTAACGTTTTGCACCATCCTAATGTAAGCTCGCTCAACTTTACTTTTGTGCTCCTAATTCATGTACAAAGGTGTCAGTGTTGGGTAAGATGAAAGTAAGAAAGAGTCATTTGAGTTGTGTTTGTAGGCACACTAAGAGCCAGTCTGTTTGGATGGTGGACCAGTAATTATGTAAAAATTAGTCCAACAAAAGGGTTGTTTGAGAAGAAAATAATTGCCTAAGTTCTTATATTTTAGAAATTTCAGTTATTTATATGGAGAGGAGTATTTTTTTTAATGTATATTTGAAAGCCTCCATGCACTAGTTGTCTTCGTCAACCCCAACACTACTCTTCTCCTCTCCCCATTTCTTTATATAATCTCCCCTCACCGTCTTCTTTGTGTTGTTATTCATTTGAGCTCATAATAATTCAACCTTATCTCCCCCTCTCCATATTAAACTGTCTCATTTTAAAAACATATATAAGATAATTAAAAATAAAAATAAAAACCCTCCCTCTCTAGCTGTTTTTTACTCCACACACACAGACTACCCCATATCTTTCTTTTTATTTGATAACTTAGTTTAATTTCATTATCTGACAAGTCACTTTTGCCATTTGTCTCTACTACTACTAAAGAGCAGCTTAATTCCCCATAACTTCAATTTGCGTACTCCCACTTTGCTGACACATTATAAGTACTAGTACTCTCTTTCTGATAGCTCTTTAAGTTGCAAAAAATATTAATAATGTCAAGCAGAAGATCTCGTTCCAGCAGGCAACAGTCAGGTGCTTCGAGGATCTCTGATGATCAGATCACCGATCTCGTCTCCAAATTGCAACAACTCATCCCTGAGATTCGCAACAGCCGCCGCCGCTCCGATAAGGTTAATTATTCTTCCTCTCTTTTTTTATCTAATTTATCCATTTTCCATTTTATGGAAGAAAAGAATTCAATCAGTTGTTTTTGTAATTAATATTTGGAAGAGAAACAATACTCTTTCATTGTTGTGTGGTTTTCATTGATTTTAAGAGATAAAGTGTCGTCTGTCGTCGTCGTGGTTGTGGAAATTCTCACAGCCTTATTTAAGTTTTGTATCTACTACAAGTTGAGGTGTGGGACTACGTTGTTCCCTAGCAATTTAAGTCCCTCCCCTCCCCAGGCCCTCATCCCTTCTCAGATATAGATACAGATTTAATGCAGACAGTGAGTGAACGAGAGAGACTCACAAAAATGCCACCATACTAATCTAATCTCATAATACTATATATTCTTTAAAACCGGGAAAAAATTCAGTTCTTCTGTATGAGTCGCCTAACTTAATTACATTAATACATACTATAATTTTCTTTTCTTTTTTTAGTATTTTCTCTTATCATTTTCAGTTAAAAGACTAAGCATTGCCGCCTTAAAAGTTTGATTCATCTATAATTTAGCTTGCATTAAGATATTTAATTTAATACTACTAATTATTGGGTTCAATTTCAATCTCACTTATTTATTTTCTTAAGAGTTTCCAATTAAAGCTAATAATTATTTTTTGATTGTTTTGAGACAGGTGTCGGCTTCAAACGTGCTGCAGGAGACTTGCAACTACATTAGAAATTTGCACAGAGAGGTGGATGATCTTAGCGATCGGTTAGCTCAACTTTTGGCCTCAACAGATTCCAACAGCGCTCAGGCTGCCATCATTAGGAGTTTGCTCATGTAACTCCATCTACCTCCTCCAAGAGACTACTCCGCTCCGGTGCCGGCGCCGGCTCGGCTATATATAGACTTAAATTTCCCTTTAAATCAATTTTTGTTTTCAATTCTTCTTCTTCTTCTCCTACGTATCCTAATTATGGTTTTTGGTCACTAGGCCAAAACAGTATTACAAGGTGGGTTTTAGATAGTTATCGTCGTCATTATTATTATTATTACAAGATGGGCTTGTTTCTTCCATTGTTTGTGATAATAATAATATCCTTTCCTCAATTCTCCTCTTGTAGTAATTATTATTATTATTTAGTCAATTAACCCCTTGTAATAAAAGAACCGGCCCCTATTTTGTTTTCAATTTTTTTTCGTGTTAGTCTTTAATTAATTAAATGACCAACATTTTCAATTTGATTCCTAAAATAACAATGAGTGCGACGAACACAGTTCTATATATGGAAACATATTGTACTATTCTTTGTTTTTTCAAAATATGGGGGCTGGCTGTGACAAAAAAAAAGGTATGTGGGGATCGGCTGCTCTAAGGACCACTGTATGCGTAATTTAATTAACAAAATTATTTATCACTTCAGTTTTTAGTCGATTAACCGAATATAAACAATGAATATATAAATATACTCCTTCCGGTCATTTTTAATTAATATTTTGAAAATATATATGACAATATATTTAAGGCAGCAATTTCAAAATACATTTGTTGCATTCATGGTCGTACCAGACCCTACCAATCTTACCAACCTACAGGACCTTATTATCCTCCGTTTTTATTTGTGCTTAAATCTTACCATCTTAAGTTGTTGAGTAAACTTTAATTTATTTATTCTAAAGGGTTAAATAATTTGGATAAAAATTATGAGTTAAAAATGACTAAAATAAATACTTATAATTTTTTTAAAAATAGTTTAATAGTTTAATTTATTTTATCTTATAATAGAACAGAAATTCATGAGGACCCGAGCGGACCCGAATGGTCAATTTTTGAATCTGACATTAGATTACACGTGACTTCACCCCACATCCTCATTTTTTTATTTCAGGGAGTAATATATATTTAAGAATGAATCTGCAGGGATGACAAATGAACCCGTGATATTAATGTTTGCACTTTGCATTTTCTAGCGTTAACGACGTTTTAACTAGGGGTGGCAATATGGACACTTGTTCATATAACCTGTTCGTCTGTCCAAATTTAGACGGGATATGAACAATATTTTTTGTTCTATTTAATAAATGGATTGGGTCAGACCCGTCCAACTATATATATGGACAGACGGGACAAATCCGATGGGTTCTCGTATGTCCGTTTATTATTTAATTTTTCAAAACAAATATTTTTTCAAAAAAATTATTATTTTTCAAAAACAATATTATTTTAAAAAATATATATTTTTCAAAAAAATTACTCTTATTTTTCAAAAAAAATAAATTTTCAAAAAAAATAAGTTTTCAAAACAAAATTATTTTTCAAAAAAAAATTCCAGTTTCAGAAAAAAATTATTGTTGGACGGGAACCTGTTCAAACCCGGCTAATTAAGTTGGACGGGTCTGGCCCGCCCGTTTATTAAATGGACTTGGACAAGTCTGTCCAGTTTATTTATTGGACAAATGAGATTGATCCATGGACGTCCATCCGTCCCATATTGCCACCCCTAGTTTTACCCCCTTTTAATGTTTTATTGTTTAATTATTTTATATATTAATTGTTCGTTTAATTACTTTTTCATATTTGTGTTTTTAAAAAAAATTATCTCACTATTATGACAAAAAACTTATATGACATATTACATCATTAATTATTGTCATGACTATATTCCATGTAAACACATATAATAATATGATACATATGTTATCATTTATCTTCAAATGGTGATATGACATATCATGCCACGTGATTATGATATGATGATGTGGCACTTGATAAGTGACATTTTAGTATTGATATAATATTTTTTTGAAGAAAAAATTAGTGATGTCATCGTTCAGTTACGAGGATAATTAAATAAGAAAAACACAAGTATAAAAGAGTAATTAAACAAATAATTACTAACAATATGTAATTAAATGTTAATAATAACACCATTAGTAATGACATATAACAAGAAAATTGAATTAGCAACGTTGTTTGACAAAGTTACATAATATTTTATTTACACTTTGTCATAAAAAATTAACGAACTAAGACATTTAGTAACTAGCCGTAGCAAAAACAACTGTCTAATAAATTTAATAATGTTCTGTAACTAATTATTGTCGCAAGATGTTCCAACATTTTACTCAATTTGGAGGGAATAAATATTTTGCTCTAAGAAAATATTTGTTGTGATAAATTATTGCAAAAAAAAAAGTATTCAGTAATGATGTGTGAAAAAAATAAGAATATCATGAAAACAATAGCAATAACACGTAACTTAAAATTAAATAATAATTATACAAGACACACGTAACAACTAGGGTTGATCATCGGTTTTCAAGAACCGAATAACAGAAATTTCGAAACCGAATATCTATTATTTGAGCAACAAATTTCGGAATGTAATCAAAATTTCGATCAACAGCCCTAGTAACAACCAAATTGTTTGAGCAATAAATCATGAAAAAAAATTAAACTAGTTATATCTATAAATTATCTAAAAAAACTTTAGAAAAATAGGAACTTTTTAAATTAAATAAAACTTTAAAAATAAAGAAAAAAAGTGTGACAAAGAACTTTTAAAAACTATAAAAATAGGAAAAGTTTTACATTTGAAAAACTATGCAAATAAACGAAAAGATTTTTTTTTTTTAATCACATTTTTTTTCTTATGGGCACACCATTACAGGCATATGAAGTTAGATAGAGGCAGTCAAGGAAGCATTGTTAAATTTAAAGTGGCCTTGGGTGTAACTAAAGCTCTCGAGATCAAACGATTTGTGGTTTCAAAACTAGGTGAGGGTTGTGAAATTACTTTTAAGTATGAGCGCTTACCATCCTTTTGTTTATTTTGTGGAATTATAGGTCATGAAGATAAAGAATAAGAGTCAAAATATGAAATTGAGCTGAAAAAGGGTCCACAAGCTAATCCCTAATCAAAATCATCGATAAGGTCTGAACAACAAGGGTGACTTATCGAGACGCCACCGCCGAGAACACTAAGTACTGAGTACACCTTCTTCGGAAAAGGTGATGACCAAGGTCGCCGATCTCACCGTGAAATAGACCCGTAAAGAAGTTGATACCCGTTCAAAATCCCAAAAGGAAAGTCCGGCTTTCACCTACTCATCCACACACAAATCCAACCCATAAACAGAAGAGGTGATTAAGGAGAAAATTACGGCAACAATAGTCACAATTAGCCCTCGCGGATCTGAAGAATCTGCAATCAAAATAGGAAATAAAATTGACGAAATATAGGGAAATCAAAGTAATTCAACTATCAAGGATTCAGTCAACCCAACAGCCTCAATTGCCCCTCTTAGATTTGAAGGAATCAGCAACAAATTTGGAAACAAAATGAACATGATTCAAGCAAAAAGCAGTTCAAAAGACAAAGATTCAGCAACAACAACGGTTATAAACCGGGGAGCTCGCCTTTTTATTTCACTCTTGTGACGAGGATCATCGGGTAACTTCCCATAATGTAGTAAATTAATAAGTGGTTGCTAACTTGAAATCTGATTCATTGACCATCGAGTTTTATGGAACTTACTCGAATAAGTTTCGGGTCTTGGATAAGTGGGTTTTGCGAAGTGGGCCAAATAATTTATTTGTTCCGAATTTTTTATATCTACAAGAACCACTAGTGTAGTTGCCAAAGATAGCTCCGGTTCTCGAATTAGAGTCATGGCACAACGGAATCCTAATCACCTCAATGCAAACAACCTGAAGATGCTCGCCATTAGAAATTTATTGATTTGGGCTCATAGAAAAAGTATGCGTTCAATAATTATTGAGAATGATGCGCAGAAGATTATCAACGACATCAACAAAAGAGATTGTTTATGCAGCGTCATTATTGAAGATATCCTCTATTTGAAAGGCATGTTCTCTCACTGTGTCTTCGCTTTTAAGCACCAATCTAGTAATTGGATAACTTATGATGTAGCAAAAAAACCCAGTTTGATGAATCCATTTGTTATTGTAACAATTCTCTTGAAATTAGGCTTCAAACCAATGGTCGCGTGTACAAATTATCTTTTTTATCCATTAATATATTCTCTTTGGCGCAAAAAACAAAAAATCATAGTTAAACAGCACAAAAAATGGTGGCCATAGTCAAGAACACAAATAGTAATGTTGTCCAACTCCAAGACGCCAGGACGCCACGCAATGGCGTTTTTCATGGATGTATCATGTACTACTTTAAAAAAAAAAACATTTGTCAATATGTAACAATACGGATCCAGCCTTTCTAATTTTTTCTGAAATATGACTAGTCATATTAGAGGAATCTGAATCATTCAATAAAATTGGACGGATGAGATTAAAAATTTAAATTATTAATAAGTTGACCAGATGTTCAACTCATTAATTACTAGTCATGTTATAGAAAAAAATAGAAAACAGCACTACCTATGACATAGATATCTTACGAGTTACGAATTCAGTTTTTTCGGTTTGAGGAAACGTGCAAATTTGTATTGTAGTCGATTTACATCAATTTGATGTGTAAAATCGAGACCAATGACTTCCTTTTTTTGCAACTAAAAAGCAAGACCAATATCCAATTAATATTGTCGCGTTTGGAGGAAAGGAAAGACCCAAAAGATTAAATATATAAAAGAAATTCAGTATAGTGAAAAATAAAGGGCAAATGCAAAAAAAAATTACTTGCGTTCTATTTAATGAATTGATTTGGTACCTGCAATGATTTTGCTTTTAAAAGGTACTCGCACTCAAAAAATTGTTCACATTTGGTAGCTCACCCTAACTCCGTCCATCGAAAACCGTTAAGTGTCTGACATGGTATGACACGTTAGATGCCACGTATGTGCTTGCTGACATGGCATGCCACGTCTGCAATTTGACCAGAACCATTTAAAAACGGGTCGGGTCGGCAACCCAAACCCAAGCAGCCTCAAACTTCATCTTCTTCCTTTGGTTGCCACAATCAACCAATTAAGCAATCAAATAATCCAACCATCTTAGTTTAGGCATAAAGATAAACATAATAGTAGTGGTATAGATATTTTTGGTCTCATGCTTAACATGTGATGTAAATGATGAATGGAATGATGGGTCCAGCTCAATTATGCAACATGTGCACATGCCATCCATGCACCGTCAACCACCTTTGGGTTGTCAACCATGGCTGCAAAGTCTTCATCCATGTGTTGCAGAATTCTTCATCCGTGAGCTGCAAAGTCTTGAACCATGTGCTGGAAAGTGTTCAACAATGTGCAGCTGCCACCAACCTTTTGAATTAATTAATGTCAAATAGTAACCTTGCACCATCTATAAATAGAGGGCTTTGGAATTCATTTCAGAGCAGAGAAAGCAATTGCAACGAAGGCAATTGAGGGTGAGTGCAAAGAGTGAGTAGAAAATAATTAGTTCCGGGTGAGAGTAATTATTTTCTCGGGTATACGGTATTCGAGTGTAATACCAAGAAAGTCAGGAGTACTTTGTAATATTTATTTTCTTTCAACCTCGGGGGTTGAGAGTGTGTGAGGGAGTGAAACACTTGTGTTAATAAAATCTCTCCGTGGAAGTAGGTACAATTTTTGCCGAACCACGTTAAAAAATATCTGTGTCATGATTCTAGCATTTTCTCTTTCGTTTATAATTTTGCTATATCAACCAGTGGGATCCGATTATCCCAACAAGTGGTAGCGGAGCGAGGTTTCTCGTATTGGTTGGTTAGAAAATTATAAATGGAAGAGGCTTCAGGATACATGATAAAATTGAAGTCCGGCAACTACTCCATTTGGAAGTCAAAAATGGAGGACCTCCTGTATGGTAAGGACTTATTTTCTCCTGTAAAATTGGGGGACAACAAGCCAGAAAAGACAACTGATGAAGCTTGGGAGAAGGAGCATCGAAAAGCTCTTGGTCTTATTCGACAATGGGTTGATATCAGCCTATATTCTCATGTGTCCAAAGAAGTCAACGCTAAAGTGTTGTGGGACAAACTCCAAACTTACTTCGAGAACACTACCGGCATGAACAAATTGTCAGCTCTCAACAGACTCATCACTATGAGGTACAAAGAAGGCACGCCTGTCATTGAACACTTGAATGATGTTCAAGATGCTTTGAATCAGCTCGTTACTATGGGAATAAGCTTTGATGATGAGCTTCAAGGCTTGTATATTTTAAGCTCATTCCCAAGTAGCTGGGAGACGGTGACGATTACTATCCAGAGTACTGCACCAGGTGGCAAGGTTACTGTAGATTGGGCAAAGCAAGGACTCTTTAATGAAGAGGCCAGACGCAGACAGACTACAAGTAATGAATCTCATGCCTTTGTCACGGAGAACAGAGGAAGGAGTATGGATAAAGGAGGTAGTAGACGTGGCAAGTCCAGAGGGAGATCTAAAGTCAAAGGAAAGTACAGATGCTTTCATTGTGACAAAGAAGGACACATGAAGAAAAATTGCAGAATCTGGAAGAAGGAGAAAGAAGAGAACCAGAGAAAAGGAGGAGATCAAAGCACTGCTGCAGTAGCCTCAGATGAGGTAATTATAATTTTCTCAAATGAGGAAGAAGATTGCAGTGTGTCAGATTCAAGTGCTGAGTGGGTAATTGACTCAGCAGCATCATATCATGCTACGCCAAACAAGGAGTTCTTCACCAACTACAAAGCAGGAGACTTTGGTCGTGTGAAGATGGGAAATGATAGCTTTGCTAGCATTGTGGGGATTGGTGATGTTTGTGTACAAACAAACATGGGTTGCACACTAACTCTGAAAGATGTGCGACATGTTCCAGATCTCCGGTTGAATCTGATTTCCACACATGTATTGGATCTTGCTGGTTTTCACAATAATTTTGGTAATAAACAATGGAAACTCACCAAAGGTTCCTTGATTCTTGCAAGAGGAAAGCTTCGGAATACGTTATACAGAACAGAAGTACAACCATTTGGGTCAGAGGTGAATGTTGCGGCAGATGAAGCTACACCAGAGTTGTGGCACCAGAGGCTAGCTCATATGAGTGAGAAGAGCTTGCAGATTTTGGCAAAGAAGTCTTACATCCACTTTGCCAAAGAGACAACTACAAATCCTTGTGATTACTGCTTATACGGAAAGCAACACAGAGTTTCCTTTAGTAATGTTGCTACAAGGAAAAGTGATTTGTTAGAGTTGGTCCATTCGGATGTTTGCGGACCATTGGAGGAAGAGTCCGTTGGAGGTAGCAAATATTTTGTTACTTTTATTGATGATGCTTCGAGGAAGTTGTGGGTGTATTTTATTCGATCGAAAGATCAAGTCTTGCAATGCTTCAAAAGGTTTCACACTATGGTGGAGAGGGAGACTGGCAAACCACTGAAGTGTCTCCGAACAGACAATGGTGGTGAGTACACATCAAAGGAGTTCGATAGCTACTGCTCAGGGCATGGTATCAGACATGAGAAGACTGTACCGGGTACTCCCCAACATAATGGTGTTGCAGAAAGATACAATCGAACCATTATGGAGAAAGCCAGAAGCATGCTAAAAATGGCTAATCTGTCAAAACCATTTTGGGGTGAAGCAGTTAACACTGCTTGCTATATCATCAACCGGTCACCATCAGCACCGCTGAATTTTGACATTCCAGAGAGAGTGTGGGCTGGTAAAGATGTGTCATACTCATACTTGAAAGTATTTGGGTGCAAAGCATTTGCACATGTACTTAAAGAAAAAAGGCAGAAGCTGGATGACAGAGCCATTCCATGCATTTTTCTCGGGTATGGAAATGAAGAATTTGGCTACAGACTCTGGGATCCAGTAAAGAAGAAGATCATCAGGAGTAGAGATGTGGTGTTTCGTGAGAATGAGTTCTTTAAGGACTCAAAGGTGCCAGAAGAATCCAGTGGAGATTGTAGAGTGCCTAAAACCACATCAGTACCTCCTCCAACCCTTGAAGTGGATGACAGAGGAGAGATCCAAGAAGGAGATGGGTACGAAGGTGAAATGGAAGGTGCTGAGCAAGGAGTGGGGGCAGATGCAGAGGAAGATGGTTATCCCCAACCACCAGATCCTGTCCCACCAGGAGAGCTAGTACCAGGACCTCTAGCTGCAGAATCTTCACCACAAATGTTTAGCAGATATGGGAGGCCAATCACCAAGAACAAAAGATACCCAGAATCAGAATGGGTCATGGTAACTGACGAGGGGGAGCCAGAGAGCTTCCATGATGTTCAGTCTCATCCCGAGAAAGATGAGTGGATGAAGGCAATGCAAGAAGAAATGAGTTCCTTGCATAAGAACCAGACCTATGAGCTTGTTGTTCTACCCAAAGGTAAGAAGACCTTGAAGAATAAATGGGTATACAAGCTAAAGAAAGATGGCGACAAAGTCGTGAAGCATAAAGCTCGGTTAGTGGTGAAGGGATTTACGCAGAAGAAAGGGATTGACTTTGACGAGATTTTCTCTCCAGTAGTGAAGAATAGTTCAATTCGAGCTGTTCTAGGTCTAGCAGCCAGTATGGACCTAGAAGTTGAGCAACTAGATGTGAAGACTGCATTCCTTCATGGTGACTTGGAGGAAGATATTTACATGGAACAACCTGAAGGGTTTCATGTGAAGGGAAAGGAGCACTTGGTTTGCAAGTTGCAGAAAAGTTTGTACGGACTGAAGCAAGCTCCAAGACAGTGGTACAAGAAGTTTGATTCGTTTATGGTAGATAACAATTATACCAGAACGAATGCAGACTCATGTGTTTATCACAAGACTTTCTCTAGAGGTGACTTCATCATCTTGTTGTTGTACGTGGATGACATGTTGATTGTTGGACAAAATGTTCAAGCTATCAACAAGTTGAAAAGGGATTTGTCTAAATCCTTTGACATGAAGGATCTAGGACCGGCTGATCAAATTTTGGGCATGAAGATTATTCGTGATAGGCAAAGAAAGAAAATTTGGCTGTCACAGGAGAAATATATTGAACGAATCCTAGAGAGATTCAACATGAAAAATGCCAAGCCGGTTACTACACCTCTTGCTGGTCATTTCAAACTCAGTAAGAGATTATGTCCATCCACCGAGGAGGAGAAATCAGAAATGGAATTAATTCCATATTCATCAGCTGTTGGGAGTCTGATGTATGCTATGGTGTGCACAAGACCGGATTTGGCTCATGCAGTTGGAGTTGTGAGCAGATTTCTATCCAATCCTGGAAAGGAACATTGGAAAGCGGTTCAGTGGATTTTCAAATACCTAAGAGGGAGTTCAAAAATGTGCTTGTGTTACGGGGGAGCTAATCCCGTTCTTGTAGGATATACCGACGCGGACATGGCTGGTGATGTTGACAACAGAAAGTCAACGTCGGGATACTTGTTTACTTTTGTAGGGGGAGCTGTGTCATGGCAATCCCGACTGCAAAAATGTGTTGATTTGTCCACGACAGAGGCAGAGTACATAGCCGCTGCGGAAGCTGGAAAAGAAATGATATGGTTTCAACGGTTCCTTCAAGAATTAAAACTCAATCAGAATGAGTATGTGATCTACTGTGATAGTCAAAGTGCAATTGACTTGAGCAAGAATGCCATGTATCACAGTAGAACGAAGCACATTGATTTGAGGTATCACTGGATAAGAGATGTCGTCGATCAGAAATATTTCGAGATAAAGAAAATCCACACCGACGATAATCCGGCTGATATGTTAACTAAGGTCGTACCTCGAGAAAAATTTGAGTTGTGCGCCAGTTCAACTGGCGTAGTTCTTCTGCAGTAATAAGCTTTTATTCCCCTATGAGCTGGAGGGGGAGAATTGATGGGTCCAGCTCAATTATGCAACATGTGCACATGCCATCCATGCACCGTCAACCACCTTTGGGTTGTCAACCATGGCTGCAAAGTCTTCATCCATGTGTTGCAGAATTCTTCATCCGTGAGCTGCAAAGTCTTGAACCATGTGCTGGAAAGTGTTCAACAATGTGCAGCTGCCACCAACCTTTTGAATTAATTAATGTCAAATAGTAACCTTGCACCATCTATAAATAGAGGGCTTTGGAATTCATTTCAGAGCAGAGAAAGCAATTGCAACGAAGGCAATTGAGGGTGAGTGCAAAGAGTGAGTAGAAAATAATTAGTTCCGGGTGAGAGTAATTATTTTCTCGGGTATACGGTATTCGAGTGTAATACCAAGAAAGTCAGGAGTACTTTGTAATATTTATTTTCTTTCAACCTCGGGGGTTGAGAGTGTGTGAGGGAGTGAAACACTTGTGTTAATAAAATCTCTCCGTGGAAGTAGGTACAATTTTTGCCGAACCACGTTAAAAAATATCTGTGTCATGATTCTAGCATTTTCTCTTTCGTTTATAATTTTGCTATATCAACCAGTGGGATCCGATTATCCCAACATGGAATGTTATAGTTACTGCAAATGGATTCATATTCTTGAGGCTGTCCACTGGCAGTTCTAATTTTGCCATGGTTGTAAATGCTCGTACGAGCTGGGATTTCTGACTGGCTGGCTGGAGGCTATGAGTATGCTGCTAACCTAGGATAGGAAAGTCTTATCTGGGAATGTGCTAAAGCCTGATTTTCTATTTTCCAGATTAATGTTTATAATTTTAGGTTTTACAAACAGGTAATGAATTAGTCAGAATCGGGTCGGGTATGCACAGTTCAGATGCCATCCCAGCTCGAAATTTGGTGAGTTTTCTGTTTCTGCGTTTGTGTGATTTTAGGTGCTATTAGCCTGTAATTCATTTCCATAACAATGACAATGCAAGTATAAAAGATTCTAAATTTCTCAATCATGGTTGAATACGTTTCTTGAGACGGGTAAACTGCATTAATCTAATCGAGTTACGAATGGGAGATCGGGTGTGGTGATGTGTGTTTGTGGAGGAGGCGGTGATAGAGATCGGCGATGATGATGGTGGTGGAGGAGGTCGGCCGAGGGAGAGATCGGTGATGGGTTTGGTTGGCGGCGCGGAGATCGGTGAAGAAGATGAAGTTTGGGGCTGCTTGGGTTTGAGTTGCCGACCTGATACGATCCCAAGATGTATCACGCGACTACATGGACAAAAATGTCAAGACATGATGGAGCAGATGGAGTCTGATTAGGATCAGAAAGGCTTGATGGAAACCTCTATGTGTTGTGCTTACTGTGTCCAAATTTCAGGACTTCTGGAGGAGTGGAGCATCCAAAAGATCAAGCCAACATTCTCGTTGATAGTAGTCCTACGCAGACAAGGATTCCAAGACACATTAGGCAACTTCGTCCGAACCTAGCCAGAATTATACAAGTCCGAATCGTGCGATCGACCACGTTTTGGAAATGTCTGGATGTTAGCTTTCGTTTGGGACAAGTTTCAGCCCATTTGGCCTAGTGGTTTGAAAGTTATAGAAGTCGACATTATGGTGCACAGTAGCGAGACAACATACAACTTGAGGTTTCGGCCCAAACTTTGGCCCGATGATGGAGAACTCGACATGGACTGCTGGAATGTATTTAAATATATTTATATTTACTTTAATTAGTTAATTAAGTTAATTTTCTTAATTAGAACTCCTACTTCTATTCCTATTAGGGTTTTCTTGTAAACTCTTTATAAGGAGCCATTTAGCTCCATTATTCAGTTGGCTGTTATTTTGATAAAATTGAGACTTCTCTCTTCAAATCTCTACCCATTGTTCATGTGATTGAACCTTATTCCTTCTCAAGTCCACAATACTCGAGTTGTCAAACAAGTAAAACCGAAATTGCATCCTACTTGTTCGTCTGCCCTAGGTTGATATCCACAAGGGATATAGGCTTAGTGATTTGACAAGGATCCTCCCTTCTTCAGACTTAGGTTGGCTGGTGCTTAGCGATCAGCAGGCTTGCATTGTCTAAGTAAGTTATCTTATTCCGCATCGAAATCCATCTTTGAACAATAATTAGAATTACGTGTTACGTATCCTACGCAACTAGGATCGTATCAGTTGGTAGCGGAGCTTAAGGCGTTCAAAGATTGGTAAGTATGATTAATTTTTTCAAGTTTTTATTGTTGAAATCAGTTTCTTCTTCTACTCCATTCTAAAACCGATTTCCTTGAGTTCTTGGTTCGTTACTTGAATACAATTGTATCTCTTTTTAGTCCAATTTGTTGTGTTGAAATTAGCTAAATTACTTGCGTTTTCTACCAACATAGAGGTCATGAAATATAAAAGAAAATTTGTTCAGATTCAGTTGTCGAAATTGAATTTTAATATATAGCTATTGAAGTCCGATTTGAGTGGAAAAGGATCCGTTGGAAAGCTGTATTTGTTGGGTGTTTGAATCAAAAAGAATCAGTCGATTCGGAGTCCTGAGTAAAAAGCTGTGATCGAAACACTAAATTGTGTTCATAGTCCAAAAAAAAAGGAGAAAAGAGAAAGAAAAGAATTCGATTCTACAAATATAAAAATATATAGAAGTATTTGCGCCATAAAAATCAGATTTAGCAAGGAAGCGAATTGAAGTGCAATTGGATATCAAAATCAGAACTGAAAAATTGAATTTGTTGAGTCCTTTCGAGTCAATTTGAGCTTTCTTTGATTCCTTGAAATTGCCTTCTACTCTACTTGCTATTTGTTTGATTGATTATTCCTGCAATTACTCAAATATCAAGTGTCACCATTCTTTTCAGTGCTAGTTGTCTTTGAGAGTCTTCTTGGAAGCCCTTTTCTTAAACTCTTGAGTCTCACTAACGCTTGAACAATTGCAGGGGTTTTTGAGTGAATTTTGTGAGAATAATAGAGAGTTAAACACGAGAGTAAACACGTGAGGGAGTGCTAGGTTTAGTACAAATTTTACGTTTGTTTGCTAGTGTTGTGAATTTACAGGAATTATAGAATGTCTTACACGCAATGGTCCGAGAGGCAAGATTATGAGGATGGTGCCTATCTGAGGCAAGGGCAGTATGATAGGCGTGAGAGGAGGAAGATCTCGGTTGTTTTGAGGGCTAGTCGAGACATATAACAAAAGTGAGTCAAGGGTAAGACTTCCGCCTTTTGAAGCAATGTATGGTCTGAATGCTTACTTGGATTGGGAGCAAGATGTACAATCTATTTTTTGCTGCCATGATTATTCAAAAAGGAAGAAAGTAGAGCTAGCAGCAGCTGCGTTTAGTGGAGACATTACATGTTGGTGGGAACAGACCAATCACAAGCGCACCTCTCTCATGGGTTTTCCAGTTCAGAATTGGGAGGAGATGAAGCAGATTATGAGACACTGTTTTGTCCCTACTCACTTCAGCCGTGAGCTTCTCTGAAAGTTGGAGACCTTGACATAAGGAAATAAGAGTGTTGAAGAGTACTTTAATGGGATGGAGATTGCTTTGGAGAGAGTGTAAGTCAAGGAGACCGAAAATGAGACGATGGCAAGATTCTTCGAAGGCCTCAACTAAGAGATAACAGATCCACTGTATTACACTGAGTTCTTCTACTTAGAGGATATGTTACAAAAGGTGATCAGTATAGAGAAGCAAATGAAGAAGAGGTCTCTTTATCCTAGTATCAGGCCTACTAAGTCAAAGGCGAAAGATGAGGAGCAAAAGTGAGTTGCGAAAGCTTATGCCGAGTCTGAAATCATAAGGGATATTGAGAGAAAAAGGGGAGAGTTGAGTGAAAAGAAAGAGAGAAATAATGAGGAAAATAACTCCCATGAAAAGAGTGAGCATGGGAAAAGAGATGAAATAAAAAACACCCCCCATGAAAAGAGTGAGCATGGGAAAAGAGATGAGAGTTTAAAAACTTGCATGAAAATAAAGAGCATGCGGAGAGTGGCATCATTAAAAAGGAGAGATGTATGTTTATGCCAAGAGAGAACAAGTGAGGGATGCATTACATGTGCAAAAAATCTATTTTGGCGCAAGCCACAAAAAACTAAAATTTTGGCCATTGCGCTTAGATTTTCCTAATCCTAATCCAATTGTTTTCCCTTCTGTTATTATTTCTCCTAATGTGCAGAACAAGAGAATATTGTTGGCAGAAGAGAAGCCTCTTATCTTACCACCAAGAAGAGGGAAAGAACCTTGTACATCCATGGTGCCTATTTCGGCCAACCCTAACCGAAAGGGTATGGTATGGCTCTCTTCCCTAAGGAGCGATTTGTGTGAGTATATAAACACCATTAATTTTTATGCTTCTGGTTCTAAAATTAATTTAAATGATGATGATTATATGCAAGCATCGAAGGTCAAGTCATATGCCTTTGAAAATTACTCGCGAAAGCGAAAACAGTTTGGTATGTTGGCTAGACCGAGAGACATGGATTGTGTTGTCTCTAACACAAATTTAATTGGATTCTCACATATTTTTACATTAGATAACTATTCTTCCAAGTGTGAATTTCATGAAAATTTTGTGTTTAAGTCGACAGGACTTAGAGGAGCTCTTTTCAGACGCAATCGCTTATATCGGTCGCATGATCTTTTGCGAAATTTTTGATGAGCATGATGTGTTTGATGATTGTTTGATGAGTTGCTGTGATTTAATTAATATTACTGGTTTAATTTATGGGAATGATATGTCTTCACATGATGTTCCTTTGATTCTTATTGGTAGTATTGATAAAAAGTCACTTAGTGAAAAATCGCTTGAGGTTACACCTAGGGTTAATCTTTATGCTAATGATTCTGATTTTTGTGAAGTCTATAAAGATTATTTATTTGACACAAAATCTATGTTTTGTATGCATAAAGGATATCATAGCAAGCATGAGTGCTTAATTTGGTTGTGTAGTTCGTTATACGATTTGACTGTGTATTGGTCATATGATGCTGGTCAACTTTGGAAAACTATGGAATGATGAGTGGATCCTTCAAGATAGGAGCTTGGGTTTGGCAGCGCTTACGTCGGAGACGGTCCCTAAACCAAGTTCAAGCAAGAGTAGCCGCTTGGAGCAATAATCTTACTCGACACATTGATATGTTTAGAGACGTTGCTGCCAAGTTGAATTTACAAGGTTGGTATGGTTCGATTTGTGCTTACTTTGATATTACTAACTTAAGGTATTGTGCTGCAGGTCTAGGTACAGATTCGAGGTCGAATCTTTTTGAAGGGAGAGGGAATGATGCGAATCCTCACACATACCCTAGCACATCAATCGTCTTACCCTTGAAGCGCAAGAGATGGCAACTGAGGAAGCACAAGAGATGGCGAGTATGCTTTGAGCATATAATTGTGAAGCTTTCGTGGGTAGATTATGCTGAGCAAGATTTGAGGACAAATCTTTCCGAAGAGGGAGGGAATGATACGATCCCAAGATGTATCATGCGACTACATGGAAAAAAGCGTCAAGATATGATGGAGCAGATGGAGTCCGATCAGGGATCAGAAAGACTTGATGGAAACCTCTATGTGTTGTAATTATTGTGTCCAAATTTCAGGACGTGTGGACGAGTGGAGCCTCTAAAAGATCAACCCAACATTCTCATTGACAGTAGTCCTACGCAGACAAGGATTCCAAGACGCATCAGGCAACTTCGTCCTAACCTAGCTGGCGTTGTACAAGTCTGAATCGTACGATCGACCACTTTTTGGAAATGTCTAGATGTTAGTTTTCGTTTGGGATAAGTTTCAGCCCATTTTTCCCACTAGTTTGAAATTTATAGAAGTCGACATTATGATGCGTAGTGTGTACGCGAGACAACATACGACTTGAGATTTTGGCCCAAACCTTGGCCCGATGATGGAGAACTCGACATGGACTGCTGGAATGTATTTAAATATATTTATATTTACTTTAATTAGTTAGTTAAGTTAATTTTCTTAATTAGAACTCCTACTTCTATTCCTATTAGGGTTTGCTTGTAAACTCTTTATAAGGAGCCGTTTAGCTCCATTATTCAGTTGGCTGTTATTTTGATAAAATTGAGACTTCTCTCTTCAAATCTCTGCCCATTGTTCATGTGATTGAACCTTGTTCCTTCTCAAGTCCGCAATACTCAAGTCGTCAAACAAGTAAAACCAAAATTGCATCCTACTTGTTCGTCTGCCCTAGGTTGATATCCACAAGGGATATAGGCTTAGTGATTCGACAAGGATCCTCCCTTATTCGGACTTAGGTTGGCTGGTGCTTAGCGATCAGCAGGCTTACGTTGTCTAAGTGAGTATTCCGCATCGAAATCCATCTTTGAACAACAATCAGAATTACGTGTTACGCATCCTACGCAACTAGGATCGTATCACGACCTGACCCATTTTTAAATGGTTCGGGTCATTTTTTGTGATAAGATTCAGATCTTTGTCGAGGGGTAGATGGGGAAAATGGCTTCCTAGGTTCACTGTTCCCGGCCGTCTGAGGTACCTGCAAAGCGCCGGAGGGGATCTCCGGCGTAAACACTCTGATGTTTAAGTCAGTAGGGGTAGTGAGTAATTGCAGAGTTTCGGCCAGCGATCTTAGGCTTACCTTCTTCCTTGATTCTAGGGGTATTTATAGGCAGAATATCAAGTATTTCCTGGGAGAATCACGATATTTGGGGGTGCTAACGGGCCCGTCAGGTGGTTGGAATTCCCCGTTAGTGAAGAGTGCTATCATCGCGTTATATCTAGGGGGTAGGCGTTAGCTAGGCAAGATAATACCCACGCCCTTTAAGGGATGTCATGCCTTGCCTAGGATGGGATAACGCCGTTCCCGTGATGGGATAACATGTGAGACCCCCCCGTTGGTGTCGACCATCCCAGCGCTCATCGTACCTCGAGAGGCGATAGTTTCTATGCTGTTTGCCCGGTAGGTAGTATAACTTTCTGTCCCTAACGCAAGGTATGAAGATGAAAATACCCATGGCGTTAGGTCTATTGTTATCACAAGCCCAACCAAAAATGAGCCCGGGTGTTTACCAAGGGTTATCGCTTCACTTTTGGCCTTGCCTGTTTAACGCTCTTTCGATGTAATTGGGTGGTTCGTTTGCCAAGAAATAGGCCACTCTCTCTCTCTCTCTCTCTCTCTCTCTCTCTCTCTCTCTTTTCGCCGTTCTTCTAGGCCTATAAATTATCCTTTTACCGCGCTGACCTTTTCGCAACCTTTCTTAATTTGATATTCTCATCATGGATGAACTCACTAGGAACTTTCTGATCTCGAAAGCGCACGGTCTGAAGAATCTCACTGAAGCTGACATTGGTTTTCTGGAGACCATGATGAGGAAGACCTCTGAGGATATTATGGAGATTCAAGGGATGATGACCCCTTTCTTATCCAGGCAGCTTGCGACTTCCTTGGAGGACTTCAATCCTTTGGAGAGTGTGACTAAGTTGGTCGCCACTGTCTCTCATCTCGAGGTGGTGATTACCATGTTACGGTGCAGGAAAGACTTGCTGGGGTGTTGCTTGAAGGGGATGAGGGTCGGCTCCTCTGAGCTGACCTCTGTTGTGGACGCCCTGAGGGAAATTCCTGAGATACTAGGGGAAGATGATGCTGGGTCTCATGCTTGACTGTCGGCCGCCGTCTCTTTGATTTCACACTTTCTGTGTACGCGCTCAGGCGCTTAGGCCGTTTAGGCCATAAATAAATAAAATGTCATTTCAATTATTGTGTTGTCTTCAACTTTTGATATCTCGTCCGTTGTCGTGCTTAGTTAGGTGCGGTTGCTAGCCCAACCGAAAATGGGTCTTTCGCGGGACATAATACTGTAGTGCTTGCATTCGCTCTTTGAGGGTGGATGATAAGTGTTTTGCTTAACCGTTTCTTGCGCCGTATTCCCAGTTGTGGGTGGTTGGGCGGTTTTTTGGCGCCTTTTGATTGGCGCAATTTCTGAGCAGGCGTGATCATGCCGGATTGGACTCTGCAATTATGATTGTTCTTTTCCAGGCGCATTAATTGTTCTCAGGGGCACGCGAAAGGGTCGAAGTATCTCTCTGCCATGGCTATTTAATGGGATTTTCCTTTCTGTCTCCTGCTCATCTTCTTCTTCTTCTTACTTCTCCGTCCAAATTATTCGTAGTTTTTTGACCGATTCTTATTTTATGGAGATTGCTGAACGTAAGCCTTTTCCTACTCCTCCCACTTCTCCAAATTCCGACGATCCTCCTTCTCCTCCATGTCTAAAAAGATGATTCCCTCGCCGCAAGGGTCGTAAAAGATCGAAGAGGAAGGTTTCTTACCCGGTCGATGTGTCTTCTGATTTCTATGCCCCCCCCGTTCGAAAAGGTGATGAACTATTTCCTCACATTAACCGTTTCTTGGAAAGATATTCTGCTCGCCATAATGGTTCCAAAGCAACGGTTACTGACATTAGGGGGGAGCCGAGCTCGGTGCTGCTGGGTCAAGAGAAAAAAGTTGACGAGCCTTTCCCCTTTGCTAACGGGGAGCTACCGTCTTCAGATGGAGATGACGTTTTTTATTATGACACCTACTGGCCTGACGAGGATTAATGGCCACGCGTTAGGCGTGCTGTAGATGCCGTATGGCTTTTGGTGAATAAAGTGATGTTCTCCATTTTTCTTTCTTTTGTCACTGAGTCCTCTTATTAGCACTTTGATCTTGCTAATTAGCTAACGCAACCGTTAGCCACTTTTAGGGTAACCCTTCTGCGATCGTTTGACTTGGTCAAAATTAACCGTCGCTTGGAAAGTCGTGCCAAATAACTTTTTTTTTACACCACGTGGCTACTTTTCTTTACACGTGTCCTTATGCGATTGGTGGTTCAATTATATTAATGCGATGACACTTAGTCCTTTAAGAAGGGACCATTTTCTCTTTCTTGCTCTTTTTGCCCTCATTTTAAATTTTTTCTCTTCTCCTCTTTCTGCTTTTTCTCGAAGAACTTCTTGCTCGTCCGCCGCCTTCCGCCGGTTCGCCTGCGAATATTTCCTTTCAAGGTACCACTTCATCTTTTCAGATTTTCTGTTCACTGGTTTATTATGCATAGGACTAGAGCCGCTCGTGTTTTCCAGAGACCTTTAGATCCAGAAATCAAACAAACACCTAGTATTTTTTCGTGTGAGATGATTTTGAAGGCTGAATTAGAGGAACACGATATTACTTTTCCCACCGGACATGTCCCTATCGTTCCTGAAGGTGACATGCGACTTCACGATCCGCTGTGGGGAAACTATAGACTGGTCTACTTTAAAATGTTCCTTTATGGCTTTCGTTTCCCAATCTATACTTCAATAGCAAAATTGTTGCGCGAGCATAACCTTAATCCCGCCCAGATAACCCCTTCTTCTTGGTGTGGGGTTTATGCCTTTCTTCGCGCTTGTGAAATGAAGAGTATTTTTACTCCGTCCCTCAATTTAATTCGCAAATTCTTTAGCATGACCTATCACAATTGTTTAATCGATATCACTCTAAGGTGGAATAACGCATTCGTGCAGTCATTCTGGCAGAGGTTTCGTGGCTTTGAGGGAGCTGTGGCTGACTGGAAGGGCAGTTTCTTCATCCTTGAGCTACCGTCCCGTTTATGGCGCCCAGGCTTTAATCGAGAACTTATCGGGGCCGTCTGGGTGAACCCCGTGGTGTTATCCAGGAATGAGTTAAATCAGGCTAACGCCTTGCTTGATATAGATACGTGTCGCGCCCCACGAAAATTAACAAATTCGCGAGTGTGCAACGAAATTTGAGACCTTCAGATCCTCGGCGTAAACAGACGCCTCGCAGCATGCAATGAAGTCGCCACCCTAATTTGGTTGCTAGGTTTAGGGAACCTTAATCGTCATGGCATAAGAATAAATAAATACAAACTAAAGGCACAAAAAGGGGCCTGGACCCCAGACAAAGGTTCGGGGTCGTATTATGGTCTCGGGAAGGTGTTAGGCACCCGAGTCACATCCGAAAACGGTTACCGGTTGATGAGAGAGGTGTTAAAAAGGTGTTTGATAAAAATGCGTTTTTAAAAAGGGGGCCCTCAGAGGAATCGTCACTTTAGTCTTTTCTATGATCATGACCGTTCAGGAATAATTAAAAAATCTTTCTGACGGGGTTACCGTTTATCAAGATTGATTGATTATTCCTGACCGCAACGTGATGGGACTAAATTTTCCGTAAGACTGAATGAGCGCCCTCTTTTTCATCATCGGGCCATGTATGATTAAATTACTTACTACGTGATTCTATCATGGATAACTTAGCAGAGTACCGATTAAATGAAAAGATTTTTGAAATGATAAACTGATGTGGGATCGAAAGTCCCCATGTACATGCAGTCAATACAAGTGAGAATTTAAAATCATATGAACATGGCATTTTAAGCAACTCTTTAAACACGTTGTTCATGTGGGTTGATTTTAATTCTAGCAGTTCTATATATCATGCGTGCGATTGATATTTGCGAAAAGCGTTGAATAAATAAAAAGGAATTGAAAGGCGTACTTTCGAGTGAAGCTTGAAATTAATTCCTACAAAATGTGAGTGTTAGCGATAGCTTGAGAAGTCAATAAGCAATTTTATAAGAGCAAGAATTTAAATTACAGTTGATTGCATACGAGAAATGATGGATTTCACGCATACGAAAATTAAATGCTGAGTTTGATAAGTGCAGGAAAATAAATGATGACAGTTGA
The DNA here is from genome assembly GCA_963691705.1 of Viola odorata. Lineage (NCBI taxonomy): Eukaryota > Viridiplantae > Streptophyta > Magnoliopsida > Malpighiales > Violaceae > Viola > Viola odorata. Next base: position 32,671,989 of record OY829543.1, on the reverse strand, counting down.
TTGCATGCGAGAGATGATGAATTTTACGCATACGAGAATTTAAATGCTGAGTTGTTTGCATGCGAAAAATGATTGATTTTACGCATACGATAATTAAATGCTGAGTTGATTGCATGTGAAAAATGATTGATTTTAAGCATGCGAGAATTTAAATGCTGAGTTGATTGCATGCGAAAAATGATTGATTTTAAGCATACGAGATTTTAAATGTTGAGTTGATTGCATGCGAAAAATGATTGATTTTATGCATACGAGATTTTAATGCTGGGTTGATTGCATGCGAAAAATGATTGATTTTAAGCATGCGAGAATTTAAATGCTGAGTTGATTGCATGCGAAAAATGATTGTAGTTTACGATTCACAGGGGATTTAAAACAGTTTGATTATTTTGCAGAAAGTAAACAGTTGATATTTGCGGAAAATAAAACAATTGATATTTTGCAGGAAATAAACAGTTTGATATTTGCAGAAAATAAACAATTTGATATTTGCAGAAAATAAACAGTTGATGTTGCGGAAGAATTTCCAGCAGTTTGCGAGAAATTAAAGCAGTTGATGTTGCAGAAAATAAAACAATTGATATTTGCAGAAAATAAACAGTTGATATTTGCGGAAGAATTTCCAGCAGTTTGCGAAAAATTAAAGCAGTTGATATTTACGAGAATTAAAATGCGACCGACCATGTAGGCGGTAAAATGAATAACTGAATTTAAATTGGCGAAAGTAAATTGCGGAAAATTTAAAGTGCGGAAGAGTAAAGTGCGGAAAAGTAAAGTGCGGAAAATTAAAGTGCGGAAAAGTAAAGTGCGGAAAATTAAACAGTTGATAATTTGCGGAAGGATTTCCAGCAATATGATAAGTGCGAAAATTTAAAGCAGTTGGATATTTACGAAAATTAAAATACGATCGACCATGTAGGCGGTAAAATGAATAACTGAATTTAAATTGCCGAAAGTAAATTGCGGAATTTTAAAGTGCGGATAATTAAACAGTTGATAATTTGCGGAAGGATTTCCAGCAGTTTGCGAAAAATTAAAGCAGTTGAATATTTACGAAAATTAAAAGCAGTTGATAATTTGCGGAAAGTTAAATGACAACCGACCATATAGGCGGTAAGTTAAATGATTGAAATTAAATTGCTAAATATAAATGACTGAAGTTAAATAACATAAAAATAAATATCACGATAAGAAATAAGCAATTCACGTATATATAAAAAAACAATCAAATAAACAAGTTGACGCAAGAATGAGCATACGAAATATTTTACGAAAAAGTGAACTAAACAATCCCTGTATAAAGTATAGGAAAAATAGCACATATCATGAAGAATAATTATACGAAGCATGCGAGCATTTTACGTAAAAAAATAACGAACCGAAGTTCCGGAAAAATATAAATGGGCTGGGCCTAGCTTGGAAATTTGGAGGAATGGGCCAGGAACATTTCCTGGCCCAAGAAAATTAATTCTAACGGTGATGGGCCAAGCCCATCACCTTTCTTTTATTTTTTGCGCGAAGGCCATTTGGCCCATATCATCATCATCTTCAACCTCACGTCGCCGGCACCACTGTCGGCGACGGAGGTGACGAACCAGGCGACCAATTCGCCTGGTTCTTGGCCCTAAAGAAACCTCTCTCTTCCAACAACGCAGCCATGCAATCACAGTAGGAAAATGGAAACGAAAACAGCAGGATTTTTGAAGGGAACGAAGTAATGCATATTTACGTTAATTAATGAAATAATTAAACTAAGCAAAGATAATTTAAATGGATGTTAGCATGGTAAAATTAGGTTGAAAACAAGGTGATTGCAGAAAGTTTTAATGATTAATTAATTGACTAAAGCTTTAAATGAAATTTAAAAGAAAAACAAGAGAGGGAACGCTTACAGTGCTGCTGCTGCGTGCGGACGACGGCGAGGAACGGGAATGAGGGTGCGTGGATTGGCTAGGAAAATGGAGATGGGCAGTGGCTTTCTCGTGCAAAGTTTTCGGACCCTTTTTACGAAGGAGGGGGCTCGGTATTTATAGCCCGAAATCGCGTGGGTTGGAGGACGGGGGAGCTGCGCGTGGTGTCTAGGGGAGGCGTGATGATGGCTGAACGGGGTAGGAGGCTATGGGCTCGAGCTAGGAAGCGATGGGAGTAGGTAATCCCGGTGGTCTGCTCCGCTGCACGTCCATGCCCACTGTGCATGTGCACCATGCTAGGTAATTCAAGGGCCGTTGATCTGGTTGACTTTCCTTGGTTGACCAGATCAACGACCATGATTAAATGACCCTTCATCTGATTTAAATGGCCTCGAGCCGGTTCCTGCGAACAAACGTTCTGACTTTTCGAGCCGAAGGTACTGTCGCGTAGAGAAAAATACGACGTGTTTAACCGTCTACAGCGAATAATGAAAATTTTCCGTTTAACGTGTTTATTTTCTCGTTCAAAAACGTGAAACGTTCGGACGGAAAAATAATGACGTTACGCCGAAAATTACACTAAATGCTGTAGGCCGTTGTGAACGGAAAAAAAGCTAGCAACTAGTTGATAGAAAACATTTCAAAGTGAAGCTATTGTCCGAGCGAACTTACTCGGGTCCAATAAAAGCTCGAACGAAAATAATAAAAATACTAAAAAATGCTCTAAAAAACTAAAAGTCCTAAAATTCATGTGATGACCTAAAACGAAGAAAAAACTAGCGAACGACTGCCGGATAATTAAAAATGTGATTTTTAAGGCTAAAAATAATAATGATAATAATGAAAATACGTGATGAAAAATTAAAAATGCGATTTCGAAAGCTGACGATGCTAATGATGATGCTAAAATGCAACAAAACCTAAAAATGCTAGTGACAGTAAATCAACTGAAAATGACTGTAAATTAACTAAATAACAGAAATGCTAAAATTAATTAAAAATGGCGTCAAAATTCGGGTATCAACAATACGTCTTATCGTATCCGGGAGTTCACTTCGTACAGGCTTCTAAAGGAGTGCGTTATGGGTGAGTTTGTCTTTTTTCGCATTTTCTCCTTTACTTATTCATTATTCTAATGTGCTTCTTACACAGGAGATGTCGATGACCAGTCTACTGGGGGGGCTAACGCTCCCTTGAATGTTGTACCGCTTCGAACACTACCAGCCTCTCCCCCTTTCGGGGGCTCCAGCCATCAAAGTGCTCTACCAAAGAGGGGAAGGTTTAAGACAGTCGCAAAGGTAGGGCATGGTGTTTCTACCCGGGCCTCTCGTTTTCTCGAGAATTAGCTACCGGTTCGGCGCGGAGGAATAAATCTGAATCAACCCGCGACTAGAATGGCTGACAGTGACAGCGACAGTGAGGATATGGATACCAAAGCAGACCTTCATCATGCATCTTCATTCCAACGGAAGAAACTAAGAATTGGTGCAGTTGGGCAGGCTATCGGGGCTTCTTCCGATAACGATGTTGTGGCACCTACCGTGATGCCTAACGTTTCTACTGTGGCGAGTACTTCTCAAACAGTGAAGGTTTCTGAAGTGCCAGCTGTCGTTCTTTCTACCTCCACTGAAGTTCCATTAGTGGCAGATTCCATTCCACCAGCTAACGCTCCCGATTCTCCAATTTCTAGCTGTATTCCAAATGTGTTGGAAACGACTTCTCTTGTGAGTCCCGTCTCTGAGTTTCCACCCAAGGCTACCCTACGGTTGTTTTTTACTCCTATTTCTGGAGTAAGTGCTGAAGACTCTTCTTCGACTCCGATGGTCAATCTCTCTCTCGAAGGCCCTAAAGGGATCCCGTGCTATCGCATGGATTTGACAGGGGTTGGTGTTTATGGTCTACGCGCTGCTGGGGTGCCGAATCCTTTCTCCTGAGATGAATTAACGGCACCCTTAATAGGAAAAATGATGATCTCTTCAAAGGAAAGAGAGGATTTTCTACAGCTTTCTCCGAGGGCTCGCTATACGCGCGTTATGAATGACCCTCTAGACGCCTTCCGTTATCTGGACTATGCAGTCGAGGCTTATGACAATGAACTGTGGGATTTTTCTCACGCAATGTGCGCTCAAAAGGTGCAGCTTGACCGGGCGTTAGGCCAAGTGAAGTTGTTAACGCGTCTGATAAGATTCGGACTGTTGGGGAAGTGGGATCTGGATTATGGCTGTCTAGAATCACTGTAACAACAGTCCGTCGTACCTGCAAAGCGCTGGATGGGGGACTCCGGCGTAGACACTCCGATGCTTAAGTTAGTATGGCTGTAAAATTTGGCAGAGATTTGGGAAGAGAATCAGATCTTACTCTCGATCTAGAAATGAGGGGTATTTATAGCCGAAGAAAGAAAGGTTGTTACCCCCAGGGATGGGCGTTATCATGGGGAGATATCGCCCAGGATGACGTCAGCAGGATTAGATATCGCTAGTGGGATATCACCAATGAGTCGTTGCCCTGCGTCAGCAGGACAGGATATCGCTAGTGAGATATCGCCAATGAGCAGTTGTCGGGGGATCCTGGGATGGTATGATGCCGTGTGGGTCCCCCCCGCTGATGTCGACTATCCCGGGATCCTCAGCCTAACGGGGGCGGTAGCCAGTTAAGGTCTACAGGGATCTGGCTTTGACTTGAGGTTTCTTTAATTGTTATCATAAGCCCAACTGAAAACAATCCCGAGTGTTCACCAAGGGCTGCCTCTCCTGGCCTCTGGAGGAACATTACTCCTTTTGCGCCGCGTCAGATTCAGGAAAATCACCGGGTTTTTCTGACTCCATCGTCAGTTCCATTATACTGGATATACGATAGCAAAACAGGTGAGTGGGACCGACCATTTGCGATAGCGCCGGTCCTTTCCGAAGCTTCCACTATCGTTCTGAAGGTGATATTTCCTTATTTTTCCTACACATTCTCAAATGTGGTTTCATCACGTTAGCGAAAATGACATATAATGACAAGCACTAGTTACCCTTAGAGGTTCTTATCCACTCATATTGGGGTGTTTTTGGTGTCTCCGTTTCCCTTCAACTCGTGGGGTCTGGCCTTGCGGTAAGCCGCCCGTAATATTGTCGTGGTCTTACGCCATGAGCCGCTTACAGTTTGTGCGGTCTTACGCCATAGCTACCTGTAATATCGACGCGGTTTTATGCTGTAGGCCGCCTACAAATTGTAGGGTCTAACGTTCTCCGATTCGTACTCTATTCAAACATCTCGGGCATTCACCAGGAGTTCGGCGTTAGCCTTTCCACCTTTACGAGCAGCTATTGCTCTGGATCTACAGAAATGCGACCCTTTTTCGGTGCAGATTCTTCACACCCTCTCTGCTTCTCTTTTTCCATTTCTTCATGGACGATCTCACCAGAAACTTCCTGATCTCCAAAGCCTTGACCCTCAAGAATCTCACTGAGGGTGACGTCAGCTTCCTGCAGAACATGATGACAAAGACTGGCGAAGACATGCTAGAACTTCGGGGAATGATGACCCCCATTCAGGCCAGGATCGGGGCCGCTACCATGGAGGACTTCAATCCTATCAGGAATGTCTCCAAGCTGGCTGTCGCCGCCTGTCGCATCGAGGTAGCCATCGCCATGCTGCAGCAGAGGAAGGATCTGCTGAACTGTTGTCTGAAAAGCATGAGAAACACCTCTTCGGAGCTGACTTCTGTGGTGGACGCCTTGAGGGACATCCCTTTCCTGCTGGTGGATGACGACAACGATGCCGGGTCTCGGGCTTGAAGGCTTGCCGCTGTGCCTTCTTGTTTGTTTTTCCTTTATATGTATTATGTATGCGGACGTATATTTAGGCCGTTAGGCCGTAATGAAACTCCTTTCTGTTATTGGACTTGTGATCTTTCTCCCCTTCATAGGTCGTTAGCCCTGGCTTCGATTGAGAGCTACGACTAAGCCCAACTGAAAATGAGTTTGACACTGGTCAGACTTTTGCAGTATTTATTCTTCTTTATCTGCTAGGTGGCGACGGTTGCTTAGGCAAACTGTTCTACTAATCATGCACCGTCTCTTCAGTAATAACTGATTGGGCGGTTTCTCTGTGCTTCTTGATTGTCGAGAGATTTCAACAGGCGTGATCAAAGAATTTTGAATTTGCCATTATGGTTGATCTTCTCAAGACGCATTAAATTATCCTTCTCTCACTTGAGAAATTTGAAGAGTCTCACCATTTCATCTATTTATGGGGAGTTCTTCTCTTTTTTCCTGTTCATCTTCTTCTTCATATTTTCTGTTGCTACTGATTTTCATCTCTCATGGCTGATTCATATGATCAGGTCTTCGACGAGCTAGAATCTCGCCCAACCCCTCCGACGACACCAGATTTTGACAATCCTTCTTCGCCACCATGCCGGAAGAGGCGATTGCCCCGCCGCGGAGGTCGGAAGAGATCGAAGAAGAGAGCACGTTCTGAAACCACTGGTTGGTTTTCTACATTTTCAGCCCCTCCGTCCTGTAAGGGCAAAATTTTGTTCCCTCCTACTGATTGGTTTGAAGAGAAGATTCCTTTAGGCGATACCATCATTAAGGCGGCATCTTCAGCTACAAAGGAGGAATCCAAACCATTGACGCTGAGCCCGGAGCGAAAAGCCGACAAATTCCCTCCTTTCGCTGATGAGGAGCTTCCGCCCTCCGATGAGGAATATTGCTACTGGTCCTCTTATTGGCCTGGCGAGGATTGATTCCGCCATTGGCAATCCCTTGTAGATGTCGTATGGCTTATTGTTTTTTAAATGGAATGATGCTTTGCTTTTTTAGTTCTACATGCTCGGGCGTTAGCTCCTCTTTGGATGGCTATCGCTGAGAAAATGACTGTTGCTTTGACGTAACCGTTTATAACTGATTGTCAGTAACTACCCCCTTCAGAAGATATAAATGCGTGGACATAAATATCCTTCTGAGGTTTTTACACGTGTCACTTTTGCTTTGGTGCGTGTCCTGCTTCTACAGGCTGTTCACTTCTCGATCTCAGCCTTTAAAAGGGAGCACCTGCTCTCTTTTAATACTCTTTGCTTGCACTTCGAAATTTTCTCCCTTTCTCTCTCTAGATTCTTGCTTCGAAGGAAGTCACGACCACCGTTCGCCGGCGCCGACGGTTTTGTCCACCGCCTTCTGCTCAAGGTACTTCACTTCTTTCCCCTCAGATTTCCTTCTTGCTGATTCATTATGAGTACCTCTAGGATACCCAAGGATTCTCGGTGGCCTCTGGCAACAAATAGGTCTTTGATAAGTCTCCAGAATTTCCGGCGACCCATAGATTTAGAAATTGAGAGAACACCTAGTGTTTTTGTTGATCAAGCGGTTTTGGAGGCAGAACTGGAGGAAAATGGTATCTTTTTCCCTCCCAGTTACTCCGTTAGAATTCCTGATGCCGGTTATCCGCTTCATGACCCTCTATCGGGGGGCGATAGGATGGTATATTTTAGCATGTTTCTCTATGGCTTTCGCTTTACCATCCATGAAGTAGTGAAAAATTTATTGGTTCGATATGACATTAACCCGGCTCAGATTACGCCTCCGTCTTGGTGTGGGATTCATGCCTTCATTTGCATTTGCGAGCTGCGGGGTATCCTTGTCCCGTCTGTCAATTTATTCCGCAAGTTTTTTATTTTTAGATGCCGCAACTGTGTGGTAGATATTGCCCCAAGATGGAATGACGCATTGGTGCAGTCATTCTGGCAGAAATTCCAGGGCTTCGAAGAGACTGTAGCTGATTGGAAGAGTGGTTTTTTCATCGTGAATTTTCCTTTCCGCCCCTGGCCCAGGGGCTTCAATCAGTGTCTTAATGACTCCCTTTGGACAAACCCGTCAACAATATCCAAGGAAGAGCTTCGACAAATGCACGTGCTGCTGGAGTTGAAATCGTCTTTTCGCATTCAAGAGTTTGCCTTGCACATGCTTATAGAGAAGTATACTATAAGTAAGTTTCTTTTCCTTCGTTATTGCTTCGGCTTAATCATCGCTCTGATGTGCCTTACTGGCAGGTGGCACTGGAGATCGACCGTCAAGCTATAAGGACGTTCCTTTGAACGTGAGGCCGCTTCAATCACTGCCACCATCTCCTCCGCCTGAGAGTTCCAGTCGCCCTGCCACTCTAAAAAGAAAGAGATTCAAGACTGTTGCCAGGCGCGGCACCTCCAGCCGTACTTCCCGTTTCCTCGAGAATTGGTTACCCATTCGGAAAGGAGTGACTTCGAATCACCCTAAAACTGAAGTACCCGAAAGCAACAGCGAGGACATGGATACCGACTCTGGGCTTCGTCATGCTTCCGCGGCTCAGCGAAAGAAGTTGAGAATGGGAAATAGCAACCCAGTTGCTGAGGTTTCTTTGAAGAAGGTGAACGAAGCTTCGGCTACTGGGGCTGACGCCCTTGATGGTGCAAGTACCTCCAAAACGGCGGCAGCAGCTAAGGCGTCAACCGACATTCCTTCTAATACTTTTGAGGCTCCGCTAGAGGTCAACCTTTCTCCTCCGACAGCCACTCCTGACTCTCCTATCTCCTCCTGCATCCCTGATGTCGCTGCACCGAATCGTGAACCTACCGCTACTCCTGACCCTCTGTTGAATGGCCTTCCACCATTATTCTGCACCTCTATTTCAAGAGTCGGTGGTTCCGCTGAAAGTTGCTCTCCTCCTTTTATCGCCAACCTATCCTCTCAAGGTCCACAAGGAGCCACTTCCTATCGCTTGGATCTGTCTACTTTTGGCACCAGCGGACTTCGCGCATTGGGAATATTAGATCCGTTATCGAGAAGCGAGCCGGTGGGTTCTGTTGTGGGTGCGATATTTGGGTCTGCTGAAGATATGAAGGAGATATCAGAGCTTTCTCTAGAGGTTCATCGCGAACGTGCTTTAAATGACGTGCTGGCTAGCTTTCGCATGCTGAATTACGTTCTCGATATTCATGGTGACAAGGCTCGAGGTTCCCCTTCTAAGGTGGCGGAGCTGACGCAACTCCAAAGTGATACCCAAGCAGAGCTTAATGACTGCCGTGCTGAATTACCCAGAGAGAAGTCGATAGGGAAGGCTAAGGTAGCCAACAAACGAAACTCTCTCCTCCATGAAGAGATATCGGCCCGCGACGCTAAGCTAGCGAAGGTGCCCAATGAGATGTCGCGCTGGAAAGATAAGGCGATACAGGCCTTTGCCCCTGGATTCCTAGATTATTACTGCAGCAAGGCTTTCGATCCTGTCAAGATAGCTGACTACGCCTTCGAGAGGTTAAAGGATATAAATGCCGGGGGCGATAAAGGAGATCTTCCGTGATGAGAACAAGGCAACGCTTGAGAGTGTTTTATTTTTATTTTTTCTTCCAACATTGGTTTCATTTGGCTTCTAATAACTGATAACGCTGGCATAATAACGACTGTCATTCCGCTCTAGATAACTATTAATTTACTTCTTGGCGTTATCTTTGTTGATTACGTCATCATGCTTGACCTCTTTCTGATAAAGTAATTTTACTTTTTCGGAGCATTTAATGCTCAGAATCCCCTCATTAATACGAGCGAAGGATCATGATGGTTCAGGGACACGTGTCTGCTCATTAGGACGCTAGGGCTAGCGTGATTTGATAGGATCAAAGCGCCTTCTCTCCTTTCTAGGGTTATACTCATTGCTTATGCCTGTCACGCGCGTCGCGACTGTTCCAGTAGTCATTTTTTTTAGCCTCTTAGGGTTATAAAACCCATCACTTTATTTCTTTTTCCCACTTTCGATAATCCGTTTCTCTGCGTCTTCTTCACGAATCATCTTGTGTTTCTGGTTTTCATCTCCTAGGTACTTCGATTTTCTTCTAAAAAAGGTACTTCTTCATTTCCTTTTACTTTCTCCTTCATCTTTTATTTTTCTTTTCCACCATGGGCAAAAGAAAAACTCGTGCTCCTGGGTCTAAATCCCTTGATGAAGAAAAAATAGAGACCATAGTCAGTACTATTACTTCTTCTGCCATTCTTGATAAACACCTGTCCGATCACGGTGCCACCCTCCCTAAGGGTTTCAAGGCTTCTGTCGCCCCTGATTCCTTACGCCTGAACAACATTTTAACCGGCAATCGCAGAATCCTGTATGCCTAGATGTTCCGTTATGGTTTCTAGTTTCCGGTTGACCCGTTTATCCAAGAGTTGCTTACTTCTCTGGATCTGAACCCTGTTCAACTGGCCCTAAATGCCTACTGTAGCATTTATGCATTTCTAGAACTCTGCAAGTACAAAGGAATTACATCTTCTTCCCTTGCATTACTGAAGTCTTTGTTCAAGATGTATAACCGTCGGGGTGTGATAGCGATATCACCCCGTTATGATGATGATTCGCTCCAGAACTTCACCTGGAAACTCCTTCATTTGGAGTCTTCCATTGATAAATGGAAAGAGCAATTTTTTGTGGTTGAGACTCATGAACTTCCGGAGCCATGGTGGTGGTCTGGTTTCAACCAGGGCGTCAAGGACAAGGCTTGGCGCCACGTGTCTCTTGACGAGACGGAACATGGCTGGTTTGATAAATTGCTTAGTCTGGAAATCAGCGTTCACACCCGCCTTCTAGCTTACGGGACCGATATCAGAGCCTGCGTTAGACGTGAGTATTGCGTCAATCTTTGACTTTCAGTATTAGTACTAACGCTGACGTTGTCTTGTGCTTTTGCAGCAACTGATCCAGAGTACGTTCCCGAGAGTGTTAGGAGGCGCCGAAAGAGACTTTGGGATAGAGAAGCGGCCGCGGCTGTTAATATCGCCACCACTTCAGCTACTCCTTCTGTTATCACTTCGATTCCTCCCCAAACATCTTCAGCCTCAGTTGACGTGGAAACCGACACCATTCCGGTTGGTATTCCTGTCATATCAATCGCTGCTCCTCCTCTTCAGTCAGCTACTCGCAGAGCTTCCGCGAAAGGAAAGAAGAAAAGGAAGACAAAGAGCGTTGCCACTAATTCCGCCTTCTTCGGACGCGGCCGGTTCTTCGAAAGCACTCGCGCTGGTTTTTCAATGCCTTTCTGCCTTTTCTTTTATTTTTCATTGTTTTTCTTCATAGGTTACTTCTCGTGCCTCAACTCCTTCACTGTCGTGAGGTAATATGGACTTGAGGCGTATTCTGACTCAACCAAGGAAGAGACAGCGGTCCACCGGAGCAGGTACGAGCCGGTCCTCAAGCCAAGCTGATGTCAGGGAGGGGCCTCAAATCGCCCTTGACTCTTTAGCACCTCCCTCGAGCCAGACCGGTAGCATTTTTGAGGGAGTGGTCATTCCTGGGCCTTTTGAGACTTCTCCACCTTCGTTCGGCTCGGGAGTTCCTCACTATTCCTCCAACGTGGTCCATACTGATGAGCTGTCGGGTTTCTCCTCTTATCAGCCCCAGGGATCACTCGTGCCCAAGGGAGGTTCCGCTTCCAACCAACCTCATGAGGCAGCCGGTCCTCAGGGAGGTTTTGCTTCCAACCAGCCCTCTTCTCCTGCCGCTGTGGTCTTTGTTCCTTCCGATGCTTCCATGCTTAAGCGATTTGGGGAGGGGACGATAGTGTCCAATCTTATGGCCGATGTAAGCTCATATAATGCCACTGGGCCCGTCACTCATAAGGTGGATATGACTACGCTTCGTAGCTCGGGGATTGCGGCCATGGGGGGCGATAACTCGGCCGTTACTACTTCGTTCTTGGCTGCGCACATGCTAACGTCTCCTGAAGAACGAAGCGCCTTTGCTACTGTGGGAGACAAAGAGCAAGCTGACTTGCTGCGCTCCAAGCTTTTCACTGGGTTCCTCCAATTTCATCACTTCACTGAGCGCATGTCGCAAAAGGCGGCTGACCTTGCCACTTCTGCAGCCAAGCTTTCGCAGGAGCAAGAGGAAAAACAGCGGCTGCTAGAAGAGCGAGACAGACATATAACGGCCCTGGAGGCAGCCAAAGAGGAGGCAAGAGAAGCAAAGGAACAGTTGGCCACTTCTAACGCTGCTCTGGCGGTTGAACAGTCAAAGATTATCGCTCTCGAGGGAGACAAAATAATCTTAGCAGAAGAGAAAGCAGCTTTGATAGAAGAGAAAACGGCGCTTGAGGCGGAAACAGTGATCAAGTGTCGGTGGTACGTTGAAAAGACCGCTTCTACCATGGCTAACTGTTTTGTGGAGATCCACGGGGAAGAATTCTACGATGGTGACACTGTTTCTGACGCCTTTTTGAAGAATTCTTCCGATCTTAATGATGAGGGCTTCCGCTTGGCCAGATCGAATGGCTATCCAGAGCAAGGGATTTCTGAAGACTAGCAGTAGGCAGGGTATTGTCGCCCCCTTCTTTTTGTGAGGATTGAGCGTTACCCTTTTTTGTTCGTCTTTGTATATTTTTGTGCCCCTTCGTGGGTATTTGAACAATGACACTTCTATGATATCAGCTTTTGTTGGTGCCATTTTCCTTTCCCATATTTCTTTTTCTTTAAATTTTTGCAGCGTGGCTTTCGCGCCCTTATCGCTCTGATCGGCCTTTGTCATGTTCGACTTAACCAATGTTTGGCCCCATCAGGGAGGACATTCCTGAAAGAAGTATTCTTCTTATTCTTCTTTCCTTGATCAAAAGAGACAACGAATAGGGTCTTTAGGCCCTATTCCTTAAACCGCGTCAACATCAGCGTGGTTGGCTTCGCGTCTACTTTGCCTACGAGTCATACAACTCTTTTATAACCTCGAGTGTCGCGATCTCTTTGAGTCAGGGATATCCTGCACACTCTCAATTAACATCTATTAGTAAGAAATAGGCGATAACAGACACAAGTTTCCCGTAGGAGCCGATCCGCCGCCATTCTAGGGTACAGGTGTCACTTATTATCGCTTTCTCAACCAGCTCACTTCACTAGGGATTCCGCATCTGGTTACTCGCTGGGATTTTGTGATTTTTCTCATTTCCACGATCGACCGGAAGGTGCCTCTTCCTAGTGGGCCGTCTGATCAGGACAGGCCATCACAAGGTTAGGATTTTTCACTTTCGGCGTTATCCTCACATCCTGGAATCGTGCCTTCCCTTGGCGAGCCGTCTACATCAGCCCCACTGTAAGGATAGGATTTTCACTTTCCAAGTGGAGTTAGTATCTCCCTAGAGTGTGCCTCTCCTTAACGAGCCGTCTCTACGAGAACGGTTGTCATAAGGATTGGGCTTTGTCACCTTTAGGAATCCCGGGGCGTGCCCTCACTTAGTGAGCCATCTGATCAGGACAGGCCATCACAAGGATATGACTTTTCACTCCCGGGGGGTGTCGGGATGTGCCTCGTCTTATGGCCCCACACATGGCTACCATAAGGATAGGACTTTTCACTCCCGACGTTAAACATCAAGTGCGTCAGGGCGTGCCCTCACTTAGTGAGTCGGTGGATCAGGACCGACCATCACAAGGATAGGACTTTTCACTCCTAACGCTAAATACTAGGTGTACTAGGGCGTGCCCTCACTTAGTGAGTCGGCGGATCGGGACCGACCATCACAAGGATAGGACTTTTCACTCCTGGCACTTCTCTTTTATTATCTATCTGCACGCAGACACGCAGCCACAAAACACAAAAAAACTCATTACTCGAGCGTTAGCACGGGTTAATGCTAGCGTTAGTAAAACGTGCATAGATAAATCAGAGTCTAGCATGATATAATTTTAAACGAGCGATATTCTAGGAGTTAGGTAAGGGGGTACCTTCGAGTGTCTCCAGATGGTATGCTCCTCTCCCAACTATACGGGTAACGCAGTACGACCCTTCCTAGTTAGGACTGAGCCTCCCCCGGCGTTGACCAGTCGCTCGTTGATCCCTGAGTACCAGGTCACCTTCTTTTAGAAGTCATTCTTTGACACACCTATTATGATAACGCGCCATTTTTTGTTTGTAGTGCGTCACTTTCAGGAGAGCTTCCTCTTGCAATTCGGGCAGTGCGTCAAGATTGGCACGCAGCCTTTCCTCGTTTAGCTCTTCTCTGAAGTAAGCCACTCGTAGGCTCATGGTACCAATCTCCACGGGCGTAACAGCCTCAGTACCGAATGCTAGTGCGAATGGAGTCTCTCCTGTACTGGTTTTTGTGGTCATGCGATATGCCCACATCACATACGGCAGTTCATCTGCCCACTTCTTTTTAGATCCCTCTAGGTTCTTCTTAACACCATTAAGGATGGCTCGGTTTGTCACCTCAGCCTGACCATTGGTCTGCGGATGAGCCACGGAAGAGAATCTTTGCTCGATTTCAAACTCCTCGCATTGGTCTCTAAAGAATTGGTTGGTAAATTATGTTCCATTATCGTTGACTAGCATGCGAGGAACTCCGAAACGCATGATAACTTGGTGTTTGAAGAAACGCCAGATTTTTTCTGTCGTGATGTTGGCAACCACTTCAGCTTTCGCCCCATTTGGTAAAGTAGTCTACTGCCACGACCACAAACTTTAACTGCGACCTTGCCTTTGGAAATGGTCCAAGGATGTCAATTCCCCATTTCGCGAAAGGGCAAGGAGCGATGATGTCATAAATTTGTGTGGCGGGTTGTCGAGGAATCTTGGCGAATTTCTGACACTTTTGGCAAGTTCGCACGTAATCATGGCAGTCTTTCCGGATAGTAGGCCAATAGAACTCCGATCGAAAGACCTGCACAACTAGGGTTCCGCCGGATGCATGTATGCCACAAATTCCTTCGTGGATTTCGCGGAGGGTATGAAGGCCCTCTTGTTCTGTTATGCATCTAGCAGCCGTATGAGAGAAACATCTCCGCATCAGTTCCCCATTAAAGTATGTACACCGTGCCGCTTGCTTTAGTACTTTCTTCTTCTCAGCATTATCCGCTGGCAGCTCATCGTGTTTCAAGTATTTTATGACGGGAATTCTCCAGTCATTTTCACTTTCTTCCACACAGAGCGTCGCCTGTTCTTCCATAAAGGAAGGTACGGATAGCTCCCGGTAGTACACCCCTTTTGGTATGGCCGCTTCTGGGTTTACTGCGAGTTTGGCGAGGTTGTCTACCTCAGCGTTATCCTCTCGAGGAATGTGCTCGAAGCTAACCTGTATGCCACATTTCTTTATTTCTATCAACTCGCGTTTCACTTTGGCAAGGTATTGCACCATGATGGGCTCTCTAGCTTGAGAGTGTCCCAGCACTTGATCTATTATCAGCTTGGAGTCTCCGCAGACTTTCAGCCGCAAGTCTCCCAACCTCCCAGAGTCATGTATTCCCTTGATGGAAATGCTCTTTCCTATCCTGAGCCCGGCTAATAGTGCTTCATATTCTGCGGCATTATTGGACAACGGCTGCAGGATTCAGATGGCATATCGCACATGGATGTCGTGAGGCCTACTCATGAAGATTCTGGCCCCGGCAAGTTCTTGATTTTTGGCACCATCCACGTGTATGACCCATAGGTCAGTGTAAGTTTCAAGGAAAGGGAGATCTAGCTCTTCTTTTTCTTTCTCAGTCAACTCTATCAACGGATCCGGCGTGAAGGTGCATTCCGCGATAAAGCCCGCTAGGATTTGAGCCTTCACAGATGGTCGGGATCGATAGTGCAAGCCATATTGTTCAAGCTCGATAGCCCAAATCAGCATTCTCCCCAAGGATTCAGGCTTCCGGAATATCCTTTTTAAAGGTTGATCCGTAAGCACAATGACGGTGTGAGCTTGAAAATATCGATCCATTTTCCGCGTGGCTTGCACTAATGTGAATGTTATTTTCTCAATTCAGGCGTATCTCAACTCGACATCTTTTAGGATGTGGCTTACAAAGTATACCGGTCGGTACGTATGATTGTTATCTCGCACAAGGACCGCACTGACCACTTCGTCAGCAACCCCAAGGTATAAGTACAGGATATCGCCAGGCTCTGGTCTAGTCAGCACTAAGTCAGACGATAAATAGGCCTTCAGGCTCGCGAATGCTTCTTCGCATTCTACAGTCCATCCGAAAATAGCTTTCTTACGTGAGCCCTGCTATACCAGCCGAATTCCCTTGCCGACTGACGTGGCAAGGGTCAAGGTAATTACAAAACTGCCACTGATGTCTAAATTACAAATATGCCATCAATCTCCTCTTAATTACAAAATTGCCATCAACCTCTCTTTCTCTCTCTGTAAAACTAGAGCAAGACAGATCCAGATCAAACGCACTTTAACGCAGAGCCAAACGGTAATTGATGTTTGTCAATTATTTTTACCTAATTTCTGATGAATAGTACATCATACATGACTTATTTATTGCTTGCAACTATTTGACTTTCTTGGTAGTAGCTTTCGGAAACCAAACTTATTGTTGACTGCTGTTCATTTCAGGTTGGTGACACCTTCTACATGTCAGATTTGAGAAGTTTACCACACTTATCATTGAGAAAGCTAACTGGCAGGCTATTAGGAACGGTGATAGAATATAATTGTTTTGATAGTAATGAATATTCAGCTTGCTTCTTTAATGTATTAGAGAACTTATGAATTTACAGTTGAATATTGTGACTTGTATTTCAACTCTTGTTTTTACCAAAGATATTCACATCAAGAAGCAAATTCTTGACAACATCCTGTGCAAGATTCATTGCTATTCCTAATCAGGATACAACTCAGAATTATTGAGAATATTTAGGCATGTGCGTGACACCTAGGGGTGGCAATATGGGACGGACGGACGTCCATGGTGCAATCCCATTTGTCCATTGAATAAATGGACGGACTTGTCCAAGTCCATTTAATAAACGGACGGACAAAACCCGTCCATCTAAATTTGGACGGACGGGACGGGTTCCCGTCCAATAATAATTCTTTATGGGAATTGAATTTTTTAAAAAAAAAATTTTATTTTTGAAAAATAATATTTTTGGAAAATTTTTTTTTTTTTGAAAAATTATTATTTTCGAAAAATAAGAATAATGTTTTTGAAAAATAATATTTTTTTTAAAAAAAAAAATTGAAAAATAATTATTTTCGAAAAATAAGACGAAAAATAAGAGTACTTTTTTTGAAAAAAAATATTTTTTTTTAAAAAAAAAAATTGAAAAATAATTATTTTTGAGAAATTAATTATTTTTTAAAAAATTAAATAATAAACGGACGGACGGGAACCCGTTGGGTTTGTCCCGTCCGTCCGTATATGTAGTTGGACGGGTCTAGCCCAACCCATTTATTAAATGGACATGGACGGACGGGACGGGCATATGGACGGACGGGACGGACAAATGGACAATTGTCCATATTGCCACCCCTAGTGACACCTTCATAGTTCACATCTCCGAATTGAGCATTCCTCCTCCATGTGCGTGATGAAGATGCAAAGCTTTCTGACATCGGACCTACAAAAGAGTGTGAGTCAAGGAAACTATTAAAATCATCCGGAAGCAGATAATTTTTAATTTTTAATCATAACAAGTGCGCTAATTCTGTAATCAATATGATTGCCAATTTAAAAATAATCATATTGATTTTAATTTAAACACCGATTAAACCCTTTTGCCCTCTACGGTTGAACTGAAGGTTAATTCGATATATTTGGGATTCTTGATAGGTGAAGAAGAAACAGAACACTTGTGGGGAAGAAACATGAATATAAAATGTAAGAGAGATCCTACGTTGTATATGAATATAAACCAGCAACAATGCCACCTATCGGTTTCTCTCCTACAAACAGGGACGCATTTCTTATTTACTGAAGTTCTGTTAACAATAATTAACCAAATACTTCATTACTACCAAGTATTCAGCAAGTGCAAATATCATACCTCTGCTGTTGTTCCTTCTCCACTTGCGTACGGACAACTTCAGCAGCTATAAATCCGAAAGTATCAAACTGTGATGATGTCCCAGGGGATTGACCTTCCAACTCCTAAAATGCAAGACAAACAAATTTGGAATCACAGATGCTAGGTGGTCCAAGATTGTATAGCATCTACCTGGAAGAACAGATAATGAAATCAAGAACTATTGGAGAACAAGAGTGCAAAAGCAGGCAAGACAGCTCAAAATTGACTCCGACAGCAAGAATTTTCTTGATGTTGTTAGGTGTATTTGGATGCCAAGATTGATTCAGAAAATGGAACAAACTTCTTACACATCTTCTATGGCTGCCCTGCATCAACAAAATCTTACAATTGATTCTTTCCAATCCAATCGGACAACTCCTCATCAACAAACCAATTTTGGCCATGGAAATTCAAGTTTAGACAGCAACCATGTTTCTATTTCAGCAGATCAGTCCATGAAAATGGCTAAATGCAACAACAACCCCTTAATACCACTAAGTGTCATAGGAATCCCAGATTGCAATCTGACCAGTAGAAGTTCAGTAACATATTGACTGCATTTTGGTAATTAACTATCTAATTTAAGGATCAATTAATTCTTAAATAGTAAGTTTTGTTTACACAACTGACTATCTTAGTAACTAATTAATTAATCAAATATAAATTAAGCATAATATGAGAAATGAGATACCTTAGAGCTTGGTGCGGTGAGGGCGAGGCGGCGATGGCGTGTGGTGAGGCGGCAATGAATCTGGTGCGGTGAGGGCTTGGCGTGGCAATGGCGAATCTGGTGCGGTGAGGCAGCGCAACACCGAGAGCGTGAGAACCTCTGGTGCGGTGAGGCAGCGCAACACCGAGAGCGTGAGAACCTCTGGTGCGGTGAGGGCACCGGTGGTGATGGCGAATTTGGTGCGGTGAGGGCGCAGCGATGGGGGATCTGACTCGGTGAAGCGGCGCAACACCGAGAGCGTGAGAACCTCTGTTAAAATCTTTGATAATTTTGAATTTAAGTGCTTATTTTTATTTTTCAGAGTGAATGGCAATTTTGTAATATCTTAACTCTTGCCATGTCAGTCGGCAAGGGAATTCGGCAAGGGAGTTCGGCCGAAATAGCATTTCCCTTCTTACGTATAACATTGAGAAAAGGGAGATACCTCTTGCCTTGTTTAGAGATAAACCGTCCCAACGCGATAACGCGCCCTGTCAGCTTCTGTATTTTCTTTACAGTTCGAGGAGATATCATGTCTTGGATAGCTTTGACTTTTGACGGGTTGGGTTGAATACCCTTTTGACTGACCACGTAACCTAAGAATTTGCCCGTTTGAAAGGCGAACATGCACTTTCGAGGGTTCAGCTTCATCTGATATCGCTTCATCACTTTGAAAACTTTCGCCAGGTCAGACAAGTGATCTCTGAAGCTTCGGATTTTGATCAGTATGTCATCGACATATGCCTCTACATTTTGGCCGATCTGTTTTTCAAAGACTTGATTCGCCATTCGCTTGAAGGTGGCTCCAGCATTTTTCAACCCAAAAGGCATCGCCGTGTAGCAATAAGTGGCCTTAGGAGTGATGAAAGCAATTTTCTCTTCATCCTCCTTGGCCATGGGGATTTGGTGGTACCCCGAGTTGGCATCTAACGAGCTCAAGTACGCGTACCCGGCAGCTTGATCAACCAGCTGATCAATTCGGGGAAGTGGGTAACAATCTTTAGGATAGGCGTCATTCAAATCTGTGAAGTCGATGCACATGCGCCACTCCCCGCTGGGCTTAGGGACCAGAACAGGGTTAGCCAACCAGGTGGGATATTGCACTTCTCGAATAAAGCCAGCGTCAAGAAGTTTTGCGACTTCCTTTTCGACAGCCATTGCTTTTTCGGTCGAGAAAACACGTCGTTTCTGCCGAACCGATTTTGCATCAGGGTTGACATTAAGCCGATGTTCCGCCACCTCCCGCGAGATACCAAGCATGTTAGAGGGTTTCCATGCGAACTCTCCTTTGTATTTATTTAACAGTTGGGCTAACTGAAAGTTTTCCTCTGGGCTGAGGTTATCGCTGACCAGAAATACGGCCCCATCTATTTTGTTAACCGGGACGTGAGTCATTTTATCTACAGGCTGAGTGCGTTTCTCCTCATTTTGTTCATACGGGTCCACCGTCACGCACACGCACCTATCGCAACTCTTCTGAGTCATGAGCAGGTAGCATTCAGCCGCTAACTTCTGATTACCTCGGATTGAGACCACACCGTCCCAGGATGGATATTTCAGCTTCAGGTGCTTTTGCGATATCACTGCTCCGAAACGGTTGAGGAATGGCCGCCCCAATATGGCGTTGTAAGGCAGATTTAGATCCACCACCAAGAATAAAAGCTCATCTGACCGTTTGGAGGTATCTTCCTTGAAATATACCGGAAAAGTAGTTACTCTAGTCACTGGGATAGGGACTCCGTCTACCCCAATAATGGGTTTTTTACAGGGCGTAAGTTCGTTATCTGGACGCTTCAGGAGATTGTAAGGTTCCAGTGAGAACAAGTTTACGACGCTTCCGTTGTCAACCAGAGTTCTTCTAACTCTATAACTAGCGATAATGGGTGTAACCACTAACGTATCATTGTGCGGATATACCACACCCTTTTCATCCTCTTCAGAAAAGGATAATATCATACGATCCAAGGCACTTATCGCTTCACTCTTTATTGACATGCCAGCCCGCTTTCGCTTATCCCCTAGCGCGGGTGTCAGCTGTGCGGATTCATCCAGGTAAGGTGTGCCTCCAGTGATGATGTTAATGATGGGGACATCCTCATCATCAATCGTGAGCATTTCCCGACCTCCTCCCGTAGGACCAGTGTCGTGGCCTGTGGGGCAGGAAGGTGTCGCTCTGCCATCGGCTACTCTACTTGTTGGGTTACTCTTGGCTTCTTCTCGTGTTTTCACAGCGAATTCTCCCAGATAGCCTTCCTCCACCAGGTGCTCTATCGCCGATTTGAGTTCTCTACCTGCCTTGGTGGAATGTCCTTTAGCTTTGTGAAATTTGCAATAGGCATTTTCTCCTCCCCAGGGTTACCCCCGGTCTTACAGGGGTAGGATAACGGATGGGCAGGTTTCGCTGCTCCACTGTTGCTAGTATTTTTGCTCTGGGTAGAATGAAGGAAGAAAGATCTAAGTCATAAACTCGTCCCTTAGAAGGATCACCCTGCCGCTGGGTTGAGGAGTCACCAGATTTTCCCTTTGAGGAGTTGCCTCTCCTCCGGTTAGATGTCCTGGGAATGTGATCCTTTCGCTGAGCGTAATCATCAACGAACCGATCTTTAGAAGTAGCTGGAATAGGAGCGTTATGGGTTGGAGGCATGGCTGGCTGCAGGTTCTGAATCATGTCCCTATTCTCTTCCTCTTCCATCCTCGCATAGTTGTGGGTTTTTAGCCTTAACGCATCTAAAGTCGCTGGCGGGTCAACCATTAAAGAATCTCTGAGCTTTCCATAACAACAGTTTCGCTTTAAGGCTTCGATGGCGAAATCAACCGTTACACCTGGCGTTAGCGACATCTCGGTGTCGAAATAATGGAGGAAGCTCCTCAAGGATTCCCGAGGTTTCCTGTGTAGGTCGAACAAAGTTGAGGCAGACTTCCTGATAGGGACGACAGTACTAGATCGACTCCTAAATTTAGATTCCAGCTGCGAGAAACTATCAATAGACCCACCCGAAAGACCTTCAAACCATAAGCGTGCGACCCCTGACAGGGTCATTACAAATATTTGACATAAAGCAGCGTCACTATGAGTCTGGAATTGCACAAAATCCTTCACTTTGTTAAGGTGAGAGATGGGATCTTTAGTGCCATCATAGAATTCCGAGGGGAGCTTCACATATCTACTAACTCTGTGACACCTTATACGCAGGCTAAAGGGATGTCCAGAAGTATCATCAAGGATTTCCCGCGCATGCTGAGGTGGGGATACCTCCAAATGATGCCTACGGTCTCGCGGATTTTGATCATGATGCCGCCTGGGAGTCGGACTGTGGCTCCTTGGCGAGCGAGTTCGATGCCTCCTACTGTTGGATCTTTCACTCCCTCCTGGAGAGATATCTCTATCATTTTCGCCCCTTCTACCATCCCAACGTCCTCTATCCTCCTCACGCCATTGACGCTCCTCTTGGGGAATAGGAAGTAAGGGCACTTGTGGTACATATGGCTCCACCGTCCTATGAGCGAACTGTACCAGACTGGCTGGTGCACTCAACGCAGGTAGTGTCAAAGGGACGTTCACATGCAATGGGGACGATAGTGGTCATTCTGTAATAATGGGTGGAGTGAAAATGAACTGAGATGGGACGACTGATCCAGAAGCGCTTGGCGTGAATCTAGCAGACAGTTCCGTTAAATGGTCCAACTGGGCACGGAGGGCTGAAATCGAGCTCGCGAAAGGGTTATTCATGTCGTCTATCACGGATCCCCTTGACTGAGGAGTGAAACGACTGGACCCCGCTATTTGAGACAACGAAGTATGCGGCTGAGACACAAATGTTCCCACTACTTGCTCAAAGGACAGATCTGATGTTCCTGGAGGAACTTCTTGCATCGAGGTGGGAGCATCAGAAGTGGCGAAAGCGAAAAGTCGCCTACGGGTATCATGGAAGGCTAGAGGACTGAGTCAACGACGGATCTGAATCAGAAGCCATAATCTTCCAATTCCAAGAAGAACAGAGCTTGGCTATTAAGGATGCTCACTTAATTAAAACCAATGCTCTCAATGAAAGCACCAATTTGATAAGATTCGGACTGTTGGGGAAGCGGGATCTAGATTATGGCTGTCTGGAATCACTGTAGCAGCAGTCCATCATACCTGCAAAGTGCTGGAGGGGGAACTCCGGCACTTTGCAGGTATGATGGACTGCTGCTACGGCGTAGACACTCCGATGCTTAAGTTAGTATGGCTGTAAAATTTGGCAGAGATTTGGGAAGAGAATCAGATCTTACTCTCGATCTAGAAATGAGGGATATATATAGCTGAAGAAAGAAAGGTTGTTACCCCCAGGGATGGGCGTTATCATGGGGAGATATCGCCCAGGATGACGTCAGCAGGATCAGATATCACCAGTGGGATATTGCCAATGAGTCGTTGCCATGCGTCAGCAGGACCGGATATCGCTAGTGAGATATCGCCAATGAGCCATTGTCGGGGGATCCTGGGATGGGAGGATGCCGTGTGGGTCCCCCCCACTGATGTCGACCATCCCGGGATCCTCAGCCTAACGGGGGCGGCAACCGGGTGTCGTAGCCAGTTAAGGTCTACAGGGATCTGGCTTTGACTTGAGGTGAGAAGACGAATATACCCTTGGTGTTTCTTTAATTGTTATCAGCATCTTCACGATGAGTCGCAAAAGGAGCTAAACCGAGAGAGGTTTAAAGGAAAGGCGAAAGTCGAGGTTCTGGAGGCTGAGTTAGCGACAGAAAAGAAGAAAAACTTTCTTCTTCGCGAAGAGATGTTGTCTAGGGATGAGGAGTTTGCCAGGGCTCCACTGAAGATGGAGTGGTGGAAAAAGAAGGTCCTGGAGGCCTTCAATTCTGGATTTGTAGCCTATTACGCAAGTAGCTCTTTCGATCCGACTAAGATTGCTGATTATGCCTCTGCCATAATGGATAAGGTTGATGAAAATAAAGACGGTCTGTCTTCTGTAGATGGAGGAAATAATGGTGACAGTGGTGGCAGTAAAGCGTAGCAATCTCCCCTATCAGGTGACTCAAGTGCCGTGGAGGACTTCCAAATTTTCGCCTTGGTTCTGATTTTATTCTTGTTTGTATCTCTTTTATTTTTTATGAAATTGTGCCGTAAGGCCATTTAACGCTGTTTATCTTGTAATAACACAAACGCTATGATACCGTTATCGCTTCTTTTCTTGGATCTTAAGTCTCAGTCTATTTTTTTCTGACTACGCTTTGCTAGCGCCTTCCTGCTACCGCAACGTTTGCTGAAGCTATATGTCAGAGCTGGTGCTACTTTTCATGGCATTAAATGCTGCAGACCCCCAATTAATGCGATTGAATGAGTCATGATGAGGAAAGACACGTGTCTTTCTTTTGGTGAGGCGTTTTGAAACAAGCACCTCCTAGGGAGTAGTAAGGACTGAAGTGTTTCTCCATTTTCAAAATTATATTTCTCACGCGTGTCGCGTTTCTCCAACACGCCATTTTGCCATGTGTCAATTGCTCACTGGTCACGTCTTTTGACCCCTTTAGGGTTATTTATAATGTTCCCCCCACCTCCTTTTTTCTTTTTTATCTCTTTTTCCACTCATTATTTTTTCTCAAAGACAATCTTGTGTCGTTCTTCGTACTGGAATTCTTGGTGTCTCTTTGGCAAAGGTACACTTACTTCTTCTTTCTTACTCTTTTCTTTTTCGTTTAATTATGGTGAAAACTCATCGTTCTAAGAAATCTGCTGGGGAAGAAAAGATTGAAAATACCCCCACTTCTCTTTACACTTTGCCTCTGGTTCTTCGTGGGTTAGCCGAGTTCAATGCTCGGCTTCCTGATGGCTATTCGGTTGGAGTCGCTTCTGAGCCGCTTCGCCTTAATAGCAAATTATTTGATAACAGTAGAATATTATATGCCAAACTGTTCAACTACGGGTTTTGGCTTCCTCTTGACCCGCTGGTAAAGCAACTGTTAGTTCAATTTGACTTGAACCCGACCCAGTTAAGTCCTAACGCGGTTTGCGTTGTTTATGCTTTCCTGGCGTTGTGCCTATTTGAAGGAATTGAGTCCCTTTCCGTCGTGTTGCTTCAAGATCTTTTCCAGCTTTATTCTTGTAAAGGGGT
This sequence comes from Viola odorata, assembly GCA_963691705.1. Lineage (NCBI taxonomy): Eukaryota > Viridiplantae > Streptophyta > Magnoliopsida > Malpighiales > Violaceae > Viola > Viola odorata. Next base: position 32,647,483 of record OY829543.1, on the reverse strand, counting down.
AATAACGATAACACCTCGTTATGATGATGACTCATTGAAACCATTTACCTGGAAACTTATGGGTCTCGAGTCCTCTAATGCTGGCTGGAAAGAAGGATTTTTTATTGTTGACCTACCCGATCCTTTGTGGAGGACCTATTTTAGTCATGAGATTAAGGATATGGCTTGGGGTGATAGAAAACCGCTTTCTTCTCCGGAGGATAGTTGGCTACAGAAGCTGCTTCAATTGGAGTTTAGTGTTGACACCCGTAAGGTGGCCAACGGGGTGGATGTTGAGAAGTGCAAAGTTGGTGAGTATTTATCCCAGTTTCTTTACGTTTCTAGAAATTACTAACACTGAAGTTTTTTCATGGTCATGCAGTGCCTCCGCCCGGTTGGGAGCCTTAATACATTAGAAGGAAAAAGAGAAGGGACCAGAAGAAGAGAGAGGAGGCTGCTGCCGCTGCAGTATCTTCTGGAGGAGTCCCCCCCACCGTTACTTTGGTCTCGCCACCGTCTCAAGAGGCCGCGGTTACCCTTGACGCTACTCAGGCGTTGTCTTCGAGAGTACGTGTTGTCAAAAGAAAGAAGAGAAGCAGAAACACGAGCGGTACATGTTATGTTCTCTCCCAAGGCACCGCTTCCTCAGAAGTTACTGCCAGCGACTTAGTTCCTATAGGAATTCCTCCAATTTCCACGTCTGCTCAGGTATTTTTTAGTCATTGCCGCTACCGGTTCCTTTCGTTCCTTTACCATCGTCTTATTGTGTTTTGTTCTTCTTAGGGAATTAACACTGTCTCCACTCATTCCCTTCCTGACCAGAATATGTCCATTGCGAGTTTTCTCGTGAACCACTAGAAGAAAGCTCACCATGGCTTTCAGAGCAGCCCAACCACGCCTGTCGTTAATCTTTCTTCGAGAATTTCTGTGGAAGGTGGCGCGCCTCTCGAGTCGTCTCAAGGTGCTAACCTTGGTGGTGACTTTCAGGCCTTTGCTGAGTCTTCTCCACTTCAATTCTTCTTCTGGCACTATGGGTTTCCAGTCTGACATGATGGGTTCTGATTTTGAAGCACTTACTGGGACTGGGTCCTTTGTTCCTGGCATGGGGGGTTCCACTAACCACCCTCTCTCTCTGCCTACCCTGTCATTCATTCCTATGTCTCCACCTCCTGTTGAGAGGGGCAACACTGTTCCTGACTTGATGATTGGTGTGAGTGTATATACTGCCCTTGCATCTACGTCTCTTTTGACGGCTCGAGCGATGTCCCATCGAGGGGAGAGAGGTGTATTTTTGGCCAAAAGTTTCGTTCGTTCTCGGTTGTTCTCCTCCTTTTGCCATCTCCATTATTTGGATGAGGATGACGCTAGGGTAGCGGTGGAGGGACAAAAAGAGGTAGACAGATTGACGAATGAGGGTCAAGGGCTTCTGGATGCTGCGACCGCGGCCAAGAAGGAAGCGGAGGCTGCTAGGCTTGCTTTGGAAGATGAAAAACAGAAGGGTGTCGTTCTAAACACACGCCTTTCTGAGGAAGAGGCTAAACTAGAGTCGGAGAGGCGCAGGAACGCTGAGTTATCTGCCGAGCTCAGTCTTTCTGCTGAAAAGTGTCGCTGGTATATGCAAGAGGGAGTGGGGATTATGTCAGACGCTTTTATGAAGTACCACGGGGCGGACGCCCTTCGGATTGACGTCCTTTCCGAGTACTATGATGAAAGGGCTCCATATGTAACTGATGAGGGCTTTTACAGGGGGAGGGTCGCTGAGCAGGGAGGAAACAATACCATAGCCCCTTCGTGAGCTTTAATGCTTTAACTTTTTGGTCTTTGCTTGTTAGCATATTTTTGTCCATCCTTCGAGGATGTTAGCATATTTTTGTCCATCCTTTGAGGATGTTTGTAATGCTGACAATGTCGGATTTCCTTTAAGCAGTCGTTGTCCTTTGCTTGGAATTTCATTTGCAAATCTTGTTTCGCGATGTTGCTGTCACAATATAGTTAGCGAATATTATTACAATAGGAATGATATAATAATCATACCTTGCGCGGTAAATTAACCGCAAGCGTTTGTGGTGTGGCTTCATCACGATGCGTCGCCTACGGGCTATTAAGATATTTCTATCTTTAAGGATGTATGAATACGCTAGCGTAGCGTCTATTCAGAGGCCACAATAACTTTGATTTATGAGATAGAATTTTCCGCAACATCTCTCTTTGCGTTTTTCTTTGTCAAGAGCCGGGAAATAATGTCGACATCGTGCAGCTAACGCTGTTTTACCATCATCCCTTTGGTGACACTTTAAAGGGTGAATTGATGATATCTCTGCTGTACTGACGCCGCCTTTTGTTGTTAGGGGGGATCGCTTAACTCTGCTAAATCTAGTCTTGCCATGGTATTACTTTTGCGATAGAGATATCTTTCCAGCTTGACTTCACCGGGTATTTACCGTCCAATTACTGGCTGGGGTATCTCTCGGTATTTCAAATGTCCTCGGTCGGCTTGGAGCGTGCCTCGTCTTAGTGAGCCGTCTGATCAGGACCGACCATCACAAGGATAGGATTTTCACTTCCAAGCGTTGAAACCTCGCATCTCTGGAGCGTGCCTCGTCTTAGTGGTCCGTCTATGTTAGCACGGTTGCCACAAGGATAGGATTTTCACTTCCAGGACGGAGTTACTATCTCCCTAGGGTGTGCCTCGTCTTAGTGGTCCGTCTATGTTAGCACGGTTGTCACAAGGATAGGATTTTCACTCCCAGGGATGCCGGGGCGTGCCTCGTCTTAGTGGTCCATCTATGTTAGCATGGTTGCCACAAGGATAGGATTTTCACTCCCGGGGGTGTGCCTCGTCTTAGTGGTCCATCTATGTTAGCACAGTTGCCACAAGGATAGGATTTTCACTCCCACCACTAAGTATGCCAAGGCGTGCCTCGTCTTAGTGAGCCGTCTGATCAGGATCGGCCATCATAAGGATAGTATTTTCACTCCTGGCATTCTTTGTTATCTGCATGTTATCGGTCAGAGAATGCACAAGAAGTACCCTTGCTTCATTTGTTAAAGCATGATAATGTTATCAAACGTAGGAGAAATCAATTTTTAGCGTGATATAATTTCAAGCGAGCTATGTTCCAAGAATTTTGTAAGGGAGTACCGTTGAGTGTTTCCAAATGATACGCTCCATTTCCGACGATACGGGTAATGCGATACGGCCCATCCCAGTTTGGACTGAGCTTCCCCATGCGTTGTCCTACCGCTCGCTTGTCCCTGAGCACTAAATCTCCTACTTTGAGCAATCGTTCTCTGACTAGTCTGTTATGATATTGCGCCATTTTTCTCTTGTAATGCAGGGTTTTCAAAAGAGTCTCTTCTTGTATCTCTGGTAGCGCATCAAGGTTAGCACGTAACCTTTCTTCATTTATTTCCTCCTTGAAATATGCCACTCTCAGGCTTAAGGTACCAATTTCTACTAGCGTAACGACTTATGTGCCGAAGGCTAACGCGAAAGGGGTTTCTACTGTGCTGGCTTTGACGGTCATGCGATAGGCCCACATCACGTATGGCAGTTCGTCTGCCAATTTCCTTTTAGAACCTTCCAAATTTCTTTTGATGCCACTAAGAATACTGCGATTGGTTACTTCTGCCTGACCATTAGTCTGTGGATGAGCTACCGCTTCAACGCACTGTTCTCTAAAAAATTGACTCGTGAATTGTGTTCCGTTATTGCTGACTAGTATGCGAGGTACCCCGAATCGCATTATGACTTGATATTTGAAGAAACGCCAGATTTTTTCGGTGGTGATGTTAGCTACCGCTTCTGCTTCCGCCCATTTCGTGAAATAGTCTACTGCCACGACCACAAATTTCAGTTGACATCTGGCTTTTAGAAAAGGGCCCAAAATGTCAATTCCCCATTTAGCAAACGGGCATGGAGCGACTATCTCAGAAATCTCCACGGCAGGTTTTCGGGGAATCTTAGCGAATTCCTGACATTTTGAACATGTTCGCACGAAGTTATGACAGTCTCTACGGATGGTGGGCCAATAGAATCCTGACCTAAAAACTTACGCTGCTAAGGTGTCGCTAGCTATATGCATGCCGCATATTCCTTCGTGGATTTCTCGCAAAGTATAGAGGCCTTCCTGCTCTGTTATGCATTTTGCGGCTGGATGAGAGAAACATCTCCGAATCAGTTCTCCATTGTAGTACGTGCATCATGTTGCTTGCTTCAAAATTTTTTTTCTTTTCAGCCTTATCTTCTGGCAACTCATCGTGCTTTAAGTATTTTATTGCAGGGATTCGCCAATCATTTTGGGCTTCTTCAACGCAAAGCGTCATTTGTTCTTCCATGAAAGAAGGTATGGCTATCTCCCCATAATACACGTCCTTGGGTATGAGGGCTTCCGGGTTGGCTGCCATTTTGGCAAGATTGTCAGCCTCAGTGTTGTCCTCTCGAGGGATTTGCTTAAAGCTGACTTGCATGCCTTTTTTCCGTATTTTTACAAGTTCACGTTTCACTTTGGAGAGGTATTGAATCATGATGGGTTCTCTAGCTTAGGAGTTTCCTAAGACTTGGTCTATCACTAGTTTGGAATCTCCACATACTTTTAGCTGTAGGTCATACGTCGTTTCGGCGTCGTGTGTGGCCTTGGCGGTGAAGCTCCCGCCTATTCTGAGTCCGGCTAGTAATGCCTCGTACTCCGCTGCGTTGTTGGACAATGGTTGCAAAATTCTGATGGCGTACCGTATCCGTATGTCATTTGGCCCAATCATGAAGATTCCAGCTCCAGCTAACTCTTGGTTTTTGGCCCCATCCATGTGGATAACCCACAAGTCTGTGTAGGTTTCCGGGGACAGAAGGTCCATGTCCTCCGTTTCCTCTTTTGGTAAGTCTGCAGATGGATCATATGTGAATGTGCATTCTGCTATGAAATCTACTAGCGCTTGAGCTTTTATGGACGACCTAGCCTTATATTGTAATCCATACTGTTCGAGTTCAATTGCCCAGATTAGCATCCTTCCTGAAGACTCAGGCTTCCTGAATTTTTTTCTCAAAGGTTGATCTGTGAGTACTATGACAGGGTGAGCTTGAAAGTACCGATCCATCTTCCGCGTTGCCTGTACTAGCGCGAACGCTATTTTCTCAATGAGGGCGTACCGTAACTCGGCGTCTTTCAGTACATGGCTGACGAAGAACACAAGGCGATGGATATGCCCATCACTTCGTACAAGGATAACGCTGACCACCTCGTCAGCGACGCCCAAATACAACCATAAGGTGTCGCCTGGCACCGGTCTCGTTAGCACCAGATCAGATGAAAGGTAGGTTTTTATACCAGTAAACACTTTTTTACAAATGACTTTGAAGAAAGGTAGACACCTTTCGCCTTGTTTAGAAATAAACCATCCTAGCGCAATTATGCGCCCTGTGAGTTTCTGTACTTCTTTGACGGTTCGAGGAGATATCATTCATGTCTTGGATAGCCTTCACTTTTGAAGGGTTAGGTTGGATGCCTTTCAAACTGACCACGTAGCCTAGAAATTTGCCCGTTTGGAACGCGAACATGCATTTACGGGGGTTTAGCTTCATTTGATGTTCTTTCATCACCTTGAAAACTTCTTCTAAGTCAGGTAAATGGTCGATGAAGCTTCGACTTTTGACCAATATGTCGTCTACGTAGGCTTCTACGTTCTTTCCGATTTGCCTTTCAAAAACCTTATTTGCCATGCGCTGGAAGGTGGCCCCAACATTCTTCAGACCAAACGGCATCGCTGTATAACAGTAGGTAGCTTTTGGGGTGATGAAGGCAGTTTTTTCTTCATCTTCAACGGCCATAGGAATTTGGTGATATCTGGAGTTGGCATCTAATGAGCTCAGATAGGCATACCCAGCAGTTTGATCGACCAACTGGTCGATTCGGGGTAGGGGGTAGCAGTCTTTGGGGCAGGCGTCATTTAGGTCAGTAAAATTGATACACATGCGCCAATCTCCGTTAGGCTTCGAAACTAAGACGGGATTAGCCAACCACGTTGGGTACTAGACTTCCCGAATGAAACCAGCATCCATTAGTTTTGATATTTCCTTCTCGATGGCTAGTATTTTTTCTGCAGAGAAAGCTCCCCGTTTTTGCTGAATAGGCTTAGCGTTAGGGTCAACGTTTAGCCTATGTTCTGCAACTTCTAGCGAAATTCCAGGCATATCCGCGGGTTTCCACGCGAATTCTCCTTTGTATTTATTTAGTAGTCTAGTTAACTGCGCGTTCTCCTCTGGGCTTAGCTTTTCGCTAACCAGGAAGTTTGCTTCCTCAACTCCGCTAACGGGAACTGGCACCATCTTGTCCACCGGCTGCGTGTATTTTTCCTCCTTATCTTCGAAGGGATCATCCACTACGCATACGTAACGGTCACAGCTTTTCTGAGTCATAATCAAGTAACATTCGGCGGCTAACTTTTGGTCGCCTTTAATTGAGACTACTCCGTCCTAAGAGGGATATTTCATCTTTAGGTGCTTTTGAGATATCGCCGCCCCAAAGCGGTTGAGGAATGGCCGTCCTAATATGGCGTTATAGGGCAGTGTTAAGTCTACTACCAAGAACAATAGCTCCTCCGACCATTTGGATGTGTCCTCTCTAAAGTATACCGACAACGATGTCACTCTTTTACGGGGATTGGGACCCCATCTACTCCAATTATCAGTTTTCTGCAAGGCGTTAGCTCACTGTCGAGACACTTCATGAGGTTATACGCCTCTAGTGAGAACAGATTTACCGCGCTCCCATTATCGATAAGGGTTCTCCTAACTCCGTGATTACCAATGATGGGTGTGACCACTAACGCGTTGTTATGTGGGAAGGTGTCGCGCCCCGAAAATTAAAAATTCACGAGTGTGCAATGAAATTTGAGACCTTCAGATGCTCGGCGTAAAAGGGACTCCTAGCAGCATGCAATGAAGTCGCCACCCTAATTTGGTTGCTAGGCTTAGGGAACCCTAATCGTCATGGCATAGGAAGTATAATAAGTAAAAAAAACTAAAGGCACAAAAAAGGGGTCTGGACCCCAGACAAAGGTTCGGGGTCGTATTATGGTCTCGGGAAGGTGTTAGGCACCCGAGTCACATCCGAAAACGGTTACCGGTTGATGAGAGAGGTGTTTAAAAAGGTGTTTGATCAAATGCGTTTTGAAAAAGGGGGCCCTTAGAGGAATCGTCACTTTAGCCTTTTCTATGATCGTGACCGTTTAGGAATAATAAAAAGATCTTTCGAACGGGATTACCGTTTATCAAGATCGATTGATTATTCCTGACCGTAACGTAATGAGACTGAATTTTCCGTAAGACTGAATGAGCGCCTTCTTTTTTCATCATCGGGCCATGCATGATTAAATTAATTGCTATGTGAACCTATCATGGATTGCTAACAGAGTACAAATTTAAATAATTGCTTTTTTGAAGTGGAAAACTGGTGTGGGATCAAAAATCCCCATGTACATGCAGTCAATATAAGCGAGAATTTAAAATCATATGAACATGGCATTTTAAGCAACTCTTTAAACACGTTGTTCATGTGGGTTGATTTTAATTCTAGCAGTTCTATATATCATGCGTACGATTGATATTTGCGAAAAGTGTTGAATAAATAAAAAGGAACGAAAGGCGTACTTTTGAGCGAAGCTTGAAATTAAAACCTACAAAACGAGAGTGTTAGTGATAGCTCGAAAAATAAATAAACAATTCTATGAGCACAAAAATTTAAATAACAGTTGATTGCATGCGAGAAATGATGGATTTAACGCATACGAGAATTAAATGCTGAGTTGATTGCACGCGAAAAATTATGGATTTAACGCGTACGAAAATTAAATGCTGAGTTGATTGTATGCGAAAAATGATGGATTTAACGCATGCGAGAATTTAAATGCTGGGTTGATTGCATGCGAAAAATGATTGATTTTAAGCATGCGAGAATTTAAATGCTAGGTTGATTGCATGCGAAAAATGATTGATTTTACGCATACGAGTATTTACATGCTGGGTTGATTGCATGCGAAAAATGATTGATTTTACGCGTACGAGAATTTAAATGCTACGTTTATTGCATGCGAAAAATGATTGATTTTACGCATACGAAAATTAAATGCTACGTTGATTGCATGCGAAAAATGATTGATTTTACGCATACGAAAATTTAATGCTAGGTTGATTGCATGCGAAAAATAATTGATTTTAAGCATACGAGAATTTAAATGCTAAGTGGATTGCATGCGAAAAATGATTGATTTTACGCATACGAGAATTTAAATGCTACGTTGATTGCATGCGAAAAACGATTGATTTTATGCATACGAGAATTTAAATGCTACGTTGATAAGTGCAGGAAATTTAAAGAGTTGATGATTAAAAAAACTTAAAATAGTTGATGATTTGCAGAAATTTTAATGATTGATACTGCAGAAAGTTAAAGCAATTGATATTGCAGAAAATTAAAGCAATTGATATTGCAGAAAATTAAAACAGTTGATATTACGAAAATTAAAATGCGACCGACCATGTAGGCGGTATTGAATTTAAATTGCCGAAAGTAAATTGTAGAATTTTAAAGCGCAGAAAAGTAAAGTGCGGAAAATTAAAGTGCGGAAAAGTAAAGTGCGGAAAAGTAAAGTGCGGAAAATTAAACAAATGATAATTTGCGGAAGGATTTCCAGCAGTTTGCAAAATTTTAAAGCAGTTGAATATTTATGAAAATTGAAATGCGACCGACCATATAGGCGGTATTGAATTTAAATTGCCGAAAGTAAATTGTTGAAATTTAAAGTGCGGAAAGGTAAACAGTTGATAATTTGCGGAAGGATTTCCAGCAGTTTGGCGAAAAATTAAAGCGGTTGAATATTGACGAGAATTAAAATGCGACCGACCATATAGGCGGTATATTAAATGACTGGAATTAAATTGCTAAATATAAATGACTGAAGTTAAATAACATCAAAATAAATATCACGATAAGAAATGAGCAATTCACGTATAAAAACAATTCAATAAACAACTTGATGCAAGAATAAGCATACGAAATATTTTACAAAAAAGTGAACTAAAATAATTCGTGTATAACATATAGGAAAAATAGCACATATCACAAATAATAATCATACGAAGCATGTTAGCATTTTACGTAAAAAAAATGACGACTCGAAGGCTCGGAAAAATATAAATGGGCTGGGCACAACTTGGAAGTTTGGAGAAATGGGCCAGGAACAATTCCTGGCCCAAGGGAATTAATTTTAATGGTGATGGGCCAAGCCCATCACCTTTCCTTTATTTCCTTGCGCGAAGGCCATCCGGCTCGATCAACATCTTCTTCAACCTCCCATCGCCGGTGCCACTGCCGGCGACGGAGGTGACGAACCAGGCGACCAATTCGCCTGGTTCTTGGCCCGAAAGGAGCCTCTCCCTTCCAACAACACAGCCATGCAATCACAGCAACGTAAATCCCAGCCAAACAGTGGCGATTGCATAGGTAATAATAATGCACATTAATTCATTTAATTAGCAAATAAATACCTCAAGTGTTCAAACAATTTAATAGATGCTAGTGTAGTGAAACTAACTTAAAAATCAAGCAATCGAACCATATTTGAGTAATTAAATGATAGTCTAAGGCATGAACAAAAATTAGAGGAAGAAACCGTAAGTGAGAGAGAGAAAGAAACTTACAATGCTTGCCGAGAGTAGACAGGATTGAGCACCAGGAATGAGGTTCAAGTGTACGTGGATTGGCCCGGAAAAATGGAGAGGGAGTAGTGCTTTTTCTTGCAAAATTTCGGACCCTTTTTTGTTGAGAGATGGTGGCTATTTATAGCCAAAGACGCGTGGGGAGGGAGACGACGGGGCTGCGCGTGGTGGCCGGCTCATCGTGCTGGCGGAGCTAGGGGAGGCGTGATGATGACGGAGGGCTAGAGGGCTAGGAAGCGATGAGAGCAGGTGGCTCGGGCGAGGACTTCCGTTGCCTCGCTCGTGCGTGCACTGTGCATGTGCATTATGCACATTAATTAAAGGGCCATTGATCTGGTTGACTTTCCTTGGTTGACCAGATCAATGGCTATGATCAAATGGCCTTTCATCTGATTTAAATGGCCTCGAGCCAGTTCCCGCGAACAAACATTTTGAATTTTCGAGCCGAAGGTACCATCGCGTAGAGAAAAATACGACGGGTTTAACCGTCTACAGCGAATGACGAGAATTTTTCGTTTAACGTGTTTATTTTCGCGTTCAAAAACGTGAAATGTTTGAACGGAAAAATAAAGACGTTACGCCGAAAATTACACGAAACGCTGTAGACCGTTGCGAGCAGAAAAAAAGCTAGCAACTAGTTGATGGAAAACATTTTAAAGTCGAGCTATTGTCCGAGCAGACTTACTCGGGTCCAATAAAAGCTCGAATGAAAATAATAATAAAATAATAAAAATACTAAAAAATGCGCTAAAATATTAAAAATCCTAAACTTCATGTGATGACCTAAAATGAAGAAAAAACTAGCAAATGACTGCCGGATAGTCAAAAATGTGGTTTTTAAGGCTAAAAATAATAATGATAATAATAATGAAAATATGTGCCGAAAAATTAAAAATGTGATTTCGAAAGCTGACGATGCTAACGATGATGCTAAAATGCAACGAAACACTTACAAATACTAGCGACAGTAAATTAACTGAAAATGCCGATAAATTAACTAAATAACAGAAATGCTAAAATTAAATAAAAATGGCGTCAAAATTCGGGTATCAACAGTTGCCCCCTCTTTACTGTCTTATCGAAGTATTTGATAAGCAGTAAAGACAGTTGCCCCTAGATATCCGAATTTTGGCGACACGGTAGGTCTTACCTCAAACTTACGGTGATGATGTCGCTCTGGGAGGAGGTAGTTGATTGATGCTGTCACTGGGGATGAAAGGTGGTTGCTTGATGTCGCTCTGGGAGAAGGAGATTGATGTCGCTCTGGGAGGAGATAGGTTGTTGATCCTGCAAAGATATAAGCTTAGCTCTATTCGGGTATCGAGAGAAACATAAGTTGCAGAAAATGAAAATGATAACCACTCTACCGGGGACGGAAAGTGATTTTACGAGAATGTAAATGACAGCTCCACTGGGGGGTCTAACATGCAACAGACGTTGCCTAGGGAGGATAACGCGCGATTCGCAGAAGTATGACTGATTTTTCCTAATGATGTCACTCTAAGAGGAGGAAATAATTATGCAGAAATGTAGAATTATGTGAAGGAGGTCACTCTGGGAGGGGAAGAAATGCTAGGGCTAAAAAAGGTAAGACTACGCCATGCTATTACTCTGGGAGGAGAAGAAATGCTTGATGCTGAAAACTAAACTATGATGTCACTTTGGGAGAAGGAGAAGTGCTAAGGCTGAAAACTAACTGCTGTCACTCTAGGAGGAGAAGAATGCTAATGCTGAAAACTAAGTGCTGTCACTCTAGGAGGAGAAGAATGCTAAGGCTGAAAACTAAGTGCTGTCACTCTAGGAGGAGAAGAATGCTAATACTGAAAACTAAGTGTTGTCACTCTAGGAGGAGAAGGATGCTAAGGCTGAAACCTAAGTGCTATCACTCTAGTGGGAGAAGAAATGCTAATGGAAGGTAAACTATGCTGTCACTCTAGAAGGGGAAGAAATGCTAATGCTAGCGCTCTTGATACGAACCTAGAATGCGTCTGCGTCCTGCTCAGGAGGTAACGACCCCAAGGACAAGACTTTCCCATGATTTGCAGCCGTAAGCAGTCCTCACCTGATATTAGTGTTTGTACTCACGCTCTGAAACAAGGCTAAGTGTTTTACACTCATAAAGATGCAACTAACATGATACATAATTTACAGTTCGCAATGTCAATCCGAGTGAATAGACTTCGAATGAAGATGCACATGCATGGGCGTTCTAGTAATCGATGGGACTTTTACGGAAAAGAATGAAAGGACGTGAAATGTCCGGAAAGAAGTTTGTTTTGGAAAAGATGGCTTTGCTTGGGAGTTGGAAGGCCTTTGATGAGTGATGCTTTGCTGATTGGCCCTGATGAGGGCGGGGTGTGCGAGCTCTTTCGCTTTTTGCTGGGGATGCTTGCTTGACAGAGTGCATGAGCTCTGGGAACCTTGCTGGGGGTGCTTTCCGTGTGGCCAGGGGCCCTTTTCTTGAGTATTCATTGGGGAGCGTCGTCGCTGTTCCTTTTGCGACTCACTACTTGAGTTGGCCTAGGGCCCCTTTCTCTTCTCGGGTTCTCACTAGGGATGCTTGCTTTGAGGTTTCTTGAGTTGGCCTTGGGCCTCTTTTGCTTGACTTTACTGGGGAAGGATGCTTTGAGATTTCTCGAGTTGGCCTTGGGCCTTTTTACTCGAGTTCACTGGGGAAAGTTTTCTTCGAGATTTCTCGAATTGAGTTGTCCCCGGGCTGTGATTGCTTTGGCTCTTCGATTGTTTGTATTCTTCGAAGGTCTCTGAGCATTTTCTTTCTTTTCTTTTCTTTTCCTTTTTTCCCTCTCTTTTTTTCTTTTTTTTTCTCTCATTTTCCCCTTCTTCTTTTTTTTTTTTTTTTTTTTTTTTTATATATCCCTCCCCTTTTTTGATTTGATTTGAAAATGCAACAGAGCAGAGCAAGCACATCCTTCGTCTTGATCTCTTCCCCTTTTGTCTTGAGGTCTCGGCCTTCGTTGTTGCTGCTTCTTCGGTGATAGTCCTTAGCGATCTCCCGGTGACCTTTTCCGTCTCCTTCATCGTGCTCTTGGACTCGACGTGCTTTTACTTCCGGCTGGCAAATTTAGCTGAAACTGCTCTTTGGCTCCCGGGGTATGAGTGATATTGACGGTTTGGGGAGTGATGACATATATGGTGGAAAGAGGGAAAAAATGAAAAAAAGTGGAGAAAATCGTAAAAGTCCCATGTCACTTTATAGCTATCCCATGTCTAATGGCGCATGTACCCTGGATATTATGCGAACTTAACTAGTATCTAGTCAGGCTCTTACACTCATGAAGGATAAGGCGCGATGGCTCAAAGATGCTTACCGGGATTTGTCTATGACTGCTTACGTCGGAGCAAACCGCGGATATAAGAGCGAACAGGTAATATCATGCATGGCACGTAATTTGGATAGATGCTGGAGTTAACAAAGGGATTAAATATTCCTAACCTATGCGATGCATGAAAATGCTTATGAGAGTAGTATGCTTTTGTTTGAGCCGGCTAAAGAGGGATTTTTGATTGATTTTTGATTTTTGATTGACGGGTGGTTTGATTGCTAGGGGGTTTGATTGCTAGACGTTTGATTGCTAGATGGTTCGATTGCTAGATGGTTTGATTGCTAGACGTTTGATTGCTAGACGTTTGATTGCTAGATGTTTGATTGCTAGACGTTTGATTGCTAGACGTTTGATTGCTAGATGTTTGATTGCTAGATGGTTTGATTGATAGACATTTGATTGCTAGACGTTTAATTGCTAGATGTTTGATTGCTAGATGGTTTGAGACGACTTACTTATAAAGTTCTACCGAGAACCTAAGGTTGCCCCCCAGTGGGCCAGATGACCGTACCCGACTTAAAGCTAATAAAGCGAGCAGGAATAAAAACAAATTTAAATAAAGGGAAAAGAAAGAGGGACTCCCCTGAACTGCGCAGCGGGGCTGCGCGGGCGTCTTCCACAAGCTCCATGCGGATGACAGCGAGATGCTTCCCGTCCCTGCGAGATGCAGAGGGGAAAACAGAAAGGGAAATTAATTTGAAAACAAAAACTGAGATAAGTTCAGGGATTCTCCCTTCCTTTAACTCGGCTTTTCGAGGGTGCCTATGACGTGGTCCCAGCTCCAGAACGCCTTGCTTAGATGCGTTGATTGGTTTCTTTTTTTAGCTGCTTCGCGGGAACCGCCAATCCAGGTCGTAGTGAGGACGAGATCCGCATTCTGTTTATTTGCTTGCCGGTCTTGCTGGACCTTCGCTGATTGGCTTCGTGATTGCTCGGGGATAAAGGGGATAACCCTTTATCCCCGTGATGTGCAGCGGGGCTGCAAGGGTGTATGCTTACCGTTCTTCTGCAGGCACCGAATAGGGGTGACCTAGTCCCTGAAAAAGATATGGCAAGCACAAATGAGGAGTAAATGCAAGACAATTTTTAGCAAAAGTAATGTGATTGATAAGTTTTAAGCTCTCCCTTCTGGACGGGCAATCCGTGGGTCACTGAGTGTGACTTGTGTCGGATGTTGGTTGACGATGGCTTTGTTGTTAGATGCTTTGTCGGATCTTCACCTTGTTGATCATGGTGCGGAGGTTGGGAAACCGCTTGAACAAGACCGCATTGAGTATGTTGACGGTAGTTCTAGGAGGACAACTTTTTGTCGTGTTTTTTTCAGGAGTTGTTGCTAGCATTTCGATGGCTTGACCGACATGGGATGGGCTCTGTGACTTTGGTCCAGCATTCAGTCCTTTGAGACCGGTTGTTTGCGATGCCGGCTGTGCTGGTAGTACTGCGAGGAAAAGAAATTTCACTTTAGAGGGTGATGGTTTGTCTTAAAATCTTTCCTAATTCGCTCTTGAAGGTGGCCGGCTGCGGCAATTCAACAGCTCCTACGAGCGAAACTCTCTGGTTTTATCGTGACGACAATTTGAGGCGTGAGACCTTACGTCCCTGCTAAACTAAAGAGTGATTAGTGGCGTTAGTCTAAGTGACGCGTCTTGCGTCCGGAGCTACTCCTGGGGAGCCATCTATGCCATGCCTCCTTTTGTCATCTCACAAATTTTAAGGAAGAGAAAGGGGACAACAAATTTTTAAAATAACGAGCATCTCCTGAAAAAAACTTGTTTTATTAATTTCAGGACAAATGTTTGTGCTAGATTGTCATGATAAAACTCTATGTCTTTGGCTGACCGGACGCTCTGTCCACGATGCTTCAGGCGAAGTATCTCTTGACTGCATGGGCATTTACCGGTCTCGGGAGATCGTCTCCATCCATGTTGGTTAGCATTAGGGCACCCCCTGAGAATGCACTTTTGACCAGATATGGGCCCTCGTACCTTGGGGCCCACTTTCCTTGACTAGCCTCCTGATGAGGGAGAATTTTCTTCAGCACTAAATCCCCAGCCTCGAATTTGCGAGGTCGTACTTTCTTGTTATAAGCGTTGGTCATTCTTTGCTGATATAATTGCGCATGGCAGATAGCGGCCAAGCACTTTTCAAAGAAGGAGGTTCAGCTGCTTGTACCTCACTCTCGCCCAATCTGATTCTTCTACTTCAGACTCTGCCAGGATTCTGAGAGAAGGGATTTCTACCTCAAGGGGAATTACGGCTTCCATGCCGTAAACTAATGAGTAGGGAGTTGCCCTTGTGGATGTACGGGTTGCTATCCGGTAAGCATGTAGTGCGAAGGGAAGCATGTCATGCCAATCTTTGTGCGTGATTACCATCTTTTGGATGATCCTCTTCAGGTTCTTGTTTGCTGCTTCGACTGCGCCATTCATCTTTGGTCGATATGGTGACGAGTTCTGGTGCTTCACCTTCCAATGTTGGTAAAGATCGTCGATCATTTTTTCGTTGAGATTGGTGCCGTTGTCCGTGATGATGGTCTCTGGGACCCCGTGACGGCAAATGATATTTCTCTCAATGAATCGCATGGTCATTTTCTGAGTGATGCTGGAGTAAGAGGTGACCTCTACCCATTTGGTGAAGTAGTCGATTGCTACGAGGATTAAGCGATGGCCATTAGAGGCTGTTGGATGAATTTGGCCGATGATGTCGATTCCCCACATCGCAAAAGGCCAAGGCGATGTCATGCTGAAGAGAGGGGCCGGAGGGACATGGAGATGGTCCGCGTAGATTTGACATTTGTGGCACTTCCGGAAGTAGCTGATGCAATCTCGTTCGATGGTGAGCCAAAAATACCCTTGCCTCATTATTTGTCTGGCCATCATATGCCCACTTGCGTGTGTGGAACAGACCCCTTCGTGGATCTCTGCTATGATTCTCTTTGCCTCGGCCATGGTGACGCAGCGAAGCAAAGCTCCATCCGCTCTCCTTTTATATAGAACCTCGCCGTCGAGGTAGAAGTCTAGTGCTAAGCGCTGGAGGGTCTTTTTGCTAACTCGACTTGCCCCCGGTGGGTACTCCCGGTTTCTGATGAACTGTACTAAGTCGTAGAACCATGGCTTGCCGTCAAGTTCCTCTTCTAAGGCGACACAACATGCCGGAGTTTCCTTTACTTCCACTCTCAATGGTTGGAGCATTACTCCGCATTCTAACTTAAACATTGAGGCCAACGTGGCTAATGCGTCTGCGAAGCGGTTCTTTTCTCTATCGACTCGGTCGAATTCGGTTTCCTCGAATTCCCGTGTGAGTTGGGTGAGTAGCCTTTGATAAGGGATGAGCTTGGAATCCCGTGTCTGCCATAGATCCTGGGCTTGATAGATGACGAGTGCTGAATCGCCGAAGATTCGGAGCTTCTTTACTTTTAAGTCGATGGCTGCTGTCAGGCCGCTGATGCATGCTTCATACTCGGTGACGTTATTGGTGCATGGGAAGTTCAATTTGCATGCTATGGGGAATTGACGGCCATCTGAGGCTATGACCACGGCTCCCACTCCCTTGCCCGAGAGGTTCACCGCACCGTCGAAGAAGATGGTCCACCAATCGTCTTCTCGGAGATCTTCTGTGATCTCATCTTCAATCATTATGATGTCCTCATCGGGGAAGTCGAAGCTCAATGACTCATACTCGTCCGAGGCATGATCAACCAAGTGATCGGCGAGGGCGCTTGCTTTAACCGCTTTCCGAGTCACATAGATGATCTCGTGCTCAGCTAATAAGACTTGCCATCTACAAATGCGACTTGACAGGTACGGCTTTTCGAAGATGTATTTCAAGGGATCCATGCGAGAGATTAGCCAAGTCGTGTAATACAACATGTACTGCCGGAGCCTTCGGGCGCACCATGCTAGGGCGCAACAAGTTCGTTCCAACATAGAGTAACGCATCTCATATTCGTTGATTTTTTTGCTGAGGTAATAGATGGCTTGTTCACGCCTTCCGGACTCGTCGTACTGTCCCAAAACGCAAACCATGGCGCTAGCTGTGACTGTCATATACATGAGCAAGGGACGTCCTGGCGTCGGAGGAACTAGTACCGGTGGGTTTTGCAGATATGTCTTGATTTTCTCGAAGGCTTCCTGGCAGTCTTCGTCCCATTCTGCATCTCCGTGCTTCCTTAGCATTTTGAACATCGGCTCGCAAGTAAGCGTTAACTGGCTGATAAAGCGAGCGATGTAGTTGATGCGTCCTAAGAAGCTTCGCACTTCTGTTTCGGTGCTGGGAGCGGGCAGCTCTTGAATTGCTTTTATCTTATCAGGATCCACTTCTATGCCTTTGTTGCTGACGATGAATCCCAACAACTTCCCGGAAGTCACTCCGAAGGTACACTTAGCTGGGTTTAGCCATAGCCGAAATTGCCTCAACCTTTCGAACACCTTTCTCAGGATGTCTACATGATCTTGCGTGCCGTGAGATTTGGCTATCATGTCGTCGACATATATTTCCAATTCTTTATGCATCATGTCATGGAAAAGGGTGATGGCAGCACGTTGGTACGTGGCTCCTGCATTTTTTAATCCGAAGGGCATCACTTTGTAGCAGAAGGTTCCCCAGGGCGTGATGAAGGTCGTCTTTTCACTATCCTCGGGTGCCATCTTGATCTGATTGTACCCCGAGAATCCGTCCATGAAAGAGAACATGTCATTTCTAGCGGCACTATCTACCAAGATGTCGATATGGGGAAGAGGGAAGTCGTCCTTAGGGCTAGCTCGATTGAGATCCCGAAAGTCCATGCACATGCGAACCTTCCCATCTTTCTTAGGCACTGGCACTATATTGGCGATCCATTCTGGGTACTCAGCAACTCTCAGAAAACCCGCGTCTAGTTGCTTGGTAACTTCTTCTTTGATTTTCAGAAGGATGTCTGGATGCATCCTCCGAAGTTTTTGCTTGACAGGCTTAAACTCAGGTTTTAACATAATACGATGCTCAACTATCCCGGGATCAAGACCTGGCATGTCGGCGTATGACAATGCAAATACATCGGAGTAGTCCTTGAGGAGAGAAATCAACCTTTCTCTCTGAGTCGTATCCAGGGTAGTTCCGATCTTGACCAGTTTTTGATTCTCATTGCTTGCCCCCAAGTTTACTTCCTTCAATTCCTCCCGATGAGGGGTTATTTCCTTTTCTGAACTTTCTAGCAAACGGGTCAGTTCGTCGGAGACTTCGGCCTTGTCTTCAGTCGTAGCGATGATTTCTTTGCCAGTAAAGACATAGGTTTTATCAAGACAATCCGAACTAACACTCATCCTGAAATTAACAGTGCGAAAAAAGAGATACGTAAAATGAAAATTGCATATATATTGATTTTTAACAAAAGGGAACAGGAGTCCCTACAAAAATGTTTTCGTAAGAAAACGGGCCAAAAACATATATATTTTTCAAAATGAGAAATTACGGAGAGACAACCGGAAGCATGGTGATGGTCCAGTTGCCCACAGACTCCCCTGACTTCTTAACGAAAATGACTGAACCAGGCGACGATCCTTCTTCCCCTAGAGTGCAGATACGGAGGTCTGATACCCTGATTGGATTTTCATTGATGGTTTCAGCGGCGAAGGGGAACGTGGTTCTGATATGGGGAATCGACATTTTGCCCTCTGGCGCAGAACGTCCAAATAGCTTAGCCAGCTGTTTTTCTTTCTTTTCTTGGGCAATCCTGGTGAAATCGGCCTTGCTGGGTTGGTATCCTAACCCAAATCGGTCTCCGAAGCTCTTCGGAGGCGCCCAGCCTTTTGATCCTTGTAACTCAGCCCCGAGCCGTTTTCCTAATTGGAAGCTTCCCTCTAGTGTTGACTTAGTAGTTGTTTCGGCTACCCCAGATTTTGAGGCTTCGCAAACGGGGGATCCCTCCTCGATCCAACCCGCGTTGACGATTTCAAAGGCTTGGAAGGGACTCTCCAAGGTTTTCGCAGTTTCGATGTAAGGCACGGATGCATGCTTGGCCAAGATCAAGGCCTGTTCTGCCTTTATTGTGACGAGGACATTGTCCTTGACGTATTTGAGGCATTGATGCATGGAAGAGGGAACGGCTCCCGCTGAATGGATCCAAGGCCGTCCTAGAAGCATGCTGTAAGCGGGTTGGATTTCCATGATCTGGAATGTCAAAGTGAAAGTGTGGGGCCCGATGACCATATCCAACTCAATGTTCCCGATGATCTCTCCAGTGGTGCCATCGAAAGCCCTAGCCATCATTCCGCTAGGTTTCATGAGAAAGTAATCAACCGGCAGTTGTTCGAGGACATGCCTGGGCATGACATTAAGTGCGGACCCATTATCGATTAGGGCCTTTGCTATGACGTGTCCCTTACATTCCACCGTGATGTATAGGGCCTTGTTGTGATCTCTTCCCGAGGGGTCGATCTCTTCTTCCGAGAAGGAAATGCTGCTTAAGGCTTGGATCCTTCCGACAAGGTTTTCCACCCCTTCTGTAGTGATATCCTTAGTCACGAAAGCTTGCTTCAAGACTTTTAAGAGAGCTTGGCGATGTGGCTCTGAAGTAAGGATCAGCTCCATAATGGAGATGCAAGCTGGGGTTTTCTTTAGCTGTTCGATGATGCTGAACTCGCTCTGTTTCATGATCTTGAGGAACTCGGCTGTCTCGTCCTCGGTTACAGGCTTGCTCAAGCCTTGCGTCTCTTCTACCATCTCTTCGCGGATCACAGGGTCTTTCCCTTTGGCTTGTCGTTGCTTTTCTACTTCCTCCGAGATGTAACATCTTCCGGTGCGGGTCATGCCCCCGATATGAGAGGCTTCGCCGATGGTCAGTGCTGTTGGTGTGATGGCAGGAGGGGTGGTGACCACCGTGTATCCGTAGTTGAATGGGACCGCGTGTAAGTCCCGGCTGGGAGTATTCACAACTAATATGAACACTACTTTGCGTGGGGTAGGGGCTGCATCTCCTGTTTGGGCCACGTATTTGATGGAATACGGTGCTGGAGGATTATCCTCGATGACGTTGATTGCTCCTTGGGTTCTCCATTTGGTCTGAATGATCCCGAATCTTGTGAGTTGCTTGACTTTTTGCTGAAAAAGTCTGCAATCCTGGATGTCATGCTTGTTTTCCCCTTGGCAGAATAGGCATTGGGCCTGACTATTCCCCGGGAATGGTAGATATGCGTTGTTAGCTAATGCAAAGAATAATTCTTCATCGGGTACTTCCCCCATCGACAGGTGAGAAAGGTCAATTCCAATGGAAGAAATGTCACTCATCTCAGGATTATGGCGCGGTAAAGGATTGGTTGTCACATCAGGACCCCTTGTTAAACCTTTAGACGAGATTCGTCCTTCCTTGGTTAGGTGCTCGACCTTCTCTCTAAAGTCGTAACAGTTTTCCAAGGAGTGTCCTCGGGTTCCGGCGTGATATTTGTAGCTAACCTTTGGATCATACCAGCTAGGGTAAGGAAGGGATTGAGGCGAGAGTGGGGATGGTGTAATCTTCCCGTCTGCCAAGAGGCTTGCGTAGATCTCTTTCAAAGGAAACGGAGGAAACGACCATGTCGGTGAAGGGTATGACTCAGAGTCTGAGGATTCCCAAGAAGGTAGTAAGGGCACTATGCTAGAATAGGAGTGTGGTGCCGAATACCTGACGAGGTAATCGAACTTCCCGGAAGGTTGGCCCAAGGTGTCAATCTCGTGGTCGCCTTCGTCGCGGTGCGCGGAGAACCTTTTGCACGATGAAGTTGATCCTTTCTTCTGGATGATTTGGAGTGGGGTTCCCTCGGCATTATGCGGGATAGGAAATCCGTCTCCGATCGTGTTGATGGATCCTTCCCCGGGGGTCGCTTTCTGGGTTTGTATTACTCCGAGACTCGAGAGTTGTCTCACCTTTCCTGTGAACAACTTGCAACCTTGGATCTTATGACCGTCGCTTCCCTTGCAGTACATGCAGTGACTTGGATTGCTCTCCGCATATGGCACATATCCCTCTCGAGCTAAGGCCTGGAAAAGTTGTTCTTGTGGCCAACTTGATGCTGAAGAGAGATGGTCGTTGCTTTCTCCTGCCGAGACGGCATTCACCCCTCCCTTTCCTTGGGAATGATTGGGGAGAGGGTTGGTGGATGTGTTGGGTCCTTTTGCTAATCCTTCGAAAGATACCCATCCACTTTTGATCAAGTGATGGACTTTTGCCTTGAATGCGAAGCAATTTTCCAGAGTGTGACCTGGGGCTCCCGCGTGATATTCGCACCTTGCGTTGAGATCATACCACTTTGGGTAAGGAGGCAATTGAGGCTGAGCAGGGACCGGTACGATCTGTCTGGCTGCCAAGAGATATTTGTAGATTTCTCCCGCGGGGAGAGGAAGAGGAGGCAAGGGCTCTCTGTTCCACCGATTGTTTGACGTGTTTTGGTTGTTTGGGTCTTTTTGTGGGTTATATGGCTTGGGTTGCATAGGTTGTGATGTTTGTACTGGAGGTGGTGGGAAATGTGTAGGATTTTGAGGCAGGATATTAGCAATTGGTGGTGAAGTAAAAGGAAAGGAGGTGGATTGATATAGTGATGGCGGATGATACGGCGGTGGCAATAAATAAGGCGGTGGTGGTGGAAACGGCTGCCCCTGATTAGCTTGGGGAGCGACAAATCCGACGTCCCTTTTCACGACTGATGCTTTCTTTGGTACAGACTCTGGTGTTGGATGCGTGATTCATCCAGACTTAATCCCTTGCTCGACTCTTTCAGCAATTAGGACCATGTCGGAGAAGTTTTTTGAGGGGTTCGAGATCAGGTAGGTGTAGTAGGGAGCTTTGAAGGTGTGCAAGAAAATCGACAAGAGTTCCTTGTCGCTTAAGGGTGGAGAGATTCTCGAGGCCAACTCTCTCCATCTCTGAGCATAGGTCTTCACGGACTCGCCGATTTTCTTTTCCAGATTTTGCAGGTCGGCGCGGTCAGGAGCCACCTCCATGTTGAATTTATATTGTCGGTAGAAGGCATCGGACAAGTCTCTCCACGTCCTGATCCTGGCTCTGTCCAGCCCCATATACCAAGTTAGGGCGTGCTTGGTCAAGCTTTCTCGGAATAGATGGATCAACAACGGTTCGTTGTGGATCATCTCTGCCATCTTGTTGCAGTATGCTCTAAGGTGGGTCTTTGGGCATTCTACCCCAGTATACTTTTCAAAGTCGGGGATCTTGTACTTCGGAGGTATGACGATCCCGGGGACCATGCACATATCGGCGAGACCTGTGGGATCGAACGGATCGGCCCCTTCGATTGCTCTGAGTCTTTCCTTGAGAAGATCCAGTCTGTCACTTTTCGGTTTCTCGGCCCCGATGGGGTTAGAACCGAAGGGCAGCATAGGTTCTGATGAGAACTGAGGTTGTGCTGGGTTGAAAGTGAGGAGCTGAGTTCCCACAGGTCCGGGAATTGTGCTCGGAGGAATAGGAGGGAGATACAAAGCCTCTAGGTGGGCCTGACTCTTACTGGGGTCCACAGCAGGGTTGATTGAAAGGTGCTGAAGCGACGGGGAGATCTCTTCACCCGCCTTAACTGTAGGATGTGTAGCGGTGGGTACAGTGAAGGGATTATCCCATTTCCAATGGCCCGGGGGACCAGAAAGTGGTGGGAGTACGGAAGGTCCTGCGACGGTGAGCGAAGAGGGAGGTCCTTTTGTTTGAGGGAGATCAAAACCCGGTGGCACTTCGGTGACAGCTTCATCTCTTTCCTTTTCGGCCATGGTGGCTCTTTCTGTAGTGATCCTAACTTGCTCCTCTAACTCTGCGATTTTAGCCATTAGTGCTTCATCGGTCTTGGCCGGTTCAGTCATTTTTCATTTTTGAAGTCTAGTTAGGGGGAGCCTGTGCGGACTAGCTTGCTTCCGAGGAGCTATCGTGAACCTGAAAAAAGGAAAAACACAGACAAGAGTAAATACAAGTGAGGATATACAGGTGATATGCAATCCCGAGGCCTCCACGTTGCTCATTCATTTTCCGGCCACACTTTCACTTGATATTTTCAGGGCGGTCGGAGAGGCGAGGAATCCCAGTGGTTGACAAGATACGAAGGAAGCCTCTATACATTCCAACGATATGAAGTAAATCTGAGATGCTAACGGCGAAACCCAAACCAACAGGGGCAACCAATGCCACCATGCTAGGAAGATCTCTTTTACGCTATTCTTTTGACGATGTAATGCTTGATCCCTGGTAAACTCAACCGAGGGGAGAGACGACAATCTTTATGAACTTGGAGTTTTTTTGTGATAAACTAGAAAGACATGGCTATGAGTGAGCGATACTCGGATGTTTTGAATACTTGTTCTGATTTTTCAGAATTTCGGTGAGACGATTGTGTTTTATCCCGGAGGGATTTTCTCTTTTTGTTTTGTGATGTTTTTTTTTCTTGGGTTTGTATTTGGAGGGATAGTTGATATGGAAAAGATGAGGCGATTTAATAAATATCCGAAAGAGTACGACTTTATTAAAAAGCGTTTACAAAATATGGTAAACTTGTCAACTTCCTAAATTCATCAAAAATGGCTAAGATAGATGAAATCAGAGGTCCTAGCTAAAAAGAAAAGATCTGCCGATATCCGAGCCATTCCCTGAAGGTGTCATTCCTGGGCGTCCGAGTCTTCTTGCTTTTGCCAAAGGTACTCCATCGAAGCCAACTCCCCTTTCTTCATCTCTATCTCAGCCTCTAAAGCGGCAATTCGGCTTTGTAGTGTCTGATCGTTGAAACTTCGTTCCCCGAAAATATCAAGTGAAAGTAGTGTATGTGCCGACATATTGAATGAGCAAAACGGGTCCTGTGGGACAAAAATAAAATTTTAACGCCAAGTAACCTGCACGTGTCAGAAAATTTACAGTTCGTATAACAGAAAAATCATGTCAATATGCCACGACAAACATGTATAATCATGATGCACGTGCTGGGGCTCTGATTCTGACATTTCTAATTGGCTTGAATGGTTCCCGGATGATACCATGAAAAGGTCCCTAAAGTGTCGTCCAGTCTCCCGATTTCTTGCGAAATCGTATAACCTTTCGACTGGCTTTAGGGGTTCATCCGAGTAGGGATTGGTGAACACTACCCAGGACATGTGTCCTAGGGCGTCACTACTACCCTCCTAGTTTGGTAATTGTCCCCTGGGTGTAGGGCGCTATGAAATGCATATGACAATTGATAAAGCAAATAAATGAACAGACCAGCAATTGATCAAAGCAAATAAATAAACAAATAAAACACCTCTCTAAAAAGATAAAACCGGCTCCGACCCTATTGGTCCCCAGTGAAGTCGCCAAACTGTCGCGCCCCGAAAATTAAAAATTAGCGAGTGTGCAACGAAATTTGAGACCTTCAGATGCTCGGCGTAAAAGGGACGCCTAGCAGCATGCAATGAAGTCGCCACCCTAATTTGGTTGCTAGGCTTAGGGAACCCTAATCGTCATGGCATAGGAAGTATAATAAGTAAAAAAAACTAAAGGCACAAAAAGGGGTCTGGACCCTAGACAAAGGTTCGGCGTCGTATTATGGTCTCGGGAAGGTGTTAGGCACCCGAGTCACATCCGAAAATGGTTACCAGTTGATGAGAGAGGTGTTTAAAAAGGTGTTTGATAAAATACGTTTTGAAAAAGGGGGCCCTCAGAGGAATCGTCACTTTAGCCTTTTCTATGATCGTGACCGTTCAGGAATAATAAAAAGATCTTTTGGACGAGATTACCATTTATCAAGATCGATTGATTATTCCTGACCGTAACGTAATGGGACTGAATTTTCCATAAGACTGAATGAGCGCCCTCTTTTTTCATCATCGGGCCATGCATGATTAAATTAATTGCTAAGTGAACCTATCATGGATTGCTAACAGAGTACAAATTTAAATGATTGCTTTTTTGAAGTGGAAAACTGGTGTGGGATCGAAAATCCCCATGTACATGCAGTCAATATAAGCGAGAATTTAAAATCATATGAACATGGCATTTTAAGCAACTCTTTAAACACGTTGTTCATGTGGGTTGATTTTAATTCTAGCAGTTCTATATATCATGCGTACGATTGATATTTGCGAAAAGCGTTGAATAAATAAAAAGGAACGAAAGGCGTAGTTTCGAGCGAAGCTTGAAATTAAAACCTACAAAACGAGAGTGTTAGTGATAGCTCGAAAAATAAATAAACAATTCTATGAGCGCAAAAATTTAAATGACAGTTGATTGCATGCGAGAAATGATGGATTTAACGCATACGAGAATTAAATGCTGAGTTGATTGCACGCGAAAAATGATGGATTTAACGCGTACGAAAATTAAATGTTGAGTTGATTGTATGCGAAAAATGATGGATTTAATGCATGCGAGAATTTAAATGCTGGGTTGATTGCATGCGAAAAATGATTGATTTTAAGCATGCGAGAATTTAAATGCTAGGTTGATTGCATGCGAAAAATGATTGATTTTACGCATACAAGTATTTAAATGCTGGGTTGATTGCATGCGAAAAATGATTGATTTTACGCGTACGAGAATTTAAATGCTACGTTTATTGCATGCGAAAAATGATTGATTTTACGCATACAAAAATTAAATGCTACGTTGATTGGATGCAAAAAATGATTGATTTTACGCATACGAAAATTTAATGCTAGGTTGATTGCATGCGAAAAATGATTGATTTTAAGCATACGAGAATTTAAATGCTACGTGGATTGCATGCGAAAAATGATTGATTTTACGCATACGAGAATTAAAATGCTACGTTGATTGCATGCGAAAAACGATTGATTTTATGCATACGAGAATTTAAATGCTACGTTGATAAGTGCAGGAAATTAAAAGAGTTGATGATTAAAAAAATTTAAAACAATTGATGATTTGCAGAAATTTTAATGATTGATACTGCAGAAAGTTAAAGCAATTGATATTGCAGAAAATTAAAGCAGTTGATATTGCAGAAAATTAAAACAGTTGATATTTGCAGAAAAATAAACAGTTGATATTGCGGAAAAATTTCCAGCAGTTTGCGAAAATTTAAAGCAGTTGAATATTTACAAAAATTTAAATGCGACTGACCATGTAGGCGGTATTGAATTTAAATTGCCAAAAGTAAATTGCAGAATTTTAAAGTGCGGAAAAGTAAAGTGCGAAAAAGTAAAGTGCGGAAAAGTAAAGTGCGGAAAATTAAAAAGTTGATAATTTGCGGAAGGATTTCCAGCAGTTTGTGAAAAATTAAAGCAGTTGAATATTTACGAAAATTGAAATGCGACCGACCATATAGGCGGTATTGAATTTAAATTGCCGAAAGTAAATTGCTGAAATTTAAAGTGCGGAAAAGTAAACAGTTGATAATTTGCGGAAGGATTTCCAGCAGTTTTGCGAAAAATTAAAGCGGTTGAATATTGACGAGAATTAAAATGCGACCGACCATATATGCGGTATATTAAATGACTGGAATTAAATTGCTAAATATAAATGGCTGAAGTTAAATAACATCAAAATAAATATCACGATAAGAAATGAGCAATTCACATATAAAAATAATTCAATAAACAACTTGATGCAAGAATAAGCATACGAAATATTTTACAAAAAAGTGAACTAAAACAATTCGTGTATAACATATAGGAAAAATAGCACATATCACAAATAATAATCATACGAAGCATGTTAGCATTTTACGTAAAAAAAATGACGACTTGAAGGCTCGAAAAAATATAAATGGGCTGGGCCTAGCTTGGAAGTTTGGAGAAATGGGCCAGGAACAATTCCTGGCCCAAGGGAATTAATTTTAATGGTGATGGGCCAAGCCTATCACCTTTCCTTTATTTCCTTACGCGAAGGCCATGCAGCCCGATCAACATCTTCTTCAACCTCCCATCGCCGGCGCCACTGCCGGCGACGGAGGTGACGACCAGGCGACTAATTCGCCTGGTTCTTGGCCCGAAAGGAGCCTCTCCCTTCCAACAACACAGCCATGCAATCACAGCAACGTAAATCCCAGCCAAACAGTGGCGATTGCAACGGTAATAATAATGCACATTAATTCATTTAATTAGCAAATAAATACCTCAAGTGTTCAAACAATTTAATAGATGCTAGTGTAGTGAAACTAACTTAAAAATAAGCAATCGAACCATATTTGAGCAATTAAATGATAGTCTAAGGCATGAACAAAAATTAGAGGAAGAAACCGTAAGTGAGAGAGAGAGAAAGAAACTTACAGTGCTTGCCGAGAGTAGACAGGATTGAGCACCGGGAATGAGGTTCAAGTGTACGTGGATTGGCCCGGAAAAATGGAGAGGGAGTAGTGCTTTTTCTTGCAAAATTTCGGACCCTTTTTCGTTGAGAGATGGTGGCTATTTATAGCCAAATACGCGTGGGGAGGGAGACGACGGGGCTGCGCGCGGTGGCCGGCTCATAGTGCTGGCGGAGCTAGGGGGAGGCGTGATGATGGCGGAGGGCTAGGGGGCTAGGAAGCGATGGGAGCAGGTGGCTCGGGCAAGGACTTCCGTTGCCTCGCTCGTGCGTGCACTGTGCATGTGCATTATGCACATTAATTCAAGGGCCATTGATCTGGTTGACTTTCCTTGGTTGACCAGATCAATGGCCATGATCAAATGACTTTTCATCTGATTTAAATGGCCTCGAGCCAGTTCCCGCGAACAAACGTTCTGACTTTTCGAGCCGAAGGTACCATCGCGTAGAGAAAAATACGACGGGTTTAACCGTCTACAGCGAATGACGAGAATTTTTCGTTTAACGTGTTTATTTTCGCGTTCAAAAATGTGAAACGTTTGAACGGAAAAATAAAGACGTTACGCCGAAAATTACACGAAACGCTGTAGACCGTTGCGAGCAGAAAAAAAGCTAGCAACTAGTTGATAGAAAACATTTTAAAGTCGAGCTATTGTCTGAGCAGACTTACTTGGGTCCAATAAAAGCTCGAATGAAAATAATAATAAAATAATAAAAATACTAAAAAATGCGCTAAAATATTAAAAATCCTAAAATTCATGTGATGACCTAAAACGAAGAAAAAACTAGCAAACGACTGCCGGATAGTCAAAAATGTAGTTTTTAAGGCTAAAAATAATAATGATAATAATAATGAAAATATGTGCCGAAAAATTAAAAATGTGATTTCGAAAGCTGACGATGCTAACGATGATGCTAAAATGCAACGAAACACTTACAAATGCTAGCGACAGTAAATTAACTGAAAATGCCGGTAAATTAACTAAATAACAGAAATGCTAAAATTAAATAAAAATGGCGTCAAAATTCGGGTATCAACAGAAGGTGACACCTTTCTTGTCTTCCTCCGAGAAGGACAATACCATACGATCTAAAGCACTTATCACCTCAGTTTTTACCAGCATGCTTTCTCGTTTATGCTTTTCTCCCGAACTAGGCGTTAGCTGTACCGATTCATCAAAATACGGCACTCCACCCACGATAATATTGATCATGGGAATGTCGTCATCATGGACTGTTAACGTCTCTCTCATTCTCTCGTCAGGGGCATCGTTGTTTCCCGGGGGATGCAAAAATACTAGTTTGTCGTCTTGCATTTTGCCTGCCGTGTTACTTCTGGCTTCTTCTCTTGTTTTAGTGGCAAATTCTCCGAGGTAACCTTCTTCAACCAAACGCTCTATCGCCAACTTCAATTCCCGGCATACATCCGTGGAGTGTCCTTTGACTTTGTGAAACTTACAAAAGACGTTTTTCCTTCCCCCCATAATTACTCCTGGTTTCACAGGAGCCGGATAATGGATGGGTAGGTTCCGTTGCTGAACGATTGCTAAGGTTTCCGCTCTCGGAAATATGAGGGAAGGAAGGTCAGGGTCGTATATTCGGCCCTTTGGTGGATCCGTTTGCCTTTTAGTAGGAGAATTGCTCTATCTTCCCTTTAAAAAATTACCCATTTGCCGATTGGAGGTTCTAGGGATGTGGTCTTTTCGTTGGCCATAGTCATCATTTGGGCGACTATCTGGAGTCGCGTTTGTCTGGGCGTTAGGAATGGGATGTGTGTCCTGAGGCATGTTTCGGATTCTCCCTCTGTTTTCCTCTTCCTCCATCCTCGCATAGTTATGAGCTTTCAGTCTCAACGCGTCTAACGTCGGTGGTGGATCCACCATTAATGTGTCTCGTAACTTCCCGTAACAACAATTGCGCTTTAAGGCCTCAACAGCGAAATCGAAGGTAACGCCTAGTGTTAACGACATCTCGAGATCAAAGCGACTCAGGAAGTCCTTCAAGGATTCCTGTGATTTTCCATGGATATCGAATAACGCTGCCGCAGATTTCCTGATAGGTACAGCCGTGCTAAATCGACTCCGGAACTTTGTTTCCAACTGAGGAAAACTATCAATAGAGGCCCTCAAACCAAAGACGCATTACACCAGACAGTGTCATGACAAAAATCTGACATAACGCGGCGTCACTATGGGTTTGAAATTGTACAAAATCTTTCACTTTGTTGAGGTGAGAGATAGGATCCCTTGTGCCGTCATACGATTCTGCAGGAAGTTTTACGTGTCAGTTGACTCGGTGATGTCTTATGCGATAACTAAACGGGTGACCAGCGTTATCGTCAGGAATCCCGCGGGGTCGACGAGGAGGGGAAACTTCTTCGCGGTGCCCTTGACCTCGAAGGGCATGCTCACGATATCACCTAAGAGATCGGCTGCGACTCCTTGGCGTTCGGGTTCGTCGTCTTCTACTACTCGACCTCTCACTATGTCTAGGAGATGGGTCCCTGAATGTCTCATCTCGCCTGTCCTCCCAATGATTTTTGTGCTCATCGTGTCATCGCTCCCCTTCAAAAGCAGGGATTTCCCTCGTCTACTGTGCGGAGGGTTCGGTGTGTCTATGCTCGAGTTGCATGAAACTGACAGGGATCGATATCGCGGGTAAGGTTAACTGGATGCCTCTGGATTGCCGAGGCAATAATGGTCGATCAGTGACAATAGATGGAGTAAAAACTATCTAAGAAGGTACGCTGGGTCCTGAAACATGGGGCGTAAATCCTGCGGCTAACTCTGTTAGATGGTTTAGTTGAGCCTGAAGAGCTGATAATAAGTTCACAAGAGGATTGCCTGCGTTGTCTACTGCTGGTCCCCTCGAATGAGGAGTGGAAAAACTAGGTCCCACCATCTGGGAAAAAGGAATGTGCATCTGGGAAAAAGATATTTCCACTGTTTGTCCAAAGGAAAAGTCTGACGTCCCTTGGGGAATTTCCTGTATCGTGGTAGAAACATCAGAAGTGGCGAAAGGGAAAAGCCGTCTGCGAGTATTGAAGGAAAGGCTAGAAGATTGGGACGGTGTAAGATCTGAATCAGAAGCCATAACCCTTCAATCTTCAAGAAAAACAGAGCCTGGCTATTAAGGATGCTCACTTAATAGAACCAAAGCTCTCAATGAAAGCACCAATTTGATAAGATTTGGATCTTTGTCGAGGGGTAGATGGGGAAAATGGCTTCCTAGGTTCACTATTCCCGGCAGTCTGAGGAACCTGCAAAGCACCAGAGGGGATCTCCGACGTAAACACTCCGATGCTTAAGTCAGTAGGGGTAGTGAGTAATTGTAGAGTTTCGGCCAGCGATCTTAGGCTTACCTTCTTCCTTGATTCTGGGGGTATTTCCTAGGAGAATCACGATATTTTAGGGTGCTAAAGGGTCCGTGAGGTGGTTGGAATTCCCCGTTAGTGAAGAGTGCTATCATTGCGTTATATCTAAGGGATAGGCGTTAGCTAGGCGAGATAATACCCATGCCCTTTAAGGGATGTCATGCCTTGCCTGGGATGGGCTAACGTCGTTTCCGTGATGGGATAACATGTGAGACCCCCCCGTTGGTGTCGACCATCCCAGCGCTCATCGTACCTCGAGAGGCGATAGTTTCTATGCTGTCTGCCCAGTAGGTAGTATAGCTTTCTGTCCCTAACGCAAGGTATGAAGATGAAAATACGCATGGCGTTAGGTCTATTGTTATCATTTTGCTTGCGTGTCATGACACGTCGCACGTCAACAAGGACAAGCGTGGCCGCTGACGTGTCATGCCACGTCGGACACTTAATGATTTTCGATGGACGACGTTAGGGTGAGGTACCAAATGTGAACAATTTTTTGAGTGCGAGTACCTTTTAAAAGTAAAAAATAGTGTAAGTACTAAATCAATCCATTAAATAGAGTATGCAGGTGCCTTTTTTTGCACTTTCCCAATAATAAAACTCAAAGTGGTCCAACAAAATAGGATACAAGATTTTGCTTCGGAAACGAAGTCGTTTTAGCTCCAATGTTAGAGGAAGCTTTAGGATTTACTACCTTAAATAAATATCACTCAGTAATTACTAACCATTTTTTCCAATTTGCAACAGATTAAAGCAACAAAATTTTAGTTGAAATTAAATCTAAATTGTAATGTGCATAAAACATATGCATTTATATAACCAAAATGACATATTTTGGATCAAAGAAATGCGCCTCAAACAACATTTAAACGAGAAGGAGTAAGTAACATGATTAAATGATTCCTAAATTTGAAGCATATGTTATTTTATTATAATTGAGATATTCGTCCTAGTTCTAAAATTTCTATACCAAAATCCCTTTAGCTACAGTAACAATGGGGTCACTTCCAAAATAGGGAAGGGGCAAACAGCCTCCTTCTTTCCTTATTATTATTTTTATTTCATTTAAAATAATTATTTAAATTTTTATGTTCGTAAAAGATTTTTAATCGAATGTAAATTTATTCCAACTAAACTTTACATAATTATTATTTTTAATAATTTTTATACAGTTTATTATGAATGATGAATCAAGTTTCATATTTAAAATTGTCTGATTGATCTTATGTAGGAATATAATTTGTCTATTAATATATAAGATTGAAAAATCATGACTGCGTTACCTTAATTTTAATAAATATAATTTAACAAATCCGACATAACCTATATTGTATATATACATACAAATGCTTAGGAAAATTGACCTTCCTAATTTATAAGAAGCATCTCCTACAATAACTCTTAATTGAATGCTCAATCTTTGAGCAATCCTTCAAAGTTTCTTTAAATTAACCATGTTATACTTGTCAGTGATGTATAAACTTCTAAATATTATAGTAACCCAATTTCAATTACTTTTAAGATTAAGGTGATTAACCCAATTTCAATTACTTTTAAGATTATAGTGATTCTTTTCATTTTTCTTAAAGATATATTGAATGTTCTGGTTTCTTATTAGCTTTGTAAAATATTTTAATATAGGGCAATAAAAATATAAAATAATAGTAATAAACTTTTAGAAAAAATAAATAGCGTCTTCCGTTAAATAACGAAAATGTCGCATTTATACTTTATATATTTTTGTAAAGCTCAAGTTTGCAAGTTTGTAAGTAATAATCGCAAACTATTGGCAATGCACGCTCGTGAAAATATGCATAAAATTGTCAACCCTAGTAGATAGTTTTCGAGGAGAGAGAATGAGCGTTTTAATTTTGATTGAGGTATCAACTATTTTTAGGTGGACGAGTCGGTCATGAGACATTGAATTATTTCTCCTCTCCTTTCTCCATCACATAGAATTAGGGTTGTTTATCGAAATTTTGGAAGGATTCTGAAATTTTGAAGTTTAGAATTCAATTTTCCGAAATTCCTAAAAAAAATTCCGAAAATCGAACTTCCATTTGTAGAAACCGAAATTATTTCGGAAAAACAATTCAGTTTTCCGAACTTTCAAACCTCCAACACAAAAAACCACTCACGCTGTCAATCTCTCAATCTCTCAATCATACACACAAAAAACTCAAACCCATCTCAATCTATTCCAATGATTACAGTGATGTAATACAGCCAGCACTCCACCAGATCCGTCAAACCAAGATTCAACATCGCTTCTTTCTTTGCCGTCGCCGCATCACCATCCATCACCGTTGCCATCACTCCTTATCGATGAAACCACTACTGTCGTGCCGGCGCTGTTAAGGAAAGAAAAGAAAAAAAAGAAAGAAAGAACATAAGAGAGAGAAGGAAGGAAAGAAACAAGAAAAATGGTGTTGTCCAAAGAGAAAGGATAGAAAGAAAAATGGAAGGAAGAAAAGAAAAGAAAGAAGAAAAGAAAGAATAAGAGAGATGGGTTGCGGCCCAATAAGGAAAAAAAACCTCATATATTGGTAAGAAAAAATCGAAAGAAAGAAATAAGAGAGATGGGATTGCGGCCCAATAAGGAAAAAAAATTCTTATATATAACCAAACTTTTCTTACCAATTTCCGTTTCGTTCCGTATAAAAGTTAGGTTTCGAAAATTCCGAAATGGAACTTTTAAATTTCAAAATTCCAAAATTGAACAAGCGTTCGGAATTTTAGAAATTCGGTTACCTTTAATCGATGAACAACTCTGCATAGAACTCATCTTTCTAACAAGGGGAAGTGGCTACTTTCTTTTATACCACAAGAAAATAATCCCTCCATTAGAGTTTAGACAACTTTTCTAATTTCCCTTTATAGTTAGTACTATTATATTTTAATTGTTGTTTAATTGTCTCCAATATCTTAATAACTCTAAATTGACATGCAATTCGACATGTCGTCAGATATATTGTCATGTTTTTTTTTAAAAACCTCAAATTTATTAAATAGAAACTTAGCACAATTGAACAAGAAAGCAAAAAAGCTACACCAAAGTTTAACAAATACAAGGCCTATTACACATCACATCCATCCCAAAAACTTTGTTTAGCAAGTGTATCCGCAAATGCCTTTGCTTCTCGAAGGGTGTGTCAAAAGTTCACCTAACCAATTTGTTTCTTGAAGTCTTCGAACTTACGCAGGTCCACTTCTATCTCCCACGACCTATATTTGGGATTCAAAGCCCACCTGATCGTATTTAATGAATCAGACTCAATGATGAAGGTGCAACTCTTATAATTACGTGCTTGAGCTCTGAGTGCTAGTGCTCTTCTAATGGCAACGACCTCCGTAAAGTTCGAGCCCATCTCTCCTACATAGGACAAGAATGTACACAAAACAACACCACTTTCGTTTCTTAGAACTCCCTCGATCCGAGCTGGTCCTGGCTTACCTAGCAAGGATCCATCCACATTCCATTTTAACCAGTTCAAGGGAGGCACTGATCAATCGATAATTGGTCTTGAGTCTTGTTTTTCCGACCAAGTTTTAAGTCCTTCCTTCTGATGACGCAACCAAATTGACAGAAGAGTAGGGAAATCCATCACAGATGGCGCAAATCCAATTATAATCTCTAAACATGATGAGGCAAAATACCTCTTGTACATCCACTTCCTTCTGGCTGAACACAACTCCATTTCTACAAATCCATAATGACCAGATTGTGGTGTAAAAGAACATAACCCAGAACTTACCTTTTTGTTTGCCAAGTACAAGACTTTGCCATTGTTAAAAGAAGTCCAGAAGCTTTGATGGCGCACACCAAGATATACCCCACCAAGACAAGACTTTTGACCAAACTTTCCAAGAAAAATTGCAATGAATAAGGGAGATCATCTACCAATTCACATGAAGAATGACAAAGGGGGTAGGAATCCCACTAGCTGGTATAATTCCTTTATTGCTAGAGTGTGTTCAGTATTGATCTTGCCCATTAATGTCTGCCAGATGAAAACTTCGAACTTTGGGGGGGGCTATATTTTTCCAGACACCAGCAAGAGGTGAAGAAGAAATGTTTGAATTGTTGGGAAAAATCTCCCACTTTGGATCGAATAGAAAAATAAAGCAAATACACGACACCGAAAATTTATGTGGAAAACCTCAAACGAGGAAAAACCACGGGACAGATATGAGAATTTTATTAACGAAGAAGAAAAATACAGTAGGTTGTCTTTCAAACCCAAATTCCAAATATTTAGGATACATTTACTCCAAATATGGAATCAATCCACCAATTATTTTTCTCTCACAATTCTCACTTCCCTCTGCCCACACCCTCTCTCAATTGCACTCCGTTGCAATTGAATCTACCAAATTCTATTTCCTGGCCTGCCTATTTATAAGGCACTGCTAGAAAAAAAGGTCAACATGATCACCGTGTGATCATGTGGACATGAGAAATTTCAAATTGGCATGCTTGCTTTTCAAAGTCCAAAATTGAATTAACTTTCCAATTTTGCTACGAGCACTCCTTTTCCTTTTCTGCTACCACCTTTTCCTTTCCAAATTGCATATTATATATGCATGCAATGCAATATTGCTTGTCATGAAAAGTCCACAAATCAAGTTTGTGGCGGTGCAGTAATTCCAAGTCATCAATTGTGGCTTGGACGGTGATAGTGTAGAAATTACGGTGCCGACCTAGCTACTTCCAGCTTTTCTTTTCCAATTTGGCCAATGAAGAAATCCAATTTTACTGCATGTAATTAATTTCTTGACTCTATACGGAGCCGACAGTTGGGCAACCAATATGAGCTGGACCCAACAATTCCCCCCTCCAGCTCATTTGGGACTGATCACCAACCCGACGATCATACAACACTTTTCCAGCTTCTCCCCCAGTAAAGATTTCGTTAACATATCAGAGTTGTTATCATTGGTATAAATTTTTTCAAGCTCCAATGACTTAGCATTCAGTACATCTCTAATCCAATGATATCGAGCATTAATATGCTTCAATCTTGAATGGAACGTAGAGTTCTTCCCAAGGTGATTAGCGCTTTGACTATCGCACAGTAGTGTATACCGATGTTGCTTAAAACCAAGTTCTTGGACGAATTTCTTCATCCATAACATCTCCTTGCAAGCCTCAGTAGCAATAATAAATTCTGCTTCAATAGTAGAAAGTGCAACACACTTTTGTAATCTTGATTGCCAAGCCACAACTCCCCCTGCAAAATTAATCAAGTAACCAGATGTAGACTTGTGTGAATCCATATCACCAGCCATGTCTGCATCTTTGTAGCCAATTAACTAAGGCTTTTCACTTCCAAAACAAAGACACATTTTGGAAGTACCACGAAGATTCCGTAAAATCCATTTTACTACTTCCCAATGAGCTTTCCTGGGATTTGAGAGATACCGATTGACAACACCAACTGCATGTGCAATGTCAGGCCTTGTACATACCATTGCATACATCAGACTTCCAACTGCTGATACATATGGAACTTTCTTCATCTCTTCTTTCTCTTTATCGGTGGAGGGGCATTGATTGGTGCTCAATTTGAAATGAGTAGCTAAAGGAGAGCTAACCATTTTTTACTACTCCATATGGAACCTCTGCAAAACTTTCTCAATGTAATTCTCCTGTGTTAAGTACGACTTCTTTGTACTTCTTTCTCGACTGATTCTCATACCAAGAATCTTTTTTGCTGGCCCTAAGTCTTTCATGGGAAAAGACTTACTTAACTATTTCTTCAACTGCTTAATTCTAGAAGCATTCTTAGCTAACAATCAACATGGCATCAACATAAAGTAAGAGAATAATAAAATCATCACCATGGACCTTCTGGATAAAAAACATAGTGGTCAAAAACAGTCTTGGTGTAGCGTTGCTCACCCATAAATGACTCAAACTTTTTATACCACTGTCTCGGTGCCTGCTTCAAGCCATAAAGACTCTTCTTCAACTTGCACACATAATCCTTTTTTTCCATTCTCCTGAAAGCCTTCTGGTTGCTCCATGTAAATCTCTTCTTCTAGATCACCGTGCAAAAAAGTTATCTTGACATCCATCTGGTCAATTTCTAAGTTAAGACTCACTGCTAAATCAAGCACAACACGGATATATGACATTTTCACTATAAGAGAAAATATATCTTCAAAATCAACCCCTTTCCGTTGATGGAATCCTTTTACAACCAGTCTGGCTTTGTACAGGGGAAGTGAGGTGTGCTCTTCTTGCTTGATTCGATACACCCACTTATTTTTCAAAGCCCTCTTTCTTTTTGGTAATTTTACCAACTCAAATGTATGGTTTTCATGCAAGGATTTCATCTCATCTTGTATGGTATCAAACCATTATTCCTTCTGGTCTCCTTCCACTGTTTCCTCAAAGCCCTCTGGTTCTCTCCTTTTAGTCAGCATCACGTAGTCCTAGGGAGAATATCTAGTGGAAGGTTGTCTGACTCCAGTTGACCTCCTGAGAGGAGCGTTTAGTGCTGCTGGTTGATCATGATTAGGAACATCATCTGGTATAGGAATATTAGCATTTTCCATACCCATCTGATCATTTTGTACTTTGTTCTCAGCAGGCACTGGAATCGGAAGAACTATATCAGATTCAGCAGAACTGCCACCTCTGTCTAGCACCACTCGCTCTACTTTGACAATATCCTCTATGGTTTGATCTTCCATGAATACCACATCACGACTTCTGATGAGTTTCTTCTCAACAGAATCATACAATCTGTAACCAAACTCATCCAAGCCATAGCCCACAGAAATTCATTGTTTTGTCTTTGTGTCAAGTTTGGATCTCTCATCTTTTGGGATGTTGATACGATCTTGGATTGCCCGAGGCTCGTAGCACGTATTTGACGATCTAGTTCTAGTCTTGGATTTCGATGCGGAAGTAGATAAACTCAACACGACTATTTAACCCTTCTAATATCCTGTATTAGATGACCTAAACCTATTGGATGAGGCTCTTGAGACGATCTCTAACCCTACTAATATCCTGTATTAGCCAAACTAGAGCTACGAATCAATGGAATGGACTTTCGGGTTTTACTTACTATCCTGATCGAGTGTCCAGACTCAATGAGGGACAAGGTTCGTGAAGAATAATTGAGAAAACTCTCTGATTTTATTTTAAAGATAACATTAAAAGAATAATGAAGAGGGTGGCTCCTTTAAATAGGAGAAACCACCTTAAAGTTGGACTTTCCTTATAAGTCCTAATCCTACTTTAAATTCTAATTAATTAATTAAAATAAATCCCAAACTAATTTAATTAATTAATAAAATAACTAATTAAAATAGAAAGTCTGAAAGTTTCCATTTTTTATGCAAAAACTGGTAGTCTCAGCGTCATTACTTCGTGACAGGGCGTCATTACTTCGTGACAGATGACAACCTACTAGAATGAGTGTCATCATGTCAGAGGTAGGACGTGATGATGTCGAGATGGACGTCATTACATCGTGACATGGCCTCATTACTTCGTGACAGGACGTAGGACACTTGTCAACGAAAATGTTGGCTTGAGATTTTGGATGATCCACCCGTCCAAATGTCCTAAAATTTGGACACAATAAAGATAACTGATGTGATGCATTTTGTAGGGATTTTTCTTTCCTTTTCCATGCCTTTTTAGATCTTGATGCTGCTAATTGGTTGTTGTTTCCTTACTTTTCGCAGATTTGGGCTTTCGGAGGGGAAATTACTAAATGACGCATTACTCGCTGGAATTCTGACAGTCTTAATCAGCTTGCCCTTGTATTTGAATGCTCGTGATGGCAGTGCAGACCAGCGCTGGAGAAGGAAGCCGCGGAAGGAAAGAAATCAGAAGATTCGCTCCTTCACTCCGGATCTCCCCCATTTTGGCAAGAAGATATCACAGATTAACTGCCATTAAATCTAGGATTTCCCCTTTTATTTATTTCCTTCTTTGTATTTTTCCTTTCTAGATTTAAGAAACAATTTCGACCTTTTGTAAGATCATCCTCTATCCTCGGACACCTCTTCCGCCTGTGGAATTGTTGTCACCATACTCCCGCCTTCGGCGCCCCTTCTTTCTATTTAATAAACTTGCCGGTAACTTTCAATATATTTCGTATTTTCTTCCTTTTATTTATTTATTTCTCTTCTATTATGAGTAGCTAAGTTTCCTTGTTCTTGGTAGGATCATCGAAGGTTACTTAGGAAAGCTATGAGGTCGAATTGAAGTCATTATATCACTAGTTTATATTTATTTGCTTAACGTTTTCTTGTCAAATCTACTAGGATTATTTCTAGCCTGATCAACTAGCTGCTAGCCCTAGATGATTAATGTCATCTCTGTTGTTATAACTAACACGAAGCTGCAGGGTAAAGTACACGACTAGATTGGAGTCATCAGGTCGCTGGTCCAATCCGACTGGGTTAAGTAAGTTATTAGGGTAGAGCCTCGAACGTACTGAGTGTCTCGCCCTAGATGCGTCTTCCTTCATCTTCATGGGCCTTTGAGTATTGCTCCCATAAACGTACCTTGGGAGACGACAAAGTGTCAAGACTACTCCATAAACGTACCTTGGAGTAGTTTCTCGTAGGAACGTACCTGGTCCCTATAGCGCGTCTATCAGCTAGGGGTAGAAGATTATTGCACCAATGACCGGCCAACTATAAATGCAACCGGAGATAGATTCCTACTGGGAACTCCTTTCTCTCTTGATTTATTACTTATTTTATTTCTACTTATTACTACTCTCATAGTTATTAATAAACAAACCCTTGAAAATTCCCCCGTTGGTTGTTACTGTTCTGATCTATTTGCTCTAATCACACACAAAGTCAGCATCTCCCCTAGTCTCTGTGTTCGACCATGTACCACTATACACAAATCTATTGTGCACTGAGTTGCAGGTTTTATTATTATTTTTGAGTGTCTCGACAGCACGTCAAATTTTGGCGCCGTTGCCGGGGACTTGAGCGTACTAATTCTTTCTTTGTTTTGTATGACCAGTTCTTCCAATTCGAACCCCTTGACAAAATACAACTAAATGAGAGAGAGTGCTAGCTCATGAGAGGGTGACAGCACATAGGAAGGACGCGCCCAGGACAGGAAATATTCTGGGATCTTTGGCAGCGCCTAACATCTTTTAGAAACGCTTGGAATCCCTTGCGAATCTTTAGAGATTCCTTTCTTTGGCTTTCGATCTTGATCTAATGCGGATGCGTCACGGGCACGAGACTGCTCACTAGTTTGGTTAGTGTCGAGGGTACGATGACGTTCCGCTCCTCTAGGCCTCGATGCTTCAAAGATCCATAAATCCTTCCAAAATCGCTCGCTTTCGCTCTTTTCTTCCTTTAGTTACTGATTTGCAAAAAGATGGGGAAAATGGCAAATCAGAAGTATCATGTCCTTGAAAGGGCCGAGATAAGGGAGAAAAATCTATAATAAAAACACGAGATCAAACATCCCCACACTGCCCAATGCTCGCCCTCGAGCATTCATAGAATTGGAAATCACCTCAAGAAACAGACAACACAATTAATCACACACAAATACAAACCGACACCAAGCTATACTTCGCACAAACACATCCTTACCTAGAAGACACCTGCATCAAATCAGAGGGATAACGACCCCTAAGATCAAACTTTCCCACATCAGGCCCTCAACCAGCAATCCTCACCAGATACGTGTTTACACTCACTCTCGCAAGCAAGGCTAAGTG
Organism: Viola odorata; assembly: GCA_963691705.1. NCBI lineage: Eukaryota > Viridiplantae > Streptophyta > Magnoliopsida > Malpighiales > Violaceae > Viola > Viola odorata. The sequence continues at coordinate 32,607,117 of OY829543.1, read as the reverse complement.
TTTACTGCTCAAAACTAAATGCACAAAGCACAGCACAAAATCAAACTTGCACATCAATACGAGTACTGTAGTACACATGCATGGGCAATCATCAATCATAAAGAACAACGCATCAGCAAAAAGAAAGAAAAGGGATAAAGTGAGCTAGAAATGAAAAGAAAGGAGGAAGAAATGAAATAGAAGTGAGGAAGAATTAAGAGAGAAAAGAAATAGATTGAGAGAAAAGAAAAACCACACAGAACCTGGATGGATTCCTTGGCTTAGGAAAAAAGGTGAAGTGGCAAGGTAGCTTTCATCGAGGGCACGATGGCGATTCGGGGGCTAGACTGAGGTCTTCATATTCGGGGGAAAGAAGTTCTTTTCTTGTTGCAGCGCTGGATGCGGAATATCTTTTGTTCGTGTAATGCCCCCTTTTTATTTTGAATTTTGAATTTTTTTTTTGAAATAAAAGAGGGCACAAACTATTTCAAACTCTAAATCTTTTGGGGCATGAGGCTTTTGATTTTTTTCTTTTGTTTCTTACCCTAGATCTGCTTCCAGCATCGGTGATCGACTTCTTCGGCTTCCCCACACTTGAATTTTTCAGGGGGCTCGACTCTGCTTTAAATTGAACTAGGGCTGGAGATATTTTTGAGCTTTCTTGCCTTAGAACTTGATTTCTTCACTGAAGTCTTGGCTTTCTCTACTTCCCCACACTTGAACTCGTCTGCACGTCCTTTGGATGTCTAGTCCTCGACGTTACCCTCGACAATCGCTACGTCACCTGCAAAGGAAAAAGATCAAGAAAAAGGGTCAAATGGTCAGGAAAGAATATGAAAAGAAGGGGAATATCGGGGGCATGAAAAGAGAAAAAGAAGAGAGGGAGAAAAGAAAGAAAAAGACATTGCTGCAAAGTTTTTCTGTCAAATCGATGCTTTCCTATGTCTAATAGTGCCTATACCCAGGGATATCATACAAGATTAATCAGTGCCTAGTTAAAGCATCCTAATCACTCAAGAAAAGAAATAGGCATGGAAGCTCAAAATGCTCACTGGGTGCTATTGTGATTACTGGTGTCTAGGCCTAGATATGGATATAAGGCTCAGTAGGTAAAAATGAGAACAACTAGGTCTAGACAAGGTGCTGGTGATTCATACTTGTCCGCATGTGATCAAAAAGGTGTTTGTCCATTCATAGAGGTTTTAAAAACTGGCAGTGGCAGATATTTGGCAAAAATTAAAATCCAAAATTTTTTCACGAAAAACACATAGTCATGCAAAAAGCGGAAATTAAAACATGCAATCACACACAAGACAAACACATAAAACACAAATAAATCCCTCCCCACACTTAGGCAGCGCATTTTCCTCAATGCGGGAAGGGCACACGCAGAAGTTCAACAAAAATTAAAAAGAAGTACAATACAAAATAAAATAAAAAGCAGGTGAAAATGTTTTTGGCCCTCCTTGAGGGCAGGAAAAATAATTCTTCGGGGGGGGGGGGGGGGGGGTTCATGAGGGTGGAAGCTTGCTCCTAGCCACTTCAGCCGTCAAAGCTTGAAGTTCCATGAGCACGGCTTGGAGAAGACGCTCGATCCTGAGAATCGACTAGGAAGATGGATCAGATGGCTTTCTTGCTTGGTTGACATCGGGGGCACGATTGGATTCTTCTTCGGGGGCATGAGGAGCGACAGGGGCTCGAGACGTTGAAAGGTTGGGATAGTTGAAGTTGCCCGCATTCTTCGTGCCGAAGACCTTCTCTCCCGAGGGCGTGCTTCCTATAGAAAATCTCAAAATACCATGTGAGATACATAAATGCCCCATACCATATAGGGTATGGGGGTCTAAATCTTTGAATGCAAGTGGCTCACTAAGGCCAGAAGAGGTCAAATCAATATTATCCAGGTTCACAACAAGCAACACAATGAGAGATCCTAAAATGGGCCCTCGAGACCCGTTCTGAACATGAACAATAGCAGCAGCAATCCAAAATCCTAAATTCACCCTACATTTACTTTTCATGCACCAAAGAAGAAAAAGTTCTTGCAAAGTTAACTGCCTGAGGAGTTAAATCTAGCAGCAAAAATGAGGTCAAGAAAATGATGAAGGATTCTGAGGGCATGATCCATAATTTCATGCGCTTTAGAAAATTTAGGGTTGAATTCAACACTAGGATTCTCAGTTAATTCACGGAAAGCAACATCAGCATCAAACACGACAGGGATAACAGTCAAGACATTCTTATAAGCATTGGATTTCAAACCATCAGGGGTGACAAAATTAAGTATGCAGTTGAACTCATTAAGAGAAAGTTTGGACCACTGGTTCGCTAGACGAAAATTGATCAGACCAGGGGCAGCAAGGTTCGGTCCAGATTTGCCCTTAGGCATAAAATGGTCCGAAGCTACCCAAAAAGTAGTGAACATCTCAAGTGAGAGCTCAACATAGGTCGGATGTTCTAAAAAGAATAGGGATTCCCAGCCTATGTTGCCTACGAGCTCTCAAACTCGAGATTCGAGTCCCATCTTTTGCAAAAAATCTAGATCTAGGCGCGCACAAGGGGAGACGCCTCTGGAGTTCATAGCATGCAATTTATCAAGCGGAGGCTTGTCATTAAAGTTCAACCAAGCATGGGGGTTAGAAAGGTTAGAAACAACCTGGATAGAAGGTGTCCTCGTAGCTGGTGTCGTGCCCTCGACGTCTGAATCGTCGTCGTGCCAACGACGTGCTTTTTTTGATGCGGTTGGTTTGCTCTGGACTTTTGAGGAAGATGGGGCATTCCTCTTCCTCTTCGCCGGCATCTCTGGCTCAGCTGGCTGCTCCGCTCTGACCGGAGCCTTAGACTTCCCTTTCTCAGCCACCTTCTTCGCCGCGGCCTCCTTCTGCTTGCCTTTCTTCTCATTTTCAGCTCTTTGGGTTGGTTCTTTCACAGCCCTCTCCATTTCAGCCTTCTTAGCCTCCAAGTCTTCATTAATCTCTTCTTCCTCGGCATCATTCTCACCGGACCCTTCTTCTTCACCAGCGGCGGTCTGTTCGACTTCTTCTTCCTCCATCCCGACAGGCGCCTCATCCTCGTGCTCGGATTCGGACATAAGGACGTCCTTCAAGGCTTTCTCCACCGTGTGATTTTTCTTGGCCGCAGGGGAGGGCTTTTCTACCTTGGGATTTTTGGGTGTGGGGGTGGAACTTGGTAGTTTCTGGGATACTCGGCCGGATCTGGCCATCGTAGAGGTCGTTGGAACTGAGCCGGTGACCTCTAGCTCGTCTTCTAACGGGCTAGCTGCGGCGAAGCTCGAGACTGGGATCGGTGTGGTGGTCGAAGGGATGGTTAGTGATGGTGGGTTTTCTGTGTCAGGGCTGAGGCTTAGAGATTTGGGGATGGAGTCTTTGGTAGTAGAGGATGATTCGGGTTCTTGAATCTTTTTCTTGTGAGCTACTCATTTGATAGTCATGGGGAAGGGTGAGGAAGATGATTTGCAAGAGAGAGAGGATGATTGGTGTTGATGGTGATGAGTCAGAGACGAAGTGTTTGTGGGAGAGAAAGGTTGTGAGAGGGATGGGGGTGATAGCTGGAGAAGAGACGAGAAAGGACGAGAGGGAGCATGCTGAAAAGTGGCTGACGGCTGACAAGGTATTAATTAGGGCTACTTTTTTTGTCTCCTTTGATGATGTGGCATCTTGGAACCTGGAGAGAGAGAGAGCACGGGCCCGCGTATCCCAACCGTCTGCCTTTTTGAAATTTAAAAAGAGAGAAGTTAGAGTAGATAAAGACAAAAGGAGAGAATAAGTGGAAAGAAAATAATTAAAGAGAATAAAATCATTTAGGAAAGGGAAAGGAGAGAGATCAGGGATAAAAATAAGGAAAAGAAATCCTAACTAATAGAGGGGAAATAAATTAAAATAATATAAAATAAAATAAAAAAGCGAAAAGTAAAAAGTTCTAGAATTAAATAGAAGGAGAAAGGAGAGAGAAAAGAATGGAGCGGCATTTGGAATGCGTCCATTGTGGCCTTTTTACTCGTCAAGGCCTCGACGTCGTTTGGCAATCTAGGTCTCGATAGGTGGAGGATCCATCATCATCTCCTCTACAGTCGAGGGCTTGAATCCTTCGTAGAAGGGCTTCAACCTGTGGTCGTTCACCTTCAAAAGTGTTCCCGTGTCTGGGTTCTGAATCTCTATTGCACCATGGTCAAAAATAGTCGTGACCACGAAAGGTCCCAACCATTTTGACTTCAGTTTTCCTGTAAATACCTGCAAACGTGAGTTGTACAATAATATTTTCTGTCCAATGGAAAAAAGAAATTCGGGCGAAGGTGCTTGTCATGATAAGCTTTAGTCTTGCCCTTGTAGAGCAAGGCATTCTTATAAGCGTCGTCCCGCAACTCTTCTAACTCCTGGATTTGCAAGCGTCGGTTCTGGCCAGCTTGCCCTAGATCCGTGTTCACTTTCTGAATGGCCCAAAACCCCTTGTGCTCTATCTCAATAGGGTGATGGCACGACTTACCGTATACGAGTCTGTACAGTGTCATACCAATCGGGGTCTTGAAAGCTATCCTGTATGCCCAGAGAGCGTCGTCCAACTTCAGACTCCAATCCTTTCGGGACTGGCTGACTATTTTTTCTAGGATAGACTTGATTTCACGGTTGGACACTTCGGCCTGCCCAATTGTTTGAGGGTGATAAGCTGTAGAGGCCCTGTGATGGACACCATACTTGGTCAGAAGAGAGGTCACGACACGGTTGCAGAAATGGGTACCCCGATCACTAATGAGGGTACGAGGCGTACCAAACCTATTGAAGATATGGGTGCGTAGGAAGTTAACTACCACCTTTGAGTCATCTGTTCGGGTTGCCTTGGCCTCGACTCACTTTGAAACATAATAAACGACGAGAAGTATGTAGATGTTGCCAAAGGAATTGGGGAACGGGCCCATGAAATCTATACCCCATATATCAAATATCTCTCATGGAATGATACTGGTTAGAGGCATCTGGTTCCTGGCCCCGATATTTCCTGTAGCTTGACATCGAGGGCATGAAGCGCAATACATGTAGCTATCTTTGAAAATCGTTGGCCATTAAAGACCAGTCTCAAGGACTTTCATTGCTGTTTTCTTTGATGCAAAATGGCCACCTTCTGTTGAGGAATGGCAGAACCTCAAGATCGAGGGCACTTCATCCATGGTGACATACCTCCTGATGAGTTGATCGGAGCAATGCTTCCAAAGATAGGGGTTGTCCCATATATAGTACTTTGATTTCTTTTGGATACGCTGTCTCTTGGATGGTGAGGAATCGGCAGGGAAAGATCTAGTGGCAAGGAAATTGGCTATATCCGAGAACTACAGAAAATGAATAGCGTGGGCAAGACACAAGCGTTCATCAGGGAAAGTATCGCAGATAGGCACTTGCGAGTCATCCTCTTGGGCAGGAAGTCTGCTTAAATGATCTGCTACCAGATTTTCTCTTCCTCTCTTATCCTTGATCAAGATGTCAAATTCTAGTAACAACAAGATCCACCGAATTAGTCAAGGCTTTGCATCAGCCTTCGTCAATAAGCATCTAAGGGCTGAATGATCCGAGTATACGAGAACATGAGTGCCTAAGAGGTACTATCTGAACTTGTCGAGGGCATAGACTGCTGCCAAGAGTTCTTTTTCTGTGGTTGTGTAGTTCTGCTGTGTTAGATCCAGTAACTTGGAAGCATAGTAGATGATGTGCGTCTCTTTGTCCTTCTTCTGACCCAAAATGACGCCAAGGGCATGATTGCTAGCATCGCACATGACCTCGAAAGGTAAGGACCAATCGGGGGCAGGGATGATTGGAGCGAACATAAGCATGTTCTTTAGAGTTTCGAAGGTAACTTGGCAAGCCTTGTCAAAATCAAAAATAACATCTTTCTGGAGCAGACGACACATGGGTTGAGCGATTTTGGAGAAGTCCTTGATAAATCGTCTAGGTGGGTAAGGTAAGGATTCAATCGGTGAACTACAGTGAGACCTAGAGCAAGCCAAAGAAGGTCCTTTTGTGGGTCCCACTTGAGAATTTCGAGAGTGACGCAGAGGATGAAGCCGTGGAGGAGGCACAACCGGCTGATGTTGGACCGACAGAGGCATCAGAGCAGGGGGAGGCAGTCGTTGTAGAGCCAGGAGACTAGGAGGATGATGAGGAAAAACCCCTCTTATGCGCAGGAAGCGTAAAGCCCCAACCCAACTGGATGCGACGCCGAGGCCTGTTGCCACCCCTGCAGCCCATTCAGCCCAAGCAAAATCAGACAGAGACGTGCCCTTGGACCAAGTAATACCTGATCTTAACCATTTTAGTGGCTGGCTTGACTTCCCTGATAAGCCCAGCGACGATAAATTACTTGCTTTGCATGGTAAGAGTTTGGTGCCTTGTGCTTTGCTTGATTATGACTTGCTTGATCGGTTGAGGGTGGGAACGAGGGTACGTGAACTGATAAAGAACATAGGTTGGGATGTTTTGTTTGATTTTGAGCATGCTGCCTATTTGGAATTGAGCCATGAATTCTATGCTAGCTTTTGGTTTGATTTGGATAGGCTTAGGCAAAAAGGAAAAGGTAGTTTACACCTTGGGCCTGATAGAGTAGTGAATTTCAGGCTGATTAACGAGTGGTCACACCTTTCGCTGGACCAGTTTAATGTTATGTTGGGGTTTGCCCTAGAATCCGACCTAGGTGCCCCTTGGTACCTAGGAGCCTACTCCGCCTATCCCGAGTCCTTTGATGTTGACTTGGCTTTCAGGGAGTTGACTAGTGACCCCGCTGCCAGGTACAACTCCCGCAAGTCAAAAACTCACCAGCTCCATGACCCAGTCGTTCGCATCTTGCACAGATGCATAGCCTATACTTTCGCAGGGAAAGTCAACTCCTCGGGCCAGCTATCTGTTCAAGAGCTTTTCTTTCTTTGGTGCATACATAATGGATTTAAGGTCAACTTAGGATACTGGATAGCAATAGAATTGAATGCCATAATCACCACTTCTAGAAATCCAGTCTTAGGTTCCTTGATTACTAGACTTGTTGTCCAACACCGTGGGCTAGACGTTAATAGCAACAATCTCTACTCCCCTGTTTCATTTAAATTACTTAACATTCGTACCCTTGATGGTATGGGATATTTTTATTTGGATGGTAGAGTTTTGCATTTCAGCACAGGTTGTACCCTGCCTAAGGATCGTGTTTTCAGCCTAGCCAATGGTGAACATTTTGAGTGGCTAGACCTCGTAGCTGACGGTACTGTTGTTGCCTCTGCGCCTGTGCCTACTACCCAGCGTTCAGACCCAGCAGCTGGTGGACCATTTGATGTTGTACCGCCACCCTCCAATCTGGCTGAGACGAATACACTGCTCTGCACCTTGATTGCCCTAGTCCAGAACCTCTCGGACGAGCTTGGGTCCAGGCTCCGGCCTCAGGCCAGCCCATGATTCCCCCCTTCTCAAACAATCTCTCTTTGCCTTCGGGCTGGTTATTTATACTTTTAACTTTTCGTTGAACTCCTTTTTTATTTTTTCTACACTTTGAACTATTTTTCTTTTGTGTGCGTCGTTGATGGGCTGAGCATTTTGGCTGCTAGCCAAGCCCATCTGTTTTAATTTTTTGTCATGCACCAGGAATAGTCCTTGGCCTAATTTGTTTAATTTCCAGCATGCGGGCCTAGCCCAATAAATTTTCGTCATTTGTTCGAGTCACATTATTTTCACGTCGTTTTTATCGCATGCTCGTATGCCATATTTAATTTGTATGCCATATTTAATTAATTATTTGTTTACTTGTTTAAACTCAAAAAGGCATGTTTATTTGCTTATCTTTTATTTATCGTTTTAATTATCTTTGAATGATTACTAATATCGATTTCGCAGGTACCAAAAATCATTAAATCTTCGCTCGTAAGTTTTGTTGGTGGAAGAAGAAGAACAGTAGAAGGAGGAGGGAAAAGTGAAGAGCTTGGCCCACCAGATCTGATGCTGGGCTGTTTTGAGCCTAACTGCTGGGCCCATTTTTTGGCCCACCATAAGTATTTTGTATCCCTTGCTCGTTTGTAATATTTAATTAATTTACTTATTTTTAATTGTTAATTAATCATTTGCATGTAATTATCAATTAATTAATTTACTTGCTTTTAATTAACTAATTAATTGTTTCAATTGTTTTACTTGTTCTTAATTGTTAAATTATTTTATTTAATTGCTTGATATTTGTTTTACTCGTAATAATGATCTCGATTTGTAGGTAATCTTTAAGTCTTCGCTCGCAAGTACGTCCTTCTAAGTCTCTTTTATTTATTCAAGGTTTTCCGCAAATATTACTTATATGCATGTTGTTTAGAAATGTTAAAAAACCCATATCATAATTGTATGCATCATATTTAGAATTGTTAGAAAATAAAATCAACACACATGCTTACGTATTTACATCACTTGCTTTTATGCCATGAAATTAATTGTACATTTGCATTGATACATGAGCATGGTGGCTTCGATCCCACATGGTTATTTGCATTCATTAAAATGGTACGATGTTAGTTTTATCCATGATAAGATCACGTAGTAATTAATTAATCATGCATGACCCGATGACGATAAAGAGGGATCTCGCTTTAGTAAAAAACCAATGATTAATCAGTCCCAACCAGAAATGATTAATCAGTCCCTACAGTCCCGATCGGAAATAACAAAACACTAAAGCGATGAATACCTCTGAGGGCCCATGGACAACTAGAAGGTGGCCCAATCTTCGTAACAGGATTTCGTTTGACACTTTGCGATCATTTATTCTGTAAATGATTGAAAAGTGGAGCGTTTCCGTGCGCGGGATCGGACGACACTTTCCGGTTACTTACTCATTTTCATGTCAAAAATGTTTTCCAAACAACTTTTTAACCGGTAACCCTTTTAAGGATGTGACTCAGGTGCCTAACACCTTCCTGGGTCCATAATACGACCTCGAACCTTCGTTCTTTGGTTTAGACCACATGTGCCTTAGTTTTTTACTTTCTATGCCATGACGATTAGGTTCCCTAAACCTTAGAAAATAGGGTGGTGACTTCATTGCATTATGCGAAGCATCCATTTATGCTTAGCATTCGTCCTGAACCTAAACTCATCTTTCGACAAAAAATGAGGTGCGACAGTTTGGTGACTTCACTGGGGACTTTAGGGTCGAAGCCGGTTTTCAAGGTGTTTGTTTTTTTTTTATTTACTTGCTTTCATAAACTATTTTCATGATTATTTGTTACACGCTTTGATCAATTGTCATACTCATGCATAGTGCCCTACACCCAAGGGACAATTACCAAATAGGCTTAGGAGGGTAGTAGTGACGCCCTGGGACACGTGTCCTGGGTAGTGTTCACCAACCCCACTCGGACGAACCCCTAAAGCTAGTCGAAAGGTTGCCTGGTTCTGCAAGGAATCGGTTGACACTGGCCGACACTTTAGGGACCATTCTATGGTATCGTCCGAGAACTTTGCGGCCGTTAGAAATTAGTCGACGTCAAAAGCCCTCATCATGTGCATCATACTTGTTTTGTCGTAACTTTGCTCGTCTTGTTTCTACGTTTTTTTTCTAAGTATAATTTTTACGATGCATGAAAAAACCTTAGTAAAATGAATCATTCAATCTACTAACACTTAAACTCTATTTTTATTTTTCCCCAAGACCCATCCTGCTTTGTTCAAATGACGGTGCCTACATTACTTTCACATGATACTTTCGGGGGTAGAAGTCTTGAGAACCAAGCTGCACTAGGGGATATGTTGAAATCCGATTTCATTCCCGATATTACGGCCAAGATTGGGATGGAGGAAAGGGTGATGCAAAAAAGGAGAGATTGCGTCGTTGGAATATTTTTGGTATAAGCAAACGAATCTCGACTTTCAAAGGTTGCCACCTTAAAAGAAAAATCATGCATCAGCTACTTAGATTTTCATCTTTTCGCCCCATGTAACCATGTTCCTAGATTTCTATCTACTAGCCATTTTGGGTAGATCTAGATAGGTAATCCAACTTATAATGGTTGCAACCTTTGTTGACGAAAAAATCAATGACAATGTTCGTAATTATTTGGATAATTATGAAACGTGTCCTTTCTTTCACACATTCAAAGGATATCAAACGGCTATCGCCTACGGTCAAAACAACATTCCCTAAATTAAACCGCACATAGAGCTAAAAAAAAAAAGAGTTAACCCTTGAAATGAAAACACAAAAAATAGACCAAATGACGATAACGCAGAGATAATCGGTTCTTCTCGGTTTCAGCTGCGCGCTCTTTTTCCTTGGCCAATATGACTGCGATTGACTCTAAGTTTCCGCTCGACTAAACCACGAAAGACGTTCCTAACACATGGAAGTTTACCTTTACCAAATTTCAGAATTTCCTGGGCAGTACATCTCTTGTAAAACAATTCAGAATGTGAAGATGGTTGTTGCTGCTCGGCCAGCCGCACACTCTTTTTACCTTGGCCAATATGACTGCGATTGATTCCAAGTTTCCACTCGACTAAAACACAAAAGACGTTCATAACACATGAAATTTCTCCCTTATCAAATTTCATAATTTCCTAGGCGGCGCATCTCTCAAAAGAAATTTTAGAACGCAAGAACAGCTGCTCCTTCTCGATCTCAGATGCGCGAACTTTTGTCTTGGCCAAAATAGATATGATTTGCTCGGATTTTTCACTCAGATAAAATATGGAAGATGTTTATGACAGGTTTAAGTCTTCCCACACCAAATTTCAGAATTTTCTGGGCAGTACATCTCTCGTAAAAAATCAGAACGCAAGGACAGTTGCTCCTTCTCAATCTCAGCTGCGCGAACTTTTGTTTTGGCCAATATGTATACGATTTGCTCCGATTTTACACTTGGACAAAACATGAAAGATGTTGATAATAGGCTAAAGATTTCTCATACCAAAATTCAGATTTTTATGGGCATTACATCTCTCGCAAAAAATCATAACGCAAGGATAGTTGCTCCTTCTCGATCTCAGCTGCGCGAACTTTTGTTTTGGACAATATGGATACGATTTGCTCAGATTTTACACTCAAAAAAAACATGAAAGATGTTGATAACATCCTGAAGATTTATTATATCAAAATTAAGATTTTTATGGGCAGTACATCTCTCGCAAAAAAAAATCAGAACGCAAGAATAGTTGCTTCTTCTCGGTTTCAGCTGCGCGCTCTTTTTCCTTGGCCAATATCAATGTGATTTGCTCGGAGTTTCCTCTTGCCTAAAACATGAAAGACGTTGATAACTGACTGATGTATTCTCACGACAAATTTTAGAATTTTCTAGGTGGAGAATCTCTTACAAACAATTCAGAACGCAAGGACAGTTGCTTCTTCTCGGTTTCAGTTGTGCGCTCTTTTTCCTTGGACAATATCAATGTGATTTCCTCGGAGTTTCCTCTCGGCTAAAATAAGAAAGGCGTTGACAATGGGATGAAGTATTGCCACACCAAATTTCAGAATTTTCTGGGTGGAGCATCTCTCACAAAAAATTCAGAACGCAAGGACAGTTACTTCTTCTCGGTTTCAGCTGCATGCTCTTTTGTTGTGGCCAAACGTCTCCTTGTAGCACAGATCCGTGGGTTTCATTGATAGCATCCAAGATCACATCTCGTCGAGTAGAATAAATAAAAGCTTCCTTCGTATCTTCACCGAAGTGTCATCTTCTCATTTGCCCTGAAAGTATCAAGTGAAAGTGTGGCCGGAGAGTGAATAAGCAGCGTGGAGGCCTCGGGATTGCATGTCATGCATGTTATCACTTATACTCATTATTATTTTCTTTTTCAGGATAAATTATGGCTCCTAAAAACTGAGCTATTCCCACGCATTTGTCAAAAATCGTGTGGCGCTCTTTTATTGTGGCCAAACGTCTCCTTGTAGCGCCGATCCGTGGGTTTCATTGATAGCATCCAAGATCACATCTCGTCGAGTGGAATGAATAAAAGCTTCCTTCGTATCTTCACCGAATTGTCATCTTCTCATTCGCCCTGAAAGTATCAAGTGAAAGTGTGGCCGGAGAGTGAATAAGCAGCGTGGAGGCCTCGGGATTGCATGTCATACATGTTATCACTTATACTCATTATTATTTTCTTTTTTAGGATGAACGATGGCTCCTAAAAAGCGAGCTATCCCCACGCTTTCGTCAAAAATCGTGTGGCCGTTCACACCTCACCTTTCAAAAATCGTGTGGCGGTTCATACCCCGCCTTTCAAAAAAATAACGCGGCGGTTCACACCCCACATTTCAAAAAATCCTGTGGCGGTTTAAACGCCACCTTTCAAAAAAATAATGTGGTGGTTTAAACCCCACCTTTCCAAAAAAATCGTGTGCCGTTCATATCCCACTTTTCTAAAAAATCACGTGGCGGTTCACACCCCACCTTTCAAAAAATCATGTGGTGGTTTAAACCCCACTTTTCCAAAAGATCACGTGGCGGTTCATACCCCATATTTAAAAAAAAATTAAAATTGCGTGGCGGTTCACACCCCACCTTTCAAAAAATCATGTGGCGGTTTAAACCCCACCTTTCCAAAAAATCGTGTGGCGGTTCATACCACATATTTTATAAAAAAAAATTCGCATGGCGGTTCATACCCCACATTTCAAAAAAATCATGTGGCAGTTTAAACCCCACCCTTTCAAAAAATCATGTGGTGGTTTAAAGCCCACCCTTCAAAAAATCATGTGGCGGTTTAAACCCCACCTTTCCAAAAAAATTGTGCGGCGGTTCATACCCCATATTTGAAAAAATCGCGTGGCGGTTCACACCCCACCTTTCAAAAATTCATATGGCGGTTTAAACCCCACCTTTCCAAAAAAATTGTGTGGTGGTTCACACCCCACCTTTCAAAAAAATCATGTGGCGGTTCATACCCTACATTTCAAAAAACATCGCGTGGCGGTTCACGCCCCACATTTCAAAAAATCGCGTGGCGGTTCATACCCCACATTTCAAAATCGTATGGCGGTTTAAATCCCACCTTTCTAAAATCATGTGGCGGTTTAAACCCCACCTTTCCAAAAATCATGTGGCGGTTTAAACCCCACCTTTCCAAATAATCGTGTGGTAGTTCATACCCCACATTTCAAAAAAATGAAAATAAAAATAAATAAATATCGCGTGGCGGTTCACACCCCACATTTCAAAAATCATATGGTGGTGTAAACCCCACCCTTCAAAAAAATCGTGTGGCTGCTCATACCCCGTTTTTCAAAAAATCGCATGGCAGTTCACACCCCACATTTCAAAAATCATGTGGCGGTTTAAACCCCACCTTTCAAAAAATTGTGTGGCAGTTCACACCCCATATTCGTGTGGTGGTTTAAACCCCACCTTTCAAAAATCGTGTAGCGGTCCAAAACCCCACCTTTCAAAAAAAAAAATTTCGTTTGGCAATTCAAAACCCCACCTTTCAAAAATCGTGCGGCGGTTCAAGATACCCTATCTTTCAAAATAAATTTATGCGGCGGTTAAAAACCCCACGTTTCAATCTTGTGCGGCGGTTCAAACCCCCATTTTTTCTTCAAAATTTTTGTGGCGGTTCAAACCCCCACTTTTCGTCAAAATTTTGTGCGGCGGTTTACACCCTACTTTTCGTCAAAAATTTAATACGGCGATTCACCCCCCGCTTTCTCCAATTTTGATCGCAAGGAAGCTTCGCCAAAAGTCGAGCCTACGACTATAAACAAGGGTGCTTCGTGGGAGGCAACCCACGTGTTCTTTTCAATATTTCTATTTTTTTTTGTTAATTTTAAGTTTAACATCTTGGGATACCTTTTCCCTATGAATTTACTATTTAACTCTCTCTTCATTTCAGGTGCAACAAGACTTGCAAACTTGGGGGCAAACGATAAAAGTCTAAAGGAATAACATAAGAAACATAAACACTTCACGCTAATCCATATTGATGAGCTCCTTACATACAAATCATTGCTGCAATGGGATTCCCAATCAACATACTTAATGCACTCTTGTTCTAAAAAAAATGATGACCCAAATTTCGAATCTTGCGGTATCCCCGCTCGGATCACATCTCTTCCTCAAAGTCCGAATCTTGCGGTATCCCCGCTCAGATCACATCTCTTCATCAATGTATGAATTTTGCGGTGTCCCCGCTCAGATCTCTTTTTGCGTCAATGTCCTAATTTTGCGGTGCTCCCATTCAGATCTCAAACTTACCTCACTTCACCCCACCATCAGGTAAGTTGTCATTTACGTTTCCACAATTTTTCGCAATGTAACTTCCCGCAATTTAAATTTCCGCACTTTACATTTCCACAATTTACGTTCCTATATTAGTATGTACATACACATGTGTATGCACGTCATGTTTGTAAACTTTCTAAGCTTTTGTCAAAAAAATGTTGCTTCGCAAAAAAAAAAAGAGGAAAATAAACAGAAAGAAGAGCAAAAATCCTACGTTTTCAAAACCTTCCCTATGTCAAACATGTCTATTACTTTATCACAGTTGATAAACTTGTTCATTCATTAGAAATTATATGGCGTACATGGTCTCGTCTATTAGCTTTTATATCCATGACATGATTTAGGCGTAAGCAGGTACAAACATATCCCTGTGAGTATTTTGGGCCTTCACGCCTCGTTTCGTTCATGAGTGTAAATGCTAAGCTAAGTGCTAGTTAGATTTGCATAATATCCAAGGTACATGAACCATCAGACATGGGATAACAGTAAGATGACATTGAACTTTGCTTTGCTCTTCTTCCACATTTTTCATTTTTTAACTTTTTTGCCCTCGAAACACATACCTTGTACACCATGTACCACTCTATCAAACACTTCAAAACCTTCTTCTAAACTCCTCACAAATAGGTAAGTGCTTGACGGAATTGGCTGACTAAACGCCAGAAGCATGTTAAGATTCATTTCAATGAATTAGTAGGACTAAGAGGAAACCCTCAAAGGTTAACTGTTCGCATTAACACACGGAGAAGCGGCGAAGAAAATCGAAGGCCGCTACCCAAAAGCCCTCTATCTTCACCCAACCAAGTGAGTAGTGCTCAACTGGGACCATTAAACTAGGAGCTGAAAAATATACATCTAACAAAGGAATGACAAGAAAGCCCTTAGGGGATCGATGACAAATCAACGTCAGAAGAAGACCGAAATAAATCAAGACTTGGAGGCTTCTGCCAAAGACAGAGAGGATTATAGACCAAACAAGAGATTGTACTTTTTTGCTTGCAAAAAAAGAAGAAAAAAAAAGAGAGAAAAGGTGATCAAAATACTCAAAATCAAAAACAGAGTGTCAAGGAACACAAAACAACAGAAGAAGCAAGTACATACCAAAGAAGAAAAAACAACTGTCAAACATCAACAACAAAATGATCTCAAAAGGAAAGGAGATCATTCCCTGCAAATATCACAGAGCTTGGGCACAGTGCCCTCAAAACAATCCAGAAGGAACATCTCGAGCAAAGGTTCGAGGATTTGTGCACTTTGCTTTCACCACGATCAAATCGTCAAGCACCGTTTACCGCAATTTGTCCTCATCACAATTAGTCGTCGAGCACAAACTCATTAAAACCTTTCACACAAAAAATAATAATAAACACAACACTTTTCCTTTCTTCTACAAATTCCTCCTTTGTTTCTCCCTCGCGAAGTCCTTTCGATTATTAGCAAGCCCATGCATGTGCATCTTCATTTGAAGTTTATTCACTCGGATTGACATTGCAAATCTGATTTTGTGCTATGTTTGCTGCATTTTTAGGAGTGTAAACACATAACCCTGTTTCTGAGTGCGAGCGCAAACACTAATATCTAGTGAGAATTGCTTATGTTTACGTGTCATGGGAAAGTCTTGTTCTGGAGGTCGTTATTTCCTGAACAAGATGCAGACGTTATCTAGACTTGTACCAATCATGTTTATATAACGAAAACTGAACGAACATGTTTCAAAGAATATACTTGATTTGATTTTCTCTTAAAAACAAAGAGGTTATTTTTGTTCCAACAAAAGACTTAGGGGCAAGCTGATGTTTAAATGTAGGAATACACATTGTTTCTCACATTATCATTGCTCTCTCTTTTCCCATCTATTGCTGCTTTCGTGTTTTATTTCTCTCCTATTCGCAAGATACAGATACGCTTTGATGGAATCACACCACAAATTGGGTCTTCGATAAAGAAATCATTGTCTTGGATTTTCGTCAAAAATCCAATCAACATCGAATAGAGTACGTTACCACTCCCCAAACAACTACGTGCGGCAGATCACGCTCCCTCACGGTCAAATCAAACCAATGCGGTGGCTTTCAACCACTCACTAAGGCGGTGGCTTCCCACCACTCACCAAGGCGGTGGCTTCCCACCACTCACCAATGCGGTGGCTTTCAACCACTCACCAATGCGGTGGCTCCTAACCACTCACCAATGCGGTGGCTTCCAACCACTCACCAATGCGGTGGCTCTCAACCACTCACCAATGCGGTGGCTCTCAACCACTCACCTATGCGGAATGTGGTGGCTTTCAACCACTCGCCAATGCGGTGGCTTCCAACCACTCACCAATGCGGTGGCTTCCAACCACTCACCTATGCGGTGGCTTTCAACCACTCACCAATGCGGTAGCTTCCAACCACTCACCAATCTATCCAAATGCGGTGGCTTTCAACCACTCTCTCCAGCTCAAGCCAATGCGGTGGCTTCCAACCACTCACCAATGCGGTGGCTTCCAACCACTCACCAATGCGGTGGCTTCCAACCACTCACCAATGCGGTGGCTTCCAACCACTCACCAATGCGGTGGCTTTCAACCACTCACCCATCTATCAAATGCGGTGGCTTTCAACCACTCTCCAACTCAGTTCATGTGGTGGGTTCAAACCACCCTCCATTTCGGTTCGCAAGGTAAGTCCGAGGTATGGCCCGCTTTCCCTTTATATCATTTAAATTCTAGCATTTATCTCCTCCTTGAGCGACTATTTTTCTGCATAATTATTATCTCCTCATTGAGCGACTACTTTTCTGCATAATTATTATCTCCTCCTTGAACGACTACTTTTCTGCATAATTATAATCTCCTCCTTGAGCGACTACTTTTCTGCATAATTATAATATCCTCCTTGAGCGACTACTTTTCTGCATAATCTCCTCCTTGAGCGACTACTTTTCTGCATAATTATTATCTCCTCCCTGAGCGACTACTTTTTTGCATAATCTCCTCCTTGAGCGACTACTTTTCTGCATAATTATTATCTCCTCCTTGAGCGACTACTTTTTTGCATAATCTCCTCCTTGAGCGACTACTTTTCTGCATAACTATTATCTCCTCCTTGAGCGACTACTTTTCTTCTGCATAATTATTATCTGCTCCTTGAGCGACTACTTTTCTGCATAACCAAATACTCCTCCTTGAGCGACTACTTTTTTGCAGAATATCCTCCTTGAGCGACTACTTTTCTGCACAATCTCCTCCTTGAGCGACTACTTTTCTGCACAATCTCCTCCTTGAGCGACTACTTTTCTGCATAATCTCCTCCTTGAGGGACTACTTTTCTGCATAACCAAATACTCCTCCTTGAGCGACTCTATTTTTACACTTTGTGCATAAACCCCCACTTCCACTAGTTGAGATGTATTCAAAACCTGGTAAAAAACTTGGGGCAATCGTCTTTACTGCTTATCAAAAATTTCAGTTACAGTGTATTTTTGATTAGATAGTAAAGAGGGGGAAAACTGTTGATACCCGAATTTTGACGCTAGCACGTTCAATCACCTACAAAATAGCGTACCCGAATTTTAACGCGCTTAATCAACTACAGTCGCTTTATTTTCACTTTTTTTCACTAACCGTTAATGATCCCTCGGCCCAACTCGAGTCCTTTCGTATTCTTTCATTTTTATCTATCATTTTGGTTTTTCACCTTTTTAGTCTTATTAGGTCTCGGACGAGCTTTTTCAACACTTTGTCAAAATAAATGCGTTTAGAGAGTTGAGTTTGAATTTTTGTTCGCATCATCTCGTTCCTTATATTTTTTGCACATTTTGGTCATCTTCGTTCGGATTTATATTCGGTTTGGTAAAAACTCTTTTATGTCCCGAACGAACATTTTTGACACTTTGTCAAAATAATTGCGTTTAGAGAGTTGAGCTCGCATTTTCGTTCGCATCATCTTGATCGACATATTTTTCTCATCAACGCAGTTACCTTCGTTCAAAATTTTCACCAGTTTCATCGCGCTGATAGATCGAGCCCATATTAATTACCAAAGATTTTTCTTTCTTTCCTTTTGATCAACCGTTGGATTGGTTGACTGCTCACTTAGTCAACCATCCAACGATCACCTAATTAAAAGCCTACATCCCTTCTCTTTTCGTTTCCCGCAAGCACCATCTCCAATTCAAAGCCTCGTCATTTGCTTCGAGAACAAGCCCTATCACTGCTTCTAGAAGGCGCTAGTCATTCCTTCCCGTTGCTTCCATCCATTTCCAGCCACACAAATCAAACGAGCCGCGTCACCTTGCCCAAACCGACTTACTTCCCTCCTTCGTGATCCCCACTCTCGCTCAGGCGCACTGTGCTCGCTAAGTCCACTCGCGGATGATTGCCTATAAATAGCAAGCGTTTTCAACGAAGTAAGAGGGGCCAATTCCATGCTTTAGTCCCCCCTTTTATCCATGCTCTTATTTAATTACTTGCATTTTGATTAATTAATGGCCACTATTTTCAAGTTAAATCAATTGTTCTAGTTTTATTTTCAATTAACTGTTGTTACCTCTGCTAATCAATTTCTGCCTCTATGTCAAGATAATCTTGCGGTTTGTTTTGTCCAATTACCTCCTATTTTGATTCAATTTAAAAAGCTCTGTTTTTATTAGTTTGTTTCTATTTCGTTTAATTGCTTGACTTGGAGAAATTAATTATCGTTGTTTCAATTCAATTCATTGCTTGCTTGGTGATTTAATTGCTGCTGTTTTAAATTTAATTGATTTGCTTGATTTGGATTTATTATTGTTTGGTTTTGAAATTGCTTGTTGCAGGTTCGGTTTGAGGAAGAAGAAGGTGAACAGTAGAGAAGGAAAGGAAATAAAGAAGGTTGGTTTGGTTTGAAATTTTGGTTGATGGGCTGAGCATTTTGCTCAAGCCCACACGGGAAGGAGAAAGGAAATCCAAGCCCATTTGTTTTAAAAAATTTGGCTGATGGGCCTTGGCTAGGCCAAGCCCACCTGTTTTAATTTTTTTGTCATGCACCAGGAATAGTCCCTGGCCCAATTTGTTTAATTTCCAGCATGCGGGCCCAGCCGACTAAATTTTTGTCATTTGTTCGAGTCGCATTATTTTCACATCGTTTTTATCGCATGCTCGTATGCCATATTTAATTTGTATACCATATTTAATTAATTATTTGTTTACTTGTTGAAAGTCAAAAAGGCATGTTTATTTGCTTATCTTTTATTTATCGTTTTAATTATTTTCGAATGATTACTAACATCGATTTCGCAGGTACCAAAAATCATTAAATCTTCGCTCGCAAGTTTTGTTAGAGGAAGAAGAAGAACAGTAGAAGGAGGAGGGAAAAGTGAAGGCTTGGCCCACCAGATCTAATGCTGGGCTGTTTTGAGCCCAACTACTAGGCCCATTTTTTGGCCCACCGTAAGTATTTTGTATCCCTTGCTCGTTTGTAATATTTAATTAATTTACTTATTTTAATTGTTAATTAATCATTTGCATGTAGTTATCAATTAATTAATTTACTTGCTTTTAATTAACTAATTAATTGTTTTAATTGTTCTTAATTGTTAAATGATTTTATTTAATTGCTTGATATTTATTTTACTCGTACTAATGATCTCAATTTGTAGGTAATCTTTAAGTCTTCGCTCGCAAGTACGCCCTTCTAAGTCTCTTTTATTTATTCAAGGTTTTGTGCAAATATTACTTATATGTATGTTGTTTAGAAATGTTAAAAAACCCATATCATAATTGTATGCATCATATTTAGAATTGTTAGAAAATAAAATGAACACACATGCTTACGTGTTTACATCACTTGCTTTTATGCCATGAAATTAATTGTACATTTGCATTGATACATGAGCATAGTGGCTTCGATCCCACACGGTTATTTGCATTTATTAAAATGGTACGATGTTAGTTTTATCCATGATAAGATCACGTAGTAATTAATTAATCATGCATGGCCCGATGATGATAAAGAGGGCTCTCGCTTTAGTAAAAAACCAATGATTAATCAGTCCCGACCAGAAATGATTAATCAGTCCCTACAGTCCCGATCGGAAATAACAAAACACTAAAGCGATGAATATCTCTGAGGGTTCATGGACAACTAGAAGGTGGCCCAATCTTCGTAACAGGATTTCGGTTGACACTTTGCGATCATTTATTCCATAAATGATTGAAAAGTGGCGCATTTCCGTGCACGGGATCGGACGACACTTTTCGGTTACTTACTCGTTTTCATGTCAAAAATATTTTCCAAACACCTTTTTAACCGGTAACCTTTTTAAGGATGTGACTCGGGTGCCTAACACCTTCCCGAGTCCATAATACGACCTCGAACCTTCGTTCTTTGGTTTAGACCACATGTGCCCTAGTTTTTACTTTTTTATGCCATGACGATTAGGTTCCCTAAACCTTAGAAAATAGGGTGGTGACTTTATTGCATTATGCGAAGCATCCATTTATGCTTAGCATCCGTCCTGAAACTAAACTCGTCTTTCGACGAAAAATGGGGTGCGACAACAGCACGTCAATAACACATCAATGTTTCCATAAAGCCTCTGTGATCTCAAATTGGACTCCATTTGCTTGTTGCGTACATTCGTTGGGCCATGTAGGTGCATGATACATCCTGGGATCGTATCATTCCCTCCCACTTTGAAAAGATTTATCCTCGAATCTTGCTCAACATAATCTGCCCAAGAAAGCCTCACAAATCCATACTCAATGCATACTCGTCATCTCTTCCGCTTCCTTGGTTGCCATAGGGTGTAATCCACAATACACACAATTTGTGCGTCCTTGAACAAGCTCACTTGACCAATGAGTGTCTCGCACTCGAATTCTCTGTAGATGAGATGTGATGACGTCCCTTGCAACTTCTTGCTCCTCGCGCGAGTCATCGGTCCTGTCAATAGTGAAGGCACTCCTTGCGATACACTAGGATTTGCATCATTCCCTCCTTTTTGTAAAGGATTCATCCTCGAATACATACCTATACCTGCAGCACAATACCTTAAGTTAGTAACATCAAAATAATCACAAATCGAACCATACCTGATAACTATAGACGTAACTTCAGGGGTATTTTTGTCCTTATACCCAGCGTTAAGGCCGGAACACTGTAGCTCCCACTAGGCGTCCGCCTCCATGGCTACCGCCTCGTACCCCACATAACGATGAACCCTGGGATGGTCAACATCAGTGGGGGGGGGGGGTCTCACACATTATCCATCAACACACACGACGTTAAAGAGCAGCAAGACAACGCATGTGGAAACTCAGTCCAAACTGGGACGACCCATATCGCGTTACCCGCGTTATTGGAAAAGGAGCATACCATTTGGAAACACTTGACGGTACTCCCTTACCAAACTCTTAGAATATAGCTCGTTTGAAATTATATCATGCTAGAATCTGACATCTCTGCACGTTTGGATAACATGCGTTAACACTTGAATCGAAACATGCGGCGGGTTTTATAACCCTAGCGGTTAGTCAAAATGACTACTGAAATAGTCATTTTGTGGGAAGCGTCAGGAGGAAAAGACACAAGCAATGAGTACATTTTTAGAGAAACGAGAAGACGCTTCGATTTTACCATTCCCAAGGGAGCACCAACCCTTAGCATCTTTGCGAATTGACACGTGTGGTCTAGCCATTATTACCTTTCTCCTGCATTAATGAGGGATTCTCAAGCATTAAATGCTCTGGAAAAGTGGAATCGATTTTCAAACCAAGACAGGCTCAATAACGTGATGATCAAGATAACGCGATGCAGCGTTAATTCAGTCGACAGTCACCGAGATAACGCAAAAGAAGAAGATAACGCGACAGAGATTAATATTATTTAAAAAAGAAGTTTGGGTGTTATTATTAAAAAGCCAATGGCAACAATGATCAAAGCAAGAAAGAAACAACAATCAACAGGGACGGGTGGAATCCCTCGCGTCCCCCGCGACATCCGAATCATCAGATAACAGGAGCATCTCTGTATCACCTTCGTCGCCTACTTCTTCCTCCTCTGAGGAAAGAAAACCTTCCTTGTTCCCATCAATCTCACTCATTTTTGCAGAGGCATAGTTGGCTATCTTAGCAGGATCGAAAGTCCCACTGCGATAATAGTCCGTGAACCCAGCAGTAAAGGCCCACATGGCTTTTTTCTTCCACCAGCTGATCTTTGACGGAAGCTTGACTAAATCCGCGTCACGAATCAATACCTCTTCACAAAGAAGAGAGTTCCTCTTGTCAGCCGCCGCCAGTTCCGCCTCCAAAGCCTCAATGATAACTTTTCCCTTGGATTTTTCCATTGCTAAATCCACGTCGCGAACCGATATCTCTTCATGAAGAAGAGAATTCTTCTTGTTAGCAGCTACCAATTCAGCCTCCAATGCTTCAACTTTGGCTTTTCCCATGGATTTTTCCCTCGCAAGGTCAGCACGGTAGGCATCTAACTTCGCCTGAGTACGATTCTGTAGCTGCGTTAACTTCTTCACTTTGGCCAAGGCGCGGTCGAACTACGCCTCCGAGTCAGACGAACTCTGAAGCTTGCTACCATGGACCTTCGTAAAATAATGAAATTTGCGGAAGCAGGCCAAAGAGTCATTTAAAATGCGTGCGCGTTAAATATCGGGGGGAAGCTGCAACAACTTTTCTTTATCTTCAGGCGAACCAAATATGTCACCCACTAAGATCGTTGTCGGTTGATCTCGCGATAACGAGTCCGACACCCCTAGAAGCCCAT
Source organism: Viola odorata (assembly GCA_963691705.1). Classification (NCBI taxonomy): domain Eukaryota; kingdom Viridiplantae; phylum Streptophyta; class Magnoliopsida; order Malpighiales; family Violaceae; genus Viola; species Viola odorata. The sequence continues at coordinate 32,584,155 of OY829543.1, read as the reverse complement.
CAATTCCAAAGTTCGACAGATCTAACCGATAAGAAGGGATCCACTGAGGCCCTTGAGAGGAAAGATCGGCGACAATAGAAGGAGTGAAACCACTGGCAGAATTGCTAACACAGGAAATAGAAGTAAAAAATAACAGCTGAGGAGCCCTCGCTGGTGGGTCAGGAAGTACGCTCGAGCTTGGAGCTGGCACCACTATATCAGGAATACAAGAAGAGATAGGAGAATGTACGCCCTCAACGGCAAGGGAAGAATTTGTCGTCAACGGCGTTCCCGTCGATACCACAGGAGCCTCGATAACGGGGGAGGTTTCCGTTATTGGAGGAGCCTCAGTTGACGACGAAAGAACCTTGGTGGCAGAAGAAGAGGGCGTCAGTGGTGGAACAACAATACTTATCGAAGGAAAATCTTTGGCGATACCAGAAGAAGTGGTGATATCAGAGAAAGCACGACTCGTTAGTGGCGGCAAAGGAGGACGCATGGCAGTCTCAGTCACCTGATTTTCCTTCTCTTCCCTAAGTCTCCTTCGCTGAGCCTTAGAAACCCGACGAAGGCTAGACTCCATGTCCTCACCTTCACCCTCACTCGCACCTCCGTATGAAAAAACCTCTGTGTTGACTGTTGGAGCACCTAGGCTAGACCTTACCTCCCGAATAGGTAGCCAATTCTCCACAAAGCGAGAAGCGCGAGTAGAAATGCGTCCTCTTTGAAGGGCCGCCCCTGAAGTCCTTCTTTTCTTTAATGGGACGCTGCGGTCAGGTGGAGCTCTGGAAAGCGTAGAAGGAGATGCTATGGGAGAAGGCGCGACCCTCAAACGAGCGTCATCCTCTTTGGACGATTGATTGATAACGCCTCCTGCAAAAAGTCACATCAATAAATGAAAAGGAAGAACGATAATGCTAGAATTTAAAGACTCACCTACGGCGCACTCAGATAAAGGCATGTACAAAGCAAAGTTTCAAATCTAGAAAGGTGTCTCCATCTCTAACAAGGCGTCAGCCTGAGCCAACTCCTTTCTAGATAAGACGACCGGTTTCACCCAGTCAGTATCGGTGATGCCCCGGTTAAAGCCCCTACACCACAAATGGGAAGGCAACTCAATGATGAAGAAACCACCCTTCCAGTCGTCAACGGTTTCCTCAAACCCTCGAAAATTTTGCCAGAAAGACTAGGCGTATGCGTCATTCCACCTTGGAATAACGCTCACTAGACCATTCCGACAAGTGAGGCTGAAGAATTTATGAAACAAATTGATAAAAGGGGCAAGAATACTCTTCATTTCGTAGGCGCGGATGAAAGCGTAGATACCACACCATGATGAGGGTGTTATCTGCGCCGGGTTAATCTTACATTGACACAGTATATCCTCTATTGAAGCATGAACAGGAAGACGGAAACCATAAAGAAACATCTTAAAATACAATATCCTACAAGTTCCCCACAGGACATCGTAAAGCCTCATATGCCTCTCTGGAAGCATAAAGGAATAACCGCTAGGGAAAGAGATACCACGACTCTCTCACTCGAGCCGCAGAAAGGTCTCGCAAGTAAAAACACATGTTGTACTCTCGATCTCAGGATCTATAGGCTCTTGCGGGCTAGTCTGAGATCTCGTGCGGTGCATAATAAAGAGGTAGTAAAAAGGAAAACCGAAAGAAGGTCAAGCAGGGTACCTTAGAAAGAAGAATAGCAGAACGGACGAATCGCCTGAGTCGATGAGCAGTTGGGACAGTTTTCTTCAAGAAAAGAAGAAGAACAGAGAATAGCAGAAAAAATTTGAAATACGAGTAAAAGTTTAAGAAGAAGTTGCATCCTTTTAAAGGCCAAACCTAGCGAAGACGGCTGATTGGCCAATCAAAACGAAACACGCGTAAAATCGGCAATGACATGTGGAAAGATATCAGAAGAACATTTAAAGCCAAGCATTTATACCTCTAGAAGATGAAGGCAGTTAACAACAAGAAGTTAGAATGACAGTTTGGCAAAGCAACGACCAACCGCTTGGTGTTAACCATCCAATGACTAAGGGTGTTAACGCAAGAACACAACAATGAAAGAAAGAAAATGAGGAACGTTACTTTATTTATGAAAAAGTCATACGATATCTACAATAAGCATAATGGGCAGTCAGTCCTCGTCAAACCAATAAGAAGGCCAGTAGAAATCATCTCCATCCGACGACGGCAGTTCTGCGTCAAGTAAAGGGAAAGGGTCATCAGCCTTTTTCTCTTTGCTAAGCCCTGGCTGTGGGTCCTGTGAAGGTTTTTCCATCTTCAAAGAAGTCGCACATGAGTCCCCCTTGAAGGCAGAAACCGAAATCTCAGAACCTACATCGATAGCTGAGATTCTTTCCATGAAACAACTGATGTGAGGAAACAGTTCATCACCCCTCCTTACTGGAGGAGTGTAAGAATTCGAGCAAACGTCGAAGGGCTCAAAAGTTTTCTTTTTTGATCTCTTACGACCCTTACGTCGAGAGAGCCGCCTCTTCCGACATGATGAAGAAGGGTAATCCAAATCGGGAGAAGTTGGAGGAGTTGGTGGAGAATCATGCTCGACCACATCCATGGAATATGAGTCAGCCATGAAATTACAAGCAATCTCAACAGAGAAACTAAATGAAGAGGAACAGGAAAAAGAAATAAAAATCTCATTAAATAGCCGTGGCGAAAGGGCATCCTTACCTTTTCACATGCCCTCTAAGGATAATTAATGCACATCAAAAAAACCACCCAATTAGTTAGCATTGAGAAGGCGGCATGAAATTAATGCGAGAAACAGTTAGCAGCAACCTTTAATCGCCATTTGGCGAATAAAGAGAAGCAAGCCTTAAGGAAATCTGATCAACGGCGGGCTCATTTTCGGTTAGGCTAATGTTAGCCCCAACTGACACGACTTTTACACACCACAGAGAGTAGAAGGTCACAAGCAATATAATGGAAAATATTTTATTTATGGCCTAAACGGCCTAAAACATACATCCGCATAAAAACAAAGGAAAAGATAAAGAAATAAAGGGACGGCTGCAAGCGATCAGGCGTTGGACCCAATGTCGTCATCTAGCATGGAGGGAATCTCCTTCAGAGCATCCGCCACCAAAGTCAGTTCGGAGGAGGAAACTCTCATGCCCTTCAAATAGCACCCCAGCAGATCCTTCCTTTGCTGCAGCATGGCGATGACCACCTGGATGCAAGAGACAGCAGCAGCCAACTTCGAAACACTCTCCAGAGGACTGAAGTCCTCCAGAGAAGTAACACCTTGCCTGGACAGAAGAGGGGTCATCATTCCCTGAAGCTCCAGAATGTCTTCAGAGGTCTTGATCAGCATGGTCTCCAGAAAGCCAACGTCGGCCTCAGTAAGATTCTTCAAAGTATGGGCTTTGGAGATCAAGAATTTTTTGGTCAGTTCATCCATAGTGAAAATGGCAGAATAGATGAGAAGAATTAGTGCAATGGAAAATCCAATTTATAGGCCTAAGGGAATGATGGTTAGAAAAGACATGCCCCTCGATAATCGCACCACCCCGATATCTCGTAGAGCACGGAACAGACAAGGCCAAAAATGGAGCGATAGCCCTTGGTAAACACTCGGGCTCATTTTCAGATGGGCTTATGATAACTATAGACGTAACTTCAGGGGCATTTTCGTCCTTATACCCAGCGTTAAGGCCGGAACACTGTAGCTCCCACTAGGCGTCCGCCTCCATGGCTACCGCCTCTTACCCTAGATAACGCCCACCCCCTACAGATAATGCTCATATTTTGCCTATAAATACCCCACCATTCAAGACAAAAGGTAAGCATATGATCGCTAGTTGAACCCCTACCATTTGGAACAGCCACACTGACTTAAGCATCGGAGTGTTTACACCGGAGACCCCCTCCGACGCTTTGCAGGTACACCGGATGGTAAGCACAGAGATTCTGAATGACCATATCCCTCACCTACCCCTCTCTAGAACCCCGAATATTATCAATACCAACCTCGCAAATTCAACTCGGTTGCGATGTCATGGGGTATGACAACACGTTGTGTAGGCCCATCGCCCCAAGCGGTCATGTCTGCTAGTACTCGGGTTGGAAATCATTTTCGGCGTAAGCACTTCCAAACCCACGTACGTAACTCAGAGGATTCGCTCATCCTTCCAAGATCCCTCCTAAATTCCATCTTGACATTCAAGCGCGCACCATAGCACTTGACTTGTCCATGGGCTACTCACATCACCTCGATTTCCCTACTGCCACCTATGCTAAGTAACACTTTCAAAGGAAATAATATCAAACCGAATGATATCATGTTGGTAAGATCTGGACTCCTGTTGGAGGGCAAAAGGGGAAGATGGCTTCTTGGAGTTGTTGTTCACCACCGTCCGATGTACCTGCAAAGCGTCGGAGGGGGTCTCCGGTGCAGACACTCTGATACTTAAGTCAGTGAGGGTAGTGAGAATAGCAGAGTTTTGGCCAGCAATCCTAGGCTTACCTTTCTCATTGATCTTAGGGGTATTTATAGGCAGAAACTAGGTGTTACCTTGGAGAACCCCGTTATCTGAGGGTGATGACGGGTTTGACAGACGGTTAGGGTTCCTCGTTAATGAAGCACGTTATCTAGGGATGGGATAACGCCTTGATGGAGACCCCCTGCTGATGTCGACCATCCCTTGATCCTCGTATGAGGTGACAGCTACAGTGATCATGCCGACAGCTACAGTACTCCGGTCCCCGTCGTATGGTTTATGGATGATAACGCCCTTGAAGTCTCATTTATAGTTATCACATGTGAACCAAACTACACATGAGTTTCAACAAACAAAAAATAATGACATGCGTAGACAGATAGTAAGTCAATAAAATAAACGGAAGACATTCTTCCCATGCAGACATATACTTACAAACCAAGACATGCCATATAGAACCAAACGTTCTTTTATCGATGCGGTTAGAAACTCCCAATTGTGGTTGACAAGGTGTCTCACTTAACATCTTCATGCTCGACCTCCTCTACAATTCCATTCGTGAGTCGCTAAGTGACTCTTCCCTATGATTACTGACAATATTCCAAGGAACAACATGTGAAAATATAACATCCTTAAAGAATATGTTAGTAATAGCAGTACCGCTATGATGTCTCAAACCATCAAATACATCAAGCTCATCAAAATTTCTCAAAAGGTTATGCGACCTATATAGGCGATTTCTCTTGAATAGACTTCCCTCAAGTCTAGTCGACTTACCCACAATTTTATCATAAATTTCACACATAGCAGAATGATTATATAAAATAAATACATGCGGAAGCACCAACTGATACGATCCTGGATTGCCCGAGGCTCGTAGCAAGTATTTGACGATCTAGTTCTGGGCTTGGATTTCAATGCGGAAGTAGATAAACTCAACACGACTGTTTAACCCTGCTAATATCCTGTATTATCCAACCTAAACCTATCGGATGAGGTTCTTGAGATGACTTCTAACCCTGCTAATATCCTGTATTAGCCAAACTAGAGCTACGAATCAATGGAATAAACTTTCGGGTTTTACTTGCTATCCTGATCGAGAGTCCGGACTCAATGAGGGATAAGGTTCGCGAAGAACAATTGAGAAAACTCTTTGATTTTATTTTAAAGATAACGTTAAAAGAATAATGAAGAGGGTGGCTCCTTTAAATAGGAGAAACCCTAAAATCCTTACATAAAGTTGGACTTTCCTTATAAGTCCTAATCCTACTTGAAATTCTAATTAATTAATTAAAATAAATCCCAAACTAATTTAATTAATTAATAAAATAACTAATTAAAATAGAAAATCTAAAAGTTTCCAATTTTTTACGCAAAAACTGGCAGTCTCGACATCATTACTTCGTGACAGGGTGTCATTACTTCGTGACAGATGACAACCTACTAGAAGCATCATCACGTCAGAGGTAGGACATGATGATGTCAAGACGAATGTCATTACCTCATGACAGGACGTAGGACACCTGTCAACGAAAATGTTGGCTTCAGATTTTGGATGATCCACCCATCCAAACGTCCTGAAATTTGGACACAATAAAGATAACACATAAAGGTTTCCATAAAGCCTTTGTGATCATAAATCGAACTCCATTTGCTTGTCCATCTGCCTGTTGCGCACATGTGATGTACCATGTAGGTGCATGATACATCCTGGGATAGTATCAGATGTGCACAAACGCTTTACACCCAAAAACTCAAAGATGACGATATGAAACATCTTTCCCCATCCAAACTCTATTTAGAGCTTCACCCTAGAATGACTATGGTAACTTTGATTGTGAAAGCAAGCATCTAACTCGCTCAACCAAAGTCCTGTTCATCCTCTCTGCCAGTCTGTTTTATTGTGGAGTCTTTGGAGGTGTCTTCTGGTGTCGGATGCCCTTCTGTCTGCAGTACTCATCAAAGGAACCCAAGTACTCTCCTCCATTATCCGTTTTGATGCATTTCAGCTTCTTCCTAGATTCTCTCTCTACCATGGCATGAAACTGCTTAAACACATTAAGCACTTGATTTTTATGCTTCAAGGTGTAAGTCCACACCTTCCTCGAGTGATCATCTATGAATGTCACAAAATAGAGAGAACCACCAACTGTCCTTGTCTTCATAGGACCACATAGATCAGAATGCACTAGCTCTAGTGCATCTTTCTTCTTGTCAGAAGCATGCATCTTGAATGCAACTCTATTCTGCTTTCCTACTAAACAGTGAGAACACTTCTCCAATTGCCGGCCTTTTAACTCATGAAGCATATTTTGCTTAGCGACCATTGCCATGCCTTTCTCGCTCATGTGGCCAAGTCTCTTGTGCCATAACTTAATTGTACTCTTACTCTCCGCTGCATTAATTATGTCGTTGGAGAGCATAGCTTGCATCACGTACAACTTCGGACATTTCTTACATCTCGCCACGATTAGTGAGCCTTTTGTAAGTTTCCACTGACCATCAGAGAAAGTGTTACACTAGCCTTCATCATCCAGCTTGCTGGTGGAAATTAAATTCAGTCTGATGTCAGGAACATGCTTTACATCCTTAAGAATCAATCTTCCACCATTTGGAGTCACTAGACACACATCTCCAAAACTGACTACCTCAGCAACAACTTCATTACCCATTCTTACAACTCCAAAATTTCATGGAGTGTAAGTTGCAAAGAGAATTTTGTTGAAGGTGACATGAGTGGTAGCACCGCTATCGATCACCCAGCTAGAATCATGATCAACAATGTTCACCACATCAACATAGTCATACAAAAGTAGAAAATCTTCTTCAGCGACTGAAATCCTTTCATCGGAGTTGCCATCCTCCTTTTTCTAGTCTTTGTCACCTTTATTCTCTTTCTTCCCTTTTTGCCACAAAAGTGACATGCAACATCTGCAAATCTTCCACTGGATTTGCTTCTACCATGTGCTTTATTTGTGTAACTCCTGTGGTTACTTCTCCCTCTGGATTCACTTACTAAGACGTCTGACTGTGAAGAAGAACATGTTGCTATTCTTCTTTTCTCTTCATCTATAAGACGAACCTTTACAAAATAGTGACTGCAATCCTTTCATCGGAGTTGCCATCCTCCTTTTTCTAGTCTCTTGTCACCTTTATTCTCTCTCTTCCCTTTTTGCCACAAAAGTGACATGCAACATCTATAAATCTTCCACTGGATTTGCTTCTACCGTGTGCTTTATTTGTGTAACTCCTGTGGTTACTTCTCCCTCTAGATTCAATTACTAAGACGTCTGATTGTGAAGAAGAACCTGTTGCTATTCTTCTTTTCTCTTCATCTATCAGACGAACCTTTACAAAACCAATGGTAACGATACCATCGGGACTCGAGTTTGATATAGATGTTCTAAAGGTTTCCCAAGACTCTAGCAGAGTGCCAAGAAGTGTCAAGCCTTGCACCTCATCATCGAACTTCATTTCAATCATAGTTCATGATTCCTTGAAAGCTATTCACGTGATATGTCATTGAAGCTCCATCCTGATACTTTAGACTCATGATTTGCTTGATCAGGATCATCTTGTTGTTGTCGGTTTTACTAGCATACAACTCTTCCAGTTTCTTCCACAATGAATGAGCATGTGTCTCCTCACTAATGTGATTCAACACGTTTAACTCTATCCATTGTCTGATAAAATCAAACACTTGTAAGTGTAGCATAGACCAATCCTCGTTCTTCATAGCTTCTGGCTTTTCATCAGCAAATACTAGAAGATGATAATTCTTCAAGTATAACAGATCCTTCAATTTTAATTTCCAGACGGGATTATTTGCGCCATCCAAATAGATCATCCGGGAAGTATTGACATCCATTGTTCAAACTTGAACAAAAGAGCACCCGCTCCGCTACCACTTGTTGGGAAAATCTCCCACTTTGGATCAAATAGAAAAATAAAGCAAATACACGACGCCGAGAATTTACGTGGAAAACCTCAAACGAGGAAAAACCACGGGACAAATATGAGAATTTTACTAACCAAGAAGAAAAATACAATAAGTTGTCTTTCAAACTCAAATCCCAAATATTTAGGATATACTCACTCGAAATATGGAATCAATCCACCAATTATTTTTCTCTCACAATTCTCACTTTTCTCTCTGCCCACACCCTCTCTCAATTGCACTCCGTTGCAGTTGAATCTACCCAATTCTATTTCCTGGCCTGCCTATTTATAAGGCACTGCTAGAAAAAAAGGTCAACATGATCACACGGTGATCATGTGGACATGAGAAATTCCAAATTGGCATGCTTACTTTTCCAAGTCCAAAATTGAATTAATTTTCCAATTTTGCTGCGAGCACTCCTTTTCCTTTTCTACTGCCACCTTTTCCTTTCCAAATTGCATATTATATATGCATGCAATAGTACAAGCATTAATTGCTTGTCATGAAAAGTCCACAAATCAGGTTTGTGGTGGTGCAGTAATTCCAAGTCACCAATTGTGGCTTGGACAGTGATAGTGTAGAAATTACGGTGCCGGCCTAGTTACTTCCAGATTTTCTTTTCCAATTTGGCCAATGAAGAAGTCCAATTTTACCGCATCCAATTAATTGCTCGACTCTATATGAAGCCGACAGTTGGGCAACCAATATGAGTTGGACCCAACATGAATCATACAAATCTAGCAAGGAAGTAAGTGAATTAATAGAGAACTCACCATTCGTATTAAAGGTCCAAATGATTCGATCATTTCTGCCTCTATAGGGTTTAATAAACTGCAACTTGCTGGATAGAGTATCAAAAAATCTTAACACCCAGTCTAGTAGCGGTCTTCTACATGTTAAAAACCAATTCCAACTCCCATTTTCCCATTGACCCTGTTCTGCAATCTTTAGGTCTTTATTAGTGTTGGGGTTTCTTCTAAGTTGGAAATGAAATCAAACTAGGATAAGAAAGAATAAACGACAATGAGACGAAGGATTTACGTGGTTCGGTCTAGCCACACTCCACAAGCCGCACAAATATTATTGCTCTCCATGATGATTTTACAATTACAAGAGAAGTTATTTATAGGGGAAGAGACTAGCCTATGCTGCCGAGTTCTAATACCACGCAAATTAGGAACTCTAATTTACTAAGACTATAAGTTCTACTCCTACTCATATTAGGAGTTCTACTTAGCTAATCAGACTCCACATACTCAACAATCTCCCACTTGGAGGTTGATCACAGGTTCACTCTCACTCATGTAACTCTAGTAAAACCCAACCTTCATTAAGCAACTCTTTTTGTGTGGTGCCTTCTCAACAATCAGTTCTGAAGCCCAGTTGAAGTTATGCAAAACTTCAACTTCTCTTTAGTAACCACCTTGGTCAGCATATCTGCTGGTTTCCTTGACCCAAGGATTTTCTTCAAGGACAAAGTACCATCACTAATCAACTCCCTAAAAAAGTGATATATCAGCTGAATATATTTTGTCCTAACATGAAAAATAGGATTCTTCGCAAGGTGAATGGCACTTTGACTGTCGTTGTACAAAGCACTGTCTTCTTGTTTCTTACCCAACTCCTCAAGAAAGTTCTTTAACCAAATCGTTTCTTTGTCGGCTTCTGAAATAGCCATGTACTCTGCTTCTGTGGTTGAAAGAGCAACACTCTTTTGAAGTCAAGGCATCCAACTAACTATTGTGCCACCCAAAGTGAAAGTATATCCTGTAGTACTTTTTTCTTGTATCCAAGAAACCACCTAAATCTGCATCAGAGAATCCTTCCAAGATAACATCTTTCCTGCGAAAACATAATGCAACCTTAGAAGTAACTTTCAAGTAGCGTAACAACTACTTAAGAGCTTCCCAATGCTCTCTCCCAGGATTAGACATGAATCTGCTAACAACTCTCACTGCATAAGCAATGTCTGACCTCGTGCACACCATAGCATACATCAAACTACCAACAACAGATGCATACGAAACATTAGCCATTTCTTTCTTGTCTTTATCCGTCTGGGGTGACTGCTTGTTTGTGAGATTGAAGTGAGCTCTCAAAGGCATACTTCTAATCTTAGCATCCTGAAGGTTAAACTTATTTAACACCTTCCCAATGTACTTCTCTTGAGATAATTTCAAAGTACCTTTACTTCAATCCCTAATGATGCTCATACCAAGTATCTGCTTTGAGGGATCCAAATCCTTCATCTCAAACTCTAGAGACATTTGTCTCTTCAACTTGTTGATTTCCCTCATGTTAGATCCTGCGATTAACATGTCATCAACATACAATAATAGTATAATATAAGATGAATCAAACTACTTAATATAGCAACAATGATCCATTGTACACCTCGTGTATCCACTCCTCATCATAAAGTTGTCAAACTTCAAGTACCACTATTTTGGTACTTGTTTCAACCCATACAAGCTCTTTTTCAGCTTGCAAACTATGTCCTCTTTCCCAGCTATCGGGAATCCCTCTAGTTGTATCATATAGATGTCCTACTTAAGATCACCATGTAAGAACGCAGTCTTCACATCTAGCGACTCTAGATGTAGTTCCTCTGCAGCCATAATACCCAAAACAAGGCAGAGGTAGTAGGAGGAACTTTAGCTGCTAGGTCTGGCCACTTAAAGATGCCACAATTCTTTGCATTGTAGACACGGTCCTGAGGTCCTGTGTAGCCTGCACTAAAACATAAAACACCACCAGTCAAGTGCAGATGTCCCATACCATCAAGGGTACGGGCATTGAGTAGTTTGAAACCATCAGGTGAGTAAAGATCACATCCAGACACAACATCGTCCTCCTCATCGTCACTCCCCTCCTCGTTGGAAGCAGCATCATCGTCACCAGTGGAGGTAGCAGCACCATCGGTCATCGTGCCAGAGGCACTCGGTAGTGGAGTAAAATTCGAAGTTGACGATTGGGGCTGGGTAGTGGCGGTGTCAATGGAGTCTTCAGACCCTTCCTCAGAGTCATCTTCATACTCGCCGGAGGAGATGATGACTGTGTCATCGTCGTCGGCTAGAGTGACAGGGGTGCTTGGTTTAGGTTTAGGGGTAGAGGTTGGTTGCAATTGAACATCTAGAATGGGTTGTGTGGTAGGTGTTTTGGTGGTGGATGTAACGACTGGAGCTGGTGTTTTGGTGGCAACAGTTGTGGTAGTAGCAGTGACCGGAGTGGCCGGTTGTGGTTGCTAAGGGGTGGCTTGAGCTCGGGGACTCTTTTTCGAAGAAGGGGAGATGGATGTCGTGGCCACAGACGGTGGCCCAGTGATTGCAGAAACAGAGAGGGATACTATCAATGGTGTGATTGGGACGGCAGCGGTTGGAGCGGCCTGAGAACGATGACCAGAGGGTAGATCGGCCCTAGCAACGGCTTTCTTTGAGCCAGCCGAGGGGAATTACAGAGTCGGTATTAGGAAGAGGGAGTCTGGAAAGCAAAAGGAAAGAAGACAAAAAGGTGAAGACAAAAAGGGAAGGAATAATGAAAAAAGGAAGAAATCACTCCTTCTTTAAGGATGGCAAGGACTAGCCGTTGTCCTCATGCGGATGTGGCACTTGGTAATTGGGGCCTATCCAATTGCAACTAACGCACAATCCTAACTGTATCCAATCCCTATCAATTAAAGCGTGATAGAAAAGGAATAAGATATAAAAGGGGAGGAATGAATGAGAATAGAATAAAATATAAAATTAGAGAATAAGGAAAGAAAATCAAAAAGGATAAATGGAAAGGAAGAAATTAGGGAAATAAAATAAAAGAGATAAGGAAAAAGGGAAAGAAATGTGGGTTACCTCCCACGAAGCGCCTCAGTTAAAGTCTAGGCCTAGACGTTGGTGACAGAGATCAGTTCTGGTCAGGAGGGTTAACCACCTCCATCTCCTCGGTTGTGAAAGGCTTGAAGCCTTCTTAAAAGGCTTTCAAGCGATGTCTGTTAACCTTGAAGGTAACTCCGGTGTCAAGACTCCGGATTTCAATAACGCCATGGTCATACACGGCCATGACCACATATGGTCCTGTCCACTTTGACTTCAGTTTTCCTGCAAATAATCTAAGGCGAGAATTATACAGTAAAACCTTTTATCCTACAGTGAAAGATTTGTGAGAGATAAGCTCATTGTGGTAAGCCTTCGTCTTGCCCTGGTAGATCAGAGAATTCTCATAGGCATCGTCGCGAAACTCTTCTAATTCATATATTTGCAAGCATCGATGTTGCCCGACTTGATCAAGGTCCATGTTGGCCTTTCGGATGGCCCAGAATGCTTTATGCTCTATCTCAACGGGCAGGTGGCAAGGCTTGCCATAGACAAGTCTATATGGGGTCATGCCAATAGGAGTTTTGAATGCGGTTCAATAGGCCCATAAGGCGTCATCAAGTTTCAAACTCTAATCCTTGCAGGACTGGTTGACTGTCATTTTCAGAATGGACTTGATCCCTCGGTTGGACAACTCGGCCTGGCCATTCGTCTGTGGGTGATACGATGTAGATACACGATAGGTGACACTATATTTATTGAGCAAGCTGGAGATGATACGGTTACAAAAATGAGTGTCGCGATCACTGATAAGAGCACGTGGAGTCCCAAACCTGCTAAAACTGTGAGAACGATGGAAAGTTGCAACCACTTTGGAATCATCAGTCCTGGTCGCCTTAGCCTCAAGCCATTTCGAGACATAATTAACCGTGAGGATGATGTAAATGTTCCCAAAGGAATTGGGGAAGGGACCCATAAAGTTAATACCCCAAATGTCAAAAATCTCACAAGAAATAATACTTGTAAGGGGCATCTAGTTGCGAGCACCAATGTTACCTGTAGCCTGACAGCGAAGGCAAGCAGCACAAAATATGTAACTGTCTTTGAATATAGATGGCCAGTAGAGGCCGACTTCGAAGACTTTCAGTGCTGTTTTCTTAGCTCCAAAGTGGCCTCCTTCTGTTGAAGAGTGACAGAACTTGAGGATTGATGGTACCTCATTTGAAGTCACACAACGCCGAATGCTTTGGTCTAAGCAATATTTCCAGAGGTAGGGGCTGTCTTATATGAAATACTTAGCCTGTCTCTTGATACGCTTCTGCTATGTGGCTGTGGAATCTATAGGGAAATCGCCTGTAGCACAAAAGTTAGCAATATCACTAAACCACAGAAATTGAATGGCTTGGGCAAGACAGAGTTGCTCATCCAGAAAGGTGTCATGGATGGGGACTAGTGAGTCATCCTCCTGGAATGGTAGTCGACTAAGATGGTTAGCAACAGAATTCTCAATTCCTCTCTTATCCTTAATCTCGATGTCGAATTCTTGAAGTAGAAGGATCCATCTAATCAAATGGTGCTTGGCGTCGAGCTTCGTCAAAAGACACTTTAGGGTCGTATGGTCTGAAAAGACAATGACTTTAGTCCCCAAAAGGTACTGGCAAAATTTGTCCAGGGTAAAGACAACAGCTAGAAGTTCTTTTTCCGTGGTGGTGTAGTTCCGCTGGATGAGCTTCGAGGCATAGTAAATGACATAGACCTCTTTATCCTTCTTCTAACCTAGAAATGCTCTAAGGGTATTGTTGCTCGCATCGCACATTATCTCAAATGGAAGCGTCCAATCTGGTGCACGTATAATGGGGGCAGAGATAAGCTTCTATTTGAAGATGTCAAACGCGGCCTTGCAGTTTGCGTCAAATATGAAATCCATATCTTTTTAGAGTAGTTGGCACATAGGCTGAGTGATCTTAGAGAAGTCCTTGATAAACCTCCTGTAAAAGCCTACATGGCCAAGAAAAGAGCGTATTTCTCGAACACAAGTAGGATAGGGTAGAGACTCAATTACCTTGATCTTGGCCTTGTCCACCTCGATACCTTTGTGAGAAATGATATGACCTAGGATGAGACCTTGATCTACTATAAAATGACACTTCTTAAAGTTGAGAACAAGGTTACTTTCAACACATCTTTGTAAAAAAATTTGTAAAGTAGATAAGCATTCGGGAAAGGAGTTACCATAAACGGTGAAGTCATCCATAAATACCTCGATACCATTTTTGACGAGCTCCGAGAAGATACTGACCATACAATACTAGAAGGTGGCAGGCGTATTGTAGAGACCAAAAGGCATCCTTCTATAGACGAACGTACCGAAGGGGCATGTAAAAGTGGTCTTGTCTTGATCGTCTAAGGCAACTAGGATCTAGTGGAATCTGGAATATCCATCTAGACAGCAGTAATGCATCTTGCTCGCGTGATGCTCCAACATTTGGTCGATGAATGGTAAAGGGAAGTGGTCTTTCCTTGTGGCAGCATTCAAACGGCGGTAGTCGATACAAACACACCATCCGTTCTATATCCGAGTAGGAATCTATTCACCATTCTGTCCAGTGGTGATAGTGATGTCCATCTTCTTTGGAACGACCTAGACTGGGCTGACCCATGTACTATCCAAGATAGGGTAGATGACTTCTGCGTCTAGCAATTTGAGTATTTCCTTTTTCACAACCTCCATCATAGGAGGGTTTAGGCGGCGTTGTGGCTAACGGACAGACTTGCTGGCATCTTCCTCTACGTCAAGCTTGTTGGATAGGATTACTGGGAGCGAGTCGTTGACACCTAGGTACGCATATTTAAGATGCGAGGGCAAGACCTTCAACTCCAAGTTAGGTGCCTACACAATAGAAGGGGCTAGCTTAGTGTATTCAATAGGAAGAGGAGAGATAGTAGAAGCAGAAGGGATGAGAGGGTTCGCTTATAAAGTAGTGATGATCTCGCGCAACTCAGGTGGTGTTGCGAATTTAGAATCCATGACGTCCAGGATAGTAGGTGTGACACTTCTGTCTAGGGCAAGCTGCAAGGGGTCAGCAGAAAATAAGTCAGATGACTACGGATCGGTCTGCTAGTTAGATGACAACGCGGGTAGGCTTGAGTGGTCCTATGTCAAGACTTTTGTAGATCGATAAGGGCAAGACATTGATACCTGCACCTAAATCACACATAGCTTTGCCAATGTCAGTGGCACCAATTTTACAAGGGATGATGAACATCCCCTAGTCCTTACACTTCAGTGGAATTTTCCTCTAGATGATAGCCGAGATGTTAACTCCCACACTAATTTTGTTCACTCCTGCCAGTTTACATTTGTTAGTGCATAAATATTTTAAGAACTTTTCATAACGAGGGACATTTTTAATAGCCTGCAAAAGGGGAATGTTAACTTGAACTTTACTGAACATATCATAAATTTCTTTCTCCTCCTTGTCTTTTTTCATTTTAGCGAACCTTTGAGGGAAGGGAGGTTTAAGAACTTTAAGAATGAAGTCCTCTGTTAGCGTGTATTTTGTGCATATTTTTCTCTTCATTTTCACTCTTTATTCTAGCATGATACTGCTGATTTGCCTTTATTTTCATCATTTTTGTAGTTTTGGACTAGAAGAGAGAAAGATGCAAAAAGACGCGCTATTTGGATGTAATCTCGTGGAACCCAAAGCGTCAAGGCCTAGTTGTTCTCCCTGTTGTCGAGCCCTGGATGCAAGTCATGCCATCTAGCCCTGGACCCGCATTAGAGTCGTTTGGAGCCACATTTTGCCTGAGACTCACTGTTGCACATACATATATTTCCCAAGGATGCGCGGAAGAAAGATCCACACGGGATTCCTCCCAGATCCCTTTTTGGCTACCCTAGGAATATTCCTTAGGGCACACACGCTCCCTTGTATCTCCCTCTTAGTTGTCTTTTGTCCTTTTGTGAGCTAACAGGGTATTTAACCCTTAGTTTAGGGTTTTTAGGGAGGACCTTATCATATTACAAAAATCCTTTTAGGGGCAGCTGCTCACCTACCTTCCTCTTTAGTCTCTTCGGGATTTATCACTCCCTTTTGTAGCCACCGCTGACATTACTCTTCAAACTGGAGCTTTTAGCTCTAGCCGATATTTATTAAGTTTTTATTTTCCTTTATTTGTATCTTCTCTGTTGCATGCTATTTATTAGATCTATTTTTATTTATTTATTTATTAGCATGAGTGGCTAAGTTTATCCGCTTAGCAAGGGTGTTTTGATAGTCACAAGGCCAAATTGTGCTTTATATATTCTTATTGTTGTATTTGTTTGCTTGCTATTTTTATTGCTAGATCTAGATCGTTTTATTAGGAGCTTGATCACCTGCTAGTTTACTTTCTTAGATCTCTGTCATTTCTTTGGTTATAACTAATGCGAAGCCTTAGAATAGAGTAGACACTAGATGGATTGTCATTAGCTTGGTCTGTTCTGTCTAGGGCAAGTGACCGATTAGGGTGGTGCCGCGAGTCTGACAAGCTGAGAGGTATTTCACCCTAGACGTGTCTTTCCTCTTCTCTATGGGTACTTTGAGTATTGCCTCCCCGCCCCGTGCCTGGAAGGACGGCGAAGTGTCAAGGCTACCTCATATGTGAAAACGGGGGGTAACTTCTCTTACGAAGGAAAGCAGGGGGCCTAAACGTACCTGGCCCCTATAGCACATCTATAGCATAGGAATAGAATATTTGTGCGCCGCTGACTGACTAGGCCTCAACGCAACCCAAGAAAATCCCTTTCTAAGATTTCCTTTTATTTGATTTTATCTCGTTTAATTTCCTGTTTATTTAGTTTATGATTGTTATTTCTGTTAATTTATTATTTCTGTCCTTGTTAGTTGTCTTGCCCTTGACCTCTTTTGGTTAACCAGTTTAACCAACAAACCACCCCCCCCCCCCCCCCCCCCCCCCCCGTGTTACTATTTGATTGCATTTGTCTTTGTCATACATCTAGGGCAAGTTGTCATCTTCAGTCCCTGTGGATCGACCCTATTACCATTGTATGCAAATTAATTTGCGCATCTAGGCATCAGGATTTAATATTATTTTTGACCCGTTTCGACGACGAGTCATCCTCAGTGAATTCAGATTTCTCATCAATTTTTCTAGGAGAACCTGGATTCTTGGAAGTGTAAATTCGCTTCTCTTTCTCGACTGTTGCTTCGACTTCCTCTGATGTAGGTTCAGGCTCTAGTAGTTCAGCTTCTAGGGCAGGTTGTTCATGGGAAGGTATCTGTGTACCACTGCGGAGTGATATGGCGCATGCTCCATGTTTGGGATTAGCTTCTAGTTGAGGCAGTAGTCGTCCTCCACTCTTCAACTCTTTCATTTCTACGGTTAAAATACTCAACTGTTTTTGAATATCAAGAAGAATATTATTAAAATTCGGTAACTCAGTAGCATGAGGTGTGGGGGGCATAGGTCCCTGAGAGTTTCGATGTAATTACCCATGGCGTTCACTTGTATCTCATCAGGAATGTGGGGGCAAGCATTCGTAGGATGGTCGGTAAATTGCAAAAACCGCATGCCTTGATCTGAATGGGTTACCGTGAGGACATATTCTGAATCATTCCAGTGATAGTTGACAGTTGGTTCTCAATGGCGGCGGATCGTGCATTCTCAGTAGAGGTTCCATGCTCTAGTGGTATGGCATTCTTGGCCATGAGCTCTAAAAGGGATTTCACTTCTGCGGGTGTGAGGGCAACTAAGGAACCGCAGCTGGCAGCATCGATCAGAGCTTTGTCTCTCCCTTGCAGTCCCTCGTAAAAATACTAGATAAGTGTGTGATCGGCAAGGTTGTGCGAGGGGAAGAGAGCTTGCATCTTTTTTAACCGATCGTAGTATTGACCTAAATTCTCATTATCTTTCTGGATGATGGACACCAATTGATTCCGGGTAACGTTGGTCATGGTGGTGGGGTAGTACTTGTCTATAAAAGCCTTGAACATATCAGCCCAGCTAGTTATGGATAGGGGTGGCAGGTCATAGAACCAATTTCTAGCATCATCCTCAAGTGACCACATGAATGCTATTAACTTGGCCTGAGAAATGTCAACTTCGGCTGGTTTTAGGGCTTCACAGATGGAGTGTAGCCATTGGAGATGTCGGAGTGCACTCTCCTTGGGAACACCATGGAACTTGGGCAAGTAGTGGAGGATAAAGGACTTAATTACCCAATCATTGGCTACCACAGGCCATACTATGCAGCTGGCAGTGGATTCAGTAGTAGAGTTCATGTCCTCTATGGTTTGGTTGTTAACAACCTCTTCATTTTCTGCCATGATGGGTTTTTTGGGGGGTACTGGGTCCTCAACGTCTAGGTCGGGATGCTCAATACCGTCTGGGTTGTCCAGGTTGGGGGGGTTTGTATATAATTGCGAAATAGGAGTTGCAGCTGAAGATTGTTTAGCTAACTTTTGGGTTAATCTTCATGTTCTCCGGATTTCTAGATCGTAAGGCTCTAAAGTGGTGTTGGAAGACCTGGTCATACAAACAAAAAGAGAGTTAGTATCGTTAGTCCCCGGCAACGGCGCCAAAATTTGACCGGTTGTCGAAGCCGTAAAAAATATAAAAAAAAACTTACTACTAATGCCCACAAAAGTATTGTGTATAGTGGCAACGGGGTTGAACTCAGGGACTAAGGGTAGACGCTCACTTCAATGTATGACTAAGAATACCAAGTGAAATAGTAACAGGGGGGTTTCGAGAGAGTGATTGATTAATGACTAAGAAAGCAATAATAAATAAAATTAAAAGAGATAAGGAATCAATAGAGAGAACATTCCTGGTGGAAATCTATCTCCGGTTGCATTTACAGTCGGCCGGTCATTGGTGCAGGGATCGACTACCCCTAGCTGGTAGATGCGCTATAGGAACCAGGTACGTTTAGCTCCCCTGCTTTCCTTCGTAGGAGAAACTACCCCAAGGTACGTTTATGAAGTAGTCTTGACATTTCACCATCCTCCAAGGTGCGTTTATGGAGACAATACTCAAAGGCCCATTAAGATAAGGAAAGACACATCTAGGACGAGACACTCAGTACGTGACTCGCGCCGTCGAAATGCGTCAAAAATAATAATAAATCCTGAAGCCTACAAGTATAAATTAATTTGCGTAAAGCGATAACAGGGTCGAACCACAGGGATTAAAGGATGATAACTTGCCCTAGATATATGACAAAGATAAATGCAATCAAATAGTAACACAGGGGGGGTTGTTGGTTAATCTAGTTAACCAAATGAGATCAAGACCTAGATAGCTAACAAAGACAGAATTAATAAAGTTGACAAAATAACAATCATAAACAAAAACAAATAGGAAAGTAAAGGAGATAAAATCAAATGAGGGGGGATCTTAGCAAGGGATTTTCTTAGGCATTGAGGCCTAGTTAGTCATCGGCGCACGAATATTCTATTCCTATGCCATAGACGTGTTATAAGGGCCAGGTACGTTTAACCCCCCTACTTTCCTTCGTAAGAGACGTTACCCCCCGTTTTCACATATGAGGTAACCTTGACACTTTTTCATCCTCCTAGGTACGAGACGGGGAGGCAATACTCAAAGGCCCATTAAGAAGACACGTCTAGGGCAAGACGTTGACAGATCTACCCTAATTGACCACTTGCCCTAATCGAAACAGACCAAGCTAATAACAATCCGCTAGTTGTCTGCTTTTATTCCAAGGCCTCACGTTAGTTATTACCAAAGAAACGACAGTAATCTAAGAAGGTAGACTAGTAGGTGATCAAGCTTCCAATAAACCCAAATAGATTTGACAATAAAATGGCAAACAATAAAATATGACAATAGGAATATATGAAGAACGATTTGGCCTCTTTACTACCCCTTTGCAACCCTCAAAATACCCTTGCTAAGCGGATGAGCTTAGCTGCTCATGCTAACAAATAAATAAAAGAAGATCTAATATATAGCATAAAAGAAAAAGTTGCAATAAAGGAAATAAAAGCTCAATAAATACCGCTCGGAGCTAAAAAGCTCCGGTTTGAAGAAGAGTTGGTGGCTTGCGGTGGCCCCAGCAAAAAGGGAGGAACAAATCCCTAAGTAAAACCAAAAAGGAATGTGTAAGAGCTCTTGCCCTAAAAGTTGATGATGTCCTAAAAAACCCTAAAACTAAGGCTTAAATACCCTCTTAGCTCACATAAGGATAAAATATAGCTAAGAGGGAGGTACAAAAGGAGCGTGTCCTAGAGGGAATATTCCCAGAACAACCAAAAGGGAATCTGGAAGGAATCCCTCGTGGGTCTCTCTTCGCGCGTCCTTAGAGAGATGTTAGCACGTGTGGCGTCAAATCTTAGGCAGAATGCGGCTCTAGATGGCTCCAGTGCAGGTCCAAAGCTAGACAGCATGTCTCGCATCTAGGGCTCGATGACAAATAAACAGTTAGGCCTCTATATTGGTCTTGACGCTTTGGGTTCCACAATTCCAGCCACTTAGCGCGTGTTTTGTATCTTTCTCTCTTCTATCCCAGAACTGCAAAAATGATAAAAATAAGGGCAAATCAACAGTATCATGCTAGGAATAAGGATAATAATTAAGAGAAAACATGCGTAAAACACACACTAACAAACATCCCTACACTGCCCAATGCTCGCCCTCGAGCATTCACAATGCTGAAAACACCCCAATATACAAACAAATACAACCAATCAAAGCACCAGAATAAACACACCAACAAACAAACAAGACTTCGTCAAAACACACCCTGCCTAGATGAGTACTTGCATCAAATCAGAAGGATAACGACCCTAAACATGAGACTTTCCCACATCAGGCCCATTTACCAGCAATCCTCACAAGATAAGTATTTACGCTCACACTCGTAAACAAGGTTAAGTGTTTAATCGCTCAAAAATGCAAATAACGCAGCACAAAATCAAGCTTGCATATCAATCCAAGTTAAAGTGCACATGCATGGGCAATCAAACAATCAAAAAGAACTTTGCATCAGCAAAAGAGAAAGAAAATCACACATGAAAACTTATGGCATGGAGGCTCAAAGTGCTCACAATGTGCTATTTGTGATTGCTGGTGTCTAGGCCTAGATGCAGTTATAAGGTCTAGCAGGACAAGTATGAATGACTAGGTCTAAACATGGTGCAAAGCAGTTTATTCTATGTGCAACAGATCAGAAGTGTGTGTCCATAAATTGGGGTTTTAAAATTGGGCAGTGCGAATTTTGGCAAAATATCTAACAAAATTCTAAAATAAAAATTCGAGATTTTTTTGAATTTTTTTCACAAAACATGCAATTATGCAACAAGCGAGGAAATAAACATTCGGTCAAGCAATGTCAAAATAAACATGCAGATGAAGCAGATAAATCCCTCCCCACACTTAGGCTTCGCATTGTCCTCAATGCGAGAAGGGCATAGAAACAAGTTTAAGAAAAATTAAAAGGAGTATAACAGAAATTTTAAAAAAAAAGGTGAAAATGTTTAAGGCCCTCTACTAGGGTGAGAGATTGTTTTTGGTGAGATCAGGATGGTGGCAGGTTGCGTCGTGCAACCTCCACTGTCAAAGCTTGTAACTCGGTAAGGATGGCATATAGTAGACGTTCAAGAGATGGCGCAATCACAATGGTCGGTCCTGAAGGAGCGGCGTCTTGGGCGAGAGGGGTGTCCGGTCACGAGGAGCTAGCTTGGGCAGGACAGGGTAGCGTTGGGGGCCTTTGGTCTTAGGTAGCATTTGGGTAGTCAAAGTTCCCACCGTGCTTGATCCTGAAAACTTGCTCCTTGGGAGGCGTACAACCTGCACTAAATCTCAAAACACCCTGTGAGATACATAGATGCCCCATCTTGTCGAGGGTTTTGGGGTCAAGCAATTTAAATGGGACAGGAGGGTGTAGAGGGTGAGCTTGTACGTCTAAACCATGATGATTAACAACAAGAAGGCTGACAAGGGATCCTAATGTGGGACTATGGGAATTATTTTGAATATTTGTAATGGCAGTCACAACCCAATACCCTAAATTGACCTTACATTTATATAGCATGCACCGTAAGAAAAACAACTCTTGCTGCGACAGCTGGCTCGAAGAATTAAACTTACTTGAGAAGGTAAGGGCTAGGTATCGATGCAAGATGCGCAAGGAATGGTCACTGATTTCGTACGCTTTTGATGATCGAGGGCTAAACTCGGCATTGGGATTGCCGGTCAGCTCATTAGCATCGAAATCAGAAGGGTACACAATCAACGCATTTTTGTATATAGCAGTTCTAAGCTCAGAAGAAGTCACAAAACCCAGCAAGCAGTTAAAAGTATCAAGAGACATGGTGGACCATTCATTTATCAAACAAAAATTAATAGCATCAGGTGCAGAAAAATTAGGCTCCATCTTGCCTTTCGGCTTGAAGCACTCAGGCAAAACCTAGAAAGATGTAAAGAACTTAAGGGAAAGTTCAAGGTACGTTGGGTGTTCAAGGAAGAACAAAGCCTCCCACCCTATATTTCCTATAAACTCTCGCAACCGGGGCCCCACATGCATTTTATCTAAACACTCCATGTCTAGGCGCGCATAGGGGTTAACGCCTTTGGAGTGAAAAAAGGGTCAATTTATCTAAAGAGGCTTAATCATGAAATTTCAGCCAGCCCTTAAGAGAAGAAAGGTTAGAAGGAACCTGGGATGTGGATCGAGGGGTAGACGTGGAAACTGGCGTCTTGCCCACGACTGATGTTTGGCCCTCTGATCGTCGTGGCTTTTTCGGAGTCGAGGCCTTGACTTTACCCGCTCCCTGATGAGCTCTTCCTCTTCTTCTCAGTTGGTGTCTTCACCGCTGCTGGGTGCTCCACTCTGGTTGGAGCCTTGGCTTTGAGCTCTCCATTGCCATTCTCTCTGCGGCCTCCTTTTCCTCTTTCTCTTTGTCGTCCCCTTCACTACTCTCCTCCCCTTTTTCCTCGTTGGCTTCGTTCTCCTCGCCCTCCTCTTGTTTTTCTTTTTCGGGTTCCTCACCCTCCTCTTGACTCGATTCTGACTGTAACACTTCCTTCAATGCTTCTTCCACCGTCATCTCCCAAGTATCCACCGGTGACACCCTGCTCTTTTTTATTTTGCTACTCCCGACCACAAAACCGGGGTTTAGCTTCACAACTCGACCAGATCTGGTCATTGTGGTGGTCGGACAGACAGAGCCGGTGATTTCCTGGTTCTAGCTCAGTCGATTCTATGGATGATGGAGCGGTGACTGGAAGCTGTGTGATTTCCTGGTTCTGGTCGAAACTCGACTGAGCTGGACTCAGTAGTTTTTGTACGGAATGGGGGGTTGTGGTGGACGATGAGGCTATGGGGCTGTGTGGAAGAGACGTGGGGCGGTGACCAGAGGTATTTTTGTGGGCTACCCTTTTGGCTCTTGTCATTGGGAATGGTGCTTGACGTGACAGAAGCTTGCTAGAGAAGATGAAGAGGGAGCATGGGAGAGAGAGTATTTGGGTCTGACACAAATAGGAAAATGGAAAAATTATAGGAAGAGGAAAAAGGACGGAGAGAGAAGATTTCCCTTTCAGAGGGGATTTGCGCTTGTCCTTTCAATGATGTGTCGCGTGGGGAGAGGAGGTAAGCTACGCTTCCCCAAATCCCAACTGCCAAAAACAATCCTTTTCAAATTCGAAAAGGGCTTAGGAGAGAAAAAGAAAAAAATAGGGGATAAAGTAAGGAATAAAAATAAAATAATAAAGAAGGCAGAGACAAGATCAATTAACAAAAGGGAAAAAGAGAGATATTAGTGGTGAATACATAGAAAAGTGAGAAACACTAAATTAGGAATAAAGAAGATAAAATCCTAATTAACATAGACTGATGAAAATAAAAGTAATAAGATAAATAAAAATAACAAATAAAAATAATAATAATAAAAATAAAAGGTGAGCTAATTAAAAGTTCTTGAAACAAATAAAGGACATAAGCTAGGTGAAACGATACGTGAGGTATCGCCACTAGTGGCGTTCATTAACGTCCATGCCTAGACATTTGCTGGCTGTCTAGGGCTGGACGGGTGGGTTTACCACCTCTGCTTCCTCGGTCGTGAAAGGCTTGAATCCTTCATAAAAGGGCTTTAGACGGTGGCCATTGACTTTAAAAAGGGTTCCCGAGTCTAGGCTTTCAATCTCAACAACTCCATGGTCGAAAGCGGCCTTGACCCTGTATGGACCTGTCTATTTTGACTTGAGCTTGCCTACAAAAAGTCTAAGATGAGAGTTGTACAACAAAAATATTTAACCAACAACAAAGGATTTGGGAGATAGCAACTTATCATCGTGGAGTTCCTCGAGCTTCTGGATTTGCAATCGGCCGTGCTTGCCTGCCTCCCCTAGGTCTATGTTGACCTTTCTGATGGCCCAAAAGGCCTTGTGCTCAATTTCCACTAGGAGATGGCACGGTTTGCTGTAGACTAGCCTATACGGAGTCATCCCAATCGGGGTTATGAAAGCAGTCCTATAAGCCCAAAGGGCATCACCCATTTCAAACTCCAACCCTTGCAAGATTGGTTGACTATTTTCTCAATGATGGACTTGATTTCCCGATTGGAAACCTCAGCTTTCCCATTCGTCTAGGGTGATATGTCGTAGAAACGCAGTGAGTCACCCCATACTTATTGAGGAGGGAGTAAACAACTCGATTGCAGAAGTGTGTACCATGGTCGCTGATGAGGGCGCGAGGTGTCCCAAATTGATTGAAAATATTGGTGCGTAGAAAATCCACCACCACTTTAGAATCATCAGTTTTTGTTGCTTTGGCCTCGATCCACTTAGAAACGTAGTCGACGGCAAGAAGGATGTATGTATTTCCAAAGGAGTTCGGGAAGGGGCCCATAAAATCAATCCTCCAAATGTCTAATATCTCATAAGAAACGATATTAGTTAGGGGCATCTAGTTACGAGCACCTATATTCCTCGTTGCTTAACATCGAAGGCAAGACGTGCAGTACATATAACTATCCTTGAGAATCGACGGCCAATAAAGACCGGCTTCGATGACCTTTAGAGTTGTCTTTTTGGCTGCGAAGTGACCACCCTCTATTGATGAGTGGCAAAACTTTAAGATCGAGGGCACTTCGTCCAACGTCACTCATCTCCTGATGATCTGGTCTGAGTAGTGCTTCAATAGGTAAGGACTGTCCCAAACGTAGTACTTGCACTGCTTCTTGATGCGTTGACGTTCGGATGCCGAGGCATTGGCAGGGAAAGAACCGGTCGCAATATAGTTGGCTATATCAGAAAACCAAGGGAAATGGACAGCTTCGGCAAGACACAGATGCTCATCGAGAAACGTATCGCGGATGGGCACTTGCGAGTCATCCTCTTGAGCTGGAAGCCTGCTAAAATGGTCCGCAACCAAATTCTCTTTCCCTTTCTTGTCCTTGATTAGGATATCAAACTCTTAAAGTAGTAGGATCCACCGAATGAGGCGGGGTTTGGCGTCTGCCTTTGTCAAGAGACACTGAAGGGCTGAATGATCTGAATAAACTATGACATGTATGCCCAAGAGATACTGTCTGAATTTGTCTAGGGCATAGACTACTTCCAAAAGCTCTTTCTCGGTAGTTGTGTAGTTTTGTTAGGCAGGATCTAACAACTTAGAAGCGTAATAGATCACATAAGTCTCTTTGTCTTTCTTCTGCCCTAAGACAGCTCCAAGTGCGTGATTACTCGCATCACACATGATCTTGAAGGGGAGTGACCAGTCGGGGGCTTGAATGATAGGAGTAGTGATGAGTTTGCTCTTGAGCGTGTCGAATAAGGCTTTGTATCTGTCATCAAACACAAAGTCCACATCTTTTTTAAGCAAGCGGCACATGGGTTGGGTAATTTTCTAGAAGTCCTTGATAAACTGCTTGTAGAAGTCGGCATGCCTAAGAAAAGAACGCACATTTCGAACACAAGAGGGGTAAGGCAAGGATTCGATTGCCTCAATTTTAGCTTTATCTACTTCGATGCCTTTGCTAGATACGATGTGACCTAAGATGAGGCCTTGATCCACCATAAAGTGACATTTCTCAAAATTCAACACTAGATTGGTCTCGATGCAGCGTTGTAGGATTTTTCTCAAATTGGTCAGGCATTCGGAGAAGGAGTTACCATAGACTATGAAATTGTCCATAAAGACCTCGATGCCTTTCTCGATAAATTCTTAAAAAATGCTCATCATGCTTCGTTGGAAAGTAGTGGGGCATTGCATAGACCAAAAGGCATTCTTCGATATGTGAATGTACCAAATGGGCAAGTGAAGGTGGTCTTCTCCTAGTCCTCTAGGGCAACTGGAATTTGATGAAAACCGGAATACCCATCCAAACAACAATAATGCTCTTTGCCCGCGAGGCGCTCTAGCATCTGATCAATAAACGGAAGTGGAAAGGGATCCTTTCTAGTAGCTGCATTCAAACGACGATAGTCTATACACACTCTCCAGCCATTCTGGATTCTAGTCGGGATCAAAGCACTGTCTTGCCCTGTGGTCATAGTGATGCTGGTTTTCTTAGGCACGACCTGGACAGGGATCGCTCATGGGCTATCCGAAATAGGGTAGATAACGCCGACGTCTAACAACTTTAAGACCTCTTTCTTCACCACCTTCATCATAGGGGGGTTCAATTTGTACTGAGGTTGGCGAACGGTCTTACTAGCGTCTTTCAGATGAATTCTATGGGTGCATAGGGCTGGTGACAAGCCCTTGATGTCGAAAATCGTCCATCTGATGGCCTGTTTGAATTCTTTAAGCAAGGAGATCAACTCAACCTCTTCAGGCTCATCCAGTTTGTTAGGAATTATCACAGAGAGTGAATCATTGGCACCAAGGTAAGCATATTTGAGGTGTGATGGCAAGGTCTTCAATTCGAGGATCGGTCCTTGCACGAGAGAAGAAGGGAGCTTAATATGATCATCATGTTAAGGGGAGATAGCAGGAGGGTCTGGAGAGATAATAGGTTGCTCTTCCAATGCTGCAACAGCTGAGTGAAATTCTGGTGGTGTTACAAGTGTCGAGGCCAAGACATCTAACACTGCTGGTGTTATACTTCTGTCGAGGGCAAGCTGCAAAGGATCAATAGAATTCAGGTCAGCAACTTTATCAACAAATGGGTCAATTAAATCAACATAATTAATGCTAGATAATTTAGAAGGATATCACAATGATTCAAGCATGTTGAATTTGATGATCTGGGTATCAAATTCAAGAGAGATGGTGGCGTCATGAACATCGATCTTGGCCCTGGAAGTAGCAAAGTATGGCCTCCCCAGTAGTATGTCTGTGGCCTTAGTAGATCTTTCATCTTCCATGGCAATGACATAGAAGTCTGCAGGGAATAAGAAGTCGCCCACTTGTACCAACACATCTTTGATAACACCTTTGGGGTATATGACGGAATGGTCAGCTAGTTTGATAGCTAGCCTGGTGCTCTTGAGCGGACCGAGACCTAGACTGTTGTAAATTGTCAAGGGCATGACATTAATGCCGACACCCAAATCGCGCATAGCCTTCCCGACGTCGATTGTCCTGATCTTACAAGGGATGGTAAACATACTCTAATCCTTACACTTAGGGGGAATCTTTTGCTCAATGTGAGTAGAAATATTGGCTCCCACACTTATCTTGTTTACCCCGGCCAAGTTGTGTTTATTCGTGCACAATGTCTTCAAGAACTTAGCATATCGGGGAACATTCTTGATTGCTTGCAGTAAGGGGATATTGACGATGACTTTACTGAACATATCGAAGATCTCGTGATCCTCCTTATCATTCTTGGACTTAAGTAGTCGTTGAGGGAAAGGTGGCTCGAGGATCTTATGGATATACTCTTGAGTGAATTCGGGTGGATTTTTATCATTCCTTGGGGAACCTCTCAGAGAACGAATACGGTCTTCCATTACTTCTGGAATTTTTGGTTCCTTCATCTTGGGTTCAAGTTCAGGTTCTAAGAGTTGTTCATCGTCGAGGTTTGGATGTACTGGAAGGGGTTTTTTCACGTCGAGGCTTGGATGTGCTTGTGGGGGTAATTCATGACCACTACGGAGGGTCACAACACATGCTTCGTGCTTTGGGTTTGCCTCTGTTTGCCTAGGAAGTCTGTCTCTATTCTTCAGTTCCTTCTTTTCAGAAGCCATGACATTCATTTGCTTTTGTAGATCCGAAATGACACTTTTATAGTTAGCTATCTCATCAACCGGTGGAGTGGCGGAATTCTGATCTTTGGGAGGCTGATATAGCTATTGTTGTTTGTTGTGGTACGGGGGTATAGGTCTGAAATTCTACATATTGAAGGGTGGCTGAGATTGATTCCCATATTGATGTTGTTGCTGCGGCTGGCTAGGGCTAGACGATTGGGGGTTATGAGACCAACTGAAATTGGGATGCTTCCAGCCCTGATTGTAGTTCTGGCCGTACGGGGCATTGTAACCTCCCATAACTTTAACTTGAATTTCTTCAGGAATATAGGGACAGGCGTCTGTAGGATGATCCACAAAATTGCAAATCTAACAGGCCTTGATCTGAGCAGGTTGTCTTGCGGCCATATTCTATAGCATGCCCGTGATGGTTGTTAACTGATTTTCCATGGCAGCAACGCTGACATCTTGAGTGTGGTTTGCCACCTTATTAGATGCGGTGATGGTCTTGCCCATAGCTCAATAATAGCTTTGGCTGCAGCTGGGGTGCGAGCACAAAGAGAGCCAACAGCTGCGGCATCCAGCAGGGCCTTCTCAGTTGACTTCAAGCCCTCATAAAAGTATTGGATGAGTGCATGATCGGTGAGGTTGTGTGAAGGACACAAGACTTGCATTTTCTTGAAGTGCTCGTGGTACTACCCTAGACTCTCGTCATCTCTATAGACAATGGAGACCAGCTGCTTGCGGGTGACGCTAGCCGTAGACGCTGGATAGTACTTATCGGTGAAAGCCTTAGACATCTCGGCCCTAGAGGCAATAGATCTAGAAGAGAGGTCATAGAACCAATCCTTGGCAGCATCTTTCAAAGACCACATAAAGGTTCGCAATTTAGTTTGGTCTTTGTCGACATTGGTCGGCTTCATGGCCTCGCAAACATAGTGAAGATGCTGCAGATGTCGGTGAGGGTTCTCTTTAGGTAATCCATGGAAGGTAGGGATATAATGCATGACAACGGACTTGAGCGTCCAATAATGTTGAACAACCGGCCAGATGATGCAACAACTTGGTGACTCGGGAGCAGCATTTAGGTCATATCGCACCCCCTTTTTTGGATTTTACGCGAGCTAGTTTGGGATGGATGTGAGACAAAAATGGACTTATCTCACATGATTCAATGAAGTTGCCACCCTATTTATTTCAAGGTTTAGGGAAACCTAAAGTCATGGCATAAAAATAAAAAGCTAAGGCAAAAAGGGTCTAAACCCGAGAACAACGGTTCGGGGTCGTATTATGGACTCGGGAAGGTGTTAGGCACCCGAGTCACACCCTAAAAAGGTTACCAGTAAAAAAAGAGGTATTTAAATAAAATATTTTAAAACAAGAAATGGGTCCCTTAGAGGAATCGCCATTTTAGTATTTTTCGTTGGGTCGGGACTGGTCGGGACTGATTATTTAACGAAATTAACCGTTTAAACTTTACTAAAACGAGCGCCCTCTTTCATCATCGGGCCAATTCACACGAAGAAAATTTTAAGATAAACGAGTAAATAAACCAAGTTATTTCTCATGCAAATAAATTAATTCTAGCAATTCTAAATAGTCATGCACACAAATATATATATATATATATATTCGAAAAAGTGTCGAATAAATAAAAGGGATAGAGAAAGTGTACTTGCGAGCGCGTATTTGATTTTACCCTACAAAGCTGATATTAGTAATAGTACGAATGATAATCAAAATAAACAAACAAACAAATAATTAATTCATTTCAACCAAGCAAATAATTAATTAGATAAACATAGCAAACAAAACAAACAAATTACTAATTATCGCATACGAGCAATTGATAAATTAACACAAAAATAATGCGACGGACTCGAGTATATGAAACAACCTATTGGGTCAGGAACAAGCCCGACCCAACTCCTTCTTCTTATTCCAACTGGGCCAAGAACAGTCCTCGCCCATAACTTAATTAAAACAAGCTGGGCCAGGAACAGTCCCAACCCACCACTAACTCGCGCCCTCTTCTTCTCTTTAAACATCATCTTCTTCCTTAAATCATCGGCGCCGTCGCCGACGACCAAGGAAAGAACCAGACGGAAAATTACCCAAACAAACCGTACAAAACCAACAAAATCAAATCAACAGATCAAGCAAACCAACGAATCAGTAAACAATTAATTAAACAAATGCAAGTAATTAATTAGAGAAATTAAAACAGCCAGCAAAATCAAGTTGAAAAACAGCCACAAAAAAATCAATCCAACCGCAATAAATCAATTAAACCAGCCATAGTCAATCAATTAAACCAACCAAGCAGACAATTAAATTGAAAAGAGAGAAACAATTAATTAAAATGGAAACAGAGCCAGCAAACGATTTGAAATAAAAACAACGCAGCAATTGATTGAAATTAAAACCGAGCAGCAATTGATCGAATTGAAAGCAAGCAATTTAATTCAAAATAGAGCAGCAGTTGATTGAAATTAAAACGCAAGAAAATTAAATTAAAATAGAGCAGTTGATTGAAATTAAAAGCAAGCAATTAAGAAATTAAATTAAACCTTTGTTTTGCTGCTAAGAGGGAAAGAGTGCGTCAACTCGTGTGTGAATTCATGCGTAAATTGGTACCCCTTTTCAATTGAAGATGGAGGGGTATTTATAGGCGAGGGGCGCGAGTGGACTTGGTGAGCACAGCAAGAGTGGGCGTGAGTTGTGGCCGGAGTGAGGGGCAAGTTTGGGGTGTGTGGCTGAGGTTAGATGGAAGCTTCGACGAGGGATTGATCGGCTGAAGGCGTAGAGGGTGCTTGGCTGAGGAAAAAAGGGAGGTAAGTCAGTTTGCTGGAAAGGTGACGGGGAGGATAAGGATGAAGGAGAGTCGCTTAATGTGTCTAAAAAAAATGGGTCAAAGGAAGATCAACGGTAGAGATGAAGGTTGCATTTATGGCTGCATTAATGCACAATGAAGATATTTTCGGTTGGAGCCCACGGTACGAGAAATCTTGCTTGAAATCGATAGAAACTCGAGCGAAAAATCTTAAAATACAAACGAAAAAAGATGACAGGACATACGATAAAAAAAAGTAATAAATAGTAAATGAACGGGAACGTTCGATCTATGATTCGCTTGGAACCGATAGAAGCTCGAACGAAAAAAGCTTAAAATATGAAAAAAAGGGAAATAAAAGGAAATGACACAAAAATAATAATGAATACAATACGGCTGATATTAAAAGGTTAATAATATGGCGAATGATAACAAAAATTGAAAAATGATGAAAACGTCAAAAATTGGGTAGCAACAGATCATCAATGGTCTGATCGTTCGGTGGTGGCGGTGGATCTGCCATGTTGGGTATCTTAGGGTTGACAAACTCACCGTTGTCGAGGTCTCGATGATAAAAAGCAAGATCTTCATGAAAAATATTGCCGAGATTATCCAGATCAGAGAGATTTCTTTTGAGAACAAAGGTAGGGATTCGTCTATGGTTGATAAATGGTCCTCTAGCCTGCCTACAGAGTCCTCTTTCTGTTATAGTGAGCTCGTGATCGAGGGGTGGTAGATTAGGTGCAGATCTCCTGGTCATACATTCAAAAGAAAATAATAATAAATCCTAAAGCCTATAAGCACAAATTAATTTGCGTAAAGCGGTAACAGGGTCGAACCACAGGGATTAAAGTGATATGAGCACCAATGCTCAGGGATACTTCACTCGGAGAAAAGCCCTAGCAGCTACCCTCTTGAAGAGCCTTAGGGCCGAAGAAACCAACCTAAAGCCAAAGGAAAGATGGACGATGTGCGTTCATGCCTTACTTAGACATACCACGAGGATTAGCGCACCTAACCCTCGGAAACCATGAGCGTCCGCGGCTAGCCATAGCTACATGTGCACGGATCAGCCAAGGCCGCACCAGCCCATCTCCAAGCCTTCAAGGCCGGCTGTCCAGCCACTTATACCTAAGGGTAAAGGAGTATTTACTCCTTGTAATAACCTAGAGTATTTAAAGTGCAATTTGTTCATTATTGCACTTGCCTTTGTTTTTGTGTTATCTTCTTCAAGGACCAAACTTTTAGCTTATGCATTAGGGTTCCTAAAACCATAGGGTTCTTAAAACCAGCACCAACTATCTAAACAAATCAGGTTGCTCATCCAAGAGGTGAGAGGGTTGTATTTGTTTAAGAGATCCTTTGTTCTTTTCGGCAAGGTTACTCATCCAAGAGGTGAGGGTGTTTGTCAAGAACAATAGTTCCTTTTTGTTATCATCAATACATATTCCTTTTCCTCCATTTATGTCCGCTGCAATCTAAACCATCTCCCCTTCAAAATAGCTGTTCATCCATACCAAATCTGACTATCTATTCATCTATCTACACGCCAACCTCCCAAAGAGGCTAGATCCTTCTCCTTCAAGGATTCCTTCGGCCAAACTCCTCCAAAACAGAGCTTGGGCCTTATCAAGTGGTAGCGGAGCTCAAGGCTGCCTCTAGGTTGGTAAACGTCTTCTTCTCCATCCCCTAATCGGCCAAAAAAATTCTGTTTTTAGGCCAAGTTCATCACCGTTCCCTAAACTGAAATTTCTTGTTTTCCTCCATTTCCTACATTTCAAACACAAATTCCTTGCATATCCATGGATGAAACATTGTTTCTAACCGTGGGAATCAATCGTTTGTTCATCCAAGCATTTCTGATTTTAGGTCAAAAAATTTCGTTTCTAGTGATTTGATCTTGCATAAACACTTTGGCTGGATTGATTTGTGTTTATTGTGTCATTTGTGACTGAAATCTTCATCTTCTTGACAATATTTGCTGCTAAATATATTGGAGCCTCCTATGGTGGCCATGTGAGGCATGTGGACTGATTTTATTTGAGCCAAGTGTTTCACATTTCATCCTCTCTTCCTATTCGGCCACATCTCCCTATTTTTCAGCCTAGTATTCTCATTCCCTCTTGCACACAGCCGGCCCTAGGGCAGCTAACTTAGTTCACCATTTGCTTGCCATACACTTTGAATCAACTCCTTGTCATACAATCTGATTTGCCTAAGCTCATTGTCACACACATCTTGGTGCATTTTAGTGCCAATTGTGGTGCATTTTAGTGACAACTTTGGGTGCATGTTAGCCAAAACTTGGGTGCATTTTAGCTAAAATATTGGTGCATTTTAAGTTCAAAATACTGGTTTATTTTAGTGGAAAATTTCGATGCACGTTAGCAAAAAATTTCGTCAATTCATGATATTTTTTTTAACTTGCGAAATTATTGGCCTTCCCCTTCAATTATCAAAAACTCATCTCATACATTTATTGAAGCTCTCTTGCACTTACAAAAGAAAAACAACATAGAAAGGGATCAAAAAAGTAAAAGAAATCCCTAAGTCAAAAAAAAAAGAAAAGAAAAAAAGGGATCAAAAGAGTTAATTAAATCCCTCAATCAAAAGAAAAAGAATACAAGTAAGTCAAAGCAAGAGGCAAAATGTATTTGTGCATTTGAAGTATTTTCGTTCAAGTTAAGGTGTGCATTTATCAAGTGTTCTTCATTTTGGCAGCATCTTGTGAAAATTTTGACCTTATTTCCGTTTCTCCTTTCTTCTTGAGTTTGTTCTTTGAGCTTGCTTTCTTTTGTGTCCTTGAGTTTTCTTCACTTGTTTCTTACATCAATATCTACTCTAACCTAAGTAGTGTTCAAACTCAAGCAATTTTCCTTGAACACTATTTCGGTTTCCTCACCTTTCGTTCTACCCTAGTTTTCCTTGAACTCCTTGTCCTAGCCTTGAGTCTTAGAGTCATTGCTGGCTGAATTGTTGGTTCTTGAGTGAAGATTGAGTGGGTGAGATTGTGAGCGTATTAGAGTGTAGTGCGAAACACGAGTGACACACGTAAGGGAGAGACTAACCCTTATTATTTCCAATTGTGTTTGTGTCTTTTTGCAGGTACCTTTCACTATGTCTCACCGAGACACACATTCGAATGCTAGTTCGGGGGAATCCTCTCCTCTAAATCCAGCCATGGCCTCTCTCACGGTCCAAATGCACGAAACTAGACAGCATGTCGCTGAGTTGCAACACTTTAGAGCACAGCAAGACCAAGACACAAAGAACATCTTAGCTGTCATTGCTGCCTTATCGGCGCAAATGGCTAACCCTACTCCCCCGCGGCCAGCCCCAACCCCACAGCCCACATATACACCTTCGAAGGAAACACCACCTCCCCCACATCACCCACCGCCTCTTTATCCGCCTCCCAATTACCGACCCCCAAATTTCCCACCAGCGTCTCAATACCACCAAACTACACGCCCAATTGATCCTACAAGCATCGATTACTATGCGATGCCACAAATACACGCACACACCAACCTCCATGACACAAGGCAGCCACCACCTCGCGCCCACGCTGCCGCATCCCCGCACATCCAGGATGCCCTCACACACACCTCCCACCAAGAAATAAGGCAGCCACCAACACAACCGCCACCACCACCCCCACACAACCACCCACCCGTAGCACCACCTAATGCTACTAGACAGCAGCCAAACCTCTATCACCTAGACGTCCCTTTACACCTAGCCAGTGCCTATGTACCACCTCCCTTGGACAAACCTAGACCCCCCTCTCCACCGCCCTATGAGCACGCTCACAATGCTCGGCGATTCGATTATGACGAAGCATTTGAGCAGCGGGGTAATCGGAACAACGAGGAGAGAGTGGATAGCAACCTCTCGAGTATCAAACTATCCATTCCCCCCTTCGACGGTAAAGATGATCCGGATGCCTTCAATGAGTGGGAAAACAAAGTGGACCGGCTGTTTGCTTGCTACAATTACTCCGAGACAAAGAAAGTTAAGTTAGCGATTGTGGAATTCACGGATTTGGCAATACAATGGTGGGATCATCTTTGTTTGCTCAAACGAATTGCAGGCACACCACCTATTGCATCTTGGGAAGAATTGAGGGTTGAGATGAGGCGTCGTTTTGTGCCTCCACACTATATCCGCGAGTTACATCAGCACCTCCAACGGTTGTATCAAGGGCCACGTACCGTGAGTGAATATTATCACGAAATATTGGCATGTTTGATGCGGGTGAGCACGAATGAGAGTGAAGAAGCAACCATGGCACGGTTTATGCGGGTCTACACAAGGAAATTTCCAATCAACTTGAGTTCCATCATTATGACACCCTAGAAGACATGTTTCATTTGGCCTTGAAAATTGAGAAACAAGTAAGTTCTAAACCCAAATCCTCATACACTTCTTCCTCCACCACTCAAAAATCTTGGCAGTCATCTACCAATACCACACAAAAGTCATGGCAGACCTCTAAACCTGCCACGAACAGCCCCAAAACACACACCCCATCGAAGCCCTACACCAACCCGAAACAAACGCCAAACACTACCTCCACGCCTAGAACGCCTTGCCGAAACATTGAGTGTTTCAAGTGTGGGGGGAAAGGCCATATGAAGGCCGAATGTCCCAATCGGAGGGTGGTAATGATTCAAGAGGAGGGGGCAGCAGAAAGTGAGGACGATGACGATTCACCACCTCCTCTTGACCATGTATGGAATGATCACGAGGGTGAACCGATGGATAAAGATGAGTATGACATGTTAGAAGTCCCCAATTGCTTAGTTGTTCGACGTAGTTTGAGCATGGCAGCAAAGAATAGTGAAAAGATGATGGAACAAAGGGAGAACTTGTTTCACACCCGCAGAATTTCAAATGGAATGGTGATTTCCATTATTATGGACAACGGGAGTTGTGCGGATGTGGCCAGCACTCTCCTAGTGTATTCCTTAGGCCTCACCACCTCCAAGCACCCGCGACCCTATGTGTTGAATTGGTTCGACGATGGCAACTAGGTTAGAGTCAAGAGCCAAGTTCTAGTTCCTCTCCAAATCGGCAAGTATGTAGACGAACGCTTATGTGATGTGGCACCAATGCACTCTAGCCACCTTCTCCTTGGCAGACCGTGGCAATTTGATAAGAAGGTCATTCATGATGGGTTGTACAACATATACAAGTTAGAACACAATGGCAGCAAGTTCCTACTACCGCCCCTTCCTCCTAATCAAGTTTACGAGGACCAATTAAAGTTGGAGAAGGCTGCTGCCACGTTTGAGATAACATCTTCACTTGGAAAGCAATCGGAATGGGGTGGAGTGAAGAAAGTACGTTGTGAGAGAGGGCAAAACAGCGGGCATGAAAAAAATGAGCATGCCTTGAGTGGAGAGAAAAATGTGAGCTATGAGAGAGGGTTGAGTGGCAATACATCGCTTGAAAAAAGTAAGCAAGTGGGTGAGATTCCAAAGGGTGTAAAAATGGACAGCAAGGTGTGTCTAATGGCTAAGGGTAGACATGTAAGGCATGCTTTAATCATGCGCAAGCCTTGCATACTTATCAGATTTAAGGAACACTTACTTGTCGCTACTAACACTAACCCTTCATTTCCTAGTTGTTTGTCTCCTCTTTTGCTAGATTTCAAGGATGTTTTTCCGGATGAAATTCCCAATGGGCTTCCCCCCGTACGTGGAATAGAGCACCGAATTGACTTCTTGCCTGGATCGACACTACCAAACCGCCCAGCGTATCGTTGTAATCCAAAGAAAACGCAAGAATTGCAAGATCAAGTTGAAGCGCTTCTTGACAAAGGATTCGTTAGGGAGAGTCTTTCTCCTTGTGCTGTCCCAGTGGTCCTCGTGCCAAAGAAGGATGGAAGTTAGCGCATGTGCATGGATTGCTGCTCGGTGAATAAAATCACAGTAAATTATTCTCACCCCATTCCTCGTTTGGATGACATACTGGATGAGTTAAGTAGTGCTAAAGTGTTCTCCAAAATTGATTTAGTGAGTGGCTATCACCAAATTAGGATGTATAAAGGAGACGAATGGAAAACAGCATTTAAAACCAAGTTTGGTCTTTATGAATGGTTAGTTATGCCATTTGAGCTCACTAATGCTCCAAGCACCTTTATACGCTTAATGAACCATGTGCTTAGACCTTTTATAGGGAAATTTGTAGTTGTTTATTTTGATGACATATTTGTTTATAGCACATCACTACAACTCCACTTAGAACACTTGGAATAGATTTTTCTCACCCTTCGCAAGCATAAACTCTTCCAAGTTATCCAAATGCGAATTCTGTTTGGAGGAAGTACACTTCCTTGGTTTCATTGTAGGTACTCAAGGCCTAAAAGTTGACAATGAGAAGATCAAGGCCATTGCTGAATGGCCGACCCCAACCAATGTGGGGGACGTCCACTCCTTTCACGGGCTGGCTGGTTTCTACCGCTGCTTTGTAAAGGACTTCTCCTCCATTGCAGCCCCCCTTAATGCTCTCACTAAGAAGAATGTCCCTTTCATTTGGGGTGAAGAGTACGAGTTAGCTTTCAACACTCTCAAGGACAAGCTGTCCTCCAGCCCCGTCCTAATCCTACCCAACTTCGACAA
Organism: Viola odorata; assembly: GCA_963691705.1. Lineage (NCBI taxonomy): Eukaryota > Viridiplantae > Streptophyta > Magnoliopsida > Malpighiales > Violaceae > Viola > Viola odorata. The sequence continues at coordinate 32,546,336 of OY829543.1, read as the reverse complement.
AACGTTCGTAGTCGAGTGTGATGAAAGTGGCATCAGTATTGGAGTTGTTTTAGTCCAAGAGAAGAAACCGGTGGCCTTCTTTAGTGAAAAATTGAAGGGTGCGCAGCTGAATTATTGCACATATGACTGAGAGTTATATGCCCTTGTGCGTGCCCTCAATGTGTGGGAACACTACTTGCTACCCAAAGAATTTGTAGTGCATACGGACCACCTAAGCCTCAAGTACTTGAAGGGACAAGGAAAGCTCAATAAACGCCATGCAGCTTGGATGGAGTTCATCAAGCAGTTCCCATACCACATCAAATACTTGAAGGGTAAGGACAACATCATGGCAGATGCGTTGTCCCGTAGGTGATACCGAGGGAGTTGAAGAGGAGCAGCCCATGGATTCGAGGTCGAATCCCTTCAAACGGTGAGGGGATGATATGAGCACCAATGCTCATGGATACTTCACTCGGAGCAAAGCCCTAGCAGCCACCCTCTTGAAGAGCCTTAGGGCCAAAGAAACCAACCTAAAGCCAAGGGAAAGATGGACTACGTGCGTTCATGCCTTACTCGGACATACCACGAGGATTAGTGCACCTAACCCTCGGAAACCATGAGCGTCCGTGGCTAGCCATGGCTACATGTGCACGGATCAGCCAAGGCCGCACCAGCCCATCTCCAAGCCTTCAAGGCCGGCTGTCTAGTAACTTATACCTAAGGGTAAAGGAGTATTTACTCCTTGTAATAACCTAGAGTATTTAAAGTGCAATTTGTTTATTATTGCACTTGTCTTTATTTTTGTGTTATCTTCTTCAAGGACCAAAATTTTAGCTTATCCATTAGGGTTCCTAAAACCATAAGGTTCTTAAAACCAGTACCAACCATCTAAACAAATCAGGTTGCTCATCCAAGAGGTGAGAGGGTTGTATTTGTTTAAGAGATCCTTTGTTCTTTTCGGTAAGGTTACTCATCCAAGAGGTGAGGGGGTTTGTCAAGAACAATAGTTCCTTTTTGTTATCATCAATACATATTCCTTTTCCTCCATTTATGTCTGTTGCAATCTAAACCATCTCCCCTTCAAAATAGTCGTTCATCCATACCAAATCCGACTATCTATTCATCTATCTACACGCCAACCTCCCAAAGAGGCTAGATCCTTCTCCTTCAAGGATTCCTTCGGCCAAACTCCTCCAAAATAGAGCTTGGGCCTTATCATAAAGGATGATAACTTGCCCTAGATATATGACAAAGATAAATGCAATCAAATAGTAACACGGCGGGGGGGGGTTGTTGGTTAATCTAGTTAACCAAATGAGATCGAGACCTAGATAGCTAACAAAGACATAATTAATAAAGTTGACAAAATAACAATCATAAATAAAAACAAATAGGAAAGTAAAGGAGATAAAATCAAATGAGGGGGAATCTTAGCAAGGGATTTTCTTGGGCATTGAGGCCTAGTTAGTCATCGGCGCACGAATATTCTATTCCTATGCCATAGACGTGTTATAGGGGCCAGGTACGTTTAGGCCCCTACTTTCCTTCGTAAGAGAAGTTACCCCCCATTTTTACATATGAGGTAACCTTGACATTCGCCGTCCTCCCAGGTATGAGACGGGGAGGCAATACTCAAAGGCCCATTAAGAAGAGGAAAGACACGTCTGCGGCAAGGCGTTGACAGATCTACCCTACTTGACCACTTGCCCTAGTCGGAACAGACCAAGCTAATGATAATCCGCTAGTTGTCTACTTCTATTCCAAGGCCTCATGTTAGTTATTAAAAAGAAACGACAGTAATCTAAGAAGGTAGACTAGTAGGTGATCAAGCTTCCAAGAAACCCAAATAGATTTGACAATAAAATGGCAAACAATCAAATATGACAATAGGAATATATGAAGAACGATTTGGACTCTTGACCACCCCTTTGCAACCCTCAAAATACCCTTGCTAAGCGGATGAGCTTAGCCACTCATGCTAACAAATAAATAAAAGCAGATATAATATATAACATAAAAGAAAAAGATGCAATAAAGGAAATAAATGCTCAATAAATATCGGTCAGAGCTAAAAGCTCCGGTTTGAAGAAGAGTTAGTGGCTGGCGGCTGCCCCAGCAAAAAGGGAGGAATAAATCCCTAAGAAAAGCTAAAAAAGAATGTGTAAGAGTTGCTGCCCTAAAAGTTGATGTCCTAAAAAACCCTAAAATTAAGGCTTAAATACCCTCTTAGCTCACATAAGGACAAAATACAGCTAAGAGGGAGGTACAAAGGGAGCGTGTCCTAGAGGGAATATTCCCAGAATAGCTAAAAGGGAATCTGGAAGGAATCTCGCGTGGGTCTCTCTTTGCGTGTCCTTGGAGAGATGTTAGCACGTGCGACATCAAATCTTAGGCAGAATGTAGCTCCAGATGGCTCTAGTGCGGGTCCAAGGCTAGACAACATATCTCGCATTTATGGCTCGACGACAAATAAACAGCTAGGCTACGATGTTGGTCTTGACGCTTTGAGTTCCACAAGATTCCAGCCACTTAGTGTGTGTTTTTGTATCTTTCTCTCTTCTAGCCATGAACTGCAAAAATGATAGAAACAAAGGAAAATCAGCAGTATCATGCTAGGAATAAGGATAATAATGAAGAGAAAAATATGCGTAAAACACACACTAACTGTACGTTCGAGGCACTACCCTAATTATCCGTTTAACCCAGCTGAATGAGACCAGCGACCCGATTACTGCCAAACTGGTTGTCTACTTTACCCTGCAGCCTTGCACTAGTTATTACTACAGAGATGACTTTAATCACCTAGGCCTAGTCACTAGTTGATCAGTCTTGTAAACAATCCTAGGTACATTGACAAGATTTTGTTAAACAAATGAATACAAACCAGAGATGTTTTAAGTTTAATTAGACCTCATGACTTTCCTAGCAACCTTCGATGACTCCTACCAAGGACGAACAGTTTAGCCGCTCATGCTAGAAGTTAAACAAACAAAATAATTAAATTGCATAATTTAAAGAAGAAGAAAAGAATGAAGAAAACTCGTAAAGATTACCGGCCAGAGCAAAGCTCCAGTTTATTGTAAGAAGAATAGAATACGCTAGAGGCGGGAGTAAAGGAGAAAGTATGCGGTGGCGCCAAAAAAGGAGAGAGCCCCTAAAACCTAATTACTAAAAATATTTATAAGAATTACAAAAATAGAATTCTAAGTCCGATTGGAGTAATTTTCCTAAACCGTCTTCTGCCAAAACTAGGAGTCTTCGGGAATAATGAGCGGATCTTCTAGATTTCCTTCTTTCAATAGTTTTCTTTTTCTGTTTGAACTCTGCTGCTACTGCGAATACGTAGCTGCAAGGCCTAGCTGCTTGATTCCGTCCAAAATCCGATGAATACCACATCTTTTTGGTATTTCCTCCTCAAAAGCCTAGATCTACGAAAAGTGGGAAAATAAGGGAATATCAGTAGCATCAAGATCTAAAAAGGCCTAGGAAAAGAGGGAAAAATATGCACTAAATGTGTTATATCAAATCTCATTGTAGTCAATGTCCTTTTCCTGCTGAAAACCTTTCACCACTAACCTTGTCTTATATCTCTTGCTTCCATCAAGTTCTTCTTTAATCCTGAACACCCATTTATTCTGCAAAGCCTCCTTTCTTGCTAGTAACTTAGTCAACAACCAAGTCTCATTCTTCTCAAGCGAACTCATCTCCTCATTCATGGCTAGCTCCCACTGAACTGACTCATCCATTTGCATTGCCTCTGAATAACTCTCAGGCTCACCATCCTCAGTCAAAAGCAAGTAATAAACTGAAGGAGAGAATCTTTGTGGCGGTCGCGAAACTCTATTTGATCTTCTTACTATAGTATATGGGGTAACTAGGACTACCTCCTCAGCATCTCTGTTTTCCAAACTCTCACTATTTCCTGCAAGAATATCCTCTGTAATGTCTTCCAATATAATTTGTTCTTTAATTGCTTGTTTCTTTGTAGTTTCAGAATCTGCTGCAAGCTTATCCTTATACACTGCATTCTCATTGAAGGTGACACCCCTGCTTCTAATGACTTTCTTGTTCAACTCATCCCAAAAATGGTACCCCATCTCATCTGAGTTGTAGCCAATAAAGGTAACCTTCTTTGCTTTAGGATCAAGCTTATCCCTATCAGAATCTTTAACACGCACATAAGAGACACAACCAAAAACTCTCAGGTGTGAAACATTTACCTCTTTTTCCTGCCACTCTTCCTTAGAAATCTTGAGTCCCAAAGGAACTGAGGTCCTCTATTAATGAGATATGTTGTTGTGCTAACTGCATCTGCCCAAAACATCTTAGGCAAACCTGCATGTATCCTCATACTCTTGGCTCTCTCATTCAAAGTCATATTCATTCGCTCTGCAACTCCATTCTATTGCGATGTCTCAGAAATAATCTTTATCATTCTAATTTCGTGTTCTACACAATAGGCTTTGAACTCATCACTGTTGTATTCACCCCCATTATTAGATGTCAAGATCTTAATCTTCAACCTTGTCTGGTTTTTAACTTCTGCCTTCTATTTCTTAAAGGTTTCAAACACTTCAGATTTATTTTTTAGAAAATAAACCCATACCTTTCTAGTGGAATCATCAATGAAGGTGACATAGTAGCGTGATCCTCCCAAAGCGGCAACTGTAGTCGGTCCGTACAAATCTGTATGAAATAGCTCTAACTTTCCAGACTTGGGTGCATTCCCTGATTTTGCAAGAGTGACTCGTTTCTGCTTCCCAAACACACATGGTTCACAGAATCCAACTTCCACATTCTTTAATTATGGTATCTTACCTTTAGAAGCTAGCAGCTTCATACCCTTCTGACTCATATGCCCATGCCTTTAGTGCCAAAGAATCGACGGACCAACATCACCAGTAACTGCATTAACCTCGTCATACGACTGTTCCATAGTATAAAGAGTTCCATCCTTATCACCACGAGTAACAACCATATTCCCCTTTCAACCTTCCATTATTTGTCTCCAAAGATAACACGATACCCTTCCTCATCCAACTAATTCACAGAGAGTAACATCCTCTTGAGTTCAGGAATGTACCTTACATCTTTTAACAACCAGATTGTTCCAAAAGAGGTTTTGATATTGATGTCTCCCATATTTGTAACGTCCAAAGTCTCATCATCAGCAAGACGAACATTACTAAAATTTTCAGTTCTAAAATTTAACATCAAATCCTTGTTTGGAGTGGCATGGCATGATGCACCAAAATCCATAACCCAAGATTCAATAGGACACTCAACGTAATAAATCAATGCATCATCTTCTTCCACTATATTAATTGAGTTATCCACATTCTTCTTTGGTTTTGGGACTGCAGGAGTCGTACACTGATTCCTGAAGTGACCAATCTTTTGGCAATTCCAGCATACAATATCCTTGCGATTCTTGGACTGTCCTCTTTTCCTGGACTTTGATCTATTACGCCTTTGATTCTGCCCCTTCCTAAATTTTCTGCCTCTACCATCCATACTCAGCATGGAACCCAAGAAAAACCTCTCCAAGAATTGAGTTACGAATTCCTGTGAACGTTAGCTTAGTAGTCTCAGACGAACTACTAACTGCTGTGACAAACCCTGACCAGTTTTCAAGTAACAAGGACAATAACAACAACAAGGCATGTACTTCATCATCGAATTTAATCTTAACGGAAACTAATCTAGACAGTATAGAATTAAACTCGTTCACATGGTCAGCAATATAATCACCTTCCTTCATCCTCGTATTGACTAAGAGACGAATCAAATATACTTTATTAGCAGTAGAGGGCTTTTCGTAAAGATTTGATAACGCCTTAATTAGTCTATGTGTAGTCTTCTCACCAACGATGTTGTAAGCAACGTTCTTCGCTAGTGTCAAACATATCACACCCAGAGTCTGCCTATCCAATAAGTCCCAATCTTTTTGACTCATCGAATCTGGCTTTTTCTCCTCTAAAGCTTCATGCAGCTTTTTCTGATACAGCAAATCCTCGATCTGCATCTTCCAAAATCCGAAATCTATCCCATCAAACTTGTCAATCTTTATCTTCCCATCTTCTGCCATCGCTCCCACTCGCCAACCTTGCTCTGCTACCAGTTGTTGGGGTTTCTTCCAAGTTGGAAATGAAATCAAACTAGGATAAGAAAGAATAAATGACAACGAGACAAAGGATTTACGTGGTTCGGTCTAGCCGCATGAATATTATTGCTCTCTATGATGATTTTACAATGGGGAAATAGTTTTTTACTCCCCTGTACTATTGTTGAAAAGCAAGAACCTCCCGTGTATTTCATTTTTTGCATTATGCCTCCCTTGGACTACTGTTTTCGGGCAAAAAACCTTATTCTGTCCACTTTCAGTAACGGATCTGTTAAAAACACTTCCTATAGCCGGTCATGGGTATTTATTTTCTTTTTTCTTTTTTCTTTCTTTTTCCTTTTTCTTCTCTTCACCTCTGCTACGCCTTCTTTATTTCTTTATTTCCTTTTTCTTCTCTTCACCTCTGCCCATAGCTCCAATCTCCATTTCTTTATTTCCTTTTTCCTTTTTTCTTCTCTTCTCCTCTTCCTTAGCCATGTGTTGGCAGAGCCAAGCCCACAGCTCCATTATTGTGCAAAAAGTAGTGAAAGAGGAGGAATTAGAGTTGAAGCAGATCTGGTCACATCAACAATAAACACAGCCCAAACCCATCACCGACACACACAACCGCCCAACACCGACCACCGCCGCCCAACGCTCAATCTACTATGCCGCATCCAGATCTAGCTCGTGCGGCTACAGCGACCTAGTCAGGGCCGGGTACGGGATGGTCACCATCGAGCTGAGTGAGTCCAAATCCAGATTTAGATCTAAAATAAATTAAAGAGTGGAAGATTTGTTGGTTGCGAAACCTGAAAATGGATTCGAAGGCCGAGCTTGGCGACGCCGTGAAAGTGGAATTGAGAAAATGGGTAGAAATTCTTTTGATTTTACTCTCAATTTCAGTGAGGAAATTTTACGTTTTTTTTTATTTTCTAGTGGAATTGAGAAAATGGGTAGAAAGAGAGTGGTTTTATTGATAACGGTATAAATTGGGGTTGTGATTGCCAGATCTGATCTGATCTGATCTGATGAGAGATGGTGGGAGACTGAGGTTGGGTGAGATGATGTTTGAGCAGGAGGGATAACGGGTACTATGGCAAGAAATGAAAAACAGGAAAATGAAATCCACTTTTTGTTGTTTCGAAAAACAAGAAGTGATATTTAATTTTGTTAACAAAAAATTAAAAACTACAACAATCAACCCAACGCCTTTCCTGTTTTTTTGGATTTTTTAAAATAATTATATTATTTTTCTATTTTTTTAATTAATTACATTATTTTTTAAAAATTTAAAATTAATTATATTATTTAATACATAATTACATGCTACAACAGGTTTTAAAAAAAACTTCTTGTAGCAGGTAATTCGTTAGATTTGACGGCTAAATTTAACGGAAGGGGACAATTCGCTTGAAAAATGTAGTCCAAGGGAGGCGTAATGCAAAAAATGAAGTACAGGGGAGGTTCTTGCTTTTCGACGATAATACAGAGAGGAGACTAGCCTATGCTGACGAGTTCTAATACCACGCAAATTAAAAATTCTAATTAACTAAGACTATAGGTTTTATTCCTACTTATATTAAGAGTTCTACTTACCTAATCAGACTCCACATACTCAACGATTAGATCAACAATTAGAACATAAAGCAAAATGCCTTGGCAATTGATCTGATAATGGGGAATTTCCCAGTCATTTATCTGTGCAAAACCGAGTGCATTATTTTATATAGAAAATCCTAAACAAAATATGCACGATTCATAGTATAACGTTTATTCTATTTAGTTTTTCACTAGTGAGGCTGCCCGCAGTAACGCGCAAGAGTTAACTGTGACTTTTCTGGGAAAGCAAAGGTTTTATTGATAAGTAAATATTACATAGTGCCCGGAGGGATTTCTACATATGGTTATATTACATGAAACAGGAGAGTGCTTTGGATAGTATTTTACATGGCTAAGATTTTGCTTGTTGCTTTGGATAGTATTTTACATGGCTAAGATTTTGCTTGTAAAGGATACATATCTGATGACTGAACCCTCTGCACCGTCGTGTGCAGGCGACATTACTGTTGGCAGATTGGAATTCAAGGAATCCTGACGACTCATGTCATCATAATATTCTTCAAGTTTTGCTTTGAGGTCTTTGGTTGTCACAATGTGTTGGTTTACTGCATGTTGATGCCTGCAATAGAATAAGAAAAATTGAGTTAGAAAACTCATCATTGGTTCTAAAGCAAACTGACAACAGATACATATTTGAAGAAAGAATGGAATAGAAATAGCAAAAATCTTGGGTCACATGCTAAAATAACATATCATTTGACATAGAAAAGTTTTGGTAGAGTGGGAATGCTCTGCTATAATGTTGTTGCAGTATTGAAGGAGCAAATCCAGTCAATTAGAATTAATCCAACAGTATTTGAACCATAAATCCACCGTTGAAGACTCTTTTTGGTCACATTCCTGGAATAAAAAGACACCCTAATCATTAGATTGCTCTTCTCCAAAACACAAAAATAAATAAATCTAGACCTGTATGAGTATCAGATCCAACTGTGTTTGAAATGTGTTCCACAAACAATAAATACCAACAATTTACAATAAAATTAAAAATTAAATCCAATCCTAATATTGAATTATGTTACCACATCGGAAAAAAACCCCAATTAATAATTAAATATAAGGTTGAGTAAGGATTAAGTTTCTTAAATACCATTAGTGATAGAAATAGGGTTAATAGTGTAATTTTGGAAAACACTCTCCTACTTTAATATTGTTTTATTTTATTTATACAAAACATGGATTTTTTTTTTTTTTTAGCTAACCGCTCTACAAAATGTTCAAATTCACCTCTCATCAAATGCATATTTGTTAAGAGCTTCAACATTGTAAATAAATGAAAACGACGCTAAAATTACACCCAACAAAACTACTAAATTAACTATTAAATTTAAAATACAATATAGATTGATTTATTTGTTACTTTTAAGAATGATTTTTTATGTTATTTTTATATTTTGTTGACACAACGGGTGGCTTCATGTATCATGAATCATGATAGGACCAAACATCTATGATATGAAGCCCAGCCCAGCTCAACCAATATACCGCTGTTTCTGTTGTTGGCACCAAAAACCCAAACCCAATCCCAAATCCGTCAAGGAGTGCCAGCAAAAAAGCCTTGCTTTCTGCATACAACTCCATGTTCCTGTCCTCTCCGCATTCAACCTGGTAATGAATTAATTTATTTTACTCCAATAATTTCTCGTGATATGGAGTTATGAACAATTATTTCCATGTATTAAATTTTTTATTTGTTTCATTATCCATTTATTTTTGGTGTTTAGCGTGTCCTGTTTCATTTGATCATCAGGTGGAGGACAAAAAATCATGGGCTCATGTGGGTACACCATAGAAGTTACCGGCCTTTCTCCTAATACATCAGAGAGCGATTTGTATGATTTTTTCGCTTTCTCGGGCGAGATTGAGTGAGTCGAGTTCGTCAGGTACCTTATTTCACTGATTTGTTCTTTTCTTCTTTTTTGGTAAGAAAGAAATTTGAACTCATGTGTGGAAATTATTTCATGCGAACCAAGCAGATCGGGGGATTATGGTTGTACTGCGTATGTGACGTTCAAAGATGCGTACTCTCAACAGACCGTTGTCTTACTCTGTGTGAGTGTTGATTACCATATGGAGTACCTTTCAATTTCTTGTTATGGGTTTGTGTTTTTTAAGAAATTCAAGGCTCGAATTGTTCATATCAGTATGAGAATACTAAATTTTGATGCTGTCAATAAGACCAAGATTGTCAAAGTTGTAGTTGATGCTAAAAAAATCTAGTGGCTTATTGCTTAACTGTGTTGAAAAGTTTGGATTATACTTTCTGGTTTTGTTTTCGATCTATTTTTCTGTTGTCTTGCTGATACAATTTCGTCTTTCAATAGCATTTCTTTTGGTCCAATAGTTTTCCTTTGCATTAGAAGAGTATGGTTTTCGATTTAGTATTCGTGTGATTCATTTAACGATTCAAACTTGGGATTGTGGACGAAAATGTGGATGAGATTCTTCATTCTTGCTTTATGATGCCTTCTTATACAATAATTTGTTCTAATGAAAAACTTGTGCCCATCTATTTTCTTCTTTGTCCTTTGATTGCAGGGCGCTAAAATTTTGGATCATCGTGTGTGCATAAGCCATTGGGGAGATCATGGAGAGGATTATTCTTTCTAGAGAAGCTCTTCAGCAGGTGGTATAGATGAAAATGACTCCAATGTACATGGCGCCTCCTTTTGTTTCTAAGTCTTGCTCGACAATTTGATTATTTAAGTTAAATCTCTGCTTAACAAATCCTGTTCTTTTCTGTTTCTTTTTGTTGTAGGAGCCAAGTCAAAGAGGTCAATTTGTCCCAAATGCTGGAGAAGCAGTGACAAGGGCCAAAGAAGTGGTTAAATCCATGCTGGCTAAGGGATATTGGGCAAAGATGCATTAAGCGAGGCAAAAGCATTCGATGAAGCTTATCAAGTGTCCACGACTACTACTGCTAAGGTCGCGGAGATAAGTCAAAGAATTGGTCTTACTAACACGATTGCTGCTGGTATGGAAGCTGTTAAATCTGCAGATGAGAAATTTCACGTATCTGAGTTTACCATATCAGCTGCATCAGCAACGGGAAGAACAACTGCTGCAGTAAACAGTAGCTACTTTTCTCTCTTTGGGTATAATCGGGCAGCTAAGGCTGCTGAAGATTTCAGTAGGCGGGGAGCTCAATAGTGAACTGAAAAGTATAGTATGTGTTTTATTGCAGCTAAAAAGAAGATGCATATAGTTATTGTGTACCTGCTTTTGTACAATATGTAGTTATTGTGTACTTTGTGATTAAGGATATTTCATGATTAGTTTTCTGACTAAATAGGAGAAAGAAATTTGGAATTGGTAAACTAAAATTTAATGAAGAAAATATTTATCAATAAATTTTCTCCTTCTCGAAAATAGGAATGCTTCTTGGAAACCAGCGTTATGCTAATGGTGGGTGTTTGGGGTTCAGGTTCTACCCCAAGAAGCTCTGCTTCAAACCCAAAAACACAGCAAAGGTGTTTGGCAACTAGCAACCAAGAAGAGCTTCTTGAGAAGCCAGGTTTCCAAATCAAGGAAAACTTTGGTTTTGAAAAAAGAGGGAAAAGGTCCAGCCTCAAAACTAAGGTTTTGAGAAGAACACGGGAAGCTATCTATCTTTCATTTTGAACAAAATTATTGAGAGCATTCCTTCTTAATTACAAATATATCACGTATAAATAAACAAAAAACAGTCATCTTCCTCATTCTTCTCAGGTTCCTCATTCTCCTTTCATCCTCCTGGACATTTGGTGAAGGCAATCGCATTGAGGGCGAAACAAAATTAGGGTTCATCATTCTCCTTATTCTCCTGCACGCAAAATTCAGGTTTCTCTCTCCCTCTCTCGTCTTCCAATGGCTGTTATCCAGTGGTGAAGATAGCGAGTTCTGGGGAAGAATGTGAAGGGTAATGGAGTGAAGACCGTTAAAGTCGTTCATGAAGAAGCTGAGGTTAAGGAGGGGCCGGTGAAGAGATGTGATTGGATTACTTCTAATTCTGGTAAGTTGATTTCGCATAATTAATTGGATTATATTGCATTTTTTTTCTTATTGCGGTGAATGCTTGAAGTTATTGCTATTAATGGATATAATTAGTAATTAGGTCAGTCAGGATCCTTTTGGTGTGTTTATTTGGCCTAGAGTAAGAGAGTTCCCTTTCTTAGGAAATATTACTCTGTTGGATTCGGCTTCATATTTATGCGTTTTAACCATATTGGGTTTGGCTGATTTTAAAAATTGAGTTTGAGAAGCTTGCTAGAGGGTGAAAACTATTGGTATGAGTTGTTTTCATTGAAAAGAGAAAATGTTGAAACTAGTTCTTGAAAGTAAATGCAACTACCGATTGTGTTTGGTACCAGGTCTGCGATACCTAGACTGCTGACTATGACATGGATAGTAACATTGTTGAATTTAACAAGCATATCTTGGTTATGATTTATTACCTGTTGTTGGAAATGTGGAATTACTAACTTTTATCACTAATGATATTGATATGGAATATTGCAAACCAATTGATTCCTCTTCAGTCCATTGATTTGCCTTCCTAATTCCTAACTTCATGGTCCACTATGTATTTATGGTGTGAACAATCGTAATTCACAAGTTCTGCACTACATGTATTTCCTTTTTCCTCTTTGGATTTTGAAAGTAAATTTATAATCCTTTCTTCCTGTCCGTTTGATGCTAATTTACTGAGTTTTATCTAGCATTTACTTGTTTGAAGTGCTTTTTATTTTAGAAAATAATATCTTGATAAACATTAAGAATTTGTGCTCTTGTTTCCTCTGTTTTCTTCAAGTTGCCTCATTCATTCTCATTTCTGTTTGGAAACTAGGTGGTAATTTTCTATAGTTCACTCACACTTTTCATTGGCAGATTCACTTTATACTACTTTTCACGACGAAGAATGGGGAGTTCCAGTTCATGTTGATAAGAAGCTGTTTGAGTTACTTGTATTTTCACATCAAGTACCCGTCAAGACACCGAAAGCAGAACTTATAAGCAAGGACATGATGCAGAGAGGATTCCGTTGTGTTCAAAATGAAATTGTTTTCATATATATTTGTTTTTTGCCATAGTAGAAATTCCAAAATAAAAAGACACGAATTCAAACTTTCTTTCTTTACCAGAAATATCATCTAGATATAAAACTCACTAATTGAATCAAGATGTATAGATATTATTTTACATTAATACGTGGCATTAGATTTTAAAACAAATTATTTTCATATTTTACATTAACTTCCCCAAAAGTTCTAAGTTTTGGGTTTACACTTTAAATTTAACTTACATAATTAATTAATTTTATTTAAATGTTATTGATGATGTAAGTTATGGAATATGAAATGAACTTTTTTTTCAATATTTAATTTTTTTTTTCTTCTTCTAATAAAGTATTGTTTTTTGTTATAAATAAATTGTTAATTATTTGTTTAAAAAAATAAATTGATTTAAATAACCTATACAGATACTAAAAAATATTAATTATAATGTTTGAAATGAATTGTGTCCTTTATAGTCATTTTACATTTCAACCACAGTTTTAATGGCAGTTTTTACCAAACACTATAAACAACTTCTGATATCTCACAACACTTTTAACAAATATTTACCAAACAGCATATTGCTTTTTCCAGAAGAGATTTTCACACAGCACTTCTTCCAACAGCACTTTTCCACCTAGAATCGGAACGCCAAACAGGGCCATGGTCGTTTATTTTTTTGGAAAAATGCAAAAATTAGTACCTGTACAACATTTGATTGATTGATTTGGCACCTCTTCTTTTTTTTGCTTTTAAATGGTACCTCCACTTAAAGAGAATGTCACATTTGGTACCTCCTTTTCACGTCGTTCGTCAATCACCATTAACTGTCCTTCATGGCACGACACGTCGGACGCCACATCATAGGCTGCTGACGTGTCATGTCACGTCAACAAACCCAATCCGGATGTTTTTTTTAATAAAATGGGTTTTATCAAACGACGCGTCGTTCAGGTTCAACCCTTGAACCTGAACGACACGTTGTTTGAGTTGAGCGACGCGTCATTCTCTTCACTTCATTAGAGTGAACGACACATCGTTCACTCTTTATTCTTTTCTTTTCTTCATTTTTCTTTACTTTTCCCGGCAACACCATTTCTTCTTTTTTCTTTCCTTCCTTTTCTCTCTTTTTTCTTTTCTTTTCTTCTTCGTTTTCTTCTTCGTTGCTTTCATTTCTTTCTTTTTACACCCGACATTGTATATACAACTTCAAAATCATTTGTCCACAAATTAATTACTACTTTTTGCAAGCCACAAACTCAAATCTCGATTCCAAACCCGCCACCGCGTATGCTAAACCCCAAGTCAGCTACAATCAACAAAAAAACCCACAATCAAAACCAGCATCAAGTAATCGAGCCATCGGAGGGCCGGTTCATGAAACCCGTACCTGAAGAGTTTCTCAAATATGGATTCGAGAAGGAGTAGGGCTCTTGATTGCGTGTCGAGGGCATCAAATTTAGTTGTAAAAACATATAGAAAATGGGGTAGGAATACAACTTATCACTCGTCCACAAGGGACTCGTAGATTGCGATAAGAGGTTCGTCCGCAGAGATCTTGGTGGTGTATTGTAGTCTTGACTCGACTTCCTCGTCACTGGAGTTGAGGGTATTTTTGTTCCTGGTGATTAAGATAAACAAAGCGTAAAAAGAGAATAAGCAAAAATAGAATGAAGAAACAATCTTGGGCAGAAGTGAATCTTAGCTAAGATTGCTAGCTGAGATTGGGTGGAACTTTCGTGAGATTAATCCCTGGCAAGGGCGAATTCGTGAGCACTAGACTTGTTTCATCGATCATTGACTCTAGATTTGCTCCTTCTCCTTTTGTAACTCTGCTATAGATTGGGAGGAACCCCTTTCCAATCCTACTTTCCTCCTATTCAAATCACTTGGAGGGTACCCCCTTTCCTAGTGATCCTGGCCAGTGGACACCTTGCTGGCTAAAGGGTTTATCCAATTGGCTGCTGGCTTGAGGCACATGCGTTATCTCAATGGCATAGGGAAAGACAGAGTCTAGGCCAAGCTACTCCAAACTCGGAGCCCTAGGTCGTCAATCTGGTTAGGCCCATATCAATTCAAGTTCACTAACCCCCGCGAGGTTAGCTACCTACTTCGTCACTTCGGTTTCGCTCGTCCCCTTAGTGACTGGTTGCAAATTCGTCGTCTTGCCTAAGATCGATCAAGTCTTAGCCTAGACGGGAACCGGTTTGTTAAAATGGAACTTCAACTGAATACAAACGAGAGGATGATTAAGAACAACTCAGCCTCACAATTCACAAGTATGCTCACTCGGCCCTTACCAAGAATTAGGTGTTTTAGCTACTAAACATATTAATTAAAGAAATAAAGGGAACAATTGAAGAACATGAAATATAATTAAGATGCGATATTTCCGAAGGAATTATCACAGCAGTTGTTTACAAAACCAGAAGAAAGGAAGATGGAAGAATGTCGTAATTGACAGCCTTACCTAACCTTAAATAAGGTTAGAGTCCCCACCAATCACGTTTCTTACCAAAACTCCTCACTTCAAATTAACAAAAAGATAGGGATAAGAATCCCAATTGTTTTCAAATACTAAAGAGATAATAATAATAACATAATAATATGGAGATGGCTAGGGACCTTGAATGAACGTTGGCTGTTGATTTTCCTCTTCTTCATGAATTTTGGTCTCTTCTCTCTCTTTTTTTTTTTTTTTCTATTTTTTTTTCATTTTTTTCGAGAGAGAGAGAGAGACCTGGATTGAGGATTGAGACCTTGTTCTTCGGGGGCTGGATATTCTGATTTCACTTCCCCACACTTGTGTTTTGCTGTGGATGGGAAGTGATTTTTCGTTCTGGTCTGCCCTTGATTTCTTCGTTTTAGCTTCGAGGTCTTGAATTGGTGCCAGCATTCGGGGTCTTGAATTTGGGGGATCCCCACACTTCACCTTTTCTGCTTCATTTGTCTAGTCTAGCCCTCGATAGTGCTCCCAACAACATCGCTCACCTGCCAAGAGAAAGATCAAGGAAAATTCAAATGGTTAGAATGGAGGAAAAAGAGGGGTATCGGGGTCATGATGAAAGAAATAGAACAGAAAAAATAGAGAGAACAAATTGATGCGAAGACTTAATCTTATTGCTGCTTTCCTATGTCTAATCGTGTCTACACCCATGGATATCATGCAAACCCAGCCAGTACCTAGTCATGCATTCACTCAAACAATAGATATAGGCATGAAGGCTCAAGTGCTCACAAGGTGTTAATTCGTGACTACTGGTGTCTAGGTCTTGAAGCAAATATAAGGCATAACAGGCAAAGAATGAATCATTCGGGACCTTGAATAGATGGTAGCATTTTCATTCTATGTGCCCAAGTCAAGTTTGTGTGTCCATCATTGGGGTGTTTTCAAAAACTAGGCAGCAAATAAAGATAAAAATCCGAAAAAACATTCGGGACCTTGAAACATGCAGTCAAGCAAAGTAAACAAATAAGGCAGAAATTCGGGACCTTGAAACATGCAGTCAAGCAAAGTAAACAAATAAGGCAGATAAAACCCTCCCCACACTTAGGCATCGCATTGTCCTCAATGCGAGAAGGAGACAAAAAGATAGTAGTTTAAACTTAAAGCATAAAGAGGAATTGTTCAACATGAGATAAAAGATAAGCCTACGCAGGGGCAAAGGGATAGATTGTTCGGGGTCTCGAATCGAGGATGGGGGAAGATTGCGCCAGTGTTGGCTTCGGGGTCCCGAATCGGAAACAGGTGTCGGGGTCTCGAATGACGGATTCCACGTGGCACGCTAGGAGAGGACGGGAAGTTCCTGAAAAAGCTGATACCCGACACCTGTACAAATCAGAGAAAAAAATGAGTTTTTTTTTTTGAATTTGAATTTGAATTTGAAAAAATGGGGGAAAGAAGGCAAAACAAAAGGAATTAATGGGGTTTGAAAAAGGAGGGGACAAGAGAATTAAATGAGGATGGAAGGAGACAAAAGTAATTAAAGCTACCATGGGGAACATAAAAAGCTAAATTAAATGGGGAATTAATGGGGTTTGAAAAATGAGGGGACAAGAGAATTAAATGAGGATGGAAGGAAACAAAGCTAATTAAAACTACATAGGGAACATAAGAAGTGTGCATAAAGAATAAAAAAGCTAAGTTTGACTTGGAATTGAAAAATTGAAAAATTAAAAGGAAAGGAGGAAAGAGGGTTAGGAATCCGTGGGCTTTCCCCATACTTGGCCTTGATTATAGTCGGGGCCTCGACTCTTCAAGTTTCCTTCAACCAATTCTACTAAATGCTTTCCATCCTCTTAGTTTGATGTGAATTATTGCATGGAGTGGATGGTCTTGTAGCAAAGCATCTTGCATGCGGCCATGATATGAGTCAAATATTAATTTGGGCTCCTGCAAAATTAAGAGGAAAAAATTGTTATGAGTGGAAGGTGATTCAAGAAAAGGATCAATATAATCAAAAAGTTTCAAAATCTCCCTTTCACCCATAACGGCTTTAGATTGAGGGCACGATGAAAAGCTCAAGTCCTCAATTATCTCCTCCTCAATCTCACTTAAATCCTCATCCTCAGTCTCCCTTGAATCCTCATTCACAATCTCTCCCGGCTGAAAAATGGTTTCTGCCCTTGATTCTGCTTCGAGGTCTCGAAGCTCGTCATAAAAATCTGGCAGATTTTTGTTGCTCAAATTCGGGACCTCGATGTCTGTGTAGTCCATATTGGCTCTTGACTCCAAAGGAGAGCATCCTGAATCCTCCAATTTTAGCTCATCCATAGGCATGAAAAAGTCTTCTATCCCATAAGACTCATCATCTTGGTCATGACGCTCATATGGTAACTCCCATATGGTGGTGGTGGAGAAACTCTCCTCTTCACTTAAATAGTCGTCACTATCTAAGTGCTGCAAATGTTGTTCTATAGGAGTGATAGGGTGATCCATCGTCTGATTGGGCAAGAGAGCTAAAAAATTTGGTTCGGGAGCTGGGGCAGCTTCGGGGTCTTGAATCCGATTCGGGGCCTCGACTTCAATGTCCTCTTGACGCCACTGCTCCTTAAGCTCCTGCATTTCTAAAGTTAGCTCTTTTAATTGATTTTCCATGTTAATCAACCTCACCTTATTTGATTCGGGTGCTGGGGCAGCGTTGAGGGCAAGATGATAGGGCAGGGATGTGAAGTTTTCTTCAATATACTCTTGGCGCCTCTGCTCCCGAAAGGTCTCTTTAAATTGATTAACCATGCCAATTAATGCAGCCAGATTTTCTTGAGACAACCCTGTGTCTTGAGGAGGTTGTGGAGGCTGAAAATATTGATATCCAAGTCTAGAATGCACTCTATAGCTGAAATTTCCTTGATTCCAGCACGGGGGGTTAGGAGTAAAATGCTGAGGAAAAGAGGGTGAATGAGAATAAGAATTAAAATAAGACATTTAAAGAAAGAAATAAAATAAAACACAAATCTGGACTTGTCTAGGGCAAGACTTAACACCAATCCCCGGCAACGGCGCCAATTTGATCGTCAGTCAAATAGAGATTTATAATGCCCAAAAACGTGTGTGCACAAGGGATAATGTGTACAGTGGTAGTCGGGGTCGAACACAGGGATTGTGAGAGACTGATTCAAGGTCTTGAATGAAATCACAGGACAAAAGCACGTAAAGTAACACTTGGGGGGGTTTTACTTGACTAAAACAAGTCATCCAAGAGAGATTGGGAGCTAACAATTCTAATTAAGAAAGCAATGTTTGGGGTCTCGAATGTCACGTTCGGGGTCCCGAATGATAAAATAAAGCAAATCAGCAAATAATTTCAGAAATAATAAAACAGAGGGAAAATAAACACAAATAATCAGATAGAGAAGGATCTTAGCAAAGGTACTCTTGGGTTGCATTCGGGGGCTCGATCGCCATCAGCACAAAGGTATTCTATTCAAGACATAATAGAACTGACATAGGGACCAGATTCCTCGGATATCCCCTACTTTTCTCTTAGGAGAAACTACCCCCCGTTTCCACATATGAGGTAGTCTTGACAGTTTGCCATCCCTCCAGGCACGAATGCGGGAGGGTCATACTCAAACTGCCCATGAAGATAAGAAAAGACAAATCTAGAGCTAAAAGTCCCTCAGTTTGTCAGGCTCGTGACCTCGCTCTAATCAATTACTCACCCTATCTATTCTAGACCACTTCAGCGCAGTCAAGACTAAACAGATGCCTACTTGTTCTATGCAATTTTCCTTCCATATTCATCACAAAGATGGCAACATTCACAAAAAATAATGATCAGTTGATCAAGCTTCAAATTATTTCATGCGAAGATGTAATTAAAACGACAAGTAATTGAATATGGCAGCAAGAATATATTAAGCACATTAAGGCCTCGAATCTGCCCTTGCAACCCTTGAATCACCCTTGCTAAGAACTAAAGATTTAGCTACTCATGCTTGAAGATGAACAATTAATAATTGAAGAAAGCATAATAAGTAAATAAATAGATGAAGGGAAGAAGACTTTGTTACTAAAAATCCGTTTGAAGCCCGGCAGCAAGGTTGAAGATGAGCTAACAAGAACTAGAGAGAGAAACTAGAGAGAAGTCTAAGAAAACTAAAACTAATGATTTTCTAAAACTATCCTAAGTGATGAGAGATGTCCCTAAGCTACCTCTTGGATGCCTTTTATAAGCTAAGGCTCCAAGAACAAAAATATCTTCAGCCTAAACTATAGACAAAATTCATTAATTGAAAGCCTATAAAAATGGATCCATGCTCCTTAAAGCACAAAGCTGAAAAGCATAAAGTTGTCTGGTTTTTCAGCTTTGGCAGGTCTTGACTGGGCTCAAGGGCTGAGATGGTCAGAGCGGTAGGTATTTGGTAGTCAGTGCAGACTGTTGGAACAGTGTCAGAGGAGGCACATGGAAGCTCTGGCAAGAGGACACGTGGAAATGCCATTCTTTGCCCTTCGGGGTCCCGAATGGAGAATCCGACTCGGGTCCTTGAACGCTGCTTTGGGTTCGGAACCTCGACTCTGGTCTTGAAGCTTAAAACTGCACAAAATGCTCCAAAAATGCACCTTTTTGCATAAACTCCCTTTTTAGGCCTAGATCTGCAATAGTAATGAAAACAAGGGTAAATTAGCAGAATCATGCCTTAAATGGGTGAGAAAATGGAGGGAAAATCATGCATAAAAATATGCTATCAAGCGCCAAGGAACAGGACCTCCTAAGTAGACCTCCCCACTAATTTGAACACCAGATCGTTCCTGGAAATCCAAATAGCCCAAAGAATAGAGACAACCTCTTCCAGAATAGCGGTCGAGGCAGTGACCCTCAGTTCGCCCAACCAAGCATGAAGCGTAGCACCAGGAGAGAAAAAACAGCTAGAGGGGATGTGACTCGCGAAGTTTCACAGTGTAAAAAGAGGTGATCGATCGACTCTTCTTTGATATGCACTAATCTATTGAATTATAACCTCGTGTGCTATAAAACACTTGTTGGTAAAACATAAAAATGTGGCTGACAATAAATTACTGAACTCATTTGTTTTATCTTTTTTTGTTGCCCCAAATACCAAAATAATGAATTCCCCACGTAAGATTTCTAAGGATATTAACAACAAAATCTACAAGATTGATTTGGAAAAATTGATTGGCTCTCTCTCACTTTTCCAATCAGGCACTTGAAAAGTACTGCTTGGAGAATCCACCAGCCCATTCACGACAGTTATTACACTATACCAAGATAAAAATATGTTCTCTCTCACTCCTTCGTGTTCGTGCAGCTTCTCACCATTGCAATTTCGAGAAATTATTCTATGTTGTTGGGAAGAACTGCTTTTCAAACACCAGCAAAAGATAGCATTCGTTGTTTTTATTTATGGCGCCAAAGAAGATAAACAAAAGAGTCCCTTGTTTGCTTATTATACTTTATATTTTTAATGAGTAATGCTAAACAACATAAACAGACAATCAGAATGATGTGGCAGTGATTCAAATTGTCTATTCATGTTGTCTAGCATTACCCATTTTTAATTAGTGTTTTACCATTATAAAATATAATAAGGGTATTTTTTTAAAAATAAAATATGGAGAGTGTTAACAGACAAATAAGATTATAAGAGCGTTAATATTCTCACCCTTATCTGATGCTCATCTCTTATATTTTTCTGTAAAAATTACTAACTAAAAGCATTTAGTGAACTAATCGGATACAAACAAGAGAAGTCTTTAAATCCTAACCCAATTGGTTTAGAGATAAATATGGTTAAAACCTAACCAAAGAAAATATATATATAGAATTAGAAGGTTGACACTACAATGACACAAAGACAGAGAGAGAGAGAGAGAGAGAATGAGGTACAGCTACGAGAGGGAGGAGGAAACGAGGTATCACAAGATGAAAGAAAGAGCAGACATGTTAAGGGTTTTTACCACCGCTGCTTTGCTTTTGCTGGTTTCGGCTTCCTGCTACCTACTGCTTACTGTCTCCAGTAGCTGCGGTTCAGTCCCTGTCTCTGCTCGAAAGGACGGCGTTGAGCAATGTACAAGTTCACACTCGTGCACTACCGCTAAAGAAGGTCGACGACCTCGTCTCCGTCGGTAATTGTTATATAAATATAGTTTTCCAAATTGCATGATCAAATGTTTATTAAATTGGTATTTTTAATACATACTTAAAACACCGACTTAGTTTGCCTCTGTCTGTTCCGGACATGAGATTATCAATTTATCGATCATCCGTTTTAGTCATATGAGTCGCTACGTTTTCCAAACAACTCGTGAATTGGTGGAATTTCTTTTGAGATGATGACCTTAATTACACATCGATTCCGTTTTATTTTGCCTTTGAATTTGTGTTAGATTTGTCTCAATGTATGTGTATGTTATCATCCTCAGGTGGATACACTATAGAAGTTAATGGCCTGTCACTCAAAGCTACGAAAGAGGATGTCAACGAATTCTTTTCTTTTGCTGGAGAAATTGAGCAGGTCCAAATCCTAAGGTAATGCTATATGTTCTTTCGCAACAATGGTACGTAGTATCTTAGCTTTGTTCTGTTAACAGGAAAATTGCTTTTTTTGCAGAATTGGTGAACATGGCTGCACTGCTTACGTGACATTCGAAGAGGCGGAAGCTCGTATGACTGCTGTCTCTCTAAGTGTGAGTATTGATCTTTCAACCACCATGGCTAGCAATTTGGTTTATAGTTACTGTGTCGCACCCCATTTTTTGATTTTGCGAAAAATAGGTTTAGGACGAGGATGCGAGATAAGTGTTGGACTCGTCTCTCATCATGCGAAAAATGAAGTCGCCACCCTAATTTTCTAAGGTTTAGGGAACCTAATCGTCATGGCATAAAAAAATAAAAGGGTAAGGCACAAAGGTTTAAACCAAAGAACAATGGTTCGAGGTCGTGATTATGGACTTGGGAAGGTGTTAGGCACACAAGTCACATCCTAAAAAGGTTACCGGTATGCGAGGTGTTTTGAAAATATTTTAAACATGGTGACGTTACATCTTAGCATTTTTCGTTGGGACTTGTTATTTCCGATTGGGACCGAAGGACGGGGTTACCGTTTGTTCGTATGCTAGAGCGGATGTTCCTCCCTTGTCATAGGGTCATGCATGATTAATTACTTACTAGGTGGTCTATCATGGCAAAACTAACAAAATACATTTTTATGGATGCATATATATTTTGTATGGGTTTGAAGCCATCATGCGTAGCATTTAACAAGAAAACAATTAATTTCATGGTAGGAAAGACAAGTGATATAAACATTTTGTGCATGTGAGATTGATTTTAATTGTTTTAGCAAGTCTATATGCCATGTATGCGAATGGGGAGGTTCTAACGCCTACTAGGGTGTCATGCATTCGATTCGATTTTGGCATTTAAATAAACATACAAGGAAACGTTTTAAGGTAAGCTTATCTTTTGGATGAACCCCGATCGATCCATCTCTTCAAAACCGTGGTTAGCAACAATTGACATAAGGTAGGTATAAACAAACATACATGATTTTTAACTACTTAACTAATTATTACAAACCACAATTCATAATAAAAACTACTTATCTAATTATTACAAATTGGAGGTCGGAATAACTATCTAACTAAATATTACAACAAGTGAAATAACTAATTATTACAACAAGTTTGATAATTCCTTAATTATTAAAATGAGTTGATAATTTCTTAATTATTACAGTGAGTTGATAATTAAAATATTCATACATGCAATTTTAAAAATAACGTCTAATTTAAAAATCACATACGAACGATAATAATTCACGAAGATAATGTGGTGGTTTGATGATACATGCAATTTCTCTTTATGGGTCGGGTTAGGCCCATATTGGGATTTCTAGTTTTGGGATGACATGCATACGAATAATATTTAACACATCGAATAAGTAAAAGAAAGAAAGAAACGTACTTTTCTAGCGAAGATTAAAAGTTTAACTTGTCCAGGAGAGATTTTTATCCAAGAAGGTAGTGCAAGAAATGGAGAATGAGAGTGAATTTAGGTGCCCTTTTCTTGTTGCATGAAGCATGCTATTTATAGGGGAAGGTTGAGTCGGTTGTGGAGGGAGCTTGTAGCTGCAAATGGCGCACACGTTCGTGGGTGAGCTGGAGAGTGAATAGTGGCCGGAGTGGAGGCCAAGTTTGGGCTTTGTGTGGCCAAGGATTGCTGATGGGAGGTTTGTGATGATCACAGGAGAGTCGGCGAGGCTAGCTAGGAAGAAAGGTGAGGTGATTTTAGATAAACATGCATTAATTGCATTTTTTTTATACGAACGGGATATTTTGGTACGAGCGAATTTGTACGAAAGTGAAAATAAATCCGATCCGAGGAAACCACGACGTGTAGAAAAATAAGATGAGAAAACTAGTATATAGTGAAGAAATGCAAAACTTGATTTAATGTATTTATTTTCTCTTTCGGAAACGCTAAAAGTTCGGACGTAAAATAAATGTCCTTACAACAAAAATTGAACGAAACCAAACTCGATGGCGTGAAAGAGAAAAATAGTACGTAATTATCAATTAAAGAAATTACGCGTCCGACCCACGGTCCAGGGAAACTTACTCAGGACCGATAGAAGTTCGCGTAAAGACAGTCGAAAGTACGAAAAAAATGAGAAGGCACGAAATGACACGGAATTTTAAACAAACTAGCCTAGGACCAAGAATCGACAGAAATTTGACCTAGATGAGCTATTAAATGCGGTAAACATAAAAATACGTAAATGCCTTGACGAAAACCGAAAAATACGGTTTAGTCGAAAATACGAGAAAAATACAAAAAATTCAAAAGACGTGAAATGACGTGAAATATTAAAGCAAACAACCCATGATCAAAAATCGATTGAAATTTGACGTAAACGGGCTATTAATGCGACATGCAATAAAACGAAAAAAGTTGTGACGTAAGTCAAAATTCGGGTAGCAACATACTGCTTGGCATAAACAATATTATGCAAGTCTGTACGTAATTTTATTTTTGTCGTGCTACTAACTTGTTCCGGGATCATATTTTTTATCTGCTTGTTTGTGTAGCATTCGTTCTTATTTTGATCTCGATGTCATTGTTTATACTTCATACTTCATTTCATTCATTTTTTATGTTCAATTGATGGAGTCCATCTCATATTAACTTTTAGGCCGGTCCTTCATCTGTGATTTGAGAGTTGATTTGAGGCACTCTAAGTGAACTCCTCTTTGTTTCATGGTTGCCTAATTCTCTTCAAAAGGGAACTACGATCCTAGACAAGGGCATGTGCATAGCTCGGTGGGGGCGCTACGAAGATGAATTTGATGTCCGGAGTAGAGATTCATCAAGCGTTAGAGATGAACAAGAGTTGAAGGTATGATTGCTTTATTTCTTCTAAATTGTATGGTTTATTTTTGCTAAGTTAAGTAATTGTTGATCGTAAACTGCTAGTCTGCCAATCCACAGAGTGACATAAATGTGGCCACAACATATGAGCTGAAGGTATGGCTGCTTTATTAGTTCTTCTAAATTGTATTTTTATTTTTGGTTGGTTAATTAATTGTTGAACGTAAACTGCTAGTCTACCGATGCCGATCCACAGAGTGACATAAATGTGAGCACAATATACGAGTTGAAGGTATGGTTGCTTATTATTTCTTCTAAACTACTCCCTCTGGGGCATTACAATCGTCGTTTTAGTGATGAAAAGCAGTCCCCCAATAAATGTCGTTCTCGGATCCCCAGGCTGGAGAAGACGAGGGTGCCCCTACCTGCGCTGGTGACGACGACGACGGCTTCGACTTCGGCTTCGGCTTCGACTGCCTTCCTTGATTCCCTCTTTCTGTGTTTGAAATGAAATTTGCAGGGGAACGAAGCTTTTCCCTATTAATACCCGAAGCACGAATGAGGTCTGAATCCCAAAATTCCATTTTCAATTTCAGTTTTAATTTCATTGCAAATCTGTACTTTTAATTTCTATTTTTCCAAATGGAGGGTGTTGATTTCTGGGATGATTCCCAGGATGATAGTTGCATGCAATTTGATCCGCTTATGGGTATGTTCGTACCGGATTCAATTGGAGTCCCTGGGGTTGGGGATGATGTCACCGCGGTGGCGGAGGTCGAAGGTGATGCAGTCGCGGAGGCGGGGGTTGGAGATGATGTCAGCGCGGTGGCTGTTTCTGCGGATGCAATCTGTGATATGGATGTCATTGTTGCAAATACCTACGACTGTGAAGACGTCGTATTTAAAGAGATGGTGGTTGTTCCGGCGGATGCAATCTGTGATATGGATGTCATTGTGCCAGATACCTACGAAAGTAAAGACGACGTCGTGTTTGAAGAGAGCGTGGCTGTGTCCGAGGAAGAAATGGCAGCCCGTGTGATAGTTTTGGAAGCGGAGCAGGTTTCGTGCTCTCTTGCCAGTGAAGAAGATGGGCATCTCTACTTGAATCATAGGCGTCCAAAGAAGTATAAAATCCCTGATTTGAATCTACCTGCCACTGAGGATTTAATGCATACATCAGAAGTGAAGGTGGAATTGGATTTCGATCTCAATAAGTTGTCAATCCGAGGTTTGTTTCGCCCTAAAGATGACTCATTCTACGAAGAGAGCTTCATCCAAATGTTGCGTATTCTTCTCCCTGATTACTACTGAATATATTAGGATGTTGGTTGTAGACATAATGGTGTTGACTTTTGGATGGCCAGTTTTTGCTATATTAGTGTTTCTGGTAGACTGAATGTTGTTTTCTGTTTGGATGGCCACTTTCTTGAATGTAGTAGGGTGTTTATGGTAGTAGTAGGATGGTGGATTTAAGATGGCCAGTTTTTGCGATCCATTTTGGGAATACTGTGAAACTCATGATGTATATTATTCCTCAAGTTAATGATTTGATATTGGCTATCTCATTGTGTTCCCATTAAGGCTGTCAAATGTTTTCCTGCAATGGTTAAAGTGTATGTTTTTCTTGAATGGTCCCTATTTTAGCCTGTTTTATCCAGTTGCATTGATGCCCTATTCTTTTTATCTGTTCCACTTTTATGAGTTCTGCATTGTTGGTTTGGTTTGCATATGGAATTGCATGAGCAGAAGCAACTATATTGAGAACGGACTCTGTTTCATTTGCTCTGTGGTGCATCACTTGTTTGCAATACTTGTTGTTCCTTGTTCATAAACCTTCATTTTATGTGCTTTGAATGCTTGGATGGTGCAAAGATAGGCACCTGGAATGATAATTATGAATGCCTATTGATGGATTACAAATTGGAAATAATTGTTGCTGATTATTGTATTTTTGATAATAGTTCCCCAAACCCTGTTGACGATTTGACCATTCAATGATCTATAAATGAGCTAGTGCAGGGGCTTGCCCTAGATAACTCGGCACATTGTAGACTTGTAGTTGGATTCCTATTTACTACTGGAGTCAGCCTTTTAGATTCTCAAAGTGATGCAATGTCTAGAGTAATGGTATAGTGCAGCTTGTGTGTATCTTTGATAACTGGTTTGGTTTGGATGCAATGGTTTGGTTTGTGTGTTGCGTGACACTTTGACCATATGAACTGTTTGGTTGACAGCCTCCTTTCCTTTCATGCACCTTATCACATAACCTCAGGTAACCCAACTGAACCTCCTATAAATACCAGCCTCCTTTAACCTAATTTTCTTTATCACTAAACTGCCTCTTCTCTTCTGTTGTTTGCTGCTTATCTCCTTTGCTCTTTTAAGCTTTCTCTGTGCAGGTAGAGAATAATGGATCGTGAGAGGAAGGTAGAGATCCACAATGTTGTAGGCCGCTTCTCAGATCATCTGGACATGGACATTGTGCAGCTAGAGAATAGGATTCTTCAGACCAACCAGGACATGGAAGAGTTTAATGAGTTGCTGGAGGACATGAAATCTAGGAAGGATGAGGTATACGAAGATGCTGAGCATGAGGGGCTGGTACTAACTGCAATCAAGTCATACAGCGAGGCTATTAACCATCTTAACCTCTCCATTGCTCACATGAACCAAAAAAGAGAGGGGCTCAACCTGGCTCTTAATAGTGCAAGGCTTGCTTCTGCTGAATTGAATCTCTTTGCTAATGTCATTCCAGGCATCCCAACCATTGATGATGAATCTGGGTCTGACTAGTTAGGGTGTCTGTAATACACCCAAGTGGTATGTCCTTGGGCTGTTAAAAATAAATAAAATCACTCTGTTTCTTTTTCATGTCACATAATTCTTCACGTTGTTGTGTGTATATTTTCCAGTGCATTATCTGTCAAGCATTATAGAAGTTCAGTGTAACTAAAACACTAACTACTGATAATTACAAAAAATTGAAACTATGATCATTAAAACAGAGTAAACCTCATCTAAAATGGTCATTATCTACAGAAGCATTAAACCAAAAACATGGATGAAATGCAACATTCATCACAACAATCATCCACTGCCAGTGAAGAAGATGGGCATATGGAATTTCCAATGTGTGCAATTATGGAATTTACCAGGCTGAGCTTGTGGCCTAGCCAGAAGCGACCCAGTCATTTCATGTTTTTACTTCATTTTTAATTCAAGTAAAAACTGTATAGCCAAATACTACTCCCAAAATTGCCAAAACCCACTTCATGACTTAAATAAATAAACCCACTCTAAATCGCAAAAACTTCTCATTACTTCCACTTTGACCGCTCACTTCTCAAACAAACCCTGATCCCATGGCCAGCAACTCAAGCGACATCATCGGTTATGAACAAGGAATAACAACATCATCATATAACAATAAATATTTCATATATTATCATCATATGCAACCAATCTCAGAAGAATTTGGTCTATATAATCATCATCATACAATGCATAAATTATCCATTCAACCAATGCCTAGAAAACGCATTGTAAATCCACAAAATGCATTGTAGTAGTATATCCAATTCACAATATCCATGATACAGGTCTAAACTATGATAGTGTTCACCTATACATCAACTACTACCCAAGTAAATGATCTGTACTGATCATTGCATCATGGTATACGACCTGTACAACCTATCTCCAGCCCAAAAAGTTGCTATTTACTGCTGACTGCAAATGCAAACACTTAGATTGATGGATACTGTGATCATCATCATTAACCAAAACATGGATCAATTATATAATTACTTCTAATGCACAACCTAAAATCCCATTCCACTGTCTACCACAGTACATGCTAAAATCCTCATGTATTCCTGCAAGCATGTAATAGAAAATTAATCACACCAGATCCATAACCACACAAATAACAAAAAGAAAATGATTAAGTAAGATTACTTACAGGCTATGGGAGTAGATGAGCCCTTACATTTGCAATGATTAAGGAGTCACATGACAGGACTAGAGGGAGTAGCCCTTACCTTTCCAAAGACTCCTTACTCATGTGAGGGATTTTATAAGTGTTATTGATACGATCACGCCTCCCTTAGAAATTGAAGAGCAAGACATGGTGCCACGAGGATTGGTCATAATGAATAGCATGACCTTGGAGATGATCACATACCTTTTAGGTCATACCCGCACAAGCACGTTTGATGATCCCACATCCATCCGCCTTGAGGAAATGGTCACACGCCCTTGGAGCACGTTTCCATTCAAGCCGGGCCCCAAAACAAGCATTTCCACCATATTTGAAACCATCAAAAATTCAAAATATATATGAAGTTACTATTCACGGAGCACTGTAGCAGGCGGAGGTACTGTAGCAGAGCGAAGTCACTGTAGCATGCGGAGGCACTGTGACAGATGGAGGAACTGTAGCAACGAAGTTACTGTAGCAACGAAGTTACTGTAGCAACGAAGTTACTATAGCAACCGCTCACTTATGTAATTTTCTATAAATAGCTAGCTCATTTCATTCCAAAGGTCAGACTTTGAACAACTGAAAAACCAAGCTTTTAAGCCTTTACTTTCTCTGTAATGCAATTTAATTCCATGTGATTTCAATTCAAGTTAAGTTAATCTTCCAATCTCCAAGTCTACCTTCCAATCTCAATTTCTATCTTCCAATCTCCAAGTCTACCTTCCAATCCCCATTTCAATCTTCCACTCTCCAAGACTCAATCTTCAATCTCCACTCTCTAATCTCCAATCTCTAAATCTTGAATCTAAAATTCAATCATTTCAATTCAAGCTTTTAATTCAAGTTATTTACATTTCCGTGATCTAAATTTATGTCATTTACTTTCATGTTCATGGTTGGCATAGCCACCTTCTCTTTACATTCCAGCACTTCAATTCTGTACTTACTTTCTGTCATTTAAATTCCAAGTACATGGTTGGCTGAGCCACCTTTAATTTCTGTTCTTCAATTCCGCACTTTAAATTTCAAGTTTATATGGTTGGCCGAGCCACCTTTCTTTTCATGTTCTTTTCCGCTGCCTAACTCCTTCCTTATATCCATCTATCTTGTTCGTTTTATTGTCTCTTCTTGTGTCTGCAGCTCTGAGCTAGATCCTCCAACAAGTTCTAAGCTCGGTTTCTTCCATTTGGAAGCCGGAGCTTATCAAGTGGTAGCGGAGCTCTAGCCGCTCTTGAGTTGCTCTTCGTTCCCGTCCAGTCTGAGTTCAACTTCGTGTTTGTCCAATTTACATATGTTCCCCTACCTAGAAAAATCTGAAATTTTGTGTCAACAAACTTCCATCTGTGGGTAACATTTTTTGTTCTTTAAGTTTCTTGAGATTCGGAGTAAATCTTGGTCTACAAATTCAAAACATAAAAGCGTGCAGGTTTATCCGAGAATGTCAAAACTTGATGTTCATCGTGAGTCTTCTTGTTCAGCTTCTAGGGAAGACGAGACAAAGGACTTTTGATCATCTCCTAGGTCCTTTCCTTTGAATTTCCAAGAGTGAAATCTTAATAAATTATTCAATATCTTCAATATCTTCCAAAGTCTTCAAAATCTTCAAAAAAGTCTTCAAAAATCTTCACCTTAGTCAAACAAATCTTAAAACCTAGAAAAACGAAATTGTGTCTCTTCAAATCCTAGATTTTTTCTCAAGATATTCAGATATCCTCTAAAGACTTCAGAAGATTAAATAACAAAAAAAAAATCAAATAAAAAAAAAAAAAAAAAAAAAGAGAGAGAAAGAACACCAAACATCTTCTTTCTTCCCGTCCCACCCATCTTTGTGTGAAGCATTGTGAGTTTGTAAGGCTGCACTTGAGAGTGATAAACACGAGAGATTAAACACGTGAGGGAGTGTTTAAATTTTTTCTAACGTTTAATTGAGTGTGCAGGTACAAATTACATCATGTCGGACGCAAGTATCGCAGAACAAAGGCATGCTGAAATAATGGCCACGAAACAGTTTATCAAAGACTGTTCCACCTCACTCTCCACCTCACTCCAAACGATGTTCCAGGATTTGATAATGGCCATTGGTAAACCAGTCGAATCCCTCATAGCTCCGACTTCTCCTTGCACCATAGTTCCAACCTCCATAATTCCTACCACTCCTAGCGCCATGACCCTTCCAATCCAAATCCAACCAAAACCCATCCAGCCACCTCTTCGATCAAACCATCCTTGTACACAACGAAGTGCTTCCATTTTAGGCCCTCCACCTAAGAAAACACCAATCCAAACCAATTCTATCTTAGGCCCTCCACCTAGCAAATATTTCGGTCACCTTGAGCTAAAGGAGAGAGAGAAAGAAAAGAAAGAAGATGAGTATGTGATTGAGGTCACAAATATTGAGAATGAGCTAAAGAAAAGTGCAGAAAAATTGAGAGAAAGTGAAGAGAATATGCAAGAGGGAGTTGTGAAAGCTATTGATCCAATGGGCCTGCCTTTGAGCAATGAGGATCAATTAGCTAATGCTAAAATTAATAATTCTCTTCCTATAGTTTGTGTGCCTTCCTTGCAGGAAATTCAAAGGAAAGAAGATGATTTCAAACCATCAACCTTAGGAGGCGTAGGAAGTAAAATTGCTCAACAATGGTGTGCTCAAACGTATGCACCAATTTCCTCTCCAAATGATGAAAGATTTAAAGCTATGGATTCGAGGACGAATCCTTTCGAAGGGAAAGGTGATGATACGATCACGCCTCCCTTAGAAATTGAAGAGCAAGACATGGTGCCACGAGGATTGGTCATAATGAATAGCATGACCTTGGAGATGATCACATACCTTTTAGGTCATACCCGCACAAGCACGTTTGATGATCCCACATCCATCCGCCTTGAGGAAATGGTCACACGCCCTTGGAGCACGTTTCCATTCAAGCCGGGCCCCAAAACAAGCATTTCCACCATATTTGAAACCATCAAAAATTCAAAATATATATGAAGTTACTATTCACGGAGCACTGTAGCAGGCGGAGGTACTGTAGCAGAGCGAAGTCACTGTAGCATGCGGAGGCACTGTGACAGATGGAGGAACTGTAGCAACGAAGTTACTGTAGCAACCGCTCACTTATGTAATTTTCTATAAATAGCTAGCTCATTTCATTCCAAAGGTCAGACTTTGAACAACTGAAAAACCAAGCTTTTAAGCCTTTACTTTCTCTGTAATGCAATTTAATTCCATGTGATTTCAATTCAAGTTAAGTTAATCTTCCAATCTCCAAGTCTACCTTCCAATCTCAATTTCTATCTTCCAATCTCCAAGTCTACCTTCCAATCCCCATTTCAATCTTCCACTCTCCAAGACTCAATCTTCAATCTCCACTCTCTAATCTCCAATCTCTAAATCTTGAATCTAAAATTCAATCATTTCAATTCAAGCTTTTAATTCAAGTTATTTACATTTCCGTGATCTAAATTTATGTCATTTACTTTCATGTTCATGGTTGGCATAGCCACCTTCTCTTTACATTCCAGCACTTCAATTCTGTACTTACTTTCTGTCATTTAAATTCCAAGTACATGGTTGGCTGAGCCACCTTTAATTTCTGTTCTTCAATTCCGCACTTTAAATTTCAAGTTTATATGGTTGGCCGAGCCACCTTTCTTTTCATGTTCTTTTCCGCTGCCTAACTCCTTCCTTATATCCATCTATCTTGTTCGTTTTATTGTCTCTTCTTGTGTCTGCAGCTCTGAGCTAGATCCTCCAACAAGTTCTAAGCTCGGTTTCTTCCATTTGGAAGCCGGAGCTTATCAGTTATCCCCCAAAAGTTTCAGAATTTCAATAATACATGACTGAAGAGTGAGAAATATATAATTACACTTGATTGCAGGAAACTCAATAAAACTCTTATGTACGACTGCAACAAATTCAGCCACAGACCTAGCACATTCCTGTTCTTGGAGAGATTGTATAGCCCTAAAGAACCCAAGATCAAGGACATTAAGATCAGGAGAGTTAGGGGGTTGACATGACAGTATAACATTCAAGCCAAGAGAGGTAGCAGCTGAAAAGAATTCTTCATCATGAGGCAAGATATGAGTCTTGGCATTATCCTGTTGGATAATGATTGGATCTCCAATGTTCTCTATAGGCCACTTAGCCCTAATTGAAGGCAAAACCTTATCAATCATGAATTTCCTAATGGCACCCCTATCTATCTTTTCAATTGCCTTCAATTCCATTGACCCTGCCGGTCTGTTTGCACTAGACCTTACAGCACACACTTCATCTACCAAAGGAAATATACCTAATTTTCCATCAAAAGTGCATCTACCATCAGGCGCATACCTAGGCCTAGCTACAGCTGCTAGAAACATAATTTTTGGAATAAAATTAGTGGATTTAAGTTTCCTTACTAGATCATCCTCGTCTGCCAATATGTAGTATGTTTGTGTCTTCTTTGTCATGTGAAACCACTTCTCGTCGATGTGCACGACATTGGTCATATCTTGGAAACTCTGGTCAGCAGGAGGTGAATGTGGATCCAGCATTGAGAGGCAGAACTCAATCCGTCTTTGTCGATTAGCATCAGTCAAAATAGGCTTGATAGCATTAGAATGCCGCCTGATCTCTCCACTCTTCAAGGCATCTGACAAACGTTTCCTGGACACATTTAGTGCTGTGGAGAGATTCCTCATAGTGGTCCTCTTCCTCAGAGGAATATCCCGGATTTGCTGCCAATCAAAGTCAACCCTTTTCCTCCCACTATTCTTGACTCTGTTGAGGCAAACGTTGTGATTCATAGACTCTCGGCCCCATTTCCACAACCTCTGGACAGATCAAATTGAAATGTTGAAGGCGACAGCGACCTCAGTTGTTGTCCGTCTCAGAAGCTTCCCGTTATGACTCTTCCGCAACAGCATCTCATATGCCGCAACCCTCTCATCGTGGCCTATTTCTCTACGCCGTTTGTTGCATGAATGTTGTCCTGCAACTCACACACACAAACATACTTAGGAAAATGAAAACAAAATTTATCTATGATCATACACAAAAACAGTTATCAACTTAAATATGGAGGACCTTCATCTTCACTTTCCGGCTGAGGCTCAATGTTTAAGTCTGGAATGTCCTCGGCATTTCCGCCCTCGTCATCTCGGAGCTCCACGAACTCCCCCTCTCCGTCATCTGAGTAACCTCGGTTGTCGCCTTGCTGGAGTAAGTTTTCTAGATAACTAGCTATGTTAGGGTCTCCGCGAAGCTTAGAGAAAGGGTTAAAATCACCAGCCTCCATTGATTGATGCAAGTTTTTTTAAAGAGAGGTTTTTTAGGGTTTGGGAGAGCAGACAGAGGTAGGGATTGAGGACAAAACAAATTTGAACATAAATTGCTTTCCCCACATACAATCCCAACACAATGGCGGGAAATTAAAATTATGCCGAAATTTCGTTCCCATTTATTGCGGGAATGGTTTAAACTTTCAAGCATTTGGGAATTTGGGGAAGATTGGAAATGGGGGGAGATTGGAAATTTGGAGCCGATGGCTTACCTTCCTTCATAAGACGCGTAAGCTTTGCCAAGACCAAACCCAGCCCATCCGTTTGTAAAACTTGGCCCAACTTGCCAAGCCCGGCTTCAAGCCAACATGTCAGAATTAAGCCACGGTCCAATTGTAAATAGGAAGGGAGGCTGAGGATAGTATGGTTAAAAATGTCTCGTTTTTTCCCCACCAATCATTTTCTTAAACTATGTGCCCGGAACTAAAACGACGTTTATTTTACTCCGGAGGAAGTATATGTTTTACTACTAGCAAGTTAATTAACAGTTGTAAACTGCTATTCTGGCGATCCACAGCATGACCAAAATGCTGTGATCACAATATACGAGGTGGGGATCGGGGGATTAAACAAGGCCTTCGAGATGGCACACAAGGAATTCCTCCGGTATTCACGTGTTGTAATTCGTGCAGCTAAAGTTGTTGAAGATTTTTTCCGGAATTTAGCTAAAGTTTAAGATGATCAGAGTCTGATACATTATTGTTTTGGTTACTTAAAGTTGATGACGCTGCTGCTGATGCTTCTTGCTTGTCAGTAGAAAGCGACGTCGTTTAATGCTTTAGATTTTGGTCAGGATTTTTCTGTGTTGCTAAAAATAACTCTTTAGTAATTCTTTCTGATCATAACATTTGAATATGGGTACGTGTCATTCTGTGGTTAGCCGCTGGCAATGTTGACGGAGGATTAAGCGGACAAATCTCGCTTCACTTGCAGCTTTCCACGAAAGCAACACACAATTTTCTTTCGTTTCGTCTGTAACTTTAGTAAACAAAGAAATCGCTAAAAAAATAGTAAGAAAATTAAAACCTAAAAAATAATAGAGGAAAGTGAACTCTCTGCATTTTTGTCTCTGAGGTGATTCATTTAAATATAAATTATAGTTTAACTAATAAATATATGTTTTTTTATAAAATTGGTGTGCATAATAAATATTTTTAGGTTTTAAAATCTTTTGTAACAAAAAAAATGAAGATATATTATTATTAAAAGTATTACAAACACTTACATACATTCATATCAATCTATATTAGATTTAATCTTTATAAGAAGACCAATAATTTAAGATTAAAAAAATCTTACAAATAGCGAGACATTTAAGAAGTTATATATATAAATATATTTATATATATATGCTCAAACAACTGTAGATAGAAAAAAACTAAAGGGATGAAACTGTTTAATTCACCAAATACCAAGCACCGTAATAAAAGGAAAAAAAGAGTAATTTTCAGGACTCCTTCACCCTTGCAGCACCGCATTCAATCCTGCCCACCCGTACCCTCACCGTTACACACGCGCACACCGCACCCGCCCATATTTGACTCAGTTTATGAAATCTCACTCAAACGGAAAATTAACGAACAAGTAATCGCACTCTTAGATCTACACTTTACTCTTCATTTGGATCAATCCTGACCGTTTAAATGCGAAGCCTGTTGTTAAGATCGTGATTGCCATCGCTGCTTCGCCGGAATAGAGTTAAGCTTGTTAGATGATGGATTCGGTAGTATCCATTAAGGTTCCTTACCGGAACTTGAAGAAGGAGGTTGAGGAGGTGGAAATGGTGAGTGTTGAAGAGCACCGTCGGATAGATATAACTTCTCCGTCTTCATCTTCTTCTAATTTGAATGGAGATTCCAATTATTCGCCACAGACGGCTGCCAGATCTCAACCAACCAAGCATTTTAGCCTCATTTCGCTCGTCCTCAGTTGTACAGTTGCTGCCGGTGTCCAATTCGGTTGGGCCTTGCAGCTTTCGCTCCTCACTCCTTATGTACAGGCAAGTAGTGAGAAATTACTTCTGATTTGGTCTACGGTTCCTGTTATCGTAGTCATATTTTTATTGATGCAGTTATTTATATTTGTTTTTACTAATTCTTCCAGACGCTTGGAATAGGGCATGCCTTCTCATCGTTTATTTGGCTTTGCGGGCCGATTACAGGACTTGTGGTAGTTGTTTCATTGTCCTGTTTATTTTCCTATGCTTATGTATATTGCATTTCTGTTGATTTTGTGATATTACGTAGATCAGTTTGGTGATACCTGGAATATACAAATTATGAGTAGAAAATGTAACTGTTATTGCAAACTTGAAACAACATGTTCTTTTGCATTGTAAATGCAAAGAGTAGTATCGTCTTCTTGTGAGTATGTGATGATGTTCCCTGGTTGGCATTTTCC
The DNA here is from genome assembly GCA_963691705.1 of Viola odorata. Classification (NCBI taxonomy): domain Eukaryota; kingdom Viridiplantae; phylum Streptophyta; class Magnoliopsida; order Malpighiales; family Violaceae; genus Viola; species Viola odorata. Next base: position 32,510,057 of record OY829543.1, on the reverse strand, counting down.
TGACAATTTATCTAGTTTGGAACTAAGTTTTTGAGGAGGTGAGGAGTGTACTTTGCATTCGAGGAGAAGAACATATTTATATGCGTACTCTAATTTTGCATTTCTTTTGCACTAATTAAATTTAAAGAAACCTCACTGCTTTGGTGTTGGTACTGTTCTTTAAGTTGTATCACGGCAAATGTGTATTACTATAGCCAGCATTTATGTATATTTTAACTAGCATAATAGTAGGTCAATATTCATGATTCACGATTGTCTTTGGTGTTTGGTCTATGGGGTGTGACATGAGCACTTGGAAAGCACTGATGACCTTCAAGCTTATTTGTATTGTTCATTCTTATGTTGTGAAACTACTTTTTTTGGTGACCGATATATTCCTACAAAGAAAAAAGCAAAGAGTTTCCCTAGGAGCCAAGTAGTCACTAGGGGATCAAATAGTTCAGGGTAGATGTGGCAAATATGATATTTATGAAACTAGCAGATAGTTTACCTATCCTATTCTATAACCCAATTTTATTTTATCTTGCCTTAGATATAAGTTTTTTGGATTTTAGGTTCAGCCGTGTGTTGGTATTTGGAGTGACAAATGCACTTCAAAGTATGGGAGAAGACGGCCATTTATTCTCGCCGGGTCTCTAATGATTTCAGTTGCTGTAAGTGTTGATAAACCCTATGTTCGTTCCAGTATATATTGCTACTCCAGGGCATTGTGTTGGCTTAACTGAGTCTTGCAATTTAGGTGATAATTATCGGATTTTCTGCAGACATCGGTTACCTATTAGGGGATACAAAGGAGCATTGCAGGTTTCTGTTACCATTTCTGTATTAGTTGTATTTCATTCCACAAATATGGATTTAAGACTCATATTCCTCATCTGTGGATGTGCAGTACATTTAAAGGCACTAGAACACGGGCAGCTTTTGTGTTTGTTATAGGGTTTTGGATGCTGGATCTTGCTAACAATACAGTGCAGGTAAAGCTTGTCCTAGTAGAATGATTTTGGGTCTTAGCATCATTACCATTTTCAGTGCTATTTACCACGATTGCACGATCAGTTGATGCAAGTGAATAACAAGCTTTTTCTTTTGCTTCGTTTTTTGTTTTAGGGACCAGCTCGTGCACTTCTAGCAGATTTATCAGGTGCCTCGTTGTTTTTGTGTTTTGAAAATTTTCATTTTTCGGCTCATCTATCAAGTTGTAGTCAGTGCTAAATATGGATGACTTTCTTAATTTGTGTTTTTTAGTAGTGACTGCATGTTAATGCAAAACATAACGAGCTGTGTTATTACTATGTTATAGGTCCTGATCAACGCAACTCAGCAAATGCTGTATTTTGCTCATGGATGGCAGTTGGAAATATTTTAGGATTTTCAGCTGGTTCTAGTGGGAGCTGGAGCAGGTGGAACTTCTGAACATAGATTGTGGTTGTAAATGTTTCCTTAGACATGCATTGATGCTTATTTTTTTTTCTTCATTTTTTTGGGCAAAGAAACGGGAACAACCTGAGGTCCTACCTAAAATTAGGAAATGCCTAAAATTCATGGGAAAGAATAGGCCATTCCTTCAGGAATACAATCAAGGACATGAGCTTCTGGATCACAGGAGTAACCATGGAAATAGAAATTATTCCCTATGAAAGAAAATGGCAAAGGGCGTAGTACAGATTCTCATTATCTGTTCTTTAAAAACAAGTCCCTTGATGCCTACGGTTAGGAGCATTAGACTAGGCTGCGAGAAATGAAATAAATTAGAGTAGGAAGCCTAATAGAAGATTGAACAACCTTATAGCAAATTTGATAAATGATGTAAAAACCCTCAAATTATAAACATTCATACTGTTCTCTTTCTTGTTCTTTCCATGATTACACTATCAAAACTGCTGAAACTTTGAATGTTTCATTATCTGATGGTGTTTAGTACTAGGTGGTTGATTGATTTATCTGACATTTTATTTCGCTGCAGGTGGTTTCCTTTCTTGCTGAGTAGAGCCTGTTGTGAAGCTTGTGGGAACCTTAAAGCAGCATTTCTTGTGGCTGTGGTGAGTAAGTTTATTCTTGTGATGAGTTCAATGGTTTCATGGGCTGCTAGTTCAGGATAACTTATTGGTGATGAGTGATTGTTACAACGTTTTTGTCTGTATAAGGTATTACTGGAAGTGTAGGTAGCAGGCAGAATGTTGAGTGTTGTGGTTTTCATACCATTAATAATCCTTGTGATGCTAGTCCTTCTGTAACAAATTTGTTACCGACTCCATATGTGAAAACCATTAACTCCATCGTGGCAATTATTCAATCACTTGGTAATGATTTAATAAAAGAATTTTAAAATTCCAACAACAAGTTCACGTCGTCAGCATCTATTGTTATTTGTAATCCTAAAACCAGTTATGGCGTAGATTTTCACCTCTTTGTTAAATTCTGGTTTTATAAAGCTTGGCACCAGGTCTTTGGTCATTAATGGGTTGTCAAACTTTAGAGAGAGAAATCTCAAGTGTATTGTTTGAGTAAGACTTGAGTCATGCCTAACAAAGTTGCTTAGTTTCCAGCTTGATTGAGGAATTAGATATACCACAATAATGAGGTCAAAGATAGAGTTGGGACCAGCAACAAGATTATACTAGTTGTTGGCATTTGAAGTGTAGAGATGATATGTAGATGTGTTGCTGGAAGCATAAAAGCGAGGAAAACCTAGAGATCAATTTTACTCAGAGAGAAGTGAGCTAACCATAGTGGCCTATAGTAACTTAGGTAGAGAGAGAGAAACATAAGCCACTTCAAAATATGCACATATGTTCAAGTTATAAATGATTGGTTGTGTGGCACGTGTCTGTTTGGGGGCATCCAATAAAACTGGAGTAACGTATGTGTCGCAAGTATACCACAGGGTTGAGCAAGTTTTTTTTTTTTTTTTTTAATAATCCGATTGCTTTTAGCTGGTTGCAGAATTTTTCTTTTATACATTTTATTTAAGGTTTCTACTGATTTCTCCCATTTTGGAGAAAAGCAGGTTTCTTGTTCATTTCTTTGCAACTTGAAACATGCCACGGTCTTAACTCATGTAGCATTTTTGTAGGTCTTCCTGATTCTATGTACTCTTGTTACTCTATATTTTGCGGATGAGGTTCCTCTAGATGCAAATAAGGCCCGCCAGTTATCTGATTCAGCTCCATTGTTGGACGATAATAGCCTTGAACTTGCGAAATTTAAATCTGATATGTCAGGTCCTGGCAGTTCTAATGGGACCAGTGCTAGTGATGGCCGTGAACAGAATCTGAATTCTAGGCATCCTACATCCATGGAGGATCAGAATGGAAGCTTCAATGATGGACCTGCAGCAGTGATGGTCAATTTATTGACCAGTTTAAGGCATTTACCCCCTGGCATGCATGCAGTCCTTGTTGTTATGGCTTTGACATGGGTATGCACTTTGACACTCATACATTTGTATTTCCAATGCTAGGCCTCTTCTGAGGGGTCTCTGCTCAAGCATCCATTTAATATAATGAAATACAGTCATCAATGTCTCACTGATTAACTTTTTTGTTATTTTTTTTTCTTAGTTCTTATGAAAATTCTTGTATTGGATGTAGTTGTCCTGGTTTCCCTTCTTTCTTTTCGATACAGATTGGATGGGAAGGGAAGTTTACCATGGAGATCCAAAAGGAAGTTCCACAGAAGTGAGCTTGTATGATCAAGGTGTCAGACAAGGTGCATTTGGTTTGCTATTGAATTCAGTAAGAACCCAAAATGGTGCATCAATTCATCTGTTACTAATTTTTTTCATTTATCATGTGCTGAGATACAAAAATTATATTAGCCAAACCAAATGGTGCACCGATTTATATGAGCCAAACCCTGAGTTAAGCAGAGACCAGTCAGTTATAAATTCCAGAAGATACCTTAGAGTGCTGAGATACAAAATGGTTGAAAATGTGTGAGATAGAGGCCGAGAGGGAGAAGGGGATCTTTCCTCTGAACAACTTCATCTTTAAGTTCCTTCCTTTTCACAATGGAGCCTATGTAAATATAAAAATTGAAATCAATAACAGCTACTATTTGGAAACAACCAGTTAATAGTATGAGATGAAGTTCTTAATGTTGAAAGAATTATGCAAGGCTATTATCCCATTGTTTCTTTAGTTAATTGTATTTTTAATCCTTAAATCAATGATGTCATTGTGTTACTTATAATTATTTGTTGTTTTATGAATGTTTTTTGATAGGTTGTTCTTGGCGTTAGTTCTTTTCTCATCGAGCCAATGTGTCAAAGGATGGGGGCAAGACTTGTATGGGCAATCAGCAACTTCATTGTATTTGCTTGCATGGCGGGCACGGCTGTCATTAGTTTGATATCTGTTGCTGCTTATTCGAAAGGGATTGAACATGTAATGGGAGGAAGTGCATCAATTAAAATAGCTTCCTTGATTGTATTTGCTCTTCTTGGCTTTCCTCTTGCGGTATGCATCTGTTTTGTTGGAGTAGTTGCCATTTTTCCGATTGTTTTTCCAAAAAGATAGCATTAATTGTATGTATGTTGCAGATTACCTACAGTGTTCCATTTTCTGTGACAGCAGAGCTGACTGCTGATTCAGGTGGCGGCCAAGGTTTGTATGCCAGAAAGTTTTTTTCCTAGTATATAGCTGTACGTTATATGGGCCACTAAGTTATGGGCATTGATATCAATAATTTTTTGTTGCCTTGCAGGATTGGCGATTGGAGTTTTGAATCTTGCAATAGTTGTTCCACAGGTAGGTGAATGCATCATAGAACATTTATTTTTTCCGTTTTTTAGATTGACTGTTTAAGATGAAGATGCCTTTAACTTTAACAGAGATGAGCCACTGGTTATTTCCTTTCGGGAGAATCATATTTTGCTGCGTTACATAAGTATCGTGTTCTTTTCTTTATATGCTATAAAGTTAATACATGCGCATGCTACCCTTTCCAGTATTTTCCATCTTCTTATGCCTCAGTCAATCAAACTTATTTCCATTTGTATCCTCTTCAGATGATTGTCTCCATTGGTGCGGGTCCATGGGATGCTCTATTCGGCGGAGGCAACATACCTGCCTTTGTTCTTGCTTCTTTTGCTGCCCTTGCAGCTGGTGTTATCGCCACTCTTAAGTTGCCAAATCTTTCAAGCAGTTCGTTCAAATCTTCTGGTTTTCATTTTGGCTGACTTGCTGACAAATGACGAATTCCCATCAAGTTGACACCAAACATTTGTATGATCAACAAGAAGGATGCAGTAGTGCACATCGGTGCATTCATAAAAGCGTAGAAAAAAGATGCTCTATGAGCCTATTTTCTCAAAGGGATTGAACGCAGCTCGCTGATCTACTTGATGGTTCGTCCATCGTGCACGTATACATTTCTTTTTCCAATCAAAGTTATGCTTATTACCAAATTCCAATTCATTCATTTTTTTGCCCTGCATGATGGGCCTGTATGCTATCTACATATATAGTGTAAATAATGATTTGAATTTAAAAATGTGCACACAACACAAAATAGTGGCTTCACCATGCCATCTTAACATAGAAATCAAACAAGTTCTGTTTTACTCCCCCTGACATTCTTAATAACAAATTTACAGCAGATTTGTCTCTTCTCGTTTGTTTGTTTGGAATATGTTCGACCTCTCCTCTATTCTAAATGAACACTTAGGATCTTTTTAAGGTAACGACTACCTACCATTTCCAGCTCTTTTCATGATCATTTTGCCACCCTGAAAATGCAGTGGGTGTTAGTCAACTAGGAGAAGTCATTTCTTCAAATTTTGTCGTTCGTTGGGAACAGTCGACAATGAGATGGGGAGATGGTATCTTACCATCTTTTTTGCAATGGATTTAGGTGTTAGTTGGCTTGTGCTAGTCGAGGTTGCCCATTATTTATGCTGACGAGGGTGGAGATTTCCACCTGTTATGGTTTTTTTTAGTTAATATGATGTTGATGATTCCATCACTACTCTACTCCGACTCTTTGCTTGATGTGTACTGCTTGGTGTGATCAGTCCAGTCGAGGTTCTCTTTCGTACACAAACATGTTTTGTTTTTTTATCTTTTTCACCAAAAAAAGAAACATTTATTTAGCAAATGCTGCATAATGTCAACATTGGATCCGGTTGTTCTAATGTTAATTAAAACATGACTAAGTCAATCTCATCCATTCATTACAAATAAATGGTTGAGATTTAATTAAATTTATTTAAAATTTAATAATTGCTGAGTAATTAAATTACTTCCTTTTTTTTCACGTACATAGAAAAGGAATATATATACTACTTATCTTGAGAAAAGGCTATCACCCTTTAATAGACAAAAAAAACCGTTAAATTTCAGCATTATAAAAAAAATACCACTCAATTATATTTTTTGACAAAAAAATATTGTCATTTATCTTTTCGGTGGAAACTTCATCACCGTCACTCATATATATATAATCATAACACACAGCACAAGCCCTTAAATCAAATTATTTTAATGCGGTATAACCCCAAAAAATGTAAACTATTTTAACTCAAAATTGGCTATAATTGAAAATTTTAACATTAGTTCGCAATTTGTTTTTGAAAGTTTTCTAAAAATATTGAGATATTTTAATGATATTGAATATAGTTTATATATTACATTATCTCCAATTTAATAATCTTATATTTATACGATTTTTAGTACAAAGATGGTAGGAACTTAATAGTTATCATTAGAATTTAACAAATATGATATATGACAGGAGTCCAAATATAGAAAGCAACGTAACTTTTACTGCCTATTAAGAAAACACAATCAAATCTCAACCATCTATTTGTAATGAACAGATGAGATTGACGTAACATGATAGATCATGTTTTAATCAACATTAGAGGAGCTGGATCCGGCAACATTTTAAACTAAACAAAAACATTTAATTCGGAAGAATCATATGGTGATAGTTATTATTTCCCCCTTTTTTTCCTCTCCTTTCCAACTGAGATACAACACCTGTAACGGTTTCCAGTATGTACCGGAGATCATTCCCTAAAAGAAAAATGTTTTATATACTAATAAATTTTACAAACTTTTTATATTAAGTGTTGTGACAAAATATGAATGATGTGTTTTAAGTAATGAGGCTGTAAGAACCGGAGGAGATTACTGTTGTTCTAAACCGTATGAACAACAATCCAGGGCCGAAATCAATTCAGATCATTGCATGAATTAAACGGAATGCGGAAGCGTACCTGATGATGATGTCATGTTCTTGATGATTCCGGGATTGAAGGTCTTCTGGTGGATCATTGCTTCAGGGCCAGATGGGGAGCCACTCTTCTCTGTTTACAACTTCCTTATGTTTTTCTCTACAACGTTGTAACAGAAGAACTGTAACCTAAACTAAGCAACTTCCACTAGGGACCATATCCCAATTATTTAATTTATGTTAATTACTAATTGACCCATCAACAATTAGTAATTAACCCGAGATTCTGCACAATTACAAACTGTGCCCCCACACTGTATTAATTAGACAATTGGACCCCTTAACTTTATTAGATCATTAAATTGGTCCAATAAACCTTATATTAACATTATACTATATGATTAAATGTACTCAACATATGCGTCCATATGTCATAACGTATATATTCGATACTAATGCACTAGTCCCGTTGTCCAAAATCCAACAATCTCCCACTTGGACAACTCGACAATGTACGATCCTTATAGTACCAACCTTTAGTCATATAGGTATATGTTAACTTCCCAAATGCTAGCATGAAACCTGTCTAATTCAATATGGTCTATTAGTTTCATTAATGCAAGAACCAAAAGAGCAGTCGTCGCAGTTCAAGCTACTAAACTCGTGATGATTACGAGCACTAACTAATTAATGACATGGATCCACTGTGCATGTGCAGCATGAAAATTACATGTGAAATGATCTATACATGTTCATTTCCAACTGATCCTTTTTACTTTATGAGATCAAGAATCCAGAGCATATATTGAATAAAATCAATACCCGTAAACTGTGAAATAACATAATACACAGCCAATACATCTGAGTCACAAAAGTACAAACCAAGCTCCCACTAAACTCAGGCATCTAAACTAAGGACACCAATGCTAGATCCATAGCCATGAAGCGTAACTGGTGTCAATGCCTTTGTCAGCGGATTCGCAATCATTGCGTTTGTACCCAATAACTCAATGCTAATTTGACCACTCTGAACTCTTTCCTTTACGTCAAGGAACTTGATGTCAATGTGCTTAGACCTTGACAAACTCTGATTACTGTTGGAGTACAGCACTACAGCCCGGTTGTCACAAAAGATCCTCAATGGTCTCTCAATACCAGTGACAACTCGCAGTCCCTTAACCATATTCTACAGCCATATAGCATGACTGGATGCTTCATAGCAAGCTACAAATTCTGCCTCTATAGTGGAAGAAGCAACGAGTGACTGTTTGGCACTCTTCCAAGAAATCGCTCCTCCAGCCAATAGAAAGACATATTTGAAGTCGATCTCCGACTATCCTGGCATCCAGCGAAATCAGAATCAGAATACCTAATGATCTCAAGCTGATCTGATTTCCTGTATGTGAGCATGTAGTATTTCGTTTTCAATAGATGCCAAAAGACTTTTTTTTTTCCTGCAACCCAATGGTCCCTTCCGGGATTGCTCTGGTATCTCCCCAACAGACCAACTATAAACGTAAGGTCCGGACGGGTGCAAATTTGTGCATACATGATGCTACCCACAACCGAAGCATATGGAACACCCTCCATGAACTTACGGTCCAAATCTGTCTTAGGACACTGATTAAGGCTGAATTTCTCACCTTTGGAGACAAGAGTATCTTGTGGTCTACAATTTTGCATGTTAAACCTCTTGAGTACTTTATCGATGTAACCCTTTTGTGACAACCCGAGGATACCCCGTGAACGATCACGATGGATCTATATTCCCAGCACAAAAGATGCTTCACCAAGGTCTTTCATCTCAAAGTTATCTGAGAGAAAAGTCTTAGTATCCTGAAGAAGCTTTACATCATTCGTAGCAAGAAAAATGTCATCCACATACAGCAATAGAAATACAAACCTACTCCCACTGAACTTGTGGTACAGATAGTCCTCTACAGCATTTACCTCAAAACCGTATGAAGTAATAATGCGATGGAACTTTAAGTACCATTGACGAGAAGCTTGCTTGAGCCCATAGATAGATTTCTTTAATCTACAAACCAATTGATTATCCTCATTAAAGGATAAACCCTCTGGTCGCTTCATGTAGATTTCTTCCTCAAGAACCCCATTGAGAGAAGCAGTCTTTACATCCATCTGATGTAGCTCAAGATCAAAATATGCCACCAAGGTCATAATAGTCCTAAAAGAGTCCTTCGATGAAACTAGAGAAAAGGTCTCTTTATAGTCTATTCCTTCCTTTTGGGTGAATCCTTTCACAACAAGACGTGCTTTGTACCTCTCAATATTGCCTAGTGAATCCCGTTTGGTTTTGAAAACCCATTTACAACCTATCGGTTTCACATTCTTAGGCAATGGTACGAGCTCCCAAACATCATTGTCCTTCATGGATTGAAATTCATCCGTTATGGCCCGTATCCACTCTTGAGCATCAGAACAACTAATGGCCTCGGTGAAGGTGAGCGGGTCATCCTCCAAAGAGTCAATAGTCTCCTCATGTTCTTGCAGAAATACGACATAATCATCCGGAATCGCATTTCTTCTCACTCTAGTGGACCTCTTAAGTGGCATATCTACCTGGTTGTCAACCACTTGAGGGTGTTGAGTTTGATTTGGTTGTGGATCTTCATGGACTTCCTGATGATTCTCTGGTATAACCTGTGGATCTTGTCCTACAGGAAGATTTATAGTCTCATTTCTTGCATTCTAAGGGACAAAGACAGGAATATGAACAATGAACTCATCTTGACCCTCAGGAACTGCATGAAGAGGGATAACTGAATCCTCCTCAAAAATGTCATTCGACCGTCTATCTTCCCCCCAAACTCAACATCCTCAAAGAATCGGGCATTTCCCGTCTCAAAAACGTTTCGGGCAGTAGGGTTGTAAAACTTATACCCCCGTGACCTCTCCGGATATCCAACAAAATAACAACTAACAGTCCTCAAGTCCAATTTTCTTTCATCGGGCCTATAAGGCCTTGCCTCTGCTGGACACCCCCAAACCTTTAAATGCTTTAAGACAGGCTTTCTGCCAGTCCATAACTCATATGGGGTTCTGTTAGTCGCATTAGTTGATATCCTATTGAGAATGTAGACTGCAGTTTTCAAGGCATCTCCCTAGAGTGATATAGGTAAGGTGGTATTGGCAATCATACTCCTCACCATATCCTTAAGGGTACAGTTCCTCCTTTCAGCTACACCATTCATTGTCGAAGACCCCGGTATGGTGTACTATGGAACTATCCCACACTCATCGAGAAATTGAGCAAATGACTCAGGACGTTGTTCACCTGATCCATCATATCGACCGTAGTATTCACCACGATCTGATCTGACAACCTTAATAGCCTTTCCGAGTTGATTTTCAACTTCGGCTTTAAAAGACTTGAAAGCGTCTAAAGTATCGGACTTTTCCTTTAAAAGGTACAAATAACCGTAACGAGAGAAGTCATCTATAAACGTGATAAAATACCGTTGACCATTCTAGGATCCCGTAGGAAATGGACCACAGATATCGGTATGTATCAGTCTTAGAGTTTTCGTACAACTCTCAGCCTTAAACCTACTCTTATTAGTTGTTTTGCCCCTTATGCACTCAATACAAACCTGCTGGTCTGTGTGATCGAGTGCTTCAAGGATTCCATCTAACACAAGTCGTCATATTCTCCTTGCGGAGATATGACCTAAATGTTTGTGTCATATCCTGAATGAATCCTCAGTTGGCAATCTACGTGTAATCCCTCTGGACTCGCTAGCATAACATTCATTATTGCTATTAACCGAATGCAATAAATACAAGTTATCGGAATCAATCAATGTACCGGTTCCAACCAAAGCAGAGTTAAAATAAAGAAGACTTTTATTATTCCCAAATCTGAAAATATAACCCTCTTTGTCCAACGAGGAAATAGAAATCAGATTCTGTTGAAAAAACGGTACATAAAAAGCCTTTTTTAACTCTAATATATAACCAGTACATAAAATTAATTCAATCGTAGCGATTCCTTCAACCAGTACCGGGTCACCTGTACCCATATAAAGAAATCTCTCATATTCTATGGGCCTCCGATACAGTCTGCAACCCTGCAAAGAGACACTTATGTGTTTAGTGGTTCTTGTATCTAACCACCAAGTGTTCTTAGCCACAGAAACTAGAAGGGATTTTGTACTAACAAGAGACAAAGGCATACCTTTCTTTTCACGCCAAGCTATATACTTAGCGCAGTCCTTCTTGAAATAGCTTGCTTTCTTGCAGAAGAAACATCTTGGTCCCTTATGCTCAGTATCTAAGCCCTTATGTTTCTTCTGAGAACCAGACCCTGCAGTCTCTTTGCCTTTCCTCTACTTAAAACCAGATGAAGAGGTACTAGCCAGGTGAGCACTGTCCAACTTAGCATGTCTCAATCTGTCTTGTTCCTGAACCAGCTGAACCGTAAGCTGATCAATTGTCCATTTACTCTCTTGACAATTGTAACTCACCTCAAATTGATTGTATTGAGGTGGTAGTGAAGTAAGCACATAACGCACCAGATAATCATCAGGTAAATCAACTTTAAGTGCTTTCAACTTCTCAGCCAGATTGACAATTTTTTAGACATACTCCCATATGTCGCTATCACCCATGTACTTTATGGTCGAGAATTTACGAATGGTATCGCTAATCTCGGCCTTCGTCGTATGGGTGTAGCGGTTGGCTAAGATCTCTAAGATCTTACTGGCACTTTCTTCCTTATCCAGTGAACTCTGCATGGATATAGGGACAACACTGAGTATGACCAAACGACAAGCTCTGTTCGATTGCTTGAAGTCCTCGAAAGCTTGGAGGTCCTTATCAGAACTTTCGAGATCTGGTTCCTCAGGGCAATCCTTATAGAGTGCCAGATCTTTATTCATACAACACAGTGTTGTCTCTACCTTTCTCTTCCATAACTTGAAGTTACTAGAAGACAACAATGGTACACTGTTCAAATTAGCAGATACCGAGCTTGCTGAGTTCATATCTGAAGGAACTCAACATTTAATCAGCTCACTTTAGCAAAAAAATTAATGAATAACACATTGATTAAATCAAGAGATTAATTACATGACATTGTGTTTAATCTTTGAACTAAAAACACAACTCACAATTAATTAACCTGTCATAGTGTGAATTTTATAGCTTGATTTTGTTAAATGTTTGACCTTCCTTTGGGCCGATCAAACACTTGCAATAAATCTCTTAATAGCTATAAAGTTTGAATTCATCACTATCGTATTTATAATTTCTTCCAAACAGTCATCTTCCTTTGGGCCGATAACTATCCGCATGAAATTATGAGCACCACACTTGAAATATCTAACTCGGTAATGTCCGTAGCAGAGGTCACTTTGGTGACTTTACTACTTCTATTAATCGAGTTAAACAAACAAGTTAAGCTTAAAAGCTTCCTTAGTGTTATTCTAGGACCGATTGTCCACCAAACAGTGCTTGGCGGCTAGGTCGCCAAATACTTTTGTACCGCCACACACAAAAGTTTTTTCCAAACAGTTTCCTTGACAGATCTTCGAAATATGATCCGAAACTCTAACAAACATTGTCTGAAAATTACAAAATTATTTCCAAAAGACTCGTAATTCACAGATCTACAACTTAAAAACAAAGAGAAAAAACTGAATCCAAACGGAAGACACACAAAAATAGTGTTGAACACAAAATTTCCCCCCAATAGGTTTCTTGATAGATCTTCAAAATATGATCCGAAACTGTATCAAACGTTGTCTAAAAATTACGAAATTACTTCCAAAAGACTCGTAATTCACAGATATACAACTTTGTAGAAGAGAGGAAAAACTTAATCCAAATGGAAGACACAGAAAAATAGTCTCGAACACAAAATATTTTTCCCCAACAGTTTTCTTGACAGATCTTCAAAATATGATCCGAAACTATAACAAACGTTATCTGAAAATTACTAAATTACTTCCAAAAGACTCGTAATTCACAGATATACAACTTTGAAGAGAGGGGAAAAACTAAATCCAAACGGAAGACACACAAAAACAGTCTCGAACATAATTCGGAAAAGCATACCCGAAAATTGATTTTCCAACCATGCATCATAGATTGATTACAATTCATGCATAATCAAAATTGAAACCATGGCTCCGCTACCAATTGTAAGAACCAGAGGAGATTACTGTTGTTCTAAACCGTATGAACAACAATCCAGAACCGGAATCAATTCAGATCATTGCATGAATTAAACCGAATGCGAAAGCGTACCTGATGATGATGCCATGTTCTTGATGATTCTGGGATTGAAGGTCTTCTGGTGGATCGTTGCTTCAGGGCCAGATGGGGAGCTACCCTTCTCTGTTTACAACTTCCTTATGTTTTTCTCTACAACGTTGTAATAGAAGAACTGTAACCTAAAATAAGCAACTTCCACTAGGGACCATATCCCAATTATTTAATTTATGTTAATTACTAATTGACCCATCAACAATTAGTAATTAACCCGAGATTCTGCACAATTACAAACTGTGCCCCCACACTGTATTAATTAGACAATTGGACCCCTTAACTTTATTAGATCATTAAATTGGTCCAATAAACCTTATATTATCATTATATTATATGATTAAATATACTCAACATATGCGTCCATATGTCATAACCTATATATTACGGTACTAATGCACTAGTCCTGTTGTCCAAAATCCAACAGAGGCTCTTAAGTGAATATATAGTGTTCATATTTTTACACATTTGTAGGATTTATTAGTATGGATACCATTATTCTTTTCTTTTCTTTTTGAGAATATGTATACCGTTATTCTTTTACTTTGCTAGTCACTGTTTCGAATTGGAATTATATTTTTTCCCCTTCTTTAGACAACTTTTCCTTCTATTCCTATTTGGCTTTATACGGGAAAAAAAAACAGAAGAAATAGTAGCAGTTTACAAGTTGTAGCCAATCCAAGAAATGAGAGTGAAGAACTCCCGGTTCAGATACATACTCTTATTTTTTATAAACTGGTGAGATTTAAACATACATCCAGTCTCTACTTGTAATTTTTTTTTTTTTAGGAGAGCAAAAGTTAAACATGGCCACGAGGGAAAATTTAAATTACAAAGACACAGCAGGTCCAGCCCAGTAGTTGACAAATCACTATCAATATCAATGCATATTTGGTTGGCATAAAAATAAAATAAAATAAACCAAAAAAAATAAAATTAAACATTAATAAACATAATACTCAAAAAAAAAAAAAAAAAATGTCCCTAAGTAAGCAAGCAAGCAAACAAGCGAGCGAGAGACTGACGTCAAGCAAAAATAGCACATGGGTTCAGTTTTGAGCTGAACACACCAGGAGCATGAAAACATGTGGGAGAGAAGATTCAGCTCTTCCTTCTTTCCTTTTTTTTTTCTAATTTCCTTTAATTAACTAGTAGTACCAATATAAATATAGATACATTATTTTACCATCCTTCGGAATTCTAATCGGTTCGAATTTAAGATAACCGGCATCTATTGTGTGACTATATTACTAAGGTAGCGTTTGGTTCACGGAATGCTACTTTCCCTTTTGAAATCACTCTCCCGGGAGAGTGATACCTGTGAGAATGATTGAGCGGAATGTCAATTTTTTGTGTTTGGTGGAGATTTAAAATTCCTGGGAAAGTTACATTATTGTGTTTGTTTTTTTATTTGGGAATCCTCAAGGAAAGTAAAAAAAATGACCATTATTGGTGAAGTTTTGGAAAACAGAAAAAAAAAAAGATATTTTATTAGGTTAATTTTTTATAATTAGTTTTGGATAAATATGTCATTTAATAAAAAAAATTACACCCCCTAGTTAAGGAATCACTTTCCCCCATTTTTTGGAAAGTCAAAGCGGTCGAGGAAAGTTGGATTTCAGGGGAGAGTGATTCCTTGTCGCAACCAAACGCAATAAAGCTCGGAATCTCAGATTCCTGAATCACTTTCCTTCCTGATTCCGCCAACCAAACGCTACCTAAATAGTTTTGAGTAAATAAATAATTATATATATATACTAATTTATAATCCCTAGAAGAAGGGAAAAAAGATTTTCTTCATAAATTATATTATAAGAAAGTATATATACTTTTAAAGTTAAAACTTATTAGAGAAAGTTTTACTGCTTTTTAGAATTTTATTCGGCTCAAATTTAGATTAATTGATACCGATGTAATGACTGCATTATCGGATAATTTTTAAAATAAAAATATATATAAATGGGGCTAAAGCTAGCGCTAGGTGAGAACATGGATCCACCCCATTCCAATAGGGTACCCTACAGCTTCCAACTAATAAAGTCATGTGAAGCTGTGAGAGACGCCTGTTTTTCTGCCCAATTTTTAATTTCAAGTAGGACTGACTCCTCTGTAGTATTTTTTTCTAATTTATTTAGGGGTCTTAACTTTTGAGGGTCACTACCCTACATTATTACCCCAGAAATACCCAGATAGCGGAGGGAGAGGGTCCTACCTTCCGTCTTAGATACATCCCCGCTGTAGCTGTAGAATGAAAGGCTACCCAATGATTTTCGCAATCAAATGACCCACTTTAGAGACAACTACAGTGTATATAATAAAGTATAAGAAATTAAAAAGTCTCTCCTTCCTTCCATCCCATGCATGCACTACTCTCAATCTCAAATGACCAAACATGAGTTAGGTCCTTCCTGGTTTTTGTTTAACTTTGTAAAATTTATACTTCCAAGGTGTTGTTATCATTATTATTAATCTTGAATCAGGATCACCGGTACATTTCATTCTAATAGAAAAAACGAAATATAAAATATATTGTATTATTTCGATTTCTATCTCGATTTATATTAGTCATATTGATCAAATACTAATTGGTATGGACTGATATGGACGATACGTTTCATTTTAATACTAAAAAATAATATTGTAAATCTATTAAATGCTTGAAAATTTATATGTAATTATATATATAATTATATAAAAAATAGAATTTCAAATATCAATGGAGACCGATATTTTGACTAAAACTGATAAATCTGGTATTAATATATAGCTAAAACTGAGACGCTCACTAATTGTTATCCTTCCATGCAAACTAATTTGTTCCCGTGTATTGTATTTATACGTGGTTCCAATATATTTACATTTTTTCTTTTCTAAATATTCTAACAGTCTTATTTGAAAAAAATGATTTCATTAAAATATTATTAAATTTTAAAAAATATAATTTTTCTAATATAATTTTTTTTCATTCCCTCCTACTCGAATTTAAAATCTGAATATAAATAAATAAAAAGTCATTTACAATTCAATTGCAAATAATGTTTGCAAATTTTAATTAATTAATTATATTTTAATATATAGATACAACACCCGATAGAAAAATGTGTACAGACTTTTTGATGTGCATTGTAGCTAGGGGTGGTAATATGGGACGGGCGGATGTTCATGGAGCAATATCATTTATCCAATAAATAAACTGAACAGACTTGTCCAAGTCCATTTAATAAACGGACAGACCAGACCCGTCCAATTAAATTAGCCGAGTTTGGATGGGTTCCCGTCCAACAATTATTTTTTTCTGGAACTTGAATTTTTTTTAGATTTTTTTTTTTGAAAACTTATTTTTTTTGAAAAATAAGAGTAATTTTTTTGAAAAATAATATTATTTTTAAAAAATAAATATTTTTTTAAAAATTAAATAATAAACGGACAGACGGGAACCCGTCGGGTTTGTCCCGTCTGTCCATGTATCTAGCTGGACGGGTCTGACCCAGTCCGTTTATTAAATGGGACAAAAAATATTGTCAATATCCCGTCTAAACTTGGACGGACGGACGGGTTATATGGACAAGTGTTCATATTGCCACCCCTAATCGTACCCCACTTTTTGTGATGACTCGAGTTAAAAAAGATCACTCAAGTGTTTCGTGTGTATATATATGGTATTTTTTAGGTGAAAAAACTAATACTATTTTACAAGTGTTTCTCATAAATATAGAAAGAAATAATTTTAAATATTTAAATAGAAAATGATAAATAAATAGTTACAAACTAAATATCACAAAAAAGTAAATATGAAAAAATTAGGAAGAAAATAAAAATTATAGCTTCAGATTAACTAATGAGCTTGTAGCTCATAGATACTACCACCTATAAAGTATAGAGAGCACGTTCCATTTTTTTTGTCTACATTTCTATTGATGTCAAAAAAAGAAGTTAAAAGCTTGGGATTGGAATTTTTATAAAGCAACTAAAAGCTAACAAAAAGGATGTTAATTACAAAAATGTGAGTAAATCAATAATCACAGTAAACTCAAATTGCTTGAAATTTTCTTTCAGAAAAAAATGTTTGAAATTAAAACTCAAATAGCCCAATAGTAAGTAGAATTACATGTGTATTTATCTATTCGGTAAAGTATTCTACTCGAGCCAAAAAAAAAAAGCAAAATATTTTAGGTCTCTAAGATATAGGTGATCCGAAAATTTAGTCAAATTTTAGTTTCGGTATATCAAAACATATGAAACTTTAGTTTTTGTCATTAAACTTTTTATCCAAAACTCTAACGACACATTGTAAATGATTTTTTATATTAAAATATTATTAAAAATTGCGAAAAAAATTAAAGGAAATGAAGAAATCCGAAAATTGGAGATTGTTTTTTATTATGATATGTTTTAATAATTAAAAATAAGAAAAATAGGGGAAAATAAAAAATTATATAAAAAAATAATAAAATTGGAGATTGAATTTTTCTAAGAATATTTATTAATACTTTACTTTTTTTTAAAAATAGGATAAAATAATTAAAACCGAAAAAAAATATGTTGAGATTATTTTAGTATTGATTATTAGGTTGAGAATCTTTGAATTTTTTTATTTTTTTGAATTTTATTCCGAAAATGGAGATTTGTTTTTTAATCTATGGATAAAATATTCTAAGAAAAAAATTCAATCTCCATTTTTTTATTTTTTTATAATTTTCCAAATTCTTTTTATATATTTCATAATTTTTTTATTTTTTTGTAATTTGTACTTTCTCCTATTTTTATACTACTTTCTATTATTTATCTTAATTTCTTATTATTCAAAATATTATCACAAAAATTGATATCTATTTTTCTAAGCTTCTTATAATTATTTTTTATATTTTTAATAATATTTAAATATAAAAAAATTATTTTTTTAATATATTGTTAGAGTTTCAAACATAAATTTTAATAGTAAAGATTAAAGTTTGATGGTTTTGATATATGAAAGATTAAAATTTGAGAGGAGAATCGGGAAGGACTAAAGTGTTGGTTTGAGGAGAGGGCCGGAAAGAAGAAAGGCAAGTAGAAAACTAGTGGCATTGGCTTTTTGAGTGTCAATATGGCGAAGCCCTCAATCAAATCTAACATTTTCAATCAGTTGAAAGAATTGCATCATCTTCTTTCGAATTTGTGGGATTCGTTGCCTTATTTTTGGGGCCATGGTGTTGGTTGGACACTTAATTCTTGTCAATGGGTCCAATTTTGTTTGTTTTCTTTTTCTTTGCCGTGACATGATCAAACTTTGGAAGAAAAAAAATCGAGTACAAGTATAGAACAGATCCGGATCCACAAGAATAGTGTGTATCAAACCGGGTGGGCTCCCCGTTTTTTGTTTCCAAATGTTCAATTGAATTGATTTGAATTGAATTTATTGGGATTGAAAAAACGGGTTATGTTTAGGTTAGGTGAAAATTGTAGTTTTATCATAATATACCATTTCTGTCTGCTTTGATGAATTATTAATTTACTCATTTCTTATGGATGTCCCTTTTCTCTAAGGCAGTGTACCACTAATCATTTAGGATTCAGAAAAAAAGATAACTTTCTTTTCTTCTTTAGAGGTAAACTCTTAATCTGTAATAGTTAAAAATGAATTTCTTGTGCATGTGTGATAGTATATGTTATGTACATTGTGACACTATGCATTGATGAGCAATGTGAGTTGTAGAAGATGACAGAAGGCATCTGATGACCAAGCAGTAGCAGTGGGATAGAGATGGATGCAGACACATAACATTACACATTACATATATTACAAATTATGAATAGGATGCACAAAGACAAAAAAGACCAGCTCTTGTAGGGTTATAATAGCAACTGGGGTTTTTGGGGTTTTAGATATATATATATATATATATATATATATAAATTGCACACAAAGCCATTGCACAGGACTGATAGAACTGAAAGGATAAAAATGGATAGGAAAGAAAGAGCTTCTCTTCCTAATGCACGATACATGTTGGTGGGTTCGGTAGCAAACCCGCCCCCCCTCCCCTTGGACCCATCCCTAGATTCCCTGCCCTTATCAACCCTCTCCTTTAATTTTCTACTCAATGTAAAGAGGTAATTTTAATTCACTACTGAATAACCGATCAAACTTAAAAATTCTCTTGAATTTTAAAAAAAATAAATATATTATTTCATCCATGTTGATGAAAAATATGATAGAAAAGATAACTGTAAAATTCATGATTCAAATTTTTTAATTCAAAAAGTTTTGAATTTGCCCGATAATTCAGATACTGAATGTACTCTAATTTTTTCACCCAATTGTAATTGGTCCCAACTCTTCAAAACTCCCTTAGGGCCTGTTTGGCGTTCCGGTTCTAGTTGAAAAAGTGTTGTGGGAAAAGTTCTGTGTGGAAAGTACGTCTGGAAAAGTGTTGTGGGAAACGAGAAGTTATTTTATGGTGTTTGGTAAAAATTGCAGTGAAAACTACGGTTGGAATGTAAAATAACCATAAAGGACATAAAAACCATTTTAAAAAAATTAATAAAAATAGGAAAAGTAGATCTAGAATTACTTATCTTGAGATGGAGATTTTATTGTGGTAGTTTTTAATTTATTTTGTTCTAGTATATAAAGTAAAAAAATGAATTTAAAATAAAAAAAAGAAAAAAAAGGAGAGAGAGGGCAAAAGCTCAACCGAGCTTTTGCCTCCAGTGAGGAAAGGAGGAGGGCCAAGGCAAAATTGAGTAGAGCTTTGTAGGAAGCTCGTTTTTAAAGGTGTTACTAAATACCACTTTCCAGCTTCTTGGTTTTGAAACCAACTTTTGGAAACAAAAAGTGTTTCCCAAACAGGCACTTACTACTCTAACCAAAAGTCAAAAAAAACCATCACATATCCTAATTAAGTCTCTTTTTACAAGAAAACCCAAAAGAAAAATTGAAAAATCTTTCACTTTTTCTAAAGAAACACACCACCGATATATACATATGTAAAGGGTGTAGCTAGCTAGCAATAGCACAGTGGCATCAATTTGTTATGTTCTTTGTTCTTTCACTACCTAGCTACCGACTTCACATTTAATAGTACCAAGAAATGAATCAAGATTTCACTCTTTATAACAATGGGAATCAAGGTTAGTTGAAAAGGGTGTTCCTCCAATTCTTGAATAGTATATATACTTTAAGACAACTGTCTATGTTAACAATAACACCGATAATTTGTGTTTTAATTCAATAATAAAAATGATTTTTTATTTGATACGGAGATATTTAAATTGGAGGTTTTTCCTTTTAAAAAAATTAAAGAAGAAAAAAGAAACTTTGAATAAATCTTAAAAACCAGTAGCATGACAATGACTTAAGATTGTAATTGTGCATATACACTATATAGTATTAGTAGCTATAGCTCCATGGGCATAGTTTGACAATAACAGATAACATGGTTTAATTAGTTGTCTCTTCATTTGAAAATTCTATCATTTTATATACAGAGAAGAAAGATATCACCAATTACCCTGTAGCTGAGCTCTCTTTCTTCAAAACTTTCCTTTTCTTTTCGTTTCTTATTTTTTAAATCAAAATAGCTGTCAAGAAGAATTACTATTTCCATTCTTCATGTATAGTAATCCATAAAGAGAATGGATAATTTTTTATTAATTTCTTGTGGCAGTCAAATCTCCCCCTCTTTAAAAAAAATGAAAATATCCCTCTTCATATAAAGGAAGAACTATCATCATCATCATCATCATCATCATCATCATCATCATCATCATCATCATCATCATCATCATCATCATCATCATCATCATCATCTCTCTCTCTCTCATTCATTCCCTCCCTCCTCTTCCTCTCTCTCTATAAAAGTTTAAGAACTGATATATATATATATATATATATATATATATTATCAATATATATATATATATATATATATAAAAGTTATAGCCATCAACCAAAATTTTGAAAATCTTTCCATTTCAAGAATTCCTCCTTTTTTCTTTCAAGTTTTGTCAAACTTTTCCTCTTTCTTGCTGCTGTGATCATACATATATAATAGTCTTAAACTCTTCCTTCTCCTACACACTACAACCTCTCTGCTCTCTAACTCAGAGCTAGCAATCCATCTGAAAGACTGAGACTTTCCTCTTTTTTTTGCTTTCAAACATGACAACCATATCATCATGATAAAGAAAATTGGTGGCACAAAAGCCTAGCAAGGTGTGGTGATATGTCTTCTTGCAATGGTGGGATGGCTTTCTTCCCAGCAAATTTCATGCTCCAAACCCCTCACCATGATCAAGATCATGACCACCATCAACCCCCAACTTCTCTCAATCCAATCCTCCCCTCTTGCTCACCTCAAGATTTTCATGGTACTTCAAAAGATCCAATCTTTTACCTTTCAATATATAAAGAAACTGTGCTAAAAGTTTCAATCATGTATAACTTGTTTCTTTTTGCTTATAATTACCCATTTTGAGCGATTAGGTGATGCAGACTCGATAGGAACATGATTAGTAAAAACTGTGCGCTAAAAGATTTGATCTTTAACTGTGCAGGGGTGGCATCATTTCTAGGGAAAAGATCAATGTCATTTTCAGGGATTGATGTGTGCCATGGTCATGATCAAGAAGGTAATAATGGGGAGGATGAGCTATCAGATGATGGATCACAAGCTGGAGAAAAGAAGAGGAGGCTTAACATGGAGCAGGTGAAAACACTGGAGAAGAACTTTGAGTTGGGTAACAAGCTTGAGCCAGAGAGAAAAATGCAGCTGGCCAGAGCTCTTGGCCTGCAACCAAGACAGATTGCAATTTGGTTCCAAAACAGGAGGGCAAGGTGGAAGACAAAGCAACTCGAGAAAGATTATGATCTTCTTAAAAGACAGTTTGAATCTGTCAAAGCTGATAATGATGCACTCCAAGCTCAGAACCACAAACTTCATGCAGAGGTAAATTAATTAGGACATCAGTCAATTGCAATTATAAATATGCATGGAACCAAATGATTGTAAGTTTGGATTGTCTTTCACCTTTTTTATGCAATGATTTTTCTGACTACCCTTTATATTTTTTGTTAAGTTATTGAATCCAATCATGGCTACTTTTTTCCAGTTATTTATTGCATAGAGAAAACACTTTTTTTCTTTTCTTTTCCAGATTGATTGATTATTTCTGGATTAAAGCTGAAAGGTCAATCTTGATTCTTGATTCTTGACCATCAAACATACTTCATTTATAGATCTCTATTAAAGACAAGATCATCTAGCCACCTATAGGCTACTGTGGCCATTCATTTTGTACTCCTGGACCGTCAGATGAGAATAAATGTTACAAGATCGATATGATTAACTTTGTATATGTTGATGATTGGTTGATGGAAAGAATTTGATGTGCAGATATTGGCACTGAAAGGGAGATCAGAGCCAACAGAGTCAATAAACCTGAACATTAAAGAAACTGAAGGATGTAGCAGTAACAGAAGTGATGATGATGACAACAGCTCTGATATAAAGTTGGACATTTCAAGAACAAAACAAGCAGGAATTGATAGCCCTCTTTCAACTCATCCGATAAATCCAATTATTACAAGCAGATCTCTTTTCCCACCATCACCATCTATAAGGCCAACAGCTACATCAGTTGTGGCACAACTCTTCCACAACAACAACACTTCTTCATCTGCAAGGCCACATCATCAAGATCACCAAATTGTCAAAGAAGAAAGCCTCACCAATATGTTCTGTACCATTGATGACCAATCTGGGTTTTGGCCTTGGCTTGAACACCAACCCTTCAATTGATGATCCATCATCAGATCAAATGAAACCCAGATTTGCTTCATGAGCAACAAACAAGAAGTAGTACAGCATTTTGGTTAATGGAGAAAGAAAGAAAAAATGAGGTGGACAAAGCTGTCAGCTTGAAATATACAAGATCAATATACACTACTGATCAAGGCATGATCAGTACCCAAGTATGATGAATTATGTCTGTCTTTTCAAATCATGAAGAGAGGGCATATGCTGTTTCCTTTTGTTTTTTGAGTTTCAATGAATTTTTTTCCCCGTGTTTTTTTGGTACTTAGCAGCTTGGTGTATAAATTAGGACATCTTAAATTAAAAAAAACTTCTGGTTTTGGGATATATTGAGGAATAAAAATGGATTTGTGTCTTTGAGCTTATATATTCCCTTCTTTTATTCTTTTTACATAGGCTTTTTGGGATGTATTTTTTTTTTTTGAATCTTTTGAAATAAATAAGAATTAAACTTGAGATCTAATTTCTCTTTCTTTTATAAGAAATATTGCAAAATTGCAAACTCGTTGATATTTTAAATGCAAGATTTATTTTTTCTATATTTTGATGACAGAAAATACCACCGAACTATAAATTAGGATGTTTGCTAGGCTAGTGAAAATTTTACATTTGCTACTGACATGAGTAGGAGTGCCCATTCGGTTATTCCGAATTTTTGAATTCCGAATTTGTAAAATTTGGGTATTCCGAAATTTGGATTTTCCATCCCGAACCCGAAATTTTAAAATGCTTTTCGAACCCGAATTTTCGAATTCATAATACCCGAAATTTTCAAAATTTCCGAAATTATAAATTTTGACAATTTTCAGCAATTTTAAACATATAAGAAAAGTTAATCCAATCCACTGCCATACAAATAATCCAAGGCTACAACGATAAGTTTAATCATACTAATTAACCATACAACTAACTCCCTTCTCCACTGCAATTTTTTGTCCAAGCAAAAGAAGTGATCTCCCTCTTCACTTTAGATAAAATGAATTAATCCCTTTCCCTCAAAGCCCTCGCTCTCTACCTTCATCCCAAAATCAATTACTCACCCTCTCAATCTCAAGCACACACACTGCAATCTGAGAATCAATCCATCCTCTGCCCTTAAATCATCACCTCAATTCTCTCCCTCACTCAACGAATCCACCTGCAAAAAAACAATTCCAATCCCCCTGCAAAAAACTAATTAAATCCCGGATCCAATCCCTCATTTTAATTCAATCTCTGCACCAAATCAAACACCGATCTTTGCATTAAATCAATTAAATCCAATCCTCCTAAATTAATTTAATCTCCTGCCAAATTAAATCAAAAATCCCCAATACCAAATTAATTCCAATCCTCTGCCTCAATTAATTCCAATTCCAATCCTCTACCCCAATTAATTCACCGCGTTAAATACCCATCGCCAAACCAAACCCAAACAGCCGCCGCGCCTCAGAAAATAAATTATCATATTATTATATAAAATGAATTATCATATAAAGGATGAAGAAAATCTAAAAACTACCCAATCAAGAAAGATTTAGGCAGACAGGTGTTAGATTTTCAAAATTATGGTTAATTCTAATTGAAATCCTAAATTAAATTAAAAATTAAACAAAAATTGAACAACCCTACCTGTAAGAGAAGATGATGGTGACGACTGATGATGGGTTGGTCGGCGTTGACGATGCTGGTGAAGAAGATGGTGTGTTGGTGGGTCGGCGGTGACGATGGTGTGTTGAATCTGTTGAAGGGTCGGCACTGGTGGTGGACGGTGGTGGTTTTAAAGATGGTGTGTTGGTGATGGTGAGGAGAGATCGGGAGGAGAATGGTTTTGAAGATGTGTGTTTGTGATGGTGAAGTGTGAAGACAGATTGAAGAAAGGAGAGAGGAGGAGAATGAGATAGGTTATTTGGTACAAATCATAAAACGACGTCGTTTTATGATTTGTAAGTTCGGGTATTTCGGGTACCCAAACTTACAAATTTCCATTCCGTTCCGACCCGAATTAAAATTTTGGGTAGGAGATACCCGAACCCGAATTTCCGATTTCCGAAATTTTCGTTTCGAAATTGAAAAAATTTGGGTCGGAAAATCAAAAATTCGGGTCTCGGAAATTTTGGGCAGCTCTAGACATAAGGCACTAGCGGCCCATAAAATAAAAAAACGAGACCCCCTCTTCCTAGCATATTTTTAATTTTTTGACTAAAGAAGGAAAATAGATTGTCTTGCAACTTTTGGTTGCTCTGAGCCTTTGATATTCGGTATTTTGACTAAAAACCTTAAGGGTCCCCATATTTATACAATTATTCTGAATAGATTCTTATATTTGCGAGTATCCTAAATAGGTAAAATAGCTAGCTAGCCGTTTGTCGTGATCGAGATGTGGTGAAGATCGTAAAGAAAAAAAGTCGGTACAATAAAAAAACAAATTTGTTATTGTAGATCGAATTTTTTTTAGGTCGAAATTGTAGATCGATTTCAATTGTAAGAATCTCATCCAAAGTCAGATTCTTCTTAAGACACATGGTAAGGGCAGCGACGACAATGGTGGTTTTAGACGGGAGGAGAGGGAAGGGAAGGGGAAGAAAGGGCACTAAAAAAATTGTCTGATTCTAAAAACAGTCGAAAAACACTAGCTTTCCATTGAAAATTAGACATTTCGACGGACTTCTGTCGTCGTCAAACAGCTCGTCGAACGCCCTACTTTTTAACCGAAATACTTAACGCATAATAATTTTGAGGGACTTGCGACAGGGAAAGTGGTCGAACCGTAAAATTAGAGGTTGTTTTGGCACTAATTTTTGACGGCTATATTAGTCGAAATTTTAGTTCAGTTTTGACCGCGTAATCAGTTGCAAACTATTTTTGACAAACCTCCGCCGAAAATAGGAGATTTTATTATTCTCCTCAATTCCGTATTTTCGACCGAATGGTCGTCGATAATATCATCCCCATAGCTTATCGATAGAGGTCCGTCGAAATATGCAGGTTTATTATTCGTTGCTTTTGCATGTTTCAACGGGCATTCCGTCGAAAACTTTCGTCTCCATAGGTTATTGACGGAGAGTGATGTAGAAATAGTTTAACAAATTTCGACGACCTTTCCCTTGAAAGCGTTTTACTCCTGCACGTTTCGACGGAATGAGCAGCCGAAACAACTTGTATGTTTTCGATGGCTACTTCCGTCAAATGTGAAAATATTTTTTCTAGATTTTTTATAAATATTAATAATTTAGCATTAATACTATATATTAAAATAGATATTTAACAATAATAATAGTAATATATAATACTTACACTAATAATATTAATATTTATTATTAATAATACTAATTAAATCTTCTACATGAAAATCTTTTAGTTACACATTTAAGGTTCATAATTAAATGCTAGAAAATTAAATATTAATTAAGTAAATATGCTAAATAACTTTAAAAAAAATTATAGCATCTAAAAGACTAGTCACTATAGTCTTTTTCCGGATCATATGGAGGATCCTCGCACGAAGGAAGAGGAAGTTGCTGGACTACCCTGTACCTCTCAAGCTCGGCCTGCATCAACCTTAACTGGGCCTGCAGATCTAAAGATTGTTGTGCCCTGTGCCTCTCCAATTCCTCTTGCAACATCTTCATCTCAACTTGCATTTGATCTTGCCGTTGTGTCATGGTGTCCCACATCTCATAAATGGTAGTGTCATACTGACTCTTTGCTTCTTGAATCCCCTCCTCAACTTGTACTTTGACACGACGCTTCAGTTCTTCCGGAGTAGGTATCCAAGTAGAAGACGAGCAGGTCCTGTTGTTTTAAAGAATAAAGTATACATTAGATCGACAATTCATAAAATAATAGTATAAAGTATACGATTGTATTAAAACACACCTTATGGATATGTGCTTCAACCAGTGTTATAAAATCGTGAAGTTGGCAAATGACCACCGATGTCAACCACGTGATTTCTTCTAGGTTAGCCAAATGAACCTCGATGCAAAACAGGGTCCACAAAAGGTTTGTCAACTGCATCGGAATACTGAGTTGCATAATGCTCCTTGTACGCTTTCTGAAATTGACATAATTAGTTAAGAATTATATGACAAAATTAGTAAAAATTATTGAAATGATAAAATTAAAATATAAACATCACTTGCATTTTAATAACTAGAAATGTTAATCAAATTGTAGTATTACTTACAATGCAAGCTTCACTCCTCGGGTTGACATATTTCTTCTCAGGATGTTTCTTCAGGATATGGGTGTTGTCAGAAACCGTATCAAAAAGGACCGGACCACCCTGAAACTCTTCCATATTCTTCTCCTACAACATTCCAAATAAAGCCTTAATTAGGAAGAAAAAAAATTAAATCAAGTAAAATAACTAAATTCATTAAAGGAATGAAAAATGAAAAAGAAAGAAAGTTACATCACATTAACATAATCTCAGCAGTCTTTCTGAAACCTCTGCTACCCACCGTGTGAGTGCCAAAGGCCTTTTCTTGCCCTCTACACCACTCCATTGATTCATCTTATTTTGTTGGGGTCGACCAATAGTCACACAATGCCCCTTATACTTCCTGTGACACACCCTCCAAACCTTTGTGTTTCTTCGCCTCCGGGAATGTGTCATACTTCTTTAAGGCCCTTTGCCGCTACTTATACAATGTGTCTGCAAATCGACTTGTAGAGACCTTTCTCCACAAGTGTCTGGCCTCATCTGTAATAGACGGGTCCTACTGAAATCCTGTCTGTAATAAAATAAAATTATTAATGACAATTAACATTAAGTAATTACAATATGCATGTAAATAAAGAATATTAAGGGAAAAGAATATCAAGTTAAAGAAGATGACCATATGTGGTAGTGAAGACTGTACATCTGCAAGCTTATGCGGACAACAACCTGCGAGTAATCCTGTGAGATTGTGAGATATGCCTCTATAATTTGTGTCATCAGTACGACCCTGAGAATCTCTACCACCCCTACTGTCTCTACCAGTGCCTCTACTGTCACTACAATGCACTCTACTGCCTCTAGCACAACCTCCACTAGAAGTATAACCACTAGCACGTGATTTCTCAAATGAACGCTCTCGATCTCGACCATTCATCTATTCACAATTTTGAATTGATATAAATAGTTATAGATTAGTATTAAATCCTTACCAATAAAGTACATTTAACATGTTGAATATTGCAAAAATTAAAAACAAAAAAAATGTTTCAACATTCATATAAAAATTAAACAAATATATCATATTACATAATCTTCATTGTTGTCGTCACCCGCACTACTAGAATTTTCCTTGTCGTCGTCAATCTCATAATCCTCATCATCTGCATCTTCATTATCCTCATTGGCATTTCCCACTATAAGATCATTAAGTTGAATTTCTTCATATAGGTTGGAGTCGATGATTACATATTGAATGTCATTCCTAATAATACATACTAGAGTAGCAAAATAATGGTTTCGGTTTGAAAAACTTCATCAACAATAGTTTAAGTCATTATTTTATTCTCCAACACATGAAAGCATCCGTGACATTCAAAAGGGAATTATTTATGAAAAACGAAGGGTTCATGGTTTACGTCATTGTTTTATACACTAAAGACATGAAGGCGTCCATGACATTAGAAGGGTTCATGGGTGAAATCAACGTACTAAATATTCCAATATTTCTAAGATTGAAGATGTCAAGTGTGATTTAAATGTTATATTATACAAGACGCAATGTCGCCCACTACACTCAATCTATTAGATTACACATAAATTTTATTTCCTAAACTTCATTTTGTACTCTTATTAGCTAAAAGTAGAAATTTAATACTTCAAAAAAAATCCTCACTTATAGTATTAGATGAAATATAAATTTCATTAGGACGGTTTCAATGTTAAATTAAATAACTTACTTTTTATTTGCTTAAATATAAATTTTATTACAGTAATAATTTTTTCACTTAGATTATTATGTTTATTAGAAATTTAATTACCATAAATTCATTAACCTTTTCTTTTTTCCTTAAATATATTTATTACCATAATTATTCACTTAGATTATTAAATTTTAAATATTAGAAATTTCTTAATTATATTACTAGATTAAATAGGCCTCTACAACCATAATTTTAATTACAAATTTAAAAAGTTACTCATATAACTCAAAATGGCCAAAATAACTTCATTAAAAAATGAAATGTTTTTCTTCCATATTTCAATTGAACTTGATTTCTTAAAATAGAAATAATAATATCTTTACCATATACAATATCAATAATTTTTTGTTTAGTACCTTAAATAAAAAATTTATTACCCTAAATTTGTCACTTAAATTATTATGTTCAATATAAATATTATACCATAAATTTATAACTTTTTTTTGTTACCTTGAATATAACTTTTTTACAATAAATCTTTCATTACAAATTAAATAGGACTTCTTTTACCGTGATTTTTATTACAAATTGAAAAAGTTACTCATGTAACTCAAAATTTCCAAAATAACTTCATCAAAAGATAAAGTGTTTGCCTTCGATATTTTAATTGAACTTCGTTTCTTTAAATAGAAATAAAAATTCCATTACCATATATAATTTCATTAACATATATAATTCCATTGACTTTTTGTTTATTACCTTAAATATATACTTCATTACCGTAAATTTGTCAGTTAAATTATTAACTTCAATAGGTAAAGTAGATATTTTTTTCATAAATTAAGTAAGTTTTTCAAAATTAGCTTAAATATATTTATTAGTGCATAATTCTCACCTAGAGTATTAGAGCTAGCTACTAAAAAAAAATTACCATGCCTTTCATTATCATATGGAAAAAGTTGGTCGCTGGAGGTGGCTGAGAGAGAGAGAAGAGAGAGAGAGAAGGAGAGGAGAATAGAAGAAGAAGAAGAAGAGAAGAAGAGGAGTTGCATGGGGTTAAAACATAACCTAGGTTTTCGACGAACAAGTTCGTCAGAACCTAGGTTTATTGAAATGGTGCATTTCGTCGTTTCGACAGCGCGCTCCGTCGATAGCCTGGATTTTCAATAGAGATGTCCTTCGAAAATATTTTTTTTTTAAATAGAAAAATTCCAAACAATAATTAATTCTATTATAAATTGTAATTTAATTTGACATTAAAATAAAGACATTATATAAATAATTATATACAAAATGACTAAAGTTAAAATTTTATAAATAAGGTAGTTTACAAAAATTATTGATTACACAAAAATTTGATTACACTAATTATTACATTTTACCCTAAAACTTCTGATCTCATAAAAGACTCAATTCATATGAGTAAAATCTTTTATACTTAAATAATAATCTTCATTTAATACACATGTATAAAAAATCAGTACAAATTCTACTTTATCGTCTTTATGCATTGAAAATAGTTTTCAATTTACTCAATGCAAACTCTGTATGTACCATTTAAACTTAACATTCGCGTAAATTTCAATTATAACACGAGGAAAGAATGTTTATATTCTAATCATTAACTCTTAAATAATATATTTCAATAACTAACATTAATTAGTCAGTAACCCTGTTACTTAGGCGAGTACGATCTTAACCACTCACTACTACTAACTTCTGACAAACAATACATGAATAATTCTTAATACAAAACTATGAAACTAATTAAAACTAATTATTTATTTTAATTGTAAGTTTCTCATAACAATTGGCAAAAAAATAAATCAAGTATAGCATACAAATCAATTCACTTAAAACATTATCTTCGTTTCATACATTTGCATCTAAACCAATTTATTTACATTTTCAAAGACCGTATTGTGGACGATTTGAATTTCACCGATTATCATTTTATTTGCCAACAATTATATGATAATTTTTTCGTAAACACTTGGTATAAATATTTGTACAACATGCATGAAAATACATCCTTCAATCATTAACCAAATAAAAATATTCGTAAATTGTTAACTTTAGTCGATAGATGTTCTCCTACTTAATTGAGTACGTACACTTAATCATAACGTTACTGACCAAAAAATTATACATGATATACATGCAACAATAGTATATTTAGTAACTTAACGAGTTTACAAAAATAAAACATTTCAAACTAAAGATAAGTTAGTTTGAAACTTAATGTATAATTAATAAATAAAATCTACAAAATTAATTCATATTATATATAATATGAATTAATTATATATATATATATATATATATGATATCAATCTAAAACTAATAAACAATAGGGCAAATAGTTTAAAACACCCCTGTACTATCGTCGAAAAGAAGAAACCTCCCATATCCTTCATTTTGTCCATTACGCCTCCCCTGGACTACATTTTCCAAGCAAATTGCCCCCTTCTGTTAAATATAATAAAAAATTTTTGTTTGACTTGCTATTACAGGTTATATCCACACAAAAAAATTGTTTGACTTGTTATTACAGGTTACATCAAAAAATTCTATTTTCCTTTCCTTCTCATTTATTTTCTTTTTTTTACTTGTTAAATAATTAATAAAATAGAAAAATAAACCATCTGACCATCCAACAAAATAATTTAATAATTTTCATAATTTCTCTACCTATTAAATAAAGGATAAATAACTAAATTAACAAATAAATAAATTAAATACATAAGTAAATTAAATAAGAAACTTTGATGGATCTAATGAAGATCTTGATGCCGCCTCAGGCGCCCTTCTGTAATTAGCATGAAATTGTGGGCGACGGTGGCTAGTTTTAGAAATTTCAGAAATAAATAAACACAAATTCTAGAAATTTCTTCTCCCTTTCTCTCTCTCTCTCTCCACCACCGTCGTCCACAACCAGCCACCGTCGCCTGCAGATATGCTTACTACAACCAGATCTGCTTACCATCTAAGCTGTGCAACTTTCTCCTCTTTTCTTTTTTTTTTCTTCTCCCTTTCTCTCTCTCCTCTCTCTCTCTCTCCACTACCGCCGGCCACAACCAGCCACCATTGCCACCTCCTATAGCAGATCTGCACCGCTCACAATTTCATGCTAATTACGGAAGGGCATAGCAAACGACAGATCTTCTCTTCACTCTCTCTTTACAGATCAATTTATCACTCTTCTCTTCTCTCGCGATTGTTCTTTTTCTTTTCTATTTCTTTCTCTTTTGAGATGGGAAGAAAAAAAACATTCCTGTTTGCTTTTGAGAAGAAATATAAGGAGTTTCAAATTCCAAAAGTTCTATTTTTGTCAAAACAAATTAAAACTCTATTTAATTAGTTACTGGATACAAGATGGCTCAATCGTCGACTTGGTTGGCTGTATGGGGTCCCAGAATTATGGAGACAACAGTCGAGTAGTTTAGCGCTAGATAGGTGCCTGATTTAATGTGTAGCGAGTAGCGAGTAGCTTGGCCGAAGCAATTCTTGGGCGGATCAACGACATCTATTATGTTG
Organism: Viola odorata; assembly: GCA_963691705.1. Taxonomy (NCBI): domain Eukaryota; kingdom Viridiplantae; phylum Streptophyta; class Magnoliopsida; order Malpighiales; family Violaceae; genus Viola; species Viola odorata. The sequence continues at coordinate 32,477,412 of OY829543.1, read as the reverse complement.
TATAAGTGTAGGTTGGATCTAAGGCAGGATAGTCATGCTCTTCATGGCCTTATTTAATAAAAATTAGCTTATTCAAAAAAAAAATTAATTACTGGATGCACTGGGAACAAAAATATGACTGACCGACTATAGGGAATAATTTTAACAGATCCGTTAGTCAAAGTGGACGGAAGGGGCTTTTTGCCCAAAAACCGTAGTCCAGGGAGGCGTAATGGACAAAATGAAGGATAGGGGAGATTCTTGCTTTTCGACGATATTACAGGGGTGTTTTAAATTATTTCCCCTAAACAATATCTATAAAACCAATTCATACCATATATATATATATATGAAATCAATCTAATGTGTATATGTAGTACAACCTATTTAGTTTGAAACTTAATGAGTAATTAATAAACAAAATTTATAAAAATAATTCATATTATATATATATATATGATATCAATCTAATGTGTATACTTAATACAACCTATTTGGTTTGAAGCATAATGAGTAATTAATAAACAAAATCTATAAAACTAATACATACTATATTATCAATCTAAAATTAATAAATAAAATCTAAAAACTAATTCATACTATATATATGATATTAATCTAATGTGTATATGTAGTACAACCTATTTAGTTTGAAAGTTAATGAATAATTAAGGCTATTAATTATATAATATAAGTAATTTTCTCATTATTGTATGTATATTGTTAATATCAAAATTAGTTAATAGGGTGCTTAATTTTCACCATTACTATCTCTTAATTTTATAAGTTATTCAACCTTTTTAAAATGTACATTGTATTAGGTTCAACATGGTTTCATGGCAGGTAAACAGACGTTCGATTGTGTGATGGCTGCAAATGAGGTAATTCATCATTTGAAGATGTCGAAGCAATAGGGTCTACTCTTTAAGTTAGACTTTGAAAAGGCTTATGACTCGGTGGAATGGGGGTACTTGGATGACGTTATGCATTTTATGGGCTTCGGGGTTCGGTGGAGGGGGTGGATATTGCAATGTCTTAGTACGACCAGAGTCTCGGTTTTGATAAATGGCTCACCCTCGGGGAAGTTCGAGGTCGAGAGAGGTCTCAGACAGAGATGTCCGATGTCCCCTTTCCTCTTTAACATTGCTGTTGAAGGGTTGCATTGTCTCCTAGCTAGAGCTGAGAGCGTGGGTTTGCTACGGGGAGTGGGTAATGACCGTGCAGGGTGGCGGCTTACTCATTCACAGTTTGTGGATGACACTCTTATATTCGTTAACAATGACGAGAATGAGATACAAGGCGTTAAAGGGACTTTGCGTTGGTTCGAGGCTTTTTCAGGTCTCCGAGTCAACTTTCATAAGAGTTCGCTAGTAGGAATTAATCTTTGTGATCAGGTGGGGACTTGTTTAGCTAGAAGAATGGGATGTAAATATAAGGAGCTTCCCTTTAAATATTTGGAATCCTATGTGTGACTAAATCCTAGGAGAAAGTCTAGCTGGCAATTTCTTGTGCAAAAAATGAGGGGAAAGCTCGCCACTTGGAAGGGGCATCTTCTGTCTGTTGGTGGAAGGGTGACATTGATAAAGGTTGTGATATCGAGTCTTCCTATATACAATATGTCGATATATTGTATGCCGAAGTGTGTTCGTCGTCAGTGCGAAGGGATTATGTAGCGGTTCATGTGGAGTGGTGACGACAATAAACGTGGGTTGGCCAAGGTTAAATGGGAAGATATTACTCGCTCTATAGACTGTGGAGGATTGGGGATTGGTGATCTAAGTGTTCGGAATGCTGCGTATTTATTTAAGTGGGTGTGGGATCTATGTAGAGGGAGCAAGAAAGTTTGGGCTGACATAGTTAGGAGGCAATACAACTTCAAGGGGGTTGGGGATCTGTGGAGTATTAAAGAGAATAAATATTCTAAGGTGTGGGGTGATATTGTTCGCTCTTTTGGGAGGGGAGGTAATTGGTTTAATTTTTGGGTTGGTCATGTAGTGATTGGTGTTGGTAATGGTCAAGATCTTTCCTTCTGGTGGGATCCTTAGCATAATAGGGTTCCTTTGGCTTTATCACACCCGAGGTTGTTCAATATTTCGACCAATAAGCAGGAAGTATAACTGATCATGGAAGTTGGAATGAGGGGCGGTGGCACTGGCCCAATAACTGGCGTCGTGAGCTTTTTGAGTGGGAGAGCGCTGAGTGGTTATGCTTGACGATACAATTTCCCGAGTTGCTTGTCCAGCAACGAAAAGACAGTGTTAGGTGGCAGTTGAGTTCTTCAGGGGAGTACACGGTGGGTTCATGGTGCAGGGGATTTGATAGTCAGCGATTCCAGCTCATGCCTCTGCTGAAATCTTGCTGGTCCAAGCTAGTACCATATAGAATTGAGTTCTTCCTCTAGTTGGCTCTTCGCGAGCGGCTAGTGACTAGAGATTTTCTTTGCAGACGCAGTATGTTAGTTACCGAGGGCAACGTATGCTCTATGTATGACCGGTTTGGAGAAACAGTTCACCATTTGTTACTCCACTGCAGTACGACTACAGGGTGTTGGAATATAGTGATGCAATGGCTGAGTACGGTGTGGTGTTGTCCTCGGATGGTAGGGGGTTTATGGGGAATCTGGGACAGTCTTGTGCCTTATAGGGGTGATCAGGTGAGAGGTATGTGGCGGGATTTATTTTATGCAGTGATTTGGAGCTTATGGCTGCAGCGAAATAAGGTGATCTTCTAAAACACTACTTACTGCGCAAGACGCACAGTAAATTTATCCTTCCCGCTATGGTATAGATGGGTGAGGAGTAAGGAGCCCACATTCCCATACAGTTTGGGAATGATGCTGTTGTCGTCGACTTGGTTATTGTCTTGGGATAGTGTTAACAGATAGTCCAGTTCAGCGATGTATCAGTAGGGTGAGATTGTTGTGTCTTGATTATCTTTTCAGGTGCTTCCTCTGTTGAGGAAGTGCCACACTTGTACATTCTTTCCTCTTCTTTCTTGCTTCTATCTGCTTGATGGTAGCCAATAAAGTTCTTCAGCTTATGAAAAAAAAACTATTATAAAATGACACATATAAGCACAAAAAATGGAAATTAAATTTCCTACAGAATGAGCCCTTAAAAACTCTCAACAACGACGAACATAGCCGTCGCAAATGATGAGATACCATTTTGAAGGACTTTCGACGGACTAAGCCATCGAAAGGCTTCTTCCTTATTCGACGACTATTCGGTGGTAAAGGATAAAAAAAAGTTTCAACGGATAGTCCATCGAAAGGGGTTTTCGACAGAAGTAGCCGTCGAAACCAAAAAGGTTCATCGAGGGACTTGCACCTAGAAAGATTTCCTCTATTATTGACGGCCTTTCCGTAAATAATTGAATACAATTTCGACGAGTATAGCAGTCGAAATATTTTCGACGGATTAGTCCCTAAAAAATATCGTCGAAAATGTTTCGCACATTATTGTGGTGCCAATAATTCTACATTAGCGCCCAAATATTTCAACAGAAGGACAGTCTTCCTTTATCGATAGAGCTTTCCGTCGATAACTATAGCATTTCAATCGATAATGTTATAATAGAATAATAAAAAAAGGAGCTTGCGACGGTTGAACCGTCGAAATCCCTATGAAAATTTTCAACAAAAATTATATGTCGGAAACACTTTGTCAGTATAAGACAATTTTTTTGTAGTGGGGAGGAAGGTGATGGGATAGGATGACGTGGTAATGTTGGCCCACTCGAGGCAAGAAAATAATTTCTTTAGTATTTTTGCCATGCCACGTTTGATATTATAATTTTTTTTATAAGCTTGATATTATAATTGAAAGATGATTCATGGAATGTTTAGAAAAAAAATTAGATTTAAATAAAAAAATTACATTTATTTGAGATACTTGAATAAATATGAGGATCTATTTGAAACACTTACAAACATAAGGATCTATTTAGGACAATTGGTCATGTACCCCCAACTTTCCAACCATCTCCACTAACACCGTTAAAAAGTTATCGTTAGTCTAGTTTGACGCGAAATTGTCACCCACTTTTGCCCAAAACTTTATGTTTTGTCACTTATGTTTGATCCTATTTTTTTGTTGTCATTTAGACCCTCGTAACTTTCCAATTGGCGTCCAAGTCCTATTTTTAATGAATTTTTTAACAACAAATATTATTAAAATAAATAAATAATAATGAGATAGTTTAGTATTAAACAACACTTACCTTTCTCTTTTCTCTTTCATAGTCACACATGCAAATATGTCTCATCCAATCCATGAGTCGCAAACCCGATAACCCCATGTATAATATATGCGATTCTTGTTCGAATTTGACTTAGATATTAATATTGTCGCATATTTTCCGCATCTACATCTCATATTCAAGAATCGACTACCATAGTTTCCATCATCGCCAATGCTGCTTGATTCTTCGTCGTTACTTGCTCTTCTAGTAGGCATATTATCAATATAATCAATTTTGTTTTCCCTCTGAATTCCTAATCCCTTTGAATCCCCTAAATCCCTAATTGAAAAAAAAAATCATTCCCAAATTTAATAAAACCTAATAAATAGTCATTCTCTAATATATAAATAATGATGTTACCGTTGTTTTATTAACGTTGGGGTTGTTTTTCTTTATTATTATTATTTTTAATTTCTAGTCAAACGATTTCGTTTTTTTGTGCAGGTGAGAGTCAAACTAGACTAAAAGTAATTTTTTAACGATGTTAGTGAGATGATTGAAAAGTTAAGGGTATGGAGATTTAAATGACTAATGAAAGAAAAAAATGGGGTCAAACATGAATGATAGAATATAAAATTAGGATCAATTCACTGAAAAATTAAAATTAAGATCCCATTTAATAGTGGAAAAAAAAAATTAGAGTTTGATATAAGAGAAATGCTAAAACTGCCTAATTCCCTTGCCGAATTCCCTTGCCGACTGACGTGGCAAGGGTTAAGTTAATATTACAAAAATGCCATTAAGTCATTAAAATGAAAACAATTACAAAACTGCCATTAAGTCATTAAAATGAAAATAAGCGAAGATACGGGTAATATTCTCCATCGCCACGCCCTCAGTGCTGCGCCGCCTCACCGCACCAGATTCGCAGACTCCATGAACAAAGATCTGGTAGTTGTAGTAGTAGTAAGCGATTTTCTGTTCGCTTGAAGAAACGAAGAACTGCCAAATCTAAGAGCGTGGCTGCGCGGATCTTCTGTTTCTAAAGGTCAGTTAATTAAATTGATTTTGTGCAATTAATACTCTAATTAGTTGCAGTAATTTTGAAGTTGATTTTATGGATGTCAATTCTTGTAGGACTAGTGCTATATGTTTACTCGCAGTTCTTCCAAAAACTAAGCTAATTACTCGCAATTAATACTCTAATTATTTGCAGTAATTTTGAAGTTGATTTTATGGATATTGTAAAAAAAGTAGAGATATATTGTGTTGATTAAAACCGATGATATAAACATGTTGTTATTGATATAAACTTGATCCGATTGTCTCCTAATATTTTTATTTATATTTTTCTTTCAGTATTTTTTTACGGAGTTAATGGAGTCTTTGCCTCAGAGTGATGAGACTGATTTTCGGGATATTAGTCCTACATTGCCGGAACCTGATGATAAATTGATTCCGAAGGCAGGTATGACCTTCATATCAGAAGAAGAAGTCTATAATTTTTATCTTGAGTATGCTCGTGAACTGGGATTCGGTATTAGAAGAAGAAGCAATAGGAATGATGATAATGGAAATTTGAAGTATTTTTCGGTTGAGTGTAGTAGAGCAGGTACATGGAAAACCATAGCAAAAAATGGTTTTAATCTAAGGCCATAAAAAAAAACTAATTGTAAGGCTAAAATCAATGTTATTATTAAGGAAGGAGAGTGCATTATTTCTCTAGTTAATCTTGAGCATAATCATGCGTTGAGTCCCACAAAAGCACGTTTTTTCAAATGTAATAAAAATATGGATCCGTATGTGAAGAGAAGGCTTGAAACAAATGATCAAGCAGGCATACGTGTGAGTAATAATTTCCATTCGTTGGCTGTGGAAGTAGGGGGGTATGAGAACTTGACTTTTACAGAGAAAGATTGTAGAAATCATATTCTTAAACAGAGACAAATCAGGCTTGGAGTTGGTGATGCAGCATCACTTAGCATGTATTTTGCATGCATGCAAAAGAGGAATCCTAATTTTTTTTATCTGCTTGATATAGATGATGACAGTCGATTAAGAAATGTATTTTGGGCAGATGCACGATCTATAGCAGCTTATGAAGCTTTTGGTGATGTCATATCGTTTGATACAACTTACTTAACTAATAGATATGACATGCCTTTTGCACCTTTTGTTGGTGTTAATCATCATAGGCAAACTATACTATTTGGTTGTGGTTTACTCTCAAATGAAGAAGCAGATACATACATTTGGCTGTTCAAAGCTTGGTTGTTGTGCATGTCAAAGGCTCCGAATGCAATCATTACTGATCAATGCAGTTCCATACAAAAAGCTGTCAAATCTGTGTTTCCTAATGCTCACCATCGTCTTTGTCTGTGGCACATTATGAAGAAGTTGCCTGAGAAGCTTGGATCACGACATGATTATAAACAAATTAAGAAAGTTCTGAAAAGAGCTGTGTATGAGTCCATTGAGGTTCAAGAATTTGAGGAGATTTGGGGTACAATGCTTAATGATTTTGATCTCAATGAAAACACATGGTTAAGTGGCTTGTATGAAGATCGTCATCGTTGGGTTCCAGCATTTGTAAAAGGAATTTTTTGGGCTGGAATGTCTACAACCCAAAGAAGTGAGAGTATAAATGCATTTTTTGATGGGTATGTTGGCCCGAAGACGTCTTTAAAGGAGTTTGTTAAGCAGTATGATAATGCATTGAAGAGTAAGATCGAGAAAGAAAACAAAGCAGATTTTGCTTCGTTCAATTCCCGTTTTCCTATGATAACTGGTTTTAACTTTGAAGTACAACTTCAAGATGCCTACACAAATGAATTGTTTCGGTTATTTCAGGATGAGTTGCAGGGTTTGGTTTTCTGCAATGTTTTCTTTCTTGACAGGTACGCATAAATTTCTATTGTACAATTATTGCTTTGATAAAATTGTTACAAATATGTATGCTTGCTATGTAGTTTGATAAAATTGTTACAAAAATTTCACCTTATTTGATAGGTACGAATCAGTTTTGACATTTAAAATAACTGACATTTCGAGAAGCAAAGACGGTGCAATACGAAGATATATTAACTATGTTGTTTGCTATGATGCTGCAAATCTTGAATTTAAGTGTCAATGCCGTTTGTTTGAGTTCAAAGGAATTATATGCAGACATATTGTGAAGGTGTTTATTCAGGTAAATATAACTTATGTCCCATCTCGATATACCTTGCATCGCTGGAGGAAGGATGTTCGACACAGACATACATATGTGAAGAATTGTTATGAAGACAACATAGATGATGAATATAGAGTGAGATACAATAATTTGAACTCACAATGGTCAAAGAATGTGGAGATTGGAGCTGCGTCTGTACAGAATTATGATATTCTAATGAGATGCTTAAATGATGCAACTTCAAAACTCTCAATCGGTAGTTCAAGTAATTGTAACAACCAGTCTGCTGAAGACTCTGCAACGATCATGACAGAAGGATGTCAACATTTTTCCAGTCCCTTGAAAGTGCGAACGAAAGGGCGTCCTCCATCCAAAAGAAAAATCTCAACAATAGAACAAAATATGAACAAACAAAAGGTATCAAAGGTTGTTTTTAAATTTATTTCTTCAATATTTATTGTGATATTTGTATATGATATTTAATTTCTCAATAATGTTTTTCAAATAGAGTGCTCAAGCGAGAAAAAGCAAGAAAGATCAATCTGAACCATCAAGTGTGAATCAATTTGGAACTCAAGAGAGTTTGGTATGAATATTTGTTTTTTTTGTCTTTGGGATTTTTTATTCTATTTATTTATTGTAGACTGACTACTAAAATTTTATAAACTGTAATGGAATTTGCAGGTGAATGATAATTATAATGAAAGTCTACCAGAGAAGCTGGTGCGGTGAGGGTGTGGCGATGGAGAATATTACCTCTGTATCTTGGCTTGTTTTCATTTTAATGATTTAATGACAATTTTGTAATTGTTTTCATTTTAATGACTTAATGGCATTTTTGTAATATTAACTTAACCCTTGCCACGTCAGTCGGCAAGGGAATTCAGCAAGGGAATTAGGCAGTTTTAGCATTTGATATAAACGTGTTTCCAAAAAGAAAAAGGAGAGAGCATCAATTGCACGCATTTCAAGAGTGGAAGAGGACAAACAGATGAGGAAAGAAAGAAGCTGGAAATTGGGTTATTCTCGTGAGCCCGACGTCGTTGCCTTTCTTCTTCTTCTGCTCACAAAAAGATTCAGAAAAAGGAAATTAATTACTGCTCTGAGTTCTGACTCTGTAGCCATTGTTAATCTGTGGCCATCATCTCTCCTCATCGGTATCACTTCACGTCAAGAAGAAAAGAACACAAAATGGAGCTCAGTTACCGCTCGGTAATACATTAGTCAAGACGTAGGAGACCATAACATATGAGATTCGAACAAAGTGCAAACTATTACTCCCTCCGTCCATAAATAATGGACGTTTTGCTACTTTTTGTTACTGTACACATTACTTAACTTTTTAGTGTTTAAACTACTTTTTGTTACTGTTTCAAAACGACAGTTATTAAAGGACAGAGGGAGTAATAATTAATGAACAATATGCTCGTTCGCTTCCTTCTTTTGTTTTGTTATGTTTTGCTAATAATTAAATTATTACCCTTCACATTAGAGTTTATAGTTTATACAATAAGTATTGTAATACTAATGTTTAGTTAATGAACCTATCAAAAAAATGGGTTTAGTTAATGAAAAGAATCATAATTAAGAAAAAATGTACTGTATTGTACTACTGGTAAATCCTGCTGACATACACACACTACTACAGTGACTTTGAAATGAAGTGGTCATGTGACCCACTGTCACCCACTCCCTAACATCCAACACTACACTCAGTAAGTCAGTAGTCACTTTTTTCTTTCTACACCTTTCCACTTTCTTACACATCCCACCTTTTTTTTGTCATTTTTTTTTCTCACTCCTTTTTTTCTTCTGTCATTATTATCTCATCTTTTCCAAAATCATACCTTATTTCCGGATAACTTTTTAAAAAAATTTGCTTACTCTAAAATTTAAGATTAAAATAATTTCTGACAAAAATATCAAATTTAAATTTTTTATTAAAAATAATTTTAACCATTATTACAGCTTGCACCAAACCATGGACGCTCTTTTTTTTTCCGTTGCGTCACCTTTGTAAAAGCATTTGCGTTAATTACAAGTGATATATAGTAAAGTTTAACCAATTTGATCCCTCTAAGAATATTATGCATATAGATTTAGTGTAAATTAAGATTATTAAAAATATTTATTTTTCAATCTTTCGAGATACTTCTTCGGTTTATAATAAATGATGTTTCAGAGAAATGTTTGGTTTCAAATAAATGACATTTTATAATTTTTTAGGTAATTAATTATAATTAATTTATTTGATAGTAGAGCAGACAAATAAATTCTGATTGGTTAATTTTTATAATAAAAAAATTATTTAATATTAAAAAATTCTTAAAAGTCCTAATTAAATATTTTATTAATTAGCATGCATTTATTTTAAAAGTAAAGTAATAAAAACCGGAGAGAATATCATTTGAGAATTTTTAACTGTCACTAATGCGAGCGCCGGTACCTAGTTGCAATTTTTAACATTCATGTTAATTTTATTACATGTCGGACTGTCCACGTGTTAACCACTCGCTCAAATGGCGCTGGCTTTGTAATTTCATTATAGGTGATCATCATCATTTAGTAGTTATGAAGGAGTACGAATTGTACTGATGATGAGGACGTACATATCTGCGCAGTCAACGGCAGACTCCAAAGAGGTGAAGACCTCTCATTGCTCTCTGGTTAATAACGTTTCTGATCCTTTAATGAAGCGCATGATGTTTGCCATTGGATTACTTTACTGGGTAATAACGTTTTACTCATAGTTGCTTTCTCATGTTCATGGTCACTCATGTTCGCAAAATATGATTTTGTCCATCTTGCTCTGGAAAAACAAGGCATATGTCTCAAATCCTGCTTTTACCAAAATAACACAGTTCATGTATGAAAGTGAACCAATCATCTTTGCTGATTTTTTAAAAAGATTGCAGGATTGGGAGTGGACGCTAGATCCTTTCATTCGCTTTTAATCTTTGTGTATTTGTATATTGCACAATGCAAGTTTTCATTAACAAAAAGCCTCTACTTCTTATTGCGAGCTTCTAGAGAGGTACTCTTGATTGAACAAGCCTTTGACAATTATGTTCCAACCCCATTCAACCAATCTCTCACTATAAAATCAACTGGGAGAGGTGAAGAAAGCTTCTAGGCAAGTATTTACTGTTAGACTTTGTTGATAATTCATTGAACAAGTAGTATATTTTGTTTAGCCGACAGAGGCTCCAATATCTTGTTAAGGAAATTAAAAGCCTAGCTAGCATATAGGAACTCTCACGTTGATACTCAGAATTTTCGTGTTTGAGTTTTGAAACAGCAGCAATTTTAAAATGTTTGAGGTGCCTTTTCTTGTGCAGGGTGGGTGTAGATTAATAACAACGTCAAACATATATATATATATATATATATATATATATATAAAGGGGTGGTTAAAACTGAAATCTGAATGGGATCTAATCTAGTGCACCACCTTGACAGCATCTGGGTATTGTTGGAGACAACTGCACTCATATATCAGATACTGTAGCTAGCTTGCGAGATCTTATTTATAATCCTAACCACAATATATTTTCTTCAATTTCTTCTGACCTGTCCTTATCATTGTTTTGAAAAATTACATACTACGAGTATGAACATGATTTTATAATCAAAATATACATGTATACGTTTAGACTTTACCAGCGGCATATATGCATGTGATGAAACCTGCAACTTCTCCCTCGTATCTTGTTATTAAATTTGAAACCTCATACGAAGCAAGATTAAACATGCAAATTGCTCTCTTAATTATACATTTAACCATTTAATTACGTTATCTCTCCTCATGGGATCATGTGCAGCAATTTTAGATAGTTCTTGGAACAAAAGCTTGGCTGGAAACTTCCGCATTTCCACGAGAACAGTTTAGATTCCAGAGTAGTGCTTTATTCCTTAATTAAGCATTTACATATTTATATAAAACAGAAAGCATATATGCATTAATATGCATAGTTAGTACTACTAATTAACAATAATATTATAATATGCAAAATCGGTTAGTGATCGAGTAATCAAGAAAATTGTTCGCTTGTTTGGAGAATTGGACAAATTATATTAGAAAAATTATTATATTTAGAAGCTCGATAATGAATGAACGAAATTAGTCTCCTGTATAAAAAATCAACCGCGGGAGAAATCTAAAAAGATACTACAAATAATAAAAGAATAGTTAATATAAGATACTAATTAATTCCAACATGTTTATTAATTATTGGCACCAAAATAGAACACGCAAAATGGGGAGAACATTTGCGCATGTGAGGGCAACATCATAATGGACATATTATATATTATTTGCAATATAAGTACTCCCTCCATTACTAAATAATTGTCGCGCACGCATACCAATATTGGCCGAATGATTCACTATTTGATCCCAAAAAAATCGTACTTTTTTTGTGGAAGTACGTATCCCAACGTACTTCCACAAAAAAAGTACGATTTTTTTTGGGATCAAATAGTGAATCATCCGCCCAATATTGGTATGCGTGCGCGACAATTATTTAGTAACGGAGGGAGTATATAGTTTAGTATAAATAATTAAATGTGGAGAGGTAGCTTTCGTCAACGGCTAAACTCCCTCCGTCCTTAAATAATGGACGTTTTAGGATAGTAAAAAAACGTAAGATAATGATCTTTGATCTTATTTTATTTCACATTGTTTCATTTTTACTTCTAATTTCCTCTCAAATTACCACACCATCATTAAATTGGGTTGATTCAAAAAAAAATTTGTCATTTGCACAAAATATATGCTTCAAAAAAGATAAAATGACAAGTATTCCAAATAGTAAAAAAACGTAGGAAAGCGACAGTTATTAAAGGACAGAGGGAGTACTATTAAGATTATTATATTATTATTTGATATTTTCAAATCAACCTTTTGAGTTTCACTTGGAATATACTATAAATGGGGAAAGTTGTCCCATCGATCGGGATATATAGAACAAGTTCGAGGTTGATCATGTGGATAAACACTTGTTTTTGTTTCTAGGTCTTATTTTTATATATTTGTCAAACTGATCCATCGTCCATATGCTTACCCCCAAAATAAAATGTTGTGTGCTGGAAATAACATTCACAACCTCAAGGCACACATAATCAAATGCACAGTAATTTGTTTGTTAAACTATATATTCTTGAATATTCTGTTTGCTCCTTTTGGTCAGGAAAGAAATATCGTTTGAGTTATCGTACAGTTTGAAAGGGTTGATTCATTTAATATTTTAAACTCAAATTTAAAACTTGAGTCAAGAATCAATAATTTTTTACCACTCAATCGTAACTAAATGAACTAGAAAGGCTATGCTAATCTAATATTTTCAGTTGCTGCTTGCAAGAAAATAAAAGTAGTCCTTCAAACAAACTGTCACCTGATCTTAGGTTGGGCCGTGGAACAAATTAGGGCCTATTTTTAATTGTTCCTGCCTAACTTGGCCCAAATGAACTTTTCTTAGGCTCACCAACAAAAGAAATTAAAAGGTAAAAACCGTCTCCTACTGGACTGGGTTTTGCTCTGGGCCTATAAAAATACAATTTGGAAGGTCGAGAAAATACAATGGTCAGAGATTGAGCCACGTGTACAAGAAATGACCAGCAATAAACTACCACCTAGTGGGTCCCACCCTTTCCCTCCATCCAATACCAACAACACAAACTCAAAAGTCACAAGCAATAACTCTTTCCACTTCCTACCACCCATTTCCCCCACCGGATAAACCCTCTCTCTCATGGCATCCACCACCGTCTCGGCCGCTCCCGCCGCCACAACTACCACATCCATCAAGACCTCTTCCCTAGCCCACCAATCCTTCCACCTCCCCATCTCCACCCTCCCCTCCTCTAAAACTCACAGACCAATCACAAAGCTCCACGTGTCCTCCCCAGCCAACAAACATGCCGCCGTCACCACCACTAAAACCGCCTCCTCCCAAAGACCCACCGAAGAAACCATCTTTTTCGACGGCGGAGCCCACTACGGTGACCTATTAGCCAACCTGCTTCTGGGTTTCACTCTTTTCTGGCTGCCGCTGACTCTAGCGGCGGTTTCAAGAGCGTTCAATCTGAGATACCGGTTCACTAACCTGCGGGTGACGGTGATTTCGGGGCTTACAGGGGAAGACAGGAGCGATTTTTCTTACAAGGTGATAAAAGATGTGCAAGTGGTGCCGAGGTTGATTGGGGAGTGGGGCGATATTGTAATAACATTGAAAGATGGGACTGTAGTTGATCTGAGGAGTGTGCCTAAGTTTAGAGAGATTGCCAAGTATTGTCTCTCCATGGCTGATCAGCCTGCTGTTTTGAAAGAAGCTGGTCCTAAAGGGTTTTGATTTGTAAGAAGTTTCTTAATTTCTGTTTTTATGAGGTATGTAAAGTTTTGTTCTTTTTATACTGATTCATTTAGTTCAATGTGCAATTAAATAATCTATAAATACTTTTAATGAGGGTGTAATATAGCTGAATAGATTTAATAGCTAATTAATAATTTTATTTCACTATTAAGATTCATATTATTGAATAAATTTAATAATTAATTATTGATGTGATATTTAATTTAAAATGACGTTACGTCGCTATAGAAATCACTCGTATTAAATTGCAACGTTACATTATTTTTTCGTAAGCTGAGTGGTATTAGGATCATTACACAAAAAGCTTAGGAGCCAGAAACCAAACCACAAACTTAGACCGAACTTTACAAGGCAAATTGTAGGCAAATAATAGCAACAAACAAACACGTAAGTAAATCCGGACATAAAGATGGGTGCGAGCTGTAGAGAGAATATTATTAATAAACCTTGAAGCATCTAAGTTGGACTGGGAATCCGGTTCCAAAGCAATGGCAGCCAGGAGTGCTGCATTTCCGTTTGTTTTACAATGGGAATTGAATCCCACTCATTCTCTTTGTTTAATTGGTAATTGCGTTTGTGGAATTACATGGAAATTGCACTATCCCGTTTTGCAGTGAATTGCAATTAAATCATGGGAATTGATCAATTGATCAATTACCAAGGAATTGGTAATTATTTAATTAATCAATTGCAATTGCATTCCCGCTGCAATTTCCTTTACTGGTTTGTGCAGTAATTGATCAATTAATTGCAGTCACTGCAATTAATTGGTAAGTGGCAATTACTTCATGGTGATTAATTCATGACAATTGGTGGAATCAATTGTTTTTGAAAAGTGGCCTGGAGTTCAATTAATTACAAAACTTTGTAATTTATTATTTGCACACTCATTTGTAATCTTGCACTTTGATTACAAAATTAATTGCATACTTTAATTATTTTTTGCAATTCTTTGTACTGGTACGGTTTGTTGGACTTAAAGTTCATTCAATTATTTTGAATATGAACATGATAAAGTTTAAAATATTTGCTAGAGTTTAAAAATTAATTGATTTATGAAAGAAACTGGAATAACACTAAGGAAGCTTTTAACCTTAGCTTGTTTGTCTAACTCGATTAATAGACGTAGTAAAGTCACCAAATTGACCTCTGCTACGGACATTACCGAGTTAGACATATCAAGTGTGGTGTTCGCAATTTCATACGAATAGTTGTCGGCCCAAAGGAAGATGACTGTTTGGCAGAAATTATAAACATAATAGTGATGAATTTCAAGCTTTATAGCTATTAAGAGATTTATTGCAAGTGTTTGATCGGCCCAAAAGAAGGTCAAACATTTAGCAGAATCAAGCTATAAAATTCACACTATAACATGTTAATTAATTATGAGTTGTGCTTTTAGTCCAAAGACTAAACACAATGTCATATAATTAATCTTTTGACTTAGTCAATGTGTTATTCATAAAGTTTATTACTTTTATATTTTCACTAAAGTGAGCTAATTAAATGTTGTGTTCTTTCAGATATGAACTCAGCAAGCTCAGTATCTGCCGTATCTGCCAATTTGAACAGTGTACCACTGTTGTCTTCCAGTAACTTCAAGTTGTGGAAGAGAAAGGTAGAGACAACACTGTGCTGCATGAATAAGGATCTGGCGCTCTATAAGGATTGCCCTGAGGAACCAGGCCTCGAAAGTTCTGATAAGGAACTCCAGGCTTTCGAGGAATGGCAGCAATCGAACAGAGCTTGCCGTTTGGTCATACTCAGTGCTATCCCTATGTCCATGCAGAGTTTACTAGATAAGGAAGAAAGTGCCAGTAAGATCTTAGCCAGTCGCTACACCCATACGGCGAAGGCCGAGATTAGCGATGTCATTCGCAAATTCTCGACCATAAAGTACAGGGGTGATAGCGACATACAGGAGTATGTCAAAGAAATTGTCAATCTAGCTGAGAAGTTGAAAACACTTAAAGTTGATTTGTCTGATGATTATCTGGTGCATCATGTGCTTACTTCACTACCACCTCAGTACAGTCAATTTGAGGTGAGTTACATTTGTCAAGAGAATAAATGGACAATTGATCAGCTTACGGTTCAGTTGGTTCAGAAACAAGACAGATTGAGACATGCTAAGTTGGACAGTACTCACCTGGCTACTACCTCTTCATCTAGTTTCAAGAAGAGAAAAGGCAAAGAGACTGCAGGGTCTGGTTCTCAGAAGAAACATAAGGGCTCAGATACTGAGCATAAGGGACCAAAATATTTCTTCTGCAAGAAAGCAGGCCACTTAAAGAAGGACTACACTAAATATAAGGCTTGGCGTGAAAAGAAAGGTATGTTCTTGTCTCTTGTTAGTACAGAATCCCTTCTCATTTCTATGCCTAAGAAAACTTGGTGGTTAGATACAGGAACCACTAAACACATAAGTGTTTCTTTGCAGGGTTGCAGAACGTACCGGAGGCCCATGAAAAATGAGAGATTTCTCTATATGGGTGTAGGTGACCCGGTACAGGTTGAGGGAATCGCTACTATTGGACTGATTTTATGTACTGGTTATATATTAGAGTTAAAAGAGACTTTTTATGTATCGTCTTTTCGACGGAATTTGATTTTTGTTTCTTTGTTAGACAAAGAAGGTTATGTTTTCAGATTTGGGAATAATAAAAGTCTCCTTTACTTTAACTCTGCTTTGGTTGGAAATGGTACATTGATTGATTCCGATAACTTGTATTTATTGCATTCGGTTGACAACAATAATGAATGTTATGCTAGCGAGTCTAGAGAGGTTAAGCGTAAATTGCCAACTTAGGAGGATTCATTCAGGCTATGGCACAGACGTTTAGGTCATATCTCTGCAAGGAGAATAGACCGACTTGTGTCAGATGGAATCCTCGAAGCACTAGAACACACAGACCAACAGGTTTGTATTGAGTGCATAAAGGGCAAAACCACTAATAAGAGGAGATTTGAGGCTGAGAGATGTACGGAAACTCTAAAACTGATACATACATATCTGTGGTCCATTCCCTACGGCATCCTGGAATGGTCAACGGTATTTTATCACGTTTATAGATGACTTCTCTCGTTACGGTTATTTGTACCTTTTAAAGAAAAAGTCCGAGGCTTTAGACGCTTTCAAATCTTTTAAAGCCGAAGTTGAAAATCAACTCGGAAAGGCTATTAAGGCTATAAGATCGGATCATGGTGGTGAATACTATGATCGATATGATGGATCAGGTGAGCAACGTCCTGGGCCATTTGCTCAATTTCTCGATGAGTGTGGGATAGTTCCACAGTACACCATGCGGGGGTCTCCGACCATGAATGGTGTAGCTGAAAGGAGGAGCCGTACCCTTAAGGATATGGTGAGAAGTACGTCACTCTAGGGAGATGCTGATAAGAGCATGGATGCTCTAGGCGCACCCTCTCATGAGTTAGCCGCACAAGGCATGACAACTCCCGCGCCAACCCTAGCAATCCATGAGCAGTGCGCGCACACCTTGGCCAAGCAGCCTACGACCCATGCCCCACAACCTTGCGCTCACCAAGAGGCCGCCCACAAGGCCCATTTTCCAAGCCCGACATCTCACCCCTTTGTCCAAGGGTAATTTAGGTTTCTGGTTGTAATAATTTGCAAGCTATAAATAGAAGGACATAACCTCTTTTATAGCTTGTCTTTGAATTAAGTGAATCTTTTCCAAGGCCAATTAGTTTAAGTTAATTTTAGGAAATAGTCTAGGGTTTCTAGGGCTCTTCAAGCCGCACCTCTTCTTCTTGAAACAATCCAGCCGGTTTGCTCACACATGTTAGTGAGAGGGTCGGCCTTGATTCAAGTGATCCTTGTAGTTCCATAGAAAGGTTACTTTGCCTAGTTGCAAAGGGGGTTTTCTCTACTTCAAGTTAATATATGCATTCCGTCAAATACATCTCTACAATTCATTCCATATTATCCGCTGCCTAAATAATCCATCTAAATCATCTAAAATACTCCATTGAAACACCTAAACACCTTTATTCGAACCAGCAACCAACCTCTCACAAGGGGAATAGATCCGTGGCTTTCTTCAACTCGTTCTCCTTCTCCAAAACAGAGGCTGAATCGTATCAGATGCCTTAAAAACTGCAGTCTACATTCTCAATAGGATACCAACTAAAGTGATTAACAAAACCCCATATGAGTTATGGACTGACAGAAAGCCTGTCTTAAAACACTTAAAGGTTTAAGGATGTCCAGCAGAGGCAAGGCCTTATAGGTTTGATGAAAGAAAATTAGACTTAAAGACTGTTAGTTGTTATTTTGTTGGATATCCAGAGAGGTCACGGGGGTATAAATTTTACAACCCTACTACCAGAACTTTTTTTGAGACGGGAAATGCCCGGTTCTTTGCGGATATTGAGTTTGGGGGGGAAAGATAGACGATTGAATGTCATTTTTGAGGAGGATTCAGTTATACCTCTTTATGCAATTCCTAAGGGTCAGGATGAGGTCATTGTTCATATTCCTATCTTTGTCCCTCAGCAAGCAAGAAATGACACTATTAATCTTCCTACAGGACAAGATCCACAGGTTATACCTATGGATCATCAGAAAGTCCATGAAGATCCACAACCGGATCAAGCTCAACACCCTCAAGTGGTTGAGAACCAGGTAGATATGCCACTAAGGAGGTCCACTAGAGTGAGAAGAAATGCGATTCCGGATGATTATATCGTATTTCTACAAGAACATGAGGAGACTATTGACTCTTTAGAGGATGATCCGCTCACCTTCACCGAGGCCATTAGTTGTTCTGACGCTCAAGAGTGGATACGAGCCATAACGGATGAATTTCAATCCATGAAGGACAATGACGTTTGGGAGCTCGTACCATTGCCTAAGAATGTGAAACCGATAGGTTGTAAATGGGTTTTCAAAACCAAACGGGATTCACAAGGCAATATTGAGAGGTACAAAGCGCAGCTTGTTGCGAAAGGATTCACCCAAAAGGAAGGAATAGACTATAAAGAGACCTTCTCTCCAGTTTCATCGAAGGACTCTTTTAGGACTATTATGGCCTTGGTGGCGTATTTTGATCCTGAGTTACATCAGATGGATGTAAAGACTACTTTTCTCAATGGGATTCTTGAGGAAGAAATCTACATGAAGCGACTAGAGGGTTTATCTTCTAACGAGGATAGTCAATTGGTTTGTAGATTAAAGAAATCTATCTATGGGCTCAAGCAAGCTTCTCGTCAATGGTACTTAAAGTTCCACCGTATTATTACTTCATACGGTTTTGAGGTAAACGCTGTAGAGGACTGTCTGTACAACAAGTTCATTGGGAGTAGGTTTCTATTTCTATGGCTGTATGTGAATGACATTTTGCTTGCTACGAATGATGTAAAACTTCTTCAGGATACTAAGACTTTTCTCTTAGATAACTTTGAGATGAAAGACCTTGGTGAAGCATCTTTTATGCTGGGAATACAGATCCATCGTGATCGTTCACGGGCTATCCTCGGGTTGTCACAAAAGGGTTACATCGATAAAGTTCTTAAGAGATTTAACATGCAAAATTGTAAACCACATGATACTCCTGTCTCCAAAGGAGAAAAATTCAGCCTTAACTAGTGTGCTAAGACAGATTTGGACCGTAAGTTCATGGAGGGTGTTCCATATGCTTCGGCTGTAGGTAGCATTATGTATGCACAAGTTTGTACTCGTCTGGACCTTGCGTTTATAGTTGGTATATTGGGGAGATACCAGAGCAATCCCAGAAGGGACCATTGGGTTGCTTCCATCTACTGAAAGTGAAAGATTACATGCTCACATACAGGAAATTAGATCAGCTTGTGATCATTGGGTATTCTGATTCTTTTGGCTGGAGGAGTGATTTCTTGGAAGAGTGCCAAACAGTCACTCGTTGCTTCTTCCACTATGGAGGCAGAGTTCGTAGCTTGTTACGAGGCATCCGGTCATGCTATTTGGCTGCAGAATATGGTTAAGGGACTGCGAGTTGTCACTGGTATTGAGAGACCTTTGAGGATCTTTTATGACAATCGGGCTACATTGTTGTACTCCAATAGTAATCGGAGTTTGTCCAGGTCTAAGCACATTGACATCAAGTTCCTTGCCGTAAAGGAGAGAGTTCAGAGTGGTCAAATTAGCATTGAGTTATTAGGTACAAACACAATGATTGCAGATCCGCTGACAAAGGCATTGACACCTGTTACATTTCATGGCCATGTATCTAGCATGGGTGTCCTTAGCTTAGATGCATGAGTCTAGTGGGAGTTAGGTTTGTACTTTTGTGACTCATAGATATATTGACTATGTATTATGTTATTTCACAGTTTATGGATATTGATTTTATTCAATATATGATCTGGCTTTTTGATCTCATAAAGTAATGAGGATCAGTTGGAAATGAACATGTATAGATCATTTCACATGTAATTTCTATGCTGCACATGTGCACTGGATCCATGTCATTAATTAGTTAATGCTCGTAATCATCATGAGTTTAGTCGCTTGAACTACGACGACTGCTCTTTTGGTTCTTGCTTTGATGAAATTAATGGATCGGATTGAATTAGACAGGTATCATGCTAGCATTTGGGAAATTAACGTATACCTATATGACTAAAGGTTGGTACTATAAGGATCGCACATCGTTGAGTTGTCCAAGTAGGAGATTGTTGAATTTTGGACAACGGGACTAGTGCGTTTAGTACCGTAATATATACATAACATATAGACACATATGTTGAGTGTATTTAATCATATAGTATAATGTTAATATAATGTTAATAAAGTTAAGGGGTCCAATTGTCTAATTAATACAGTGGGGGCACAATCTGTAATTGTGCAAAATCCCGGGTTAATTACTAATTCCTGATGGGTCAATTAGTAATTAACATAAATTGAATAATTGAGATATGGTCCATAGTGGAAGTTACCTATTTAAGGAATGGTTCTTCTGTTTTAACGTTAAGTAGTTTTTATCAGAAGAAAAACAAAAAGAAAAGAAACGTTGTTTGGAAAACAGAGAACAAGGGTTCCCCATCCGGCCTAAGGCAACGATTCACCAGAAAACCTTCATTCCCAGATTTCTGTAAGATCATGACATCATCATTAGGTACGCTTTCGCATTCCGTTTAATTCATTCAATAATTGAATTGATTTTCGGTCCTATATTGTTGTTCATATGGTTTAGAACAACAATTATCTCCTCCGGTTCTTACAATTACTACTTGGAATATAGGAATTCAAGAGCTGGATTCGAGATGACAGTTTTGGTATTAACAATCCCACTCTCAAGAAGGCTCTCGTAGGCATCACGACCGATGAAATCTTCTTCATCATTCGCATCGCTAATTGGAAGATGAGCAACAAAAATAAGCACAAGCCCATCATCATCATCATCATCATCATCATCATCATCATTATCATCACCATCCTCCAAGACTTAGCAGCATCCATGATTGATTGATTGATTGTTTGTTTTGTGTTGTGACTTAATGCGCTCTCCCCCGCCCAATTTATAGAAAACTCAATGGATCAATGTACTGCATTGCTATATGTATGTTTTTAAATATCGTAGGTTGATAACCTCACTTGAACCGCCTAGAAATTTACAATGACAATTTCACTCATAAGGCATACAATCCCGATAAAGAGAATGACCAAGCATTAAACTACATCAGTGCAATATGTTGATAGATAAGCTAGAATCTCTACCACTTTGTTGAATGGTCAATCAACACGTGTCACCTGCAAAGCGCCGGAGGTTGTCTCCGGCGTTGATTCTCCGACGATCAAGTCAGTAAAGATTCAATGACAAGTGAATTAGAGAGTGTAAGGATAGTTACCAGGTGTACTTTAGTTTGCTGTGTATATGGTGTCTAGGGTTGTGTATGCGTGTCCTTGAGCCATGCGTGGGAGAGGTATTTATACGCCCGCTTTGGGCGGTTATTCTGGTGCTTTAAGGAGTAATAAATGCCCTTAACGACGCATTTATGTCCACAAGCGGCGCCCCGAGGACGTGGGTATTTATACCTCTGCCCAACACAGTTACGGTATGGATATTAAATGATATTGACTGCATAATTAATACATGTACCGGTAGTGGCGGATCCAGGACTTATTTCCGCGGGGGGGGCTGCCCCCGAATATATATTTTTGGAGTATTTTAAAGGGAAGACAAACGAGCTGAACGAAAAATTGAAAAAATGCTTAAGAGTATTTGTATCCGTCACTAAATAACAAATAATTTAATTGATAAATTTAACAAAAAGATAAATAAGAAGACAATATAGAAAAAAAATTAATTATACATTAGAATTCATACAATATACGTACTATTTACAATTGTTCTCTACGAGTTTTCATTTTTTGATGTCCTTGTATGATTCTCTCATTCTCTACACTATCAAAAATTTCTTTTTCAACATAAGTAATCAAACAATCATTTAACATATCATCTCCCATACTGTTCCGCAGTCGAGTCTTCACAATGCTCATATAAGAAAAAGTCCTTTCCACTGTCGCAGTTGCGACCGGTAAAATCAAAGCTAGCTTCAAGAGTAAATACACCAATGGATAGACAATATGCTTTCTTCTTTCAACTAAATTTTCGGAAAGATCATGAATCCCTTTCAAATTTAAAAATTCAACATCCAACCGCATATCCAAAATATAATTCTCAAGTTGATTATCAAGAGCAAGAACATCAATTGTAGAAAACTCATTAGGATAAAATTGAGCCAATTGAAGCAATTTCTCCTTATTGAAAGCAACAAAGGAGTCTCTTGGATTTGAACATGCCACACAAAGGAGTAATTCACTATTCCTCTCATCAAATCGATTATTGAGCTCATGAAGTTGCATATCAATGACTTGATAAAATAAATCAACTTGATAATGATGTAGATTGGAAATTTGCTCACCTTTCCCCCTTGATCTACCTTGGGCAACAATCATATCACTCATAGTTGGAAGATTTATATTATGTTTGCCACAAAATGAAGATACTTCATTAAGTAATAACATCCAACCTTCATCCCTCATTGACTGCAGTCTCAACTTGGATACTTTGAGTAAATCTAAAGTATTTACTATGTCTTGATCTTTTCTTTGAAGTGCTTGAGAGAATTCATTAGTAATTCCTAATATATTCTTCATCAAATGCAAACAAAATATAAATTCAAAACATTGTACCATATTCAATAATGCACATGTTTCTCCTCTTTTATCTACACTCAAGCCATCTTCCTCTATCATTTCAAGCACATCAATTACTGAAGAGAATAAACCGATTAAGCTGAGCATTGTACCATAATGTGAACCCCATCGAGTATCTCCTGCTCTTTTAATGATCTTCTCTTGATTTAAACCTTTTCCAGTACATATTTTACCTTTTTGTAATCCTTCGACCACATGATCTTTTTGCTTCTCTCGAAGGGCATCTAGCCTTTTGCATGAAGCTCCAACCACATTGCACACATTAGCAACTATATTAAAAAAAGATGAAATTGCAACTTGTTTTTTTGCAGCAATAACAAGTGCAAGTTGAAGTTGGTGTGCAAAACAATGAACATAAAATGCATATGAATTCTCCTTCAAGATCAAACTTTTAAGACCATTGAATTCTCCTTGCATGTTGCTCGCTCCATCATAACCTTGCCCACGTACCTTTGACAAGCTCAAGTTATGTTTGGCAAATAAAAACTCCAAGGCTTTCTTAAGAGAGCAAGCACGTGTGTCAGTAACATGAACAAGACTAAGAAAACGTTCAATAATTTGCCCCTTCTTATTCACATACCACAAAATAACACCCATTTGCTCTTTAATTGATATGTCACGACATTCATCAATTAAAATAGCAAAAAAGTCATCTCCAATATCCTCAAGAATAATATTAGTAGTCTCACTAAATGCAACACGAATAATTTCTTTTTGGATACTCGGTGCTACCAACCTAAGATTTCCACGAGCTTGACTCAAAACATTTCTAATGGGCTCATTGTGGTTAGCAAGGAACTGTAAAAGCTCAAGAAAATTTCCTTTACTAATTGAATCTTCAGACTCATCATGACCACGAAAATCTAATCCCTGACGAAGTAGAAACCGAATACAATCAACTACTACAGTCAACTGAATCCGGTAATCTTGTTTTATTTGACTAGATTGTTGAGAAAGAGCCACTTCAATATGTTACTTTTGATGCATCAATGCTTCACATTTTCTCCAAGCATTATTATGACATTAACACCACCAATATGTTTCTGTAATTGTCGTTTCATGTCTTTCCAATTGTCAAAGCCAGTAGAAATAAAAACACCACTCCCTCCTTGGTCACTATTCTCTAAACCCATCAAATAACAACATAAACAAAAAACAACATCTTTGGACGAACTATACTCCAACCAATTACCAAATTCATGATACCATTTAGGATTAATTCGCAAAAATACTGAACAAGGGCATGCTCTGTAAGATTGTGGGATGGGCATGAAGATTGCATCTTCTGGAATCTTTCATAATACTGGGCTAGATCCTCTTCCTTCTTCTGGACTATAGAGACAAGTTGTTTGCCGTGGTGTTGGCGATAGAGGTCGGATAATACTTCTCGGTGAAGGTTTTGGACATGTCTGCCCAAGAGTGAATAGATCTTGGCGGAAGGTCATAGTACTAGTCGAGGGTGTCATCCTTAAAAGACCACTAGAAGGCGCGCAACTTGGCTTGCTCGATACTGACGTTAGGGGATTTCATGGCCTTGTAGATAGAGTTGTTGAAGGTGGCGAAGGGCATTCTCCTTGGCAACCCCTCGAAAGGTGGGAAGGTCATGCATAACAGCTAACATCAGGGTCCAGTCATGAGGGACTGCGGGCCAAACGATGCAACTACTTGACATGTCAGTGGTTGCATTGAAATGGTCAATGGTTTGTTGATCTAGAGGAGGTGGTTGTGGTGGATCTTCATGACGTACATGGTTGTCATGGTCTTCCATTTCTAGTAAGTCAAAATGGGCAGCTACTAGGTTGTCGAGACCACGATGAAGGCAAGATAGGTCTAGAAAAATTTAATGGTCTTGGTCGGCCAGATTGTAAGGATGCCCGTCGAGAGCAGGATGTGGGATTACTCTACGTTGAGTAGATGAACCTTTGGCTTGACTTCGAAGTCCTCTTTCCGTTCTGGTCAATTCGAGATCTAGAGGGAGTAAATCCGGAGCAGATCTCCTGGTCATACAAAAATAGAAACAAAATTAGTACCGTTCAATCCTAGGCAACGGCGCCAAAATTTGATCGTCAGTCAAATTTACTCAATATTTTCCTGATGCCTAAATGCACAAATAAATGTGACAGGGCAAGACTGGGTCGAAACACAGAGATTGAAGGAATAAAATGTTAGTAAAGATGTATGATAGGGAATAATTGCAACAGAATACAAATAAGTAACACGGGGGGGGGGGGGGGAGGGTTTATGTTGATTAATGAATTAATCAACGCAGGTTAGGGAGCTAACAAGGCAAATAATTAAAGTTATTTTCCAAGGCATGAAAGTAGAACACAATCGAGGGCAAGACAATCAAAAGCAATTCGGGGGCACGACAACAAAGAAAGCAGTAAAAGAGATATTAATACGATGGGAAGAGATCTTAGCAAAAGGTGTTCTCGGGTTGCATTATAGGTCAGTTAGTCATTGGTGCAAAAATGTTCCAAACTCAAGCACAGACCTGCTATAGGGACCATGTTTCCACGTAGGTTCCCTACTCACCTTCGTAAGTAGAAGCCACCCCCCGTTTCCACATATGAGGTGGCCTTGACGTTTCGCCGTCCTCCCAGGCACGAATGCGGGGAGGCACTACTCAAAACGCCCATGAAGTGAAGACAAGACAGATCTAGGGCGTGACATCTCAGTTTGTCAATCTCGCATCACATAACCTAAACAATTATTTACCCCTAGACGAAAGACCTCTCGCGATGTCTCCACTAGGTGTCTACTCTATCTCAAGCATTCGCGTCAGTTATAACCAAGAGAATGACATTACTCATGCAGAAATGTTAATAGTTGATCAAGCCCTTAATAGTTCTAAATGAGCATGGGATTAAAACAATAAGCAATTGAATATGACAAGAGAAAATATTAAGCATGCATTAGGCCTCCTAACCGAACCTTACAACCTTTGAAACACCATTTACTAAGAAGATGGGACTTAGCTACTCATACTAGAATATGAACAGTCGATAATAATAATCATGCAACAAAAGAGAAAAAAAGGAAAGAGATTAGAAGAAACCGAAGGATTAATTAATAATCAAAGAAGAAAGCTTTCTTCCTTTACAAACCAGTGGCTCCTTCAAATACCAACAGAATAAGATCCCTAAAAACTAGGGTGAAAGATGAAGTGATGTATTAAAGTCCTAGGACAACCGTCCTTACAAAAACCCTAAAGCTAAGCTTATGTACGCTAAAACTAGCTAGGGGATAAAATAGCTAAGGGGAGATAGAAGAAATGGGATCTTGACAGCACATGTCCTTTCAAGAGAATATTCTAGAATCTCTGGCGCACCTGGTATCTTCTAGAGGCGCATGGAATCCCGTGCGGATCTTTGAAGATTCTTCTCTTTGGCTTTCGATTGAGAGAAGAGGCAAAAGTATCATGGGCTAGAGACAACTGGTCTGGTTAGCGTCGAGGGCACGACGACAATCTGATCTTCTAGACCTTGAAGCTAGAAATCCTCAGAATCACTCCAAATATACTTCTTTTCGATCTTTTCCTTCTATTGACGCTGATCTACAATAAAGATAGAAATAAGGGTCAAATAGCAGAGTCATGCCCCCGAAAGGGCTAGAAAAGAAGGTAAAATCATGACCATGAAACGTGCTATCAGTTCTAGATCTAGTTTTTGCGTCTTTGTGTGTCTTGTTAGCAAATCACGATTGTGATTTGTGCGTCTTCAATTCAATCCAAAAAAGTGTCAAAATCCTAAAAAGAGTCATTCCTTTAATTGTTATATTACTTTTGTTTTATAAATGAAAGAAAATAACAATTAAAGGAATTCCAGACGTAAAAACAATCATCCAATTTGGTGGCCGGAGTTGAAAGATATCAAGCTTACAAAGTACAAACCCTAATCCGCACACATACGCACTTCCACAATTTGTGAAAATTATTTGAGTCCTTTCGAGTCATTTGAGATTTTCCTTGATTCCTAATATTTCTCTTCTATTCTAGTAAGATATTTGTTTAGTTGATTGATCTTTGCGACTACTCAATTATCTTACATCAAAAAATATTTCGGAGCTAGTTGTCTTTGAGAGTCTTTTTGGAAGCGTTTCTTTGAAATTCTTGAGTCAACTAACGTTTGCACAGGAATAATTGTAGAGATTTGAGAGTTATTTTGGTGAGCTTAATAGAGAGTTAACACTAGAGTAAATACGTGAGGGAGTGCTAGGTTTAGTACAATTTTACATTTTTTTGTTCGTGTTGTGAGTTTCAGGTATGTCAACCCATTCTGAGGAAGGTGAAGAAGGAGCAGTGCGCCCCAGACATGCCGAGATGATGCAAAAGATTTTAGTAAGGCTCGATCAAATGGAGTGTACCGCCAAAGAGACCGTGAGCAAGGTTGATAAGTTGTCCGCAAGGGAGGAAGCAAACATTCCTCACTTTTTCCAAGTCCTCAAACCGGGAAACGCGAGACATTTATATGATGGTGACCCTCCGAAGGAAGTGGAAGAGAAGGGTCTATTTGGAGGACTACCAAAGGGATATGTTGGCGGAGGAGATGATGATGAGTTAAGGTTCACAACTAGCCCCATACATGCCAACGTTGGACCTCAATGCATGCCTAGACGCGAGCCCAACGCGCAATTTGCGCGGGCTGAGCGTCGCGCACCCCATGCGCAATGGCACGAGGAAGCTGACTATGAAGGTGAAGACGTTGGTAGGAATGCCCAAGCTTATGAGCGACAACCTAGCGCTGAAGAGTGGATCGACGCCAACATTGACAACATCAAGATGAAGATCCCATCGTTTGAAGGGAAAGACAATCCCGACGCATACCTTATGTGGGAGCGAAAGGTGGAATCTATCTTCCTATGCAACAATTATTCAAAGGATAAGAAGGCAAAGTTGGCAGCCGTTGAGTTCAATGGATATGCAGTCCATTAGTGGGAGCAAATTAATCAAGACCGAGTCCGACTTCAGTGCGCACCCATGACCACATGGCAAGACATGAAGGTGCTAATGAGGGTACGCTTTGTACCCACTTATTTTCAACGCGATCTTCACCAACGATTGCAATCTCTGACTCAAGGAAGCAAGAGTGTTAGCGAGTACTTCAATGAGATGGAGATAGCACTGTCAAGAGCGCAAGTGGTTGAGCGAGTTGAAGCCATGATGGCAAGGTTCTTAAATGACCTCAATCAAGAGATAGCTAACGCGTTAGAGTTAACGCACTACAATACACTACAAGAGATGTTACATATGGCTATCAAGATCGAGAGACAAAGGAAGGTGAGGTCTAATTTCAATGGTGCCTCTTCGGCAAGCACCAAGACCATTACATGGAAGGAGACTGGACAAGGGTTGTGAAGGAACCTCATAAGGTGTTACAGTACACTCACGGTACTAAAAGTGCGACCCCTACTCAAGCGTCTTCGCGAACTTAAAATGACAATGTTCATCCTCAAAATTCAGCGAATAGAATAGCTCCTAAGGACATTATATATTTTAAGTGCACCGGTAGAGGTCATCGACAATCGGAGTGCCCTAATAAGTGTGTCTTGCTTATTCCCGAGAATGGAGATCTAGGATCCGATGATGACCGTGAGATTGAAGAGGAAGAACTAGTGAGAGAAGAAAAGGTTCATGATTCGGATGAGGAAGAGGAGAGTGACTCCGGGCTTACGCTTGTCATTAGACGCAACTTGAGCGCTCAAGCAAAGGCCGAACCGAAGGAGGAAGAGCAATGGGAAAATCTCTTCCATACTCATTGCTTGGTAGGTAAACACAAGTGTTCTTTGATCATCGACAACGGTAGTTGCATGAATTGTGTGAGTATGCTACTAGTCAACAAGTTGGATTTGCCTACCGTGAAGCATCCGAAGCCTTACTCACTACAATGGATGAATGATTGTCAAGGGTCAAAGTGACAAGACAAGTTCTCATTACGTTCTCCATTAGTCGATACAAGATTGAGAACCTTTGTAACGTTGTCCCGATGTATTCAAGCCATATCTTGCTCGGACGACCTTAGAAATTCGATAGGAATTCCAATCACAAAGGGAAGAGCAATCGGTATAAGCTAGAAAAAGATGGAGTCAAGTATACGCTTGCACCGCTTACAATGATTCAAGTGTTAGAAGATCAGTCATATCTCAAGAATTCCTTTGCCGAATTTGAGATTTCTAAGAAGCTTGAAAATAAGGAAAAAGAAATTCAAAACAACCCCCATGACAATAGCAAGCATGGAAAAAGAGAGAGAAAATACTCGCATGAAAATAAAGAGCATGCCGAGAGTAGCATGTATACAAAATGAGAGATGCGTGTATCCACTCGCTCTTTTGTATATATGGTTTTACACTTGTGGTACCGTTAACACCTTGTTCTTGAAAGTATTTTGCAAGTTTAGGTGTTGACAAAGACTTGGTGATGGCAAAGATACCATGTGAGCAAGCCATAGCACACTTGGAGCGTTTGGGGATGCCACAGACGGATCATGGATACCGTAGGCATTCAAAGTTATTTTTTAGGGTTCTTGATTGGGATAAGATGTTCTTACACCTACCAAGGTTGCCTACCCAATTTGATAAGGCCTTAGTCGAGGGAGACGATGATTCGACCCACATCATTGCCGTACACATAGAGACCACCGCCGATGTGGATGTCTCGGGTAATTTCTATCTTTCGAGTGTGCCTTTTGTTGATACTGACTCAAGGTGTTGTGCTGTGTATTTAGGTCCAGATTCAAGGACGAATAGTTTCCAAGGGCGAGGGAATAATACGATCCTAGCCCTAGCGCACGCACAACGCGCACCTAGTGCACAACGAGGGCTTAGTGGATGAGCGCATCGAGCAAACGAAACCAAGGAGCATTGAGGGAGGCTCTCACAGCCTCATCTAATGGAGATAATTCCCGTCGTATGGACAACACAAATCCTAGAGCTTGTGGCGCGCGCGGCACACGCTAACACGCCTATGTGTATGCAAGGAATGACCAGCCAAGCCAACCCATTGAAGAGAGGTGTAGAATAGTGACCCAATATAAATATAAGGCAGAGGGATGTCTTAGGAGAGTCGTGGCCAAGTTTGGGCTCAATCGCACGAGTGGATCACAAGAACGCCCAAGTCGATCTTGTTGTGCGCAAGAAGGGCGCGCACAAGGTCCACAAGTACCTACGAAGGAATCTGTTGAGTCCAACGAGTCCAGAAGCAAGCGATCGACTTTGTTTCTTACATATCAAGATGTTAGAAGGTTCTGGACCAGATTTTAGGTCAAATGCTCGAGCCAATCATTCTAGGGCTCGAGGTGACTTGTTGGCACGCACCATGCGCGAGCCATGGGGGCGCGACTTGGAGGAATTCGAGTTCATGAAGGAGATGAGCGACCAGAGCGATCCTAGGTGTATTAGAACTCTTTTTATTTATTTATTTATTCAAGTTAATTAGCTTATAAGAATTGTATTTAGATAGGAATTCTAATTCTAGTCTAAGTAGGACATTGCGCAAGCCTATATAAAGGAGCGCATGTACACATTGTAAATCACCCCCCCTGATTTTGATAATAGAATTTTGAGAGAGTTTCTCAAATTGTTCTTGCGAGAACCTTGTCTTTAATTGAGTCAGAACACTCGATTAGAATCACAAGTAAAACCCGAAAGTTCACCCCCATTGTTTCGTTCACCCTAGTTTGCTATTTGCAGGTCGAGTAGAGGGTTAGGGATTCGAGTCAAGAACCTCAATTGTTTGGCTTAGTTTGCCTAGCACAGGTTGATAGGAGGGTTAAGCACTGAAGGGAGTTACTTTTTCCTCATTGAAATCCAAACTTCGAACAAGATCATCGTCAAGCGCATCCTAGGCAACTAGGATCGTATCAGAGGGGGTCGGTGATGATGGAGAAGAGCAAGAGAGTGGGAAAGGAATGGGTGATCTGGTAAGGATGAGGGGCAGCTGCCATGGATTTTTTGAGATGAGAACTTAGGTTATCAGGGAGGAAGAAGAAGGAAAAAAAGAAAAAAAAAGAAAAAGTAGGAATAATTAATTATCAATCGATGACTACATTGTATTTTTTTTTCTAATTTTCATTTTTTTATTTTGTAATTAATTATTTTGTAATGTTTTTATTTTTTATTTTAGATAATAATTAATTAATTTTCAAAATATCTCATAAATGACATAAAAAGAAACCTACAACAACCAGTTTTAATGAGGTCTACCGGTCATTTTTGGACCAAAATTGCAAGTTGCATGGAAATAATAGTTCAGGAGGGAGTAATTATATAAATAGAGGTCAGGGGAGGTTTTTTCTTTTTTCGGATAGTCTAGGGGGTCAAAAAACTATTGATCTAGAAGCACAACCATCCATCCTGGTTTGGGTTGTTGAGTTTGGATAGTTAGGAGGTCAAAAAATTACCCTTCATGATATTGAGCTCGGAGACCAATAAGATGTTCTTGGCCAAGCGACTGGCCAAGAAGCTCCAACTTCAACTTTTGCAACTCAACAACCCAAACCAGGATGGATGGTTGTGCTTCTGGATCAATAGAAGGAGATATACAAACTCCTTCAAATCTTCATTGCTACTCAGAATCAAGCAGCTGCTCTACAAATATTCCTCCTAGAGTCCATCATCTCTCTTAATGCCAAATTCAACTCTATCTTTCCACCATCTGTTTAAAACTTTACCTTATGTTGTTTCTTTTTTTTTATTTCTGCAATTTTTAATTTTTAATTTTCTATTTTATGCTTTTATGTTTCTCTTCTCCTGCACATTGAGGACAATATGTTCGATAAATATGGAGGAGGATTTGTCTTATATATAATATGTTACTGTGTTTTTGCTGTGTTTTTGTTGTTTTTACATGTGTTAGTTAAATTTTTTTCATTTTTAAGTTAGTTTTTCATTTTATGCATGATTTTCTCTTTTGAATTTTGTGTGTTTCTAGGTTAGTCCTTACATATTTTATGTTTACTGTGTGCACAAAATCAAAACTCCTTTTTTCTGTTGAAAATTTGCCTCAACACCTAAAATACCATGACACTTCACTAGTCAAATCCATGTTTTATTAATAGGGAAACCGTAAGAGTGTAACATGTTCAATACCAGTAACTACATATATCATAATCCTAGTTTAATATTTTTCCTATCACTATAGTCCCATGTTGAGTTTAGTTTGGAGTTTGGAGCTTAGGAGAGTAGTTGAAGGAACACCCAAAACACTTTTCTTGGCCAAGAAATAGACCAAGAAATGATGTTTTGTCACGCTAAACAATAATTGAACCATTCATAAACTATAGAGTTGTTAGTCTTTATTTATGCACTACTTGAGAATTTTCAATTCTTTGAATGTGATTTTGAACACCATTGGAACCAATGGGGTTACACGGTTGGTAATTTGGTACGATCACCTCTAATATAGGCAAAAATCATTTGCATTAATCATCCAACCTACAATCCACATTTTCATCATACCCATAAGAACGATGATCATAGGATGGCGAGGGTGTACCGTAGTAACAAGAATTGTGCCGAAATGGTGCATGATGATCAAATACCAGCCGGGAACTCGGATGTAATATAGCATCACTCCCATAAGAGCCATAACTAGCCTTGTAATAACCAGGAAAATTGGCACAGGACATGTTGAAAGTTACCTACAAAAAGAATAAACTATATATATACATATAGGTTAGTGAAAACAAATCGCTCCCTCACGTGTATCGCTCGGGTGTTTGCACTCCTCTCTAATGCGCTCACAATCGCTCAACTCATAAGGATGTTCAAGCTAACAAGCTCAAGTTCAATCATAAGGATCCTCCTAATGACTTGATACAAGCAAGAACGCAAGAAACACCAAACAATTTTGCTAGGATTATTGGACAGTTTGCGCGACTTTTGAAAATGACACACGAAAAAATAGGGAATGATTGAATTAAATCACAAAATTAAGTATTTAAACTCCTAATACATAGACCTACGACTTTCATGAAGGACAGAAAAGAAAATTCTGGCTAGAAAACTCTGAAAATAGACCAAGACCACATAAAAGACTTTTCTCGGTTAAAATCTGCGCACCTTTCTATTTTGGCCAAAATATATAAGATTACTTCATAATTTCCCGGTGACTCAAAAAAAAAAATATTACGCACAGAAAGAAGTTTGTTGACACAAATTTTCAAAATTTTATGGGCGGAGGAACATATAAAAACTGGACAGACACTAGAACAAACAACAACAAACTCAAGAGCAGCCTTGGCTGAACATGTTGACTTGAGACTTAAGAAAAGAGAAAATGTGTTTAGGATTTGACAGAAAGACTCTAGGACTTGAAGACACAAAATAAGAGACTTGAAATGAGTTTAGGACGAAGAAAGACAGGTCACTCAAGTGTTTAAAACCCCTCACGTTTTCCTCTCAAAAGTCAGCACAAAGGTGCCTAGTTTAGGACTTGTAGTTGTTGTCTTTATTTTGCTTCTGTTTAGGACGTTTAGGTAGGGTATATAGCTAGGAAGATGGGGATTTAGGAGGCTAAAGTTCAGCCTTTTTTTATGCCTAATCTGGCTGCAACGTTTGAAGGAGAGAGGGAAAGTAGGGTAGGTTGTCCTTCCTTAAATTTAGGGATGCTTGTCTTTGACAAGTGTGATGTGTATTTGGCTATTGCATTTATGGGTGAAGGACTTGTGATGGATGCTGATGGATAGGTTATATTTGTTTAAAGGGAAACTAAATCACTCAAGCAACTTGGAATCAAATTGAATCAAAAAGCCTCACTCAAGAACATACATGAAGATGACAGCAAGAACAACAAGAACAGACCTCTGAAACTTTCACCTTTTTAATAGGAAAACGATGGAATTAAAATCCGATACTTATACCACAAGAAACTAGAGACAAAGGAATATATTTTAGACTCAAGAAATAATAAAAATGAAGACATAAAACTTAAGAAAAACTGTTCCAAAGATGAACACCAAGAGCAGAAAAGTTGACAGTTTTGAGCACTGTCTAAAATGATTTTGGAAGGTTTCCTTTGAAAGAAAACCTCAAAAATGGCTCAAAAGATGCACAAGACACAAAAGAACAACATTAAACCAAGGAGACAGAAAAATATGGCTGAAAAATATGAGAAAAATTCGTATCAACCAAAAGGACAGCCAAATGCCCCGCTACCACATGATACGATCTTGGTTGCGTAAGGAAGATGTAGCTGGCGGATCTAGTCCTCGTTGGGAGTTTGGCATTGGAATGGACTAATAAATTGAACAATAGAGTCGTAATGGATTTAATGGAGGAATATTGAAGATGTATTGATGATAACAAGTAATGAACTTGAAGTTGGAGTAAACCCTCCTTACAACTAGGTAAGACAACCTTACTATGAACAACTACAAGGATCTCTACCCAAGATGACCCTTCCACCAACAAGGATGGACAACCCGTTTGCTCTTGGAGAAGATGATAGTTCGGTTATAGGAACCCTTGATTGCCCTAAGCTACACTAAGCTAATATTGGTCTTATGAAGAAATCACATTCAATTCAAAGACCCCTCAAAATGAGGCTATCTCTAGCTATTTATACTACCAAACTATTACAAGGGTAAAACCTTAAATGTCCCTTAAAATGGGTCAAGGCCCGCGCACGAAAGTTCATTGTATCACACTAGCGGCATGCCGCTAAGGGCTTAGCGGCATGTCACTAGCCACTGCCCAAAATGCACCCAAAACTCGTGTGTTGGCAGCATGCTGCTAGGGCCTTAGCGTCATGCCATTAGCCACTGCCTGAAAAGCTCCAAAAAGTCCCGAAAGGTCGCCATGAGCTCCCGAGCTCATATCATCTCCTACCTCTTCGAGAGGCTTTGTCCTCGAAGCTAAATCCGAGCCGTTGGCGCCCTCAATGAGCTCCTCCATATCATTACCGAGAGCTTGCTGATGGATAGGCCACGGGAGTGGTCTTTCGTTGGCGACGTATGGATCCATGCTCGTATCAGTCAGGTAGGTTATAAGCAGGTTGACGGGTTGGGCTTTAGGACAAAAAAATGGGTCGGGCTTATAATCCAAAAAACAAAATGCACACAAATTTGCATTCCATCAGTCATTGCCTATAATAATTCAACACAAATTATTAAAGTTGATTCTAAAACATATTCTACTGTAATACAAATACCACTCTTCCTCCCGTTTGCAAGTAATTTGACCACACCTAGCAAGGAAAGAATAAAGTAACTTGACCACATATAAAGACAGATGAAGAAAGAAAGATGGGTACAAATCAAGAGGGAGTACAATGATGCAATTGTCATGCTTTGTTGTCTGAATGTTAAATTCATCTTGCAGTAGGAAGCGAGTTGAGGACACTAATTGTCCAAAGCAGAGAAACACCTGGTAATTTCAACACAAACACCAGAGTTAACAATAACAGAGATGAGATGATGGTTGGTTATTGTGTGTTTGGTTTTGAGAGAGAAGGAGATGGGTTTTGTGTGGTGGTTATGCGGCAGTGATGATGAGATATTTTTTTAGGGGGAAGGAGGTGCAGGTCGGGAACAATTGAGGTTTGGCTGGGATTTGCGGCTTTTGGTGGATTTTATGATTGGGTTTGACGGAAATGAGTGGTGACGGTGGTGATTGGCGTGGTTGTATGATGGATTGCTGGGATTGACGGTGGTGATTGGCGTGGTTGTGTGATGGAGAGGGTTAGGCTATGAAGGTGGTGGCGGCATGAAAGAAAATAAAAGATAGAAGAAAAGAAAAGGAAAGAAAAAAGGATGCTTATATACATAGGCGTTAGGGTTAGGGTTATTTGGCGGATCGGGTCGGTTATAAGCGGGTTTCAAAATTTTGACCCGCGACCCGATCCATCACCAAATTTAATGGGTCAATTATGTATCTATATATGGGCGGGTTAGGCGGTTTTCTTCTTTTGGCAGGTCGGGTTAGGTCAGTTAGGTGGGTTGGGCGGGTCAAATGTACACCCCTAGTTAGTACTCCCTCCTTCCCCCATTGTTTGTTGTTTTAGTATTTTTGCTGTCGTTTGAAATTAAATGTCGTTCTCACTTTTCCACATTTCTTTGGCATTGAACTGACTATTTTACCCCTGACCATTGACAAGCGCGCTTGCACCATCCTCCCTTGCTATTCTCAAGCCGCTCTGACACTAATGAAAGCAAATCCTTCAAATTTTCGGGAGAATTAGGGAGGAAATATAAAAATTGAAAATTCAATTTGGCGGAAAATGTTGATTTGGGTTGTCAATCACCGTCGAAAGTCTTCCTTTTTCTCTTTTAGTCCACAATTTTATCTTCTTCTTCAACCAGAGTTTCTTACTTCCTTTTTCACGAAATTAGGGTTTTCTAATCTTGTTGACACCCATCATGGAAAGCATCGATTATTGGGATGATTCTCAGTACGAATCCATGGTTGAATTTGATGATTCAATGAACATGGTTGTACCGGATTCCATTGAAATCGGGGAAGAGGCTGCAGCTTCGGTGATTGAGGCTTCAGGCGATGTAATGGAGGCAATCAAGGAGGAATTTGTCGATGATATGGAGGCAATAGTGGAGGATTCAGTCGAGGTTGACGACTCAATTGTTAAGGATTCCGACGAGGTTGTAGGCTCGATTGTAGATGATTCTGGCGAGGTTATGCAGGCAATAGTTCAAGACACTTATTGTGATGATTGGGATATGGCTTCGGGTGCAGTCGTCGAGAGTTCCAACAAGAAATTGGAGTCAATCGTGGAATATAGGAGGGTGAAATCCAGTGGGTCTATTCCACGACCCAAAGTTATTTATGACTTTGACCTCAATGAACCCTGTGCTGAGGAGAAGCAGTTGGCTGCCAAGTACAATAGAGAACGAGATTTTAACTTGAACAAACTCCCAATTGCAGGTATGTTTTGGTTGATGGACCCTAGCCGCGAACCAGAATTCATCGAAATGTTAAGGCTCCTACTCCCATCATTCTATTTATTCTACCAAAGGATTAGTTTCGTTGCTTAGTTGATGAACATTATTGTAATGTGGTGTTTATATGATGCTTGTACGTAGATTGAAATGAACATAATCTGGGTTCTACTAGCATGTATTGGCATTTTAGTTGAGGATCATTACTGTCATGTGAAGTATTAGTGTTTGTATTGGTAGTGTAGTTTCAATTCTAAATCCTCTATGTTTGTTGCAATGACTTTGTTTCGACCAATTATCTGTGTTTGATCAATCATTTGTGTCTAGATGGATTGTTTAATGTTTGCCGGATTATGACTGGAATAAATTGAACCATTTAGAACAGAAAATATGGAAACTTTTATGCACACGAATGCAGGTTGGAGAGATGGAGTTCCTTTGTTGCTTGGAATAAAGGTAAGTCAATGAGCATTAGTAGTAGCTTACCAGTTTAAAGAAGTTGAGTTAATACAAGTTCTATTGTTGTCGGTAATTGAGGTGAAATGATGGTTATGATGCAAATGTGTGCAGCGCAGAGGGTAAATGTTTTCAGGCATCTTTTTAACTATATGCAATTATTTATCATGAATGACAATCGGTAGCTAAGAGAGGGAATAGAAACCAATGTAGAGTTGGTGATCACTTTCTGGTTGTTGTAGTGGCAAATTTGTTGTTTCTTGATTCGCCGGCAGGAATTGGATTTTTTGATGTATAATTTGGAAAATGCAGCTAAAGATGCATATACATTCCTCATTAACTGGTTTGATAGGTTCAGTCAATACAAGCACACGCCTTTTTATATTGCTGGAGAAAGCTATGCGGGTTAGTTTCTGGTAATTAATTAATTAGCCAATCTTTTGCCTCAATTAATTAAGAAATATGTAAATTGGCATGATCTTAATCACTAATTAATTTTGTAATTTGTAGTTAGGTAATCCATTAATTGATGATTACCATGATAATATGGGGACGCACGAGTACTGGTGGAGCCATGGATTGATATCAGATTCAACATATCAAGATCTGAAGAAGTACTGCTCAAATGACACATTCTTGTTCTCAAAAGAAAATTGTAATTCTGTCTGGAAAATGCTTTTTTAGAATTTGGCAATATTGATCCTTATAGCATTTATAGCGGCCCTTGCACAGAAGCCGGTCCCAAATTGTAATGCTGATGAAGTAGTTTGAATAAATTGAACCATTTAGAACAGAAAATATAGAAAATCAAAAAATAATTTGAATTTTGGAAAAGAAACAGAGACATAAAGGTTGTTTATTTCTTCTTCGACGTCTATTAAGCTGACATACATGGTACATAAACTCTAACTAGCAGTCAAGTCCTCCAACCTCTCTATCAACTCCATTATGATCTCAAATTATGGTTGGACATATTCCCACCGTAGCCTTACATTTGTAACTCCTCCCTAGCATTGGAGGAAACGTTCTGCATGTTGGATATCACTTGCTGCAGTGTCTTGCTGTCCTGTATACTTGAATTCTAGATATGCCTTGATGCCTCTGAGACCTGATGATGCACAACTTTAAGATGTAAAGCATAACAAAAACACTAAGTGTTCAAAGTCAGAATAGCTGAAAATCAGCTGGCTCACAATAATTTGGCAAGGTGTCACGATAAAACCAAAAGTGAAGGTTTACAGGAAAACAATTTCTTGACATACAATTGCAGCACAGAAGCAACAAAAATGGCATGAATACAACCTCTATGACAGTTTATGCACTATATGCTGCGTGGATTCATCATGTGAACAAGGTAGCAATGAGCTCCTACTTGATTAAATCCACCAATCATCCAGGACCAAGTTTCAAGAAAAGATAATATATATAGTATCAGAATATCAGGAACAATGGTGTTGAAGGACTAAATGCTGCATATATACTTTACAGAAAGCAAAAAGGAAAATATTCAATGTCTATTAAGCTGACATACATGGTACTAAGCGGTGTTAAAGAACAGTAAACCAAATGGCAGGTTTGAAACAGCAGGAAAGCCAGATAAACTAGAAAGTGCATATGAAGTTGCCCCTAACCAACTAATTCTGTTTAAATGAGCACATTCTTGTTAACAGACAGAACTGAAATCCGTAGTAGTATACACCAGACCTATCAGCTAGATAAAAAGTTGAATACTTTAAAACTTTAGTCCAAGTCCAGAACTACACACTACACCTAATTAACGCACCATAATGATCCATTTGCAATCAAACAGACACAGAAATACATACTACACCTAATTAACTCAACAGAATGATCCAGCTGCATTCTAACAGACACAAAACTATACACTCCATTCAGACAATACATAATGATTCATTGCACATATCATACGAGAAAGAGCATACTTTGTTTGCATTTGTACTATATTAAGTGACATCATACAACATTAGTCAAAGTTGCAAATAGAGTTTGATATATCTGAATTTACAGTGAGTCCTACATATGCTCAATACCAAATAAACAAACTATTTGTATATAGACCTAGCACAATTAACAAAATAAATACTTATGCTTCCAAAAACAAAACCAATCTCAGTTGGAACTCTTAACCAAAATAGAAACTGCCAAGGTTTGTACTTGAAATCTTCAACTCTATATCCTGAAAAAAAATTGATAAGGCAGTGTCAATAGCAATGATTCAGTAAATACAGTGGATAGAGTAAAAATAACACGCTGTCTTACATGGTAGAGGGGGAAGATGAGCTGCAGCAGTTGCAAGGATTACTGGATCACAAGTCAATCTGGATGGAAACAACCCAAGCCTAGACAACTGATTTTTTTTAATGTGAGGGATTCTATACGTATTGGACCCCCTAATTCTCAAAATCTCTATCATGCATGACTGAAGAGTGAGAAAAATACTATTAGACTTTTTATCAGAAAATTCAAAGTATGCCTTCTTTACTGCTTCAACCAATTGATCTAGATTCCTTGCACATTTCTTTTCCTGCAGCGACTGAATTGCTCTAAAAAATCCTAGATCAATAATATTTAATTCAGGGAAATTAGGAGGTTGACACAACAGTTTGATATTCAATCCTACATTATCCACTGCAGCTAAGAAATCAATATCATCCTCATGGATATGTGTGTTTGTATTATCTTGTTGGATGATAATTGGATCCATGAGGCTTTCCCTCAGCCATTTTTCCTTAGTGGCAGGTAAAATCTGTTCTATTATGAACTGCCTAATGACTTTCCTATCTATTTTTGGAATTGGTTTAACTTCTAATGTTCCAGCAACCTTATTTGAACTAAACCACAAAGTAGCAACCTCAGTCACTAATGGAAACACCCCAATCCTACCATCAAATTTACAATTCCCATCAGAGTTATATCTAGGCCTAGCAACAGCTATAAGGAACATAATCTTGG
This sequence comes from Viola odorata, assembly GCA_963691705.1. Taxonomy (NCBI): domain Eukaryota; kingdom Viridiplantae; phylum Streptophyta; class Magnoliopsida; order Malpighiales; family Violaceae; genus Viola; species Viola odorata. Next base: position 32,437,170 of record OY829543.1, on the reverse strand, counting down.
GAATAAAATTAGTACTTTTGATGGTTCTTACTAGTTCATCTTCATCAGGGAGCAGGTAATATGGCTGGACCTTCCTTGTCATTTGAAACCACTTCTCATCTATGTGAACTACATTTTTCATGTCAACAAAAGAATTAGATGCTAGAAGTGAGGCTGGATCAATAAAGGAGAGACAGTGTCGAACCCTTTGCACACGATTTCCTTTTGTCAATGATGGTTTGATGCTATTACTATGACAGTTCAACTCTCCCATTTTGAGTTCCTTGTGCAAATACGATTTTGAAACACCCAAAGCAGAAGCAAGAGACTTTAGGGTTGTTCTATCCCTTAAAGGAATATCTCTCATTTTCTGGAGATCAAATTCAATCCTCTTTCTGCCACAATTTTTAACTCTACTAAGAGAAACATTGTAGTTGGTGGAGTCCCTACCCCTTTTCCAAAACCTCTGAATTGATCGAATATGCACATTAAAAATAACTGATATAACGTATTTTATGCATATTTTCCTCTGTATTTATAGGCTTATCTTGGGCATGATACTGCTAATTTTCCTTTAAATTCGTACTTTTTGTAGATCTAAGCTCAAAGAGGAAAAGACGCCAAAATACTTAGGGGTGTAAACGGGCCGGTTCAGTCCGATTTTAGGGCTAGAACCGGACCGAACCTGAAAATTTCAGTTCTGATATGCCAGAACCGGACCCGAACTGGAAAATTCGGGTTCTGGCATACCAGAACCGGACTAAACCAGAATTTTCGGTTTGGTTCGGTTTGGTTTTTGGTTTTTTTTTTTTTTTTAACAATTAGAAAAACTACTATTTATTCATGCAAAAAAAATATCTCTTCGTTATCATGGATATTTTAAAACAATTAAGAAAAATGATTTTTTTAAAAAAATAAATGAATAAAGAAATGGCCCGACCCAGCCCAGCCCCAGCAACGAAGGAAAAAAATAAAGAAATTTGAGGGGAAGGGGATTCGAACCCCTTCTCTTTTGTAAGAGAGTGAAAGATTTAACCACTGAACCAAAGCTAAACTTTTGATAATTAATGCATAAATATATAAATATATATAAAAATTTCCTGTTCAAACGGTTCTATGGTTCGGTTTTATGGGTTTTATATTCGTAGACCCGGACCGAATAGGAAAGTTACGGTTCAGATCGGCTTGGGTCAAAATTCTCCGGTTCCAGTTCGATCCGGTTTCTTACACCCCTAAAAATACTCCTTTTTGTGGAATTCTGCCGTGGATCTCAAGGCGTCGAGGCCTAGCTGTTTCCACATCGTCGAGCCTTAGATGCTAGTCGTGTTGTCTTACCTAGCACTCTCGTTTGAGCCATCTAAAGCCGCATTTTGCCCCGAACCCGCTGGCGTACGTGCAGACATCTCCTCAAGGACGCGCGCAGTAAGATTCTCACTGGATTCCTCCCAGATCCCTTTTTGGCTACCCTAGGAATATTCTTTTAGGGCGTTCTCCCTTTTTGTCCCTCCTCTTAGTTGTCTTTTGTCTTCTAGTGAGTTGTGGGGGTATTTAAACATCAGTTTTAGGGTTTTTATGGCATCACTCATTATTAGGTCATAGAATCATTTTTGGGAGCAGCCACTCACCTTCCTCTTTAGTCTTCTTGGGATTTGTCACTCCCATTTCTTTGTAGCCGTCGCCGGCAATACTCTTCAAACCGGAGCTTTAGCTCCGGCCGGTATTTCTTAATATTGCATTTCTCTTTATTTCGTATTTCTTTTCTCTTATGCTTATGATTAAATCTATCTTTTTATTGATTAATATGTGTGGCTAAGTTCTTAAGCTTAGCAAGGGTGTTTTAAGGGTTGCATGAGGATAGTCACGAGACCAAATTGTAATTAATATATTCTCTTCGCTATATTTGCTCGCTTACCATTTTAATGCTAGATCTAGATGGTTTTGTTAGGAGCTTGATCACCTTTTAATTTACTATCTTAGATCTTTGTCATTTCTTTGGTTATAACTAACGCGAAGCCTTAGAATAGAGTAGACACTAGATGGATTGTCATTAGCTTGGTCTGTTCTGTCTAGGGCAAGTGAGTGATTAGGGCAGTGTCGCGAGCCTGACAAACTGAGAGGCATTTAGCCCTAGATGTGTTTTTCCTTATCTTCATGGGAGTTGTGAGTATTGCCTCCCTGCTTCGTGCCTGGGAGGACGACATAACGTCAAGGTTGCCTTATTAATAGTGAAAATGGGGGGTAGCTTCTCTTACGAGGAAAGTAGGAGGCCTAAACGTACATGGCCTCTATAACATGCCTATAGTGTGAGAATAGACTATCTGTGCGTCAATGACTGACGAGACCTCGACGCAACCCGAGAAAATTTCCTTTCTAAGATTCCTCTTTACCTTATTTTAACTCATTTACTCCTTATCTGTTTTGTTTTATGCTTGTTAATTCCTTCGATTTATTATTTACATTCTTGTTAGCTATCGTACCTTCGACATCTTTGGTCGACTTGTTTGACCAGTAAACCCCCCCTTCGTGTTACAGTTCGTGCATTTCATTCCATCATACGTTTAGGGCAAGATTTCATACTTCAGTCTCTCCATGGATCGACCCTGTTACCATTATACGCAAATTACTTTGTGCATCTAGGCATCATGAATTATTATTATTTTTGACCCGTTTTGACGGTGAGTCAAATTTTGACGCCGTTACCGGGGAGATTTTGATTCGTACTGATTTCTTATTTTTATTTGTATGGCCAAGAGATCTGCTCCAGACCTTCTACCACTTGATCTCGAGCTTACTAGAACAAAAAGAAGACTTCGAAGGCAACCTAGGGGACCAACTATTAATCGTAGAGGAATCCCTCACCCTGCCCTCGACGGGAATCTCTCCGATCTGGATAATCTCGACCGTCTTTTTCTTGAAGGTTTTCCTTTCTTTCATCCAGACCTCGACAATGCTGAGTTTGTCAACCCCGTTATATCCCACATGGAAGATCCACCTCCGCCACTTCCTCGAGGACCCGAAGCCCCTAACAACCAGACTATAGAAGATCTCAATACAGCCCCTGAAACACCGAGCAGTTGCATTGAATGGCTTGCTGTTGCCCATGACTGGACACTCAAGTCCGCGGTCATGGATCATCTCCCACTTTTCTGTGGTATCGCCAAGGAAAATTCTCATAGACATCTACAATAGTTGCATTCTATTTGTGAAGCTATGAAGCCCACCAACGTCAGTATAGAGCAAGCCAAGTTACGTGTATTCATGTGGTCCCTCAAGGATAATGCTCTCGACTGGTTCTATGATCTCCCTCCTAGATCCATTCATTCTTGGGCAGAGATGTCCAAGGCCTTCACAGACAAGTATTATCCAGCGTCCATAGCCATGGTTACTCGCAAGTAATTAGTCTCTATTCTTCAAACGGATACGGAAAATCTTGATCAGTATTATGAACGCTTCAAGAAGATACAAGCGCTATGCCCTTCCTACAACTTGACCGAGCACACCCTCATCTAGTATTTCTGTGAAGGATTACGGGCACATGACAAGGCCTTGCTGAATGCCACTAGTGGTGGTTCTATATGTGCCCTCACTCCAGCTGCTACCAAGGCTACCATTGAGCTCATGGCAAAGAACGCTACCCCAGCAGGTAGTAACAACAATGATCAAGGCGCCCAAGTGGCAGCCATGCAAAACCAACTGACTGCTATCTCAGGCATGCTCCAGAATATGACGACTATCCAGCCTGTGCCAAGTATGCAATTTTTCGGATCATCCCACGGACGCGTGTCCTTACATTCCTGATGAAATCACGGTCAATTTTTCGGAGTCTAAGTGAATGCAATGGGTAACTATAATCAAACCCCCTACATCCAGAACTATAATCAAGGATGGCGATAGCCGAACCCTGGATGGGTTCATAACGCTCAGACATCCGACCCTAGTGGGCAGCAACAACAACATCAGTATGGTAACCATCCTCCGCCCTTCAACACACACAACTTCAGGCCTAGACCTCCATACCAGCATAATCAACAATAGCATCATCCACCCAAAGATCAGACTTCTGCCCCTCCACCCATTGATGATGTTGTCAACTACAAGAGTATAATTTCCAAAATGCAAAAGCAATTGAGCGTGATGAATGCCGAGATGATGGAATTGAAAAATAGAGGTAGACTTCCTGGACATACAGAAGCGAATCCTAAACACGAAGCGTGTGTTATTACCCTCCGAAGTGGTCTTGAATTACCTTTAGTCCGTCCTGCCCTCGATGTTGAGCAATCTCCAGAATCTGAGCTCAAGCCTAAGAGGAAGAAAAAGGAGCCAAAAATTCCAGATGTGATGGTAGACTATATCCACTCCCCCAGAGGATCTCCACGGAATGATCCGAACCCACTCGAGTTCACTCGAGAATATATTCACCAAATCCTTGAACCTCCTTTTCCCGAACGCCTTGTCAAGTACAAGAAAGACAAAGAAGAGCGAGAAATCTTTGATATCTTCAACAAAGTTGTCATCAATATCCCTCTGCTTCAAGCAATCAAGAGTGTCCCTCGCTATGCCAAGTTTTTGAAGACCTTGTGTATCAACAAACGACCAATGGCTGGAGTCAACAAGATAACTGTGGGCGCCAATATTTCAGCTCACATTCAGCGAAATATTCCTCCTAAGTGTCAAGACCAGGGCATGTTTATTATCCCTTGCAAGATTGGGACGGTTGATGTTGATAAAGCCATGTGTGATTTAGGTGCTGGCCTTAATGTCATGCCTTTGACGATTTATAACTGTCTAGGCCTCGGTCCTCTGAAAAGTACAAGACTTGCAATCTAGCTAGCTGACCGTTTTGTCATCTATCCCGAGGGCGTTATTGAAGATGTCTTTGTCCAAGTTGGGGAGTTCATTTTTCCAGCTGACTTTTACGTCATTTCCATGGAGGGTAGTGGTTCCGCTAAAGCCACAAATTTCCTACTAGGCAGACCATTTTTAGCTACCGCCAGGGCCAAGATAAATGTCCACGATGCTACCATTTCTCTTGAATTTGATGGCTAAATCATTAAATTCAACATGCTTGAATCCATGCGATATCCTTCTGAATTTTCTAGCCTCAATTATGTTGATTTAATTGGCCCATTTGTCGAGGAAATTTCTGAATTAAATTCTGTTGATCCATTGCAGCTTGCCCTCGACAGGGGTCTTACACCAGAATCTCTAGAAGACTTGGCCTCGACGGTTGTTACACCACCTGAGTTGCATTCAACTGTTGCAACTCTAGAGGAGAAACCTATTCTTTCCCTAGAACCTCCTGTTGTCTCCCCTCATCATGATGATCATGTCAAACTCCCTTCTTCCCTCGAGTAAGTACCGATTCTTGAATTGAAGGACCTACCCTCGCACCTTAAGTATGCTTATCTTGGTGCCGAAAAATCTCTTCCAGTAATTATTTCCAATAAGTTGGACGAACCAGAAGAGAAGGAATTGATCTCTTTATTGAAGGAATTTGATTGCATGTCGAGGGCATCAAATTTAGTTGTATAAAATATACGAAATGAGGGGTAGGAATACAACTTATCACTTGTCCGCAAGGAACTTGTAAATTGTGGTAAGAAGATCGTCCACTGAGATCTTTCGGGAAATTATAGCTTTGACTCGACTTCCTCATCACTAGAGTTGAGGGGTTTTGTTTCTGCAATTAAGATAAACAAAGCATAAAAGAGAACAAGTAATAATTAAATAAAAAGAAGCAATCTTAGGCAAAAGAAGATCTTAGCTAAGATTGCAGATTGAGGTTGGTTGTGAACTGTCGTGAGGTAAACTCCAGGTAAGGGCGAATTCATGAGCGCACTCCTTGTTTAATCGATCATCAACCTTAGATTTTCTCCTTCTCTCTCATAACTCTGCTATAGATTGGTAGGAACCCCTTTCCAATCCTACTCTCCTCCTTTTGAAATCACTTGGAGGGAACCCCCTTTCCTAGGGATCCTGGCCAGTGGACACCTTGCTGGTTAAAGGGTTTATCCAATTGGCTGTTGGCTTGAGGCACATGTGTTTTCTCAATGTCGTAGAGAAAGATAGAGTCTAGGCTAAGCTACTCCCAACTCGGAGCCCTAGATTGTTAGTCTGGTTAGGCCAATATCGATCCAAGTCCACTAACCTCCGCGAGGCTAGCTGCCTACTTGCATCACTTTGGTTTCGCTCGTCCCCTTTGTGACTGGCTACAAATTCGTCGTCTTGCCTAAGATTGATCAAGTCTTAGCCTAAACGAGAACTGGTTTGTTAAAACAGAACTTGAATTAATTACGAATGAGAGGATAATAAGAATAATCGGTCTCACGAATCACAAGTATGCTCACTCAACCCCTACCAAGAATTTGGTGTTTAGCTACTAGACATAATAATTAAGAAGACAAAGAAATAATTGAAGAACATGAATTAAAATAAAATCTATGATATTCAAAACTGAATTATCATAGAGCAAAATGTTTACAAGAACCAAAAGTTGGAAGAAGGAAGATGCCGTAATTGACAACCTTCCCTAACCTTTAACAAGGTTAGAGTCCCCACCAATCACATTCCTTTCCAAATTCCAAACATCAAATAGCTAAAAGATAGGGATAAAATCCCAATTGTTCAAATTCGAAATGAAATAAAATAAGATAATAAAAGATTGCTTTTGTTCAAATCGGATTACAACCAAGAGTCATTCCTAAGGACGCAACAACCAGCTGGCTTCTCAATCCGAACGTGTCTTCCTTGAATCCATGACCAGAACGCCTCTATCTTTGCAATCTTGGCCAAGCCTGCGACCAAGATTGCTGTCTCTCAAGGTATACATTTCCTTCATTTCTTCTCTTGCCCAAGACTTCCTTCAAAAGATATCAAATTGACGTGAAAGAGATTGTTTTTACCCTAAATAAGGTAGTTTAAGATGGTAAAAACACATGGAAATAAACGTCAATCAAACCTCACAACACTTGAACAATGCTTGCCCCCAAGCATACTGGACTCTTAACTAAGAAAAAGAAACGAAAGACTCAAAACAAAGAAAAACAAACAATGGTAAATTTCTGGACAGACTACCCTTAACCAGTTCCTTTACACCTTCTTACCTATGACAGTCAGCATACTTCTCAATGGATCCCAGTCCTTATAAACAAGGTCTATTCAACACCCTAAACATCCGAATTCCACATGACCATAACATCTTTGCATTCCACAACAGGCTCAACAAGACGAGAGACATCCACCTACTTAGGTATTCTCCCCTTAATTTAACTGCTCAACATCATCATTCAATTACCTTGTCTGAAAATTTTCTATGCCAGTATTGCTACAAGTTTCTTGAATATTAATGCTTAGTGAAGTAGAAATATCAAGACAAATACACAAAAAAAAAAAAAATTCATTGCTCTTGCTGAAAGTTTCTTGAGTATTTCCACTTGGTGAGGTAGAAATATCAAGACATTTTATTTCATCATCATTTTTTTTTCTATTTTTTTAAGAGCATGCAATTTACTAGGCATAAAAGTAGTTTTCTGCATTAGAGCAATTCAGCACAACACAAGGCAACAAACTCCGTTATTCACTTAGCTATTTTCCTTAAGGGGATATTAAAAATATTTGGTGGAAGCTTGCCTATTTGTTAAGTCTGTTACACAATGCTAGACCTTATGATCATGTACAAGATGGATGCTTAATAGATACCAGGACCCGTACCCTTACTGGTGTTGAATATGTTAACCCATTGACTTGCCTTGTTCAAAAGTTACGGGGTCACAAGGTGAAGGATGCTAAAGGTCAAGGTTAAGACATTAAGAAAAAGGGCTTAAGCATAGTCCCGATTTTTGCCGACACTCACATAAAACACAAAACACACATGCCTAAAAACACACATAACAACAAAGAAAATCATGCATCAGATTCTAACTAGACGATCTAGGCCAACTATCTTAGCCAAGATTAACAAAAAAAAATTCATGCAACAAAAGAAAGTCACACAAAAGCACATCAAAGACATGTATATACAGACACATCACCTAAAAAAACCTCACCACACTTAAAGGACACATTGTCCTCAATGTGTAAATGAGAGTAAAAGTAAAAATAAAAGACACAAAAAATGGAAAAAGAAAAGAAAGAAGAAGACACGACCTGAGGGCTTTATTGTGTTGCGGGAGGTGGAGGTGGTTGGTTTGGAGCGGGCACTGATGGTACAGAACCATCTCCTTCCTCTGATGAGTCACTGGAATCGCTACTGCTGCTGCTGAATGGTCATTCACTTTGTTGCGTATGTGCGCAACAACTTTATCCATGGCTTGGATAAATTTGAAGGAAACGTCCAATTGGGCCTGGATTTGCTGGTACTTGACCTCCTACTGCTCCATGAACTTGATGAGCTACTCCTGTTGAGATTTTTCAATGCTCTAGAACAGGGCCTGCTGCTGGTCTGCAACTTTCTGCAGCTGCTCCTTAGCAAACATCTAGAATTTATGGAACAGTTGCTAGTTGTTAGTAAAAACTATGAGCTGCTCACTAATAAGGCTCAGGAGTTTGTCAGCCTATTCTAGAAGCAATGGGTGATCAGGATCTAAGTCGTATTGGGTTGTCTTTGGTTTCTTGGCATCTTGCCCAAGAGTGGGCTCTTTGTCTGCACTGCTGGACTTAGGGACTGCATCATCAAGCTGGATTGGCCGTAGCTTGAAATTGCCATTGATCCTCTTGCCATAGAGGTGATCTGCTACTTGTGTGAAACCTGTATTAAAACAAAGAAAGCCTTTTTTCTCGTGGAAATGACCCATCTGGTCAAAAGCCTTAAGATCCACGATCTTAACGGCACAGGATTTATGCATGTTTAAAGTAGTCAGATCAACACCTCTAGCAGTAGCAGTGATATGAGAAATAAGAGTGCCCAAGATCAGTTTAGGGATGCTATCACATGCTTTAATCTACCTAACTATCCAATAGCCCAAATTAACCCTCTTTTTATGAAGCATACACCAAAGTAGAAAGACTTCTAACTTAGAAATGTTGCCTGAAATAGTTGTTTTTCCAGAAAGGTTAATGGATAATATCCGTTGGAGCATCCTCAAAGTGGGATCTCGAATCTGGTGGGCTTTAGCATTTTTATCAAAGTTCCCCTTAGGGTCACCAATTAATTCCCTAAAGGCCACTATCTTATCCCAATTAAAGGGATAATCAGTCAAGACATTCCTATATTCCTCAGAATCAAGAGCATCCTCTTTAACAAAATGCAACAAAATATTCAACTCATTCACAGACATATGAGACCAAATATCAAGCAATCTAAAATTCACCACATCAGACGCGCCAAGATCAGGATTGGCTCTACCATTTGCATACATCCTATCCTAATCAAGCTAGAAAAAGGCATGGAATTCCATACAAAGCTCAGCATACATAGGCATATCAAGGTATAAAAAACATTCCCACCCAAGATTAATAATGTACTGCCTAATCCTATTACCCACACCCAAGGCATCAAGGAAGGAAAAGTCAAGAATAGCAAATTGGGTAATCTCACATGCATACTTCTCATTCAATCTAACCCTAAGGCTAGGGGTATCAGGCCTCAAACAACCATTTAATGAGCTTAAGAGGGGAAGGAATACCTTGGCAGTCTTGGCTACAGGTTTGGCCAAGACTGCAGCTGCAACATCATCTGAGTAATCTTCAGGATCAACTTCCTCAACCTTCTTCTTCCCTTTCACAGCTGCAGAACGCGTTCTTTTGGCTGGCACCGCTTCATCAGCAACTTCCATCTTTCTCTTCCCAGTTTTCTTCTCCTTTGTCGATTTTCACATTGTGGTTCAGAATCAGCTCCCTTCTTCCCAGCCTTTTTGCGAGCCACTTGTTTGGCTCTAGTAGTGGGCTGCACTTTCTCATCCGAATCAGTATCCGATATCTCTTCCACCTCCAGGCTACCCTCTTTGCTAACCCTAGATTGGGTTTTTGGCTCTTTGGTGAGGAGAATCTTCCTCTTAGTCGGGAGAGTGCCCTGAGGAGACCCAGAGGTCTGAACTGGAGGAGGAGTGGCTAGAACTTGTTTTGCATGTTGGCTTGGGGAACTAGAGGGCCCTTTGTCCATGGACATGATCGTTCTCGCTATGCTGAGTACTTCGTTAAGATTCGGAGGTAGATCTTACTCTGGATTCGAGAGAGAGGGAGATTGCGAAGGGATGGGAGATTCTTGCTTTTCTGGAGGGGATTTTGGTGTTGCTGATTTCTTGGAAGATCTCTTGGATTTTCCCATGTTTAAAGAGGATTGATCGTGGAGTGAAAGTAGGAGAGTGGACGAGCTTTAGTTGAGGAAGTGTTTGAGAGATTTTCGGCGAGAGGGAGAAAAGTAAGGGATTTGAGGGTGTCAATGGGAGATAAGGAGTCTAACTCATCATAATCCTTAATTAATTAGAATTTGAAAAGTTAATTTCCAAATTAGAATTAATTTTCAAATTATAACCGTTACTCCTACTTTTTCTCCTCCTCTTTACACGTTATCTGCTCTTTTTTTTCCTTTTTTCCTTTTTCTCCGCGTGTCATCCACTTCTTGGCCAAATGAAGTGTGGCCTAGATCAAAAAGACTTAGCCAAGCTTCCTCACCACACGTAATTCCTCGCAACCCTCCAGAAAATTCCAAGAAATTCCTGAAAGAAAAAAAATCAGTAAGTGACTCTGGAATAATTTTTAATAAATAATTTATTCACAAAAATTAAAAACAGAAAGCATGGGTTTCCTCCCATGTAGCGCCCTAGTTATAGTCCTAGGTGTGACTCTAATTTTCTTTCACTGAATCTCAGGTGGGGCTTCAATCATCGGGCTTTCCTTAAATGTTGGAAATCCTTCTAGGAATGGTTTGAGTCGTTGTCCATTGACCTTGAACACTATTCCTGTCTTTTCATTCTTAATGTCCACTGCACCATGAGGGTAGATATTAGTGATAACATATGGACCTTCCCATTTAGTCTTAAGCTTACCAGGAAAGAGCTTAAATCTGGAGTTGTATAGAAGGAATTTTCCCCCAAGTTGGAGATTTTTCTCAACAATCTTGCTGTCATGGTATGTCTTCATCCTGATTAGCTAAGAGTTGGTTATCATATGCTTGATTCCTCAGTTCTTCGATCTCGTGGATTTGAAGTTTTCTTTCCTCACCTGCCTGGTCGTACCTTAGATTGCATTTCCGAATTGCCCAATAAGCTTTATGTTGCATACCTACTGGCAGGTGGCACGCTTTCCCGTACACCAATTTGTACGGGGTCATTCCTATGTGAGTTTTATAGGTGGTCCGGTATGCCCACAATGCATCATCCAGCCTTTAGCTCCAATCTCGCCGATCTAAGCCAACTGTCTTAGCTAAGATTGACTTGACCTCCCTATTTGATACCTCCGCTTGACCATTTGACTGAGGGTGATAGGCAGTGGAAACCCTATGCGTTACACCATACTTCCTGAAAAGTGAAACAATAATCCTATTGCAAAAATGTGTCCCACGGTCTCTAATGATTCCCCTAGGCACACCGAATCTGTTCAAAATGTTAGTTTTCAAAAATGAAACAATAGTTTTAGCATCATTGGTCCTAGTTGCTTTTGCTTCTATCTATTTAGACACGTAATCCACAACAAGCAATATATATTGTTTTCCATTTGACATAGGAAAAGGGCCCATAAAATCAATACCCCATAAATCAAAAATCTCACAATTTAATATAACATTCATAGGCATTTGGTTTTTAGCGCTTATGTTTCCTATCTTTTGGCATTCAAGGCATGTCTTATAGAATCTATAGCTATCATGAAATAGAGTAGGTCAATAAAATCCCGACTCAAGGACTTTTAAGGTTGTCCTCTTGGCTCCTGAATGTCCACCACATGCATAAGAATGGCAAAATCTTAAGACAGACGGGATCTCACTTTTAGGAATACATCTTCTAATCAATTGATCAGATCCAATTTTCCAAAGACAAGGGCCATCCCACACGAAATACCTGCTGTCATGCTTAATCTCTACCTTTTCTTGAGCCGTTAAGTCTCTATGATGCTTCTAAGAAATTGACGAGATCAGCGAACCATGATCTCATTGCCTGGATAGCATATAGGTGTTCGTCTGGGAAATCATCTCTGATTGGTTCTGAATCATCTTTTACAAGGCATCTACTCAAGTGGTCTGCGACTAAGTTTTCCTTTCATGCTTTGTCCTTAATCTCCAGATTATATTCCTGCAAAAGTAAAATCCAGCGGATCAGTCTTGCCTTAGACTCTGATTTGGTCAGGAGATACCTCAAGGCCACATGGTCAGAAAATACTATGACTTTTGTTTCCAACAAATATGATATGAATTTATCCAATGCAAAGATTATTGCAAACAGCTCCTTTTCCGTTGTGGTAAAGTTCTTTTGTGCTTCGTCAAGCATCTTAGAGGCATAGTAGATCACGTGCGGATCTCTACCATTCTTCTGCCCTAGAACCGCACCAACGGCTGAGTTGTTAGAGTCACACATCAACTCGAATGGGAGACTCCAATCTGGTACTTGTATGATTGGGGCAGTAGTGAGTTTCTCCTTGATCTTGTCAAACGCCACTTGGCAAGCTTCGTCAAAATTGAAGTCCACTTCTTTTTGTAACAACTTGCACATCGGCTCCACTATCTTTGAGAAGTCTTTGATAAACCTACGATAAAATCCTGCGTGGCCAAGAAAACTTCTAACCTCACGCACGCATGAGGGGTAAGGTAAGCTTTTAATAACATCAATCTTAGCCTGGTCGACTTCTATACCTTTCTTGGAAACTACATGACCTAAGACAATGCCTTGTTCTACCATAAAGTGGCATTTCTCAAAGTTTAACACAAGATTAGTGGTCACACATCTTTTCAAAACGTTTTTCAGATTAGATAAGCATTGATCAAAATTATCACCATAGACGGTGAAGTCATCCATGAACACTTCAATACTTTTTTCTACATAGTCTGAAATGATACTAACCATACACCTTTGAAAGTTGGCTGGTGCGTTGCACAATCCGAATGACATCCTCCTATATGCGAAGGTTCCTAAGGGACATGTGAATGTCATCTTCTCTTGGTCTTCTAATGCCACTGGGATTTGATGAAATCCCGAATAACCATCCAAGAAATAGTAATGGGATTTCCCAGTCAATCGTTCCACCATTTGGTCAATGAATGGTAACGGAAAGTGGTCCTTCCTCGTGACTTGGTTAAGTCTACGGTAGTCTATGCAGACCCTCCACCCATTCTGAATTCTTGTGGTCCTTTTTACTCCATCTTCTCATTCGGTCAGGGTAATTCCTGTCTTCTTAGGTACAACCTGCACAGGGGAAACCCACGAACTATCAGAGATTGGGTAAATAATTCCAGCATCAAGCAACTTAATAATTTGTTTTTTTATAACTTCCATCATCAGAGGGTTTAGCCTCCTTTGGGGTTGTCAGACTGTTTTCTTATCCTCTTCCACATGAATCTTGTGGGTACAAATGGTTGAGGATATGCCCTTGATGTCTGCCAAGGTCCATTTAATAGCCTCTTTGTGTTCCTTCAACACATTTGTCAATCTGGCTTCTTCCTCGCTAGAAAGCTTAGCTGAGATTATTACTAGCAGAGTTTTGTCTTGGCCTAGATAGGCATAGTTAAGGTGTTCTAGAAACTCCTTAAGATCTAGCTTGGGTTCCTGCACAATAGATGGTAAAACCTTAGAATCAGACACGCTAAACAATGGGCAATTCAATGATTCCTTCAATGGTTCAGTCTCGTGAAGATTTGTTAAGATCTCCCTAAGATCTTCTCGATTCCCCACTCGGTCTTCCAATTCTGTCAGTGTCTTAGCTGAGATACTTTTGCTTAAGATAAAATCAAGTGGGCCAGTAGCACTCAAATCTGCAGTTTCTTCTTCGATAGGGTATAAAATATCGATAAAATTAACACTGTGCGTCTCATTTTGATATTTTAATCCCTCCTTCATATAGAACTTAATCGTGCTCCCAAAAAAATCCAAAATGATACTTCCTTCATAAACATCTATCTTTGCTCTAGCTGAACTAAGGAAGGGTCTCCCTAGAAGCACATCTGTTGTATAAGAAGGCAAGTCAGAATCCATCTCAACAATATAAAAATCCACAGGGTATATAAAATTATTGACTTGGACGAGAACATCCTCTACTACTCCCTTAGGATGAATTACGGTTCGATCAACCAATTGAATCACCACCTGCGTCTCTTTCATTGGTCCCATTTGCAATGTCTCGTATTCTTTCAAGGACATCATGTTGATTCCAGCCCCTAAGTCACAAAGAGCTTTTTCCATTGTTTCGTTCCCTATCTTACAAGGGATGGTGAGGGTTCCTTGATCTCCGCACTTCTCCGGGAGTTTACTCTGAAGTACTGAGGAAACATTCTGTGTAAGATTCACTCTCTCCATTCCTGCAAGTTTTCTTTTGTTAGTACAGAGTTCTTTTAAATTTTTTACATAAGATGGTACTTTAGAAATTAAATCTAGCATGGGAATATTCACTGCCACTTTGCAAAAATGTTCATGAATTCCTTAGCCTCGTCTAACTTCTTCTGTTTGGAAGACTTGGGAGGATACAGTGGTGGAATCTCCATTGTTTCCTGAGGTTTTGAACTCTGCTCATCAGTCTTAGCTACTGGCTTGGCTAAGATCGGTTGCTCCTTTTCTATTTCGGCTGGATTGTCAGTCTTAGTCTCAGTCTTACCCAAGATTGGTTCCGGCTGAGACTCTACCTGGATTTCTTCATCCACATCATCATCCTCATCCTCAAATGACTGATTGTGTACCTCCCGATTCGACTTTGCACCCTCCTTTTAGGTAGAACGCATCCACTCCTAAGATGAATAGCACTTACATTGTGCCTGGGATTATTTTCAGTGGTGGAAGGTAATTTGCCACCTGACTCAGGTTGCTGTGTCTGTTGGGTAAGTTGGCTGATGTGCTTTTGTATTTCAACGTTCTGTTTCTGCATCTCAACAAGACTAGACTGGGTTGCTTGCATGAATTTTTACAATGTATCCTCTATGGGGACTCTAGTAATCTTAAGTGGTTGAGGTGCTGGCGGTAACAGTGGGACATTTGCCTGGTTTGATTGAGGTGGTCTAGGTACGAAGTGTTGAAAGTTTATGGGGGATTGTTGTGGTTGCTGATTGTATTGTTGTTGCGGTTGTTGGCTAGGCTGAGGCGGATCTTGTCTCCACCTTAGATTGGGATGTTGCCTCCAAGGGTATTTGTTACTTTCATGTAGAAATCTAGGTTGTCCTTGATTGTAACCATATGCCGCATTAACTGGGATTGGGACTGGATCACCTGATTGTTCCACCATGTAACAACTATGGGTTGGATGATCTAATTGTTGGCAAATCTCGCAAATCGAGGGCATAGGATTAGCTGCTGCTACTGTAGGTTGTACTTGAGATGTGACACCTGTAGAAAGATTCATCAATATGTTAGTAATCTTATCGAGCTTATTTTCAACATTCAAAACATTCAAAGAAGAAGGTGCAGAATTTCTCTCGGATGAGGCGTTGTTCTGGCAATTATCGGCCATTGTTTGGAGAAGCAATTTTGCTCTTGTTGGTGTAAGGTCTTGAAGTGCCCCTCCAGCGGCTGCATCCACTCTCTCCTTATCCTTTACACACATTCCGTTATAGAAATATTGGATCAGAAGATTGTCGACCACTCCATGTGTAGGGCAAATGTCTTGAAGGTCCATATACCTCTGATGATACTCACTCAAGCTCTCGCCTCCCCTCTGCTAGATGGAGACTAAATTCTTCCTTGTTGTCCCTGCCTTAATCGCATTCTAATACTTGTTTAGGAAGGCAGCAGACATATCTCCCCATGTTGTAATAGTGTTATGGGGCAAGCTATAGAACCAATTCTTAGCTGAGTCTTCAAGAGAGCAGGGAAATGCTTTCAGTTTGGCCCTCTCGATTGATACCCCCACTGGTTTTAGGGTATCACATTGGAGGTGAAGGTTCCTTAAATGGGTATATGGATTCTCGTTTGAGTGGCCATGGAACTTGGTTAAGTTGGCTATGATATTTGTCTTGATAGACTAGTCATTAGTCATTGGGGGTAGATTAATACAGGAGTAGGTCACTCGTTCTGCCCTCCTATTTTGTTCCCTCATCATCTGTTCTTGTTGGTTTTCTTCCATGATTGGTATTGGGTTTTCAGCTGGGCTTAGATCTTGGCCTAGACTGCTAACAGAACTAGATTCTGTTTGTGTACCAGAAAATTCACCGGTGAATTTTCTCTTGGCTTTCTTTCTATTTTGTGCTTCACTCTTCATAAGTTCTAGATTCAAAGGTCGTAAATCTTCCTTTGAGGACCTGGTCATCAACTGCAAAAGACAACAATAAAAACAAAACTACAAAAACACCGTCAAAAGATCCCCGGCAACGGCGCCAAAATTTGATTGCGTGTCAAGGGCATCAAATTTAGTTGTATAAAATATACGAAATGAGGGGTAGGAATACAACTTATCACTCGTCCACAAGGAACTTGTAAATTGTGGTAAGAAGATCGTCCACAGAGATCTTTCGGGAAATTATAGTTTTGACTCGACTTCCTCGTCACTAAAGTTGAGCGGTTTTGTTTCTGCAATTAAGATAAGCAAAGCATAAAAGAGAAAAGTAATAATTAAATAAAAAGAGATCTTAGCTAAGATTGCAGATTGAGGTTGGTTGTGAACTATCGTGAGGTAAACTCCTAGTAAGGGCGAATTCGTGAGCGCACTCCTTGTTTAATCGATCATTGATAAGATTCAATGTCGATCTTGTAAGATTCGGAGTCGTGCCTGATCGAAACAGTGGCGGTCGGTGCCGGATGTACCTGCAAAGCGCCGGAGGGAGGGCTCCGGCGTAGACACTCCGATACTTAAGTCAGTTCGGGTTTCAAAAATAACAGAGGTTCGTCTGAGTGATCTCGATCTTACCTTCAGATTGGAAAAGTAGGGGTATTTATAGGCCTATTCGGCGATACCTGGCGATAACAATCCAGGCGATGTCTGATGGTGACGTCACAAGCGATACCGACGGATGACGTCATGAGCGATATCGTACGGGCTGCGGGGAGCGACAAGCTCGTGGGTCCCTAGGATGGGATGGTGTCGTGCGTATAGAGTCGCGTGAGTCCCCCCCCCACTAATGTCGACCATCCTAGGAATCCTTCGCTGATTCTCGGGCGATATGAAGATATCTTACGGGTCTTATGGGAAATCGTCCTGGCAGGAGCGGCAAGCGTGGTAGCACCGTTAGGGCTGTCTTGATTGTTATCATAAGCCCAACTGAAAACGAGCCCGAGTGTTTACCAAGGGCTATCCATGTCTGAAATCTTAGATGAAACTTGTTCTTTCGTGGGGCGGTATGTCTGCAGGATCTCTGAGTTTCTCTGACTGCTCGACGTTAACCGTGTTAAGTGATGAGCTGGAACTTAGTTCTGAAGCTTTCCAGCGAACAAGCGGATTCCGTCCTTCATTCTTATTTAGAGACCTATTTTTCTGAGGCATTAAGAGGTCCACGAGAGACGCTGCTATTACGCTCGTGATCATAAGGGCATTGCTTTCGCCCAATGATGTTAGTCTGTTTGGCCTCTTGTCAGGGCTTACGGAGTCTCAACTTTATTCACGTCATAGTAGGGCTGCTGATGGGTCATTTGTGATACCACCAAGGACTGCAACCAGGTCATGTCGTGGATTTGCATTCGTTCCGGGTCCATCATCCTTTCAAGTGTACTGAAAACACACGGAGGAGATAGGCATTTATAGAGAAGTTAGTAAACTTTGTACTTACAGGAGTTTGAGGTCACGCGGGCCCCGTTCTCCTCTTTCGCTTAAGGAAACAACGATATCATTGCGGCTTTACGCCATCAGCTGCCTACGATTAGCGCGGCTTTATACCACTAGATGCCTGCGATGTCGACGAGGTTTTACGCATCTAGGGCCACCTGCGACATCAACACGGCCTTACACTGTGGATACCGGTAACCATATGGCTTTTACGTAATGGCTACCCGTGATATCGTGCCTTTTGGCGTTTTTCCATATTTTATCTTGCATCCTTTCGAACATCCATGTCGCGGATAGCATACGAGCATCAACCTTTGATTCTGCTTTAGGCTTATCAGCCCTTAAGGGTGACGAGACGACTCGCCTTTTGAGGACCTCTTTGTTCTTTCCAAGGCCTCTCTTTGGGGCCTATAAATTGGGGAACTTTCTCCACCCACGTTCTCCTCATCTCTGGCAATTCACATCATGGATCATTTGATTAAGAATTTCCTCCTTTCCAAGGGCCATTCTCTCAAGAACCTCAATGATGGCGACGTCGGGTTCCTGGAGAACATGCTAGTCAAGACCTCTGAGGACATCCTGGAGCTGCAAGGAAAAACGAGAAGTGTCGCCGCTCTTACACCTTCTATGGACGCGGCAGGCTCTTCAGAAGCACCTCCTCCCAACGCTGATACGGTGAGGGTGCCTTTTAGCCACGATATACTACCTTTCTATGTCTGTCGTTGTTTGATTTCTTTCTTTTCTTTATTTCATATCGCGTTTTTGGCAGGACACTATTGCTGTCGCTACCTCCGCTCTTCCCTCAGGCGATATGGATTTGGGTTATGCGCTGACTGGCTCAAAGAAGAGACAGCGGTTGGGAGAGGAGGGCAAAAATCCATCTTCCTCTACCGCCGAGATGGAGAACAAATCTGCGGACGGGTTTGACTCTATGGCTATTCCCCAGGGAGGGAATCCGTCAGGATTTCTGGAGAATTTAGGCACGGGTGAGACTTTCGGGGTTTCGCCCAATTCTTTTGGTGGTCCTGTTCACGCATATTCCTCCAACATGGGATATCAGGAGGTTATGCCAGATTTTTCAGGCTATCAGCCTCATGGCGCTTATTTTGCTCCAGGGGGTTCGTCCACACAGGCTCGCTCTTCTTTTCCTCTGGCCTTCGTTCCTTCAAGCATCCCCCTATAGGCCCGTTATGGCGAAGGAGGTACCACCTTTAACTTTGTGGCGGATCTTAGTCCACTAGGTGGGGTCGTTACTGTGACCCATCAAGTTGCACTGTACGATCTACGTAACACTGGTCTGGTGGTACTGGGGGGTGACGGCTCGGATGAGGTTACGGCTTTATTGGCTTCCCAAGTACTGGCGTCTGCGACGGAACGGGAAGCCTTCCTTTCCAGACCCGTGGTTAACAGGGTGAACTCATTACGCTCCAACCTTTTTACAAATATGATGCAGTTCCATTACTGGGCGGAGGAAGCGCAGCATCAGGCTGCTTCTCTTTCCTCCTCTTTGGAAGAATTAGCACGAGAGCGGAATGAGAAGAAAAAGTTGCTGGAGGAGCGTACAAACTTATTGTTGGCTCATCAGAAGCTGAAAGAAGAACAATCTGTCGCCTTGGCAGCGGAGAGGGCCAAAGTTACTGCCTTGGAGAATGAGAAGTCATCCCTGGCCAAGGAGAAAGCTGCCCTGGAGGAAGAGTTAGCCGATAGGAGCCTGTGGCACGTCGAGCAGACTGCCGCTATTTTGGTCGATTGCTTTGAAGAAGTCCACGGGGTTGACGCGTACAAACCCGATGAGGTCACTGCCGCTTTCAAATGAAGATCTGGCCATCTTAATGAGGAGGGCTTTCGCCAAGCTAAAGCGGCAGGCTGGAAACGGAGGCACCCCGAAGGTTGACATGCTTCGAGGCTTTACCGCTCTTTCCTTAGTGATCAAGCGTCACTAAATTTTTGTTTATTATTTTGACCACCAAAATTTGTAGCCCCCTTTAAACATTTCGATGTGTTCAAGCCACTTTTATTGCTGACTTTCCTTTATTTAGTCTCTTCTTTGCAAACTCCTTTGGCGTTATCTTCGCCATGTTTTCCCAATGCGCTTACTTTTCCGAACAAATCCTTAGCACTCCCACCAAAATTACAGAATTTGGTATTGGGTTAACTTTCTCGGTAAGACTAGCGATATCTCTGCTTACGAGATCCTCACTCCTTCCACTGCCCGAAAAGTATTCTGCGCATTCTCAACTGTAAATCATCAGTAACAAAAACACGTTACGAGGGATAGTAATTACCCGTAGGAGCCTTTTCGCTGCCATCATAGGGCGTTACCCTGGAACCCGCGGGAATCGCTTTCGCTATCAGCTCTATACTTCACCAGGGATTACACATCTGGTTACTAGCCGGGATTTCACGATTCTCCGTGTTTCCCTATTTTCACGATCGGCCCTTAAAGTGCCTCGTCTTAGTGAGCTGTCGGATCGGGACGACTATCACAAGGCTAGGGAATTTTCAATTTTGGGCGTTGCCCTCGCGTCTAGAACCGTGTCCTTACTTAATGACCTAGCTGCAGCAGCCCAGTCGTTAAGATAGGATTCTTGTTTCTAGAACAGAGTTTCTATTTCTTTGGGGCGTGCCTCGTCTTGCTGGGCCGTCTCCACGAGAACGATCAGTGCAAGAAAAGGACTTTTCACTCCCAAAGATACCGGGTGGTGCCCTCACTTAATGAGCCATCTGATCAAGATCGGTCATCACAAGGATAGGACTTTTCACCCCCAGGGGCGTCCAGGATCTTTTAATCCGACGCTAATTCAAGGTATGGTGGGTAGTGCCTTCACTTAATGGGCCATCTGATCAAGACCGACCATCACAAGGATAGGACTTTTCACTTCCCCAAAATACCCCCTTTTTTATCTGCACAAAGGCAACCACAAACTTCCACGAAAGCTCTCTCATCGAGCGTTAGTCATGGTTAGGGTTGACATAAATCAAAGGTGCAGATAAAATCAAATTCTAGAGTAATATAACTTCAAGCGTTGGATAAGGGTGTACCATTGAGAGTCTCCAGATGATAGGCTCCTTTCCCGACAACGTGGGTGACGCGATATGGTCCATCCCAGTTTGGACTGAGTTTTCCCATGCGTTGCCCTGCCACTCGCTTGTCTCTGAGCACCAGGTCACCGGCTTTCAGCAACCATTCTTTGACGCGTCTGTTGTGATAACGGGCCATCTTTCGTTTGTAATGTTGCGTTTTCAGAAGGATTTCCTCTCGGACTTCTGGTAACGCGTCCAGGTTAGCTCGTAACCTTTCCTCATTCAGTTCCTCCCGAAAGTGAGCCACCCGTAGGCTCATGGTTCCAATTTCCACCGGTGTAACAGGTTCGGTCCCAAAGGCTAACGCGAAAGGTGTTTCTCCGGTGGTAGTCTTAACGGTCATGCGGTACGCCCACATCACGTATGGTAGCTCATCAGCCCATTTCTTTTTAGACCCTTCTAGGTTTTTCTTGATGCCGCTAAGGATGCTCCGATTGGTTACTTCCGCTTGTCCATTAGTTTGCGGATGAGCCACGGAGGAAAAACGTTGCTCGATTCTAAATTCTGAGCACTGGTCTTTGAAGAACTAGCTGGTGAACTGCGTCCCATTATCGCTGACAAGAATACGAGGTACGCCAAACCTCATGATAACTTGATATTTGAGGAAACGCCAAGTTTTTTCTGCCGTGATTGTGGCGACCGCTTCAGCTTCTGCCCACTTAGTGAAATAGTCTACCGCCACTATCACAATTTTCAATTGAGACCTTGCCTTTGGGAATGGGCCTAGGATATCGATCCCCCATCTAGCAAAAGGACAAGGGGCGATAATTTCAGATATTTCAGTGGCGGGCCGCCGAGGAATCTTGGCAAACTCCTGGCACTTAGGGCAGGTTTGCACATAGTTGTGGCAATCTCTTCGGATGGTGGGCCAGTAGAATCCGGATCGGAAAACTTGTGCCGCTAAGGTACCGCCTGACATGTGCATACCACATACCCCTTCATGGATTTCGCGCAAGGTGTGAAGACCCTCTTGTTCAGTTATACATTTGGCGGCAGGGTGAGAAAAACACCTTCGAATCAGATCCCCGTCATAGTACGTACAGCGAGCTGCCTGTCTCAGTACCTTCTTCTTTTCAGCGGTATCCTCAGGCAGTTCCTCGTGTTTCAAGAATTTGATTACGGGAATTCGCCAGTCGCTCTCACGCTCCTCCACACATAAAGGCGCTTGCTCTTCCATGAAGGATGGTACCAATAACTCACGATAATATACGCCCTTGGGTATGGATGCTTCCGGATTCGCGGCCATTTTGGCTAGATTGTCAGCTTCAGTGTTTTCCTCCCTGGGGATATGCTCGAAGCTGATCTGCATGCCCTCTTTCTTTATTTCCAACAATTCTCGCTTTACTTTGGTGAGATATTGAATCATGATGGGTTCCTGGGCCTGAGAGTGTCCTAAGACCTGGTCAATTATCAACTTGGAATCACCACAGATTTTTAGACGCAGGTCTCCTGTTCTTCCGGTATCGTGCCTCCCTTTAGAGGAAAGTCCTTTCCCTATTCTGAGCCCGGCTAGTAACGCCTCATACTCTGCCGCGTTATTAGATAACGGTTGTAGGATTCGAATGGCGTATCGTATTTGCATATCGTGCGGCCCATTTATAAAGATTCCAGCTCCAGCCAGCTCTTGGTTTTTGGCTCCATCCACATGGACGATCCAGAGGTCCGTGTAGGTTTCCAGGAACGGGAGATCCATATCGCCCCATTCCGCTTCAGGTACGCCGTCCAAAGGATCTTCTGTAAAGGTACATTCCGCTATGAAATCAGCCAGGATTTGAGCCTTTACGGACAGTCGAGACTGATACCTCAATCCGTACTATTCTAATTCGAGTGCCCAAATCAACATTCTCCCGGAAGATTCAGGCTTTCGGAATATTCTTTTCAGAGGCTGGTCCGTGAGCACGATAACGGAATAAGACTGAAAATATCGATCCATTTTGCGGGTGGCTTGTATAAGAGCGAACACTATCTTTTCGATTCGGGCGTATCGCAACTCCGCATCCTTTAGGATGTGGCTCACAAAGTAGACCGGGCGATGAGAGTGGTTATCGTCGCGAATGAGGACGACACTGACCACTTCATCTGCGGCGCCAAGATACAGATATAAGGTGTCGCCTACTTCGGGTCTCGTCAATAATAAGTTAGACGATAGGTAATCCTTTAACCTGATAAATGCCTCCTCACATTCCGGGGTCCACCGGAACGAGGCTTTCTTGCGTATGACTTTGAAAAAAGGGAGACACTTTTCTCCTTGCTTGGAAATGAATCGCCCAAGGGCAATGACTCGCCCTGTTAGCCTTTGCACCTCTTTGATGGTTCTTGGCGATATCATGTCTTGTATGGCCTTAACCTTTGAGGGGTTAGGCAGGATGCCTTTTTGGCTGACCACGTAGCCCAAGAAGTTTCCTGTTTGAAATGCAAACATGCATTTTCGGGGATTTAACTTCATGCGATACCTTTTCATCACGTCAAAGACTTCCTTTAAGTCTCGTAGGTGATCTTGAAAGCTTGTGCTCTTCACCAATATATCGTCAACGTATGCTTCCACATTCCTCCCTATTTGCTCTTCGAATATCTTGTTGGCCATACGTTGGAACGTAGCCCCGGCGTTCTTCAGCCCAAACGACATCGCCGTATAACAGTAGGTGGTCTTTGGAGTGAGAAACGCAGTCTTTTCTTCATCTTCCCGGGCCATGGGGATCTGATGGTATCCAGAGTTGGCGTCTAGTGAGCTTAGATAAGCGTATCCAGCGGTCTGATCAACTAACTGATCTATGCGAGGAAGCGGGTAGCAATCCTTAGGGCAGGCATCATTTAAATCTGTGAAGTCGATGCACATGCGCCAATCCCCATTGGGCTTAGG
Source organism: Viola odorata (assembly GCA_963691705.1). Taxonomy (NCBI): domain Eukaryota; kingdom Viridiplantae; phylum Streptophyta; class Magnoliopsida; order Malpighiales; family Violaceae; genus Viola; species Viola odorata. The sequence continues at coordinate 32,413,424 of OY829543.1, read as the reverse complement.
AACAAGGACAGGGTTCGCTAGCTAGGTGGGATATTGAACTTCGTGGATAAACCCTGCGTCAAGGAGCTTTGCTACTTCCTTATCTACAGCTAACGCCTTTTCATTAGAGAACGCGCGTCGCTTTTGCTGTACCGGCCTGGCATCTGGGTCCACATTGAGCCGATGTTCTGCTATTTCCCGCGAAATACCTGGCATGTCGGAGGGTTTCTATGCGAAATCCCCTTGGCATTTGTTCAGCAGTCGGGCCAGTTGAAGGTTTTCCGCTGGGCTGAGTTTTTCACTGATCAGGAAACTTGCTTCCTCTATACCAATTGCCGGAATAGGTACCATTTTGTCCAGAGGTTGAGCACGCTTCTCATCACTCTGCTCATAGGGGTCCGCTGTTATACACACGTACCTATCACAACTCCTTTGAGTCATGAGCGAGTAGCACTCCGCCGCTAGCTTTTGATCGCCCTTTATGGATAATACCCCATCCCAGGAGGGGTACTTCATCTTTAGATGCTTCTGAGATATCACCGCTCCAAAGCGGTTGAGGAAAGGTCGTTCGAGCACGACATTGTAAGGCAAATTCAGATCCACGACAAGGAACAACAGGTTCTCTGATCGTTTGTAGGTGTCTTCTCGGAAGTATATGGGCAAAGTAATCACCCCCGTGACAGGGATTGGAACCCCATCAATGCCAACTATAGGCCGTTTGCTAGGCGTTAGCTCATTATCAGGTCGCTTCATGAGATTGTATGCTTCCAACGAAAAGAGGTTCACCGCGCTCCCGTTATCAATAAGAGTTCTTCTGATTCCATGACTGGCGATGATGGGCGTAACCACCAATGCATCATTGTGCGGATAGACGACACCTTTCTCATCCTCTTCGGAAAAGGATAATATCATTCGATCCAATATGCCTATCGCATCTCCTTTTTTTGTCATGCCATCACGTGTGCGCTTGTCTCCTTTCACGGCAGTCAGATGCTCTGATTCGTCCATATAAGGGGTTCCTCCCGCGATAATGTTAATCATAGGGATATATTCGTCATCAACCGTAAGAGTTTCCCTGTCTTTACCTCTGGGAGCGTCATCTTTCTGCGGCATGCGAGGAGGAACTGGTGGTTCGTCTGCTGTCCTTTTCATGAGATTATTTCTGGCATCTTCTTTTATCTGGGTGGCAAATTCTCCTAAATATCCTTCTTCTACGAAACGTTCTATCGCCGATCTTAACTCTCTGCACGCTTCTGTGGAATGGCCCCTGGCTTTGTAGAATTTACAATAAGCATTCTCCCTTCTCCCTAGAAGCACTCCTGGTTTCGTAGGCGCGGGGTAGCGGATGGGAAGATTTCGCTGTTCCGTTATCGCTAAAATCTCTGCCCTTGGTACGTTAAGAGAAGGAAAATCGGGGTCGTACGTCCGGTTCTTATAAGAATCCCCGTGACGTCGAGAAGGGGAACCACCGGTTTTTTCCTTCAAAAAATGACCCTTCTGTTTGTTGGAGGCCTTGGGGATATGGTCCTTCCTCCTGGCGTAATCGTCGATAAAATGGTCGTCAGGTAGTAGCTTCACGGGAGCAGTAGTAATTTGAGATGTCCCATGCGGCGCGTTATACGTCTTATCTCTATTTTCTTCCTCTTCCATTTTTGCGTAATTGTGGGCTTTAAGCCTCAATGCATCTAAAGTCACTGGAGGATCCACCATGAGCTCGTCTTTCAGCTTTCCATAGCGGCAGTTCCTTTTCAGAGCTTCTATAGCAAAATCAATAGTAACGCCCGACGTTAAGGACATTTCCAAATCGAAGCGACTAAGAAATTCCTTTAAGGTTTCTTGAGGCCTTCGTTGTATGTCAAATAACGCGGCGGCAGATTTCCTGATTGGAATTGCCGTGCTAAATTTGCTCCGGAATTTAGATTCTAATTGTGAGAAATTATTAATGGATCCACCAGAGAGACCCTCAAACCAAAGACGCGCCACACCCGATAATGTCATAACAAATATTTGGCATAACGCCGCATCACTGTGGGTCTGAAACTGAACAAAATCCTTTACTTTATTAATGTGCGAGATGGGATCCTTGGTGCCATCATAAACATCAGTGGGAAGCTTCACGCGCCGACTGACTCTGTGACGCCTTATACGACGGCTAAATGGGTGGCCCGATGTATCATTAAGAATTTCACGCGCCTGACGCGGAGGAGACATTTCTGCCTGACGCCCCCTATTTCGTGGTTCTGGCGTAAGATGTCATCTAGGAGATCGACTGCGGCTCCTGTGCGAACGACTTCGATACCTTCGACTACTGGATCTTTCACTGTACTCGGGAGACAAACTTCTATTGGCTCCTTCCCTCCGTCCGTCCCACCGGTTCCTAACCCCCACAAGCTGCCTGTCTTCTTGTAGGAGGAGACCTTGCGGCATTTGTGGTACGTAAGCCTCTACTCTTCCCTAAGTAAACTGCTCAACACTAATCGGAGGATTTCCCGCGGATAAAGGCATCTGGAGGTTTTCTGGAAACAACGGTGATAAAGGTCGATCAACGACAATAGATGGTGTGAACATGACGCGGGGAGGGAGACTAGATCCAGAAGCACCAGGCGTGACTCTTGTAGCCATTTCAGTCAAATATTCCAGCCGAGAACGAAGTGCCGCTATTTCTATTGCAAAGGGATGTTCACGGTTAAGCACAGATCCCCCCAAAAGAGGAGTGGAGAAATCAGATCCCGCTATCTGAGATGACAAGATGTCCGTCTGCGAGGAGGCCAGTCCCCCAGCAATTCCAACCGAGAGGTCCAGAGATCCCGAAATAATTGGTTGTGTAGTCATAGAGAGATCAGCAAAAGGGAATAATTGTCTGCGGATTGAGAAAGGGATATTAGAGGATGATGATCGGATCGGCTCCGATCCCGTGATCATGACCGTTCCAATCTTCCGACTAGACGGAGCTTGGCTATTAAGGACGCTCACTTAATATACCAAAGCTCTCAATGAAAGCACCATTTGATAAGATTCAATGTCGATCTTGTAAGATTTGGAGTCGTGCCTGATCGGAACGGTGGCGGTCGGTGCCGGATGTACCTGCAAAGCGCCGGAGGGGGGGCTCCGGCGTAGACACTCCGATGCTTAAGTCAGTTCGGGTTTCAAAAATAACAGAGGTTCGTCTGAGTGATCTCGATCTTACCTTCAGATTGGAAAAGTAGGGGTATTTATAGGCCTATTCGGCGATACCTGGGGATAACAATCCAGGCGATGTCTGATGGTGACGTCACAAGCGATACCGACGGATGACGTCATGAGCGATATCGTACGGGCTGCCGGGAGCGACAAGCTTGTGGGTCCCTAGGATGGGATGGTGCCGTGCGTATAGAGTCGCGTGAGTCCCCCCCCCCCCCCCACTGATGTCGACCATCCTAGGAATCCTTCGCTGATTCTCGGGCGATATGAAGATATCTTACGGGTCTTATGGGAAATAGTCCTGGCGGGAGCGGCAAGCGTGGTAGCACCGTTAGGGCTGTCTTGATTGTTATCAATCATCGACCTTAGATTTTCTCCTTCTCTCTCATAACTCTGCTATAGATTGGGAGGAACCCCTTTCCAATCCTACTCTCCTCCTTTTGAAATCACTTGGAGGGAACCCCCTTTCCTAGTGATCTTGGCCAGTGGACACCTTGCTGGTTAAAGAGTTTATTTATCCAATTGGTTGCTGGCTTCAGGCACATGCATTTCCTCAATGGCATAGGGAAAGACAGAGTCTAGGCCAAACTACTCCCAACTCGGAGCCCTAGATTGTCAGTCTGGTTAGGCCTATATCGATCCAAGTCCATTAACCTCCGCGAGGCTAGCTGCCTACTTGCGTCACTCCGGTTTCGCTCGTCCCCTTTGTGACTGGCTACAAGATTGATCAAGTCTTAGCCTAGACGGAAACCAGTTTGTTAAAACAGAACTTGAATTAATTACGAATGAGAGGATAATAAGAACAATCGGTCTCACGAATCACAAGTACGCTCACTCAACCCACCCTACCAAGAATTTGGTGTTTAGCTACTAGACATAATAATTAAGAAGAGAAAGAAATAATTGAAGAACATGAATTAAAATAAAATCTATGATATTCAAAACTGAATTATCACAGAGCAAAATGTTTACAAGAACCAGAAGTTGGAAGAAGGAAGATGCCGTAATTGACAGTCTTCCCTAACCTTTAACAAGGTTAGAGTCCCCACCAATCACGTTCCTTTCCAAATTCCAAACTTCAAATAGCTAAAAGATAGGGATAAAATCCCAATTGTTCAAATTCGAAATGAAATAAAATAAGATACTAAAAGATTATTTTTGTTCAAATCGGATTACAACCAAGAGTCATTCCTAAGGACGTAACAGCCAGCTGGCTTCTCAATCTGAACGCGTCTTCCTTGAATCGATGACCAGCACGTCTCTATCTCTGCAATCTTGACCAAGCCTGCGGCCAAGATTGCCACTTTGTCACTCAAGGCATACGTTTCCTTCATTTCTTCTCTTGCCCAAGACTTCCTTCAAAAGATATCAAATTGACATGAAAGAGATTATTTTTACCCTAAATAAGGTAGTTTAAGATGGTAAAAACACATAGAAATAAACGTCAATCAGAATTTAAAAGAGCTATCGGGTGGACGATAGCCGACATCAAGGGCCTGTCACCAGCCCTATGCACCCATAGAATCCATCTTGAGGATGCTAACAAGACCATGCGTCAACCTCAGCGTAGATTAAACCCTCCCATGATGGAGGTGGTAAAGAAAGAAGTGTTGAAGCTATTAGATGCCAGAGTTATCTACCCCATCTCCGATAATCCATGGGTGAGTCCCGTTCAAGTAGTGCCTAAGAAAACTGGCATCACAATCACTACAGGGCAAGATGGTGCTTTGATTCTAACCAGAATTCATAATGGTTGGCGAGTTTGTATTGATTATTGCCATTTGAATGCGGCCACGAGAAAAGATCATTTTCCTCTTCCCTTCATTGATCAGATGTTAGAGCGCCTCGCGGGCAAGACACATTATTGCTGTTTAGATGGGTATTCAGGCTTCCACCAGATTCTAGTTGCCCTCGAAGACCAAGAGAAAACTACCTTCACTTGCCCATTCGGTACGTTCGCGTATCGAAGAATGCCCTTTGGCTTATGTAATGCCCCGACTACTTTCCAGCGGTGCATGGTGGGCATTTTTTTCGAATTCGTCAAAAACGGCATTGAGGTCTTTATGGATGACTTTACCGTCTATGGCAACTCCTTTGCCGAATGTTTAGCCAACTTGAAGAAAATCCCAAAGCGCTGCATCGAGACCAATTTGGTACTGAACTTCGAGAAATGTCATTTTATGGTCGATCAAGGTCTCGTCTTGGGTCATATCATTTCCAGCAAAGGTATTGAGGTAGATAAAGTAAAGATTGAAGTCATTGAGTCCTTGCCCTATCCCTCTTGCGTAAGAGATGTTCGTTCCTTTCTAGGGCATGCTGACTTTTACAGACGCTTCATTAAGGATTTCTCAAAAATCACCCAACTCATATGTCGTCTACTTCAGAAGGACGTGGAGTTTATATTTGATGAAAGCTGCAAAACTTTGTTTGATTTGCTCAAGACCAAACTCATCACCGCTCCCATAATTCGAGCCCCCGATTGGTCCATCCCTTTCGAGATCATGTGCGATGCTAGTAATCATGCCCTCGGTGCCGTCTTAGGGCAAAAGAAGGATAAGGAGACATACGTTATCTACTATGCTTCCAAGTTACTAGATCCAGCCCGGCAGAACTACATGACCACGGAAAAGGAACTCTTGGCAGTTGTCTACGCCCTCGACAAGTTTAGGAAGTACCTCTTGGGCATGCACGTTATCGTGTACTCTGACCATTCGACCCTTAGATGCTTATTGACCAAGGCCGACGCTAAGCCTCGCCTCATTTGGTGGATCTTATTACTACAAGAATTTGATATCTTGATCAAGGATAAGAAAGGTAGAGAAAATTTAGTGGCGGACCATCTAAGCAGACTTCCAGCCCAAGAGGATGATTCGGAAGTGCCTATCCGCGATACTTTTCCTGACAAACGCTTGTGTCTTGCCCACGCTGTCCATTTTCCTTGGTTTTCCGATATAGCTAACTTCCTCACTACTGGCTCTTTCCCAGCCGATTCCTCACCATCTGAGAAACAACGCATCCGGAAACAATCAAAGTACTATGTCTGGGACAGCCCCTATCTATGGAAGCATTATTCCGACCAGCTCATCAAGAGGTGCGTAACAATGGATAAAGTGCCCTCGATCTTGAAATTTTTCCATTCCTCAACAGAGGGTGGCCATTTTGCAGCAAAGAAAATAGCCATGAAAGTCCTTGAGGCTAGCTTGTATTGTCCATCGATTTTCAAAGACAGTTACATGTATTGTGCATCATGCCCTCGATGTCAGGCAACGGGTAGTATAGGCGCTCGGAACCAGATGCCTCTGACCAACATCATTTCTTGTGAAATTTTTGACATATGAGGAATTGACTTCATGGGCCCGTTCCCAAACTCCTTTGGCAACATCTATATCTTGTTGGCCGTGGGTCGAGGCCAAGGGAAAAAAAACTGATGATTCTAAAGTGGTTACGAATTTCCTACGCACTAATATCTTCAATTGATTTGGAACCCCTTGAGCCCTCATCAGCAATCGGGGGACACATTTTTGCAATCGGGTTTCTCTTCTCTCCTCACCAAGTATAAAGTCACCCATCGGGTCTCGACAACTTATCATCCCCAAATGAATGGGCAAGTCGAAGTCTCCAATAGGGAAATCAAGTCCATCCTCGAGAAAACGGTCAACCAATCTCGAAAAGATTGGAGTTCAAAACTGGATGACGCTCTCTGGGCCTACAGAATAACCTTCAAGACCCCGATCGAAATGACCCCTTATAGATTGGTCTATGGCAAGCCATGCCATCTCCCTGTAGAAATTGAACACACGGCCTTTTGGGCGATCAAAAAGGTTAACATGGATCTCGGGGAGGCAGGTACACACCATCACTTGCAAATCCAAGAGCTTGAGGAACTTCGTGACGATGCCTATGAGAACGCCCTTATCCATAAGGGCAAGACGAAGGCCTATCACGATAAGTTGCTCCTGCCGCCCAAGTCTTTTGTTGTTGGTCAAAAAGTTCTTTAGTACAACTCCCATTTAAGACTTTTTGCAGGTAAACTCAAATCCAAGTGGACAGGCCCCTACAGGGTCACAACTGTATTTGACCATGGAGTCGTCGAGATCCAAAGTCTAGACTCAGACATGATCTTCAAAGTAAATGGCCATCGCTTGAAACCCTTCTACGAAGGATTCAAACCCTTCACAACAGAGGTAGAAGAGGTGGTCAACCCACCCATCCAGCCCTAGACATCCTGTGAATGTCTAGGCCTTGACGTCAAAGCAGGTCACCAGTGACGAGGCCCCGCGCTTCGTTTCATCCTTGTGTTCCCTTTTAATTCATTGCAGAGACCTTTTACGCTTTCATTTTTCTTTAAGTTTACTTTTATTATTTGTTTTACTTATCTTATTACTTTTATTTTTAGTTCCCTATTTTAATTAGGTTGTTTGTTGTTTTGTTTTCCCTATTTAATGTTTCCCGTTTTCCCATATTTAATCCCACTAATATTCTTCTTATTAATTGTTCTTGTCCCCGTTATCTCTCCTTTTTATTTATTTATTCCTTATTTATTCCGCCCTTTTATCTCCTTCCCTCTCTTAACCTCCTTTTCAATTTTGAAAAGGATTTCTTTTAGCAGTTGGGATTTGGGAGAGCGCAGCTTACTTCCTCTCCTCGCGTGACACATCAGCAAGAGAACAAAATCAAATCCCTCTGACAACGTGATTTTCTCTCTCCGTCCTTTCTGCTCTTCCATATTTTTTCCCTTTTCCCACTCCTTTCCCTATCATTGTCAATATCTCCCTCTCTCACGCATCGTCTCCATCTCTATCTCTCTTTTCAACGCAAACACATCATCTTTCACCAACCAAAAACCTTAGCCACATCCTCCATCACCACTCCTCATACCGAGGATGAAATGCGTAGCTCACAAAAGGAGCTCACTACCTCACAGCCCCGTCGCGCCATCCACTCCTTCCTCACATGGATCCTTCAAAACTCTCTCAAGCACTCCTTCTTCAACTACAAACCCTAGTCCAGATTTTACTATTCCACAACCCCCAGATCCTTCGTCCACCACTGACTCGCGAGCCGAAGAGTTTCCTCCGGCCGATGACGACTTAATAATCACCGGCTCCGTTCCACCTATATCTACCATGACCACATTTGGTCGGGTGGTGCGTCTAGCCCCCGGTTCCACAACCACCAGTTCTAAACCTAAGAAATCAAAAGCGTCACCACTAGTTGCCCGTAAGATGACGGTGGAAGAGGTCCTGAAAGAGGTGCTAGTCTCTGGATCTAAGGGGGAAGAGGAGGGCGAGATATCTGCAGCCGACGAGGACTCAAAGATGGAAGAATCTGACCTGCTGAATGCCAATGAGGAGCGAACTGGCGAGAGTGACGAAGGGGATGATGATGAAGAAGGAGAAGCGAGAGAAGCTACAGAGAAAGCGACTGCCGAGAAAGAGGCCGCGACTCGTTCGACGACGAGAAAGGGAAAAGCAAAAATCCCAGCAGAGCCTGAAACGCCGGCTGATCGAAAGAGGAAAGGAGCTGACCTGAGCAAGGGCACGATGAAGGCCTCTACAACCAAGAAGCCATGCGGCCCCGAAGGACCATCCTCTGTCGAGGGCAAGACGTCTGTCTCAGCGTCTACCCCTCGGTCGTCATCCTAGGTTCCCTCTGATCTCTCCTCATCTAAAGGTTGGATGAAATTTCATGATAAAGCATCCCTAGATAAGCTACAAATGTTTCATTCCAAAGGCGTTAACCCCTGTGCGCGCCTAGACATGAAATTTCTTGATGTTATGCATGTAGGGCCTCGTGTGAGAGAACTCATGGGCAATATCGGGTGGGTAGCTTTGTTCTTCTTTGAACACCCAACGTTCCTCGAGCTCTCCCTCGAATTCTTTACATTTTTTTGGATAGTGCCTGAGTATTTTAAACCCAAGGACAAATCTACCCCCAACCTGTCTGCCCTAGATGCTATTAATTTCAGATTGATGAATAAATGGTTTGTCGTGTCTATCGATGCTTTCAATTATTTGCTTGGTTTTGTGTCTCCCTCTAAATTGAAAACCCCTAAGTATACTAAAGCTTTGACTGCTTACCCCCTTGATTTTGATGCTACTATTGCCTTTCGAGCTATGGCCGACAATCCCAATGCCGAGTTCAGCCCTCGAACTTCCAAAGCACATGAGATTAAGGACCCCTGTTTGCGCATCTTGCATCGTTATCTAGCCCTTACCTTCGCAGGTAAGTATAATAATTCGGGCCAGCTATCGCTGCAAGAGTTATTTTTCTTATGGTGCATGTTGCGTGGGTATCGAGTCAACTTAGGGTACTGGGTTGCGAAAGCCATTACTGGAATTCAGCAAAATTCTTACAGCCCAGCTTTTGGTTCTCTTGTCACTTTGCTCGCTTTTCGTCATCATGACCTCGATTTGCAAACACACAACCAGCTCACCCTTGTTCCCTTTAAGTTATTAGACCCCGAACCCTTGATGGGATGGGTCATCTTTGTATCTCACAGAGTGCGTTGAGTTTCAGTGCAGGTTGTACACCGCAAAAGGAGCAGGTCTTTTGTACCAAATATGGAGGTGACTTCACATACCCAGTAGCAGCACAGCCGCCGAAGCAGCCTCGTCCTACCCAAGCCAGCTCATCTCGACCATCAATCCCTCTTGCCCAACATGCTCCTCCTTCAGGCCCCATCACAATCAATGCGCCATCCCTCGAACGACTACTCCAAGCCATCCTATTAGAGCTTCAAGGCCTCACCGCAGAAGTTGCCCGCCGCAACTTCCCACCCTCCTGATTCCCCCCCCCCCCCCCCCCCAAAAAAAAAAAAACAAGGGTTCAAAACATTCTCACCCCTTTTATTTTTATGCTGAACTATTTTATTTTTGTTGAACTTTTTATGTGCCCTTCTCGTATTGAGGACAATGCGCAGTCTAAGTGTAGGGAGGGATTTAATTATTTTCATGTTTATTTTATTATTGCTTGAATGAGTGTTTATTTTCTCGCTTGTTGAATGACTACATGTTTTGTGAAAAATTCAAAATTTTCGGATTTAATTTTTTAGGATTTTGTTAGATTTTTGCCAAAAGTTCGCACTGCCAATTTTAAAACCCCCAAGTATGGACACACACTTTCGACCCTCTGTGCACAGAATAAACCAACCAGCACCTTATCTAGATCTAGTCGTTCGCACTTTGCCTGTCAAACCTTATATCTGCATCTAGGCCTAGACACCAACAATCACAAATAGCACCTAGTGAGCACTTTGAGCTTTCATGCCATATTTTCTTCATGTGCGAATAGGATGCTTAGCTAGGAACTAGCTGGACTTGCATGATATCCCTAGGTATAGGCACCATTAGACATGGGAAAGCATCAAAACGACGAAATTCTTCGCATCATTATCTCTTTTCTTTCTTTTCTCCCTTTTCTCTCTCATTTTCTTCCATCTTGCCCTAAATACTCACCTACCCCTCTCTTTTCTTTCTTTCCTAAACCACTTGAGCTTATTTTTCTTGTTCTTTTTCCTTGGCAGGTAAGCAGCAATTGTCGGGGGTAACGTCGAGGGCTAGACACCCAGAAGGACGTGCGAAAATGTATAAGTGTGGGGAAGCAGAAGAAGTTAAGGCTCAGACGCAAAAACCATAGCTAGGGCAACTCAACAGAAACATCATCATCCCTAGCAGTATCCTAAAAGAAAGAGCCCCCCTCAAAAGCCTAAGCGTGGGGAAGCCGAGAAGTAAAACTGGTGCTGGAAGCAGAGCTAGGGCAAGCAACAACAAAGGATTCAAAAAAATTCTCCTGCCCTAGCTACGTCAATCTAGAAAGGTTCGTCCCCTTTTAAAAAAAATAATAAACAAATAAACAAATAAATCAAAATCAAAATAAAAGAAAGGGGCAAAACACGAACAAAAGAAATCGCTTCCAGCACCACATCAGAAAAGAGCCCCTGCTGAAGAGTAGAAGAAATCCTTCATTTAGCCCTCGCCTCGACCATCCTGCCCTCGACGAGTGCTGACTTACCACCTCGCCTTTTTCCTAGCCAGGGAATCCATCCAGGTTTGAGTTGGTTGTCACCTTCATTCTCTTCCTTCTCTTCCTGTTTCTCTTTCTGTGTATTTCTTTTCCTCTCATTTTCTCCCTCTTTTCCTTCTTTTCTAAACCTAACCTTCCCTTTTTTTCTTTCTTTTTGTTGATGCATTGCTCTTTCCGATTGATTGATTGCCCATGCATATGTACTATGTACTCAGGTTGATGTGCAAGTCTGATTTTGTGTTGCGCTAGTTGCATTTAGTTTTGAGCGATCAAACACATAGCCTTGTTTGCGAGCATGAGCGTAAATACTTATCTGGTGAGGATTGTTGGTATATGGGCTTGATGTAGGAAAGTCTAATCTTTGGGGTCGTTATCCTTCTGATTTGGTGCAGGTGCTGTCTAGGCAAAGTGGTGTCATTGGAGAAATTTAGCTTGGTGCCTGGTTTGTTCTTGTGTCTGGATTGGTTGTGGTTATCTATGTTAAGGGTGGATTTCAGTTTTGTAGATGCTCGAGGGCGAGCATCGGGCAGTGTGGGGATATTTGATATAGCATATTTTATGCATGTTTTCCTCTGTATTTATAGGGTTATCTTGGGCATGATACTGCTAATTTTCCTTTGAATTCGTACTTTTTGTAGATCTAAGCTCAAAGAGGAAAAGACGCCAAAATACTCCTTTTTTGTGGAATTCTACCGTGGATCTCAAAGTGTCGAGGCCTAGCTGTTTCCCCATCGTCGAGACCTAGATGCCAATCCCGTTGTCTTGCCAAGGACTCTCGTTTGAGCCATCCAGAGCCGCATTTTACCCCGAACCCGCTGCCGTACGTGCAGACATCTCCTCAACGACGCGCATGATAACATGTTTCTTGGGCGTGATTTTATCCTCTATTTTAGCCTTATCGGGGGCATAATTCTGCTAATTGACCTTTTTTTTCATCTTCATTGCAGATCAACGCCAAAAGGAGAAAAACAGCGAAAAGATGCATTTTTTAAGGAATTCTTGGGATTTCAAGCTTCAAGGCCCAGAAGATTGGGGCATCATCGTGCCCTCGATGCTAACCAGACCAATGAGCAGTCTCATGCCCGTCACACATCCACATCAGATCAAGATCGAAAGCCAAAGAAAGGAATCTCCGAAGATTCGCACGGGATTCCTTGCATTTCTAGAAAATTCCATGCACATCTAGAAGATTCCAGAATATTCCAGCACGCTCCATGTATTGTCACTCTCTCCCCTTAGCTGGAATTTGTCATTTTGTAGTCCCTTAGCTGGATTTTGTCCTCTTGTGGGTTCGACACTATATAAACCTCTAGTTTTTAGGGTTTTAGACATCTTGTATATATTTTTCCACTTTATTCTTTTGGGAGCCGCCTTCTTTTCTCTCCTCCCCCTTTTGGGTAGTGGCTGAGACCTCTTCATCCACCAGCCACTGTATTTAACCGAAGCTTTGCTCCGGCTGGTAACATTTATTAGTTTTCTTCTTCTTGTTCTTCTTCTTTTATGCAATCTTTCTTTTCCTATTTTGTTTATTTATTTTGTGGTATGAGTAGCTAGAATCTCCCTTCTTAGTAGAGGTATTTTGAGGGTTGCATGGGTAGTTAAGAGGCCTAAACGTGTTTAATATATTCTTATTGTTGTATTTGATTGTTTGTCAGTTTCTTGTTAATTCGTCTAGGGAAAGATTAGTAGTTTGGCCAACTAGTAACTAATCCTAGATGATTACTGTCATTCTCTTGGTTATAACTGACGTGAAGCCTTGGGTTAAAGTAGACACTTAGTGGGGACATCGCGAGAGGTCTTTCGTCTAGGGGTAAATGGTTATTTAGGGTATGTGACGCGAGCTTGACACACTGAGACGTCACGCCCTAGATCTATCTTGCCTCCACTTCATGGGCATTTTGAGTATTGCCTCCACGCATTCGTGCCTGTGAGGATGGCGAAACATCAAGGCTACCTCATATGTGGAAACGGGGGGTAGCTTCTATCTATGAAGGTAAGTAGGGGGTGTTGAGTGGAAACTAGGTCCCTATAGCAGGTCTGTGGCACGAGAATAGAATATTTCTACACCGATGATTATCATGCCCTCGACGCAACCCGAGAATGTCCTTTGCTAAGATTTCTTCTCTTCTGACTTTATTTCTTTATTTGATTTCTGTTTGCATGTCATGCCCTTGATTTCTGTTTGCATGTCGTGCCCTTGATTTCTATTTTTATTAATTGTCTTGTTAGCAGCTATCTCTATCTTGGTTAACTAGATTAACCAACCAACACCCCCCCCCCCCCCCCCCTCCCCCCATTGTTTCTTTTATTGTTTTACTTTATATCTGGCCTTGTCTAGTGTATGTCTTCACCATTCTCTGTGGATCGAACCTCTTGCCACTGTCTTCAATCTTTTTGTTGCATGTGATAAGTTGTAATTATTTGATCGTGCCCTCGACAAGCATCCATCAAATTGGCGCCGTTGTCGGGGAATAGTGTTAGGTCGTGCCCTAGACAGTTCCAGATTTTTTTTATATTTTTTTTATTTATTTCTTTCTTCAATGTCTTATTTTAATTCTTATTCTCACTCACCCTCTTTTCCTCAGTGTTTTACTCTTACCCCCCTGTGGTGGAATCAAGAAAATTTCAACTATGGAGTGGAAGTCGAACCTAGCTATCAATATTATCCACCTCCACATGACCAAGGGTTGTTTCAAGAAAATCAGGATGCAATAGCTATCATGAAGAGCCAACTTGAGGAGATGCAATTAGACTTGCAGGAGCTTATATGTAGAGACAACTAGATGCATTAGTTGATTTGATGAATTAAGCTCAAGAGACCTTGAAGGAGATTAAGGAGCAGAGGCGCCAAGAGGCCATTGAAGCAAACTTTGCATGCCTACCTGAACATCTTGCCCCCGACGCTGGATCACCTGAACCTACCCATCTTGCCCTAGATGTTACCCCTGCACCTGGACCAAAAAATTTAGCTCCAACACTTCTGCCCAGTCACGCCATGAGTCACCCTATCACCCTCATAGAACAACATTTGCAGCACTTGGATAGTGATGACTATTTAAGTGAAGAGAATTTATCAACCGCTATTCTATGGGAGTTGTCGTCTGAGCGTCATGACCAAGATGATGACTCTTATGGGTTAGAAGACCTTTTTATGCCCACGAATGAGCTAAACTTGGAGGGTCCAGGATGTCTTCTTTCAAAGTCAGGAGCCAACATAGAGTTCAAGGCCAATGCAGTCATAATATTGAGCGAGGCAAATCTACCAGATTTTTACGACGAGTGTCGTACCCTTGACACAAAATTCAAGCCGGGGGAGATTGAGAAGGAGGATTTAAGATAGATTGAGGAAGAGATAATCAAGGACTTGAGCTTTAAAGTCATTATGTGTGCCAGGGAGATTTCTAAACTTTCTTATTATATTGATCCTTTTCTTGAATCACCTTTCACTCATAACAATTTTTTCCTCTTTATTTTGCGGGAACCCAAATTAACATTTGAATCATATTATGGTTGCCTGCAGGATGCTTTGCTACTGGATCATCCACTTCATGCGATAATTTACATCAAACTAAGAGGATGGAAAGCATTTAGTAGGATTGGTTGAAGTTCGAATAGCCAACGTCGTGCCCTCGATGATAACAGAGGCGCTTCGTAGGAGGCAACTCACGTTCCTTCCCCTTTTTATTTCTGCTTCACTCTTTATTTTTTAGAACTTTCTTGTGTATTCCCTTCTCGCATTGAGGACAATACGCTACCTAAGTGTGGGGAGGGATTTATTTGTGTGTTTGTTTGCATGTTTAATTTTCCGCTTGTTACATGATTGCATGTTTTTTTCAAAAAAATCGGATTTTATTTTTAGACTTTGCTAGGAATTTTGCCACTGCCCAGTTTTTAAACCCTCATAATGGACATGCATTTTTGACTTCTGATGCATGGAAGAAACTTGCATTCATTGCATCTATGCCCTGCCATGCACATCTTGACCTACTTGCCCTTATGACCAGTCATGCCCTAGACACCAGTAGTTGCAATTTGTACCCTGTGAGCACATTGAGCTTCATGCCTTTTTATTCATGTGTGATTTAATGCTTGACTAGGCACTGGCTAGGTTTGCATAATATCCCTGGGTATAGGCACCATTAGATAGGGGAAAGCAATGAAACGACGAAGAGACTTTGCAATTTTTCTTTCTTTTCTTTTTATTTTTCTACTTTCTTCTTTCTCCATTTTCTTTCCATTTTCATGCCCTCGATACCCTTATTCTCTCTTCTAACCACTTGAGCCTTTTCTTTGATCTTTCCTTGGTAGGTGAGTAACACTCTTCATTCGAAAGGCAGGGGCTAGACATCGAAGAAAATAAGTGTGGGGAGAAAAACAAAGATCAAGGGCACGATAGAGCAACTGTGGAAATTAGGAATCTTGGGCAGGACAACAACGTCAGATTACCTCCTCACCATAACAAAGCTTAAGTGTGGGGAAGTAAAATCAAGTATCAAGCCCTCGAAGTCAATCGCTCAAAGAAATGTGAAGAATTGCCAGCTCCAGCTCCTATCCAAAGAGCGAGCAAAGGAAGAAAGATTTGTGCCTGCTTGCTAGATATTTCGGAAAAAAAAATCAAATTGAATTCGAATAAAAGCAAAACAGGTACAGAAAGCAAGAGAAGTAAAAAGGCAATCATTTCGTGCCCTCGACGCAGACAAAGATCTCCTCCACAGAAGAACGCCAAAGCCATTGTCTAGCCCTCGCTTTCATGCCCTCTCCAGCGAGTGTTGCTCACCGATTCGCCTTCCTTCTAGCCAAGGAATCCTCCACCTCCAGATTTATCTTCTCTTCCCTCTTCTTTTCTTTTCTTTTCTTTTCTTCATTTTTTCCCTCTATTTTATTCTCCGTTTCTCTTTTCTTTTCTCCTTCGTACCCACTCCTTTGTTTTTCTTTTCCTTCTCTTTTCTCCTTTTATTTCTGTTTTATTTTCTTTTCCTTCATACCTTCCCCTACCCCTTATTGCTCTTTTTCTTTTTCCTTTTTTTCTTTTTGCAAATTATCTCTGATCGCTAGATTGCCCTTGCATGTGTACTACCGTACTCGGATTGATGTGCAAACTCTGCCTTGTGTTGTGTTATTTGCATTTTTGAGTGATTAGCCTAAACACATATTTTATTGCGAGCGTGAGTGCAAACACATATCTAGGTGAGGACTACTAGTGAATAGGCTTAGTCTGAGAAAGTTTGATTAATAGGGTCGTTATCCTATTAACATGGTGCAGGTGTTTTTCTAGGGCAGGATATGTTTTGGTTGGGTACAACTTGTCAAATGAGTTGTCTATTCTATGTATTAAGGGGTTGGAGATGTATGTCATAGCATGAGGTAGTTTTCAATTTTGTTAATGCTCGAGGGCGAGCATTGCCTAAGTGTGGGGATGTTTAATAGCATGTTTCTTGGGCATAATTTTATCCTTTATTTTAGCCTTTTTGGGGACATGATTCTGCTAATTGACCTTTATTTTCATCTTTATTGCAGATCAACGCCAAAAGGAGAAAAAGAGCGAAAAGATGCATTTTTGAAGGAATTCTTGAGATTTCAAGCTTCAAGGCCTAGAAGATTGGAGCGTCATCATGCCCTCGATGTTAACCAGACCAATGAGCAGTCTCGTGCCCGTGAGGCATCCATATCAGATCAAGATCGAAAGCCAAAAAAAAGAATCTACGAAGATTCGCACGGGATTCCTTGCATTTCTAGAAGATTCCATGCACATCTAGAAGATTCTAGAATATTCTAGCACGCTCCATGTGATGTCACTCTCTCCCCTTAGTTGGAATTTGTCATTTTGTAGTCCCTTAGCTGGATTTTGTCCTCTTGTGGGCTGAACACAATATAAACCTCTAGTTTTTAGGGTTTTAGACATCTTGTAAATATTTTTCCACTTTCTTCTTTTGGGAGCCGCCTTCTTTTCTCTCCTCCCCCTTTTAAGTGGTGGCTAAGACCTCTTCATCCAGCAGCCACTGTATTTAACTGGAGCTTTGCTCCGGCCGGTAACATTTATTAGTTTTCTTCTTCTTGTTCTTCTTCTTTTATGCAATCTTTCTTTTCCTATTTTGTTTATTTGTTTTGTGGTATGAGTAGCTAGATTCTCCCTTCTTAGCAGAGGTATTTTTAGGCTTGCATGGGCAGTTAAGAGGCCTAAACGTGTTTAATATATCCTTATTATTGTATTTGATTGTTTGTCGGTTTCTTATTAATTCGTCTAGGGCAAGATTAGTTGTTTGGCGAACTAGTAACTAATCCTAGATGATTACTATCATTCTCTTAGTTATAACTGACGTGAAGCCTTGGGTTAAAGTAGACACCTAGTGGGGACATCGCGAGAGGTCTTTCGTCTAGGGGTAAATGGTCGTTTAGGGTATGTGACGCGAGCTTGACACACTGAGACGTCACACCCTAGATCTGTCTTGCCTCCACTTCATGGGCGTTTTGAGTATTGCCTCCCCGCATTCGTGCATGGGAGGACGACGAAACGTCAAGGCTACCTCATATGTGGAAACGGGGGGTAGCTTCTATCTAAGAATGTAAGTAGGGGGTGTTGAGTGGAAACTAGGCCCCTAAAACAGGTCTGTGGCACGAGAATAGAATATTTCTGCACTGATGATTATCATGCCCTCGATGTAACCCAAGAATGTCCTTTGCTAAAATTTCTTCTCTTCTGACTTTATTTCTTTATTTGATTTATGTTTGCATAACTTGCCCTTGATTTCTGTTTGCATGTCGTGCCCTTGATTTCTATTTTTATTAATTGTCTTGTTAGCATCTATCTCTATCTTGGTTAACTAGATTAACCAACCAAACCCCACCCCCTACCCCCCCCCCCCCCCACCATTATTTCTTTTATTGTTTTACTTTATATCTGGCCTTGTCTAGTGTATGTCTTCACCATTCTCTGTGGATCAAACCTCTTGCCACTGTCTTCAATCTTTTTGTTGCATGTGATAAGTTGTAATTATTTGATCGTACCCTCGACAAGCACCCATCAGCGCGCAGCAAGATTCTCGCGGGATTCCTCCCAAATCCCTTTTTGGCTACGCTAGGAATATTCCTTTAGGGCGTTCTCCCCTCCTCCTAGTTGTCTTTTGTCTTCTAGTATGTTGTGAGGGTATTTAAACATTAGTTTTAGGGTTTTTAGGGCATCACTCATTATTAGGTCAAAGAATCATTTTTGGGAGCAGCCGCTCACCTTCCTCTTTAGTCTTCTTGGGATTTGTCACTCTCATTTCCTTGTAGCTGTCGCCGGCAATACTCTTCAAACTGGAGCTTTAGCTCCGACCGGTATTTCTTAATATTGCATTTCTCTTTATTTCGTATTTCTTTTCTCTTATGCTTATGATTAAATCTATCTTGTTATTGATTAATACGTGTGGCTAAGTTCGTAAGCTTAGCAAGGGTATTTTAAGGGTTGCATGAGGATAGTCACGAGACCAAATTGTGTTTAATATATTCTCTTGTCATTTTGCTCGCTTGTCATTTTAATGTTAGATCTATATGGTTTTGTTAGAAGCTTGATCACCTTTTAATTTACTATCTTAGATCTTCATCATTTCTTTGGTTATAACTAACGTGAAGCCTTAGAATAGAGTAGACACTAGATGGATTGTCATTAACTTGGTCTATTCTGTCTAGGGCCAGTAAGTGATTAGGGTGGTATCGCGAGCCTGATAAACTGAGAGGCATTTAGCCCTAGATATGTCTTTCCTTATCTTCATGGGCGTTGTGAGTATTGCCTCCCCGCTTCATGCCTAGGAGGACGGCACAACATCAAGGCTGCCTTATTAACAGTGAAAATGGGGGGTAGCTTCTCTTACGAGGAAAGTAGGAGACCTAAACGTACCTGGCCTCTATAGCATGTCTATAATGTGAGAATAGACTATCTATGCGTCGATGACTAACGAGACCTCGACGCAACCCGAAAAAATTCCCTTGCTAAGATTCCTCTTTACCTGATTTTAACTCATTTACTCCTTATCTGTTTTGTTTTATGCTTGTTAATTCCTTCGATTTATTATTTACGTTCTTGTTAGCTATCGTGCCCTCGACATCTTTGGTCGACTTGTTTGACCAATAACCCCCCCCCCCCCCTTCATGTTACAGTTCGTGCATTTCATTCCATCATACGCTTAGGGAAAGATTTCATACTTCAGTCTCCACGTGGATCGGCCCTGTTGCCATGATACGCAAATTAGTTTGTGCATCTAGGCATCAGGAATTATTATTATTTTTGACCCGTTTCGGCGGTGAGTCAATAACAGCAACCTCCCTTGTTGTCGTCTTCTTCAGCTTTCCATTAACACTTCTTTCAAA
Organism: Viola odorata; assembly: GCA_963691705.1. Lineage (NCBI taxonomy): Eukaryota > Viridiplantae > Streptophyta > Magnoliopsida > Malpighiales > Violaceae > Viola > Viola odorata. Next base: position 32,393,894 of record OY829543.1, on the reverse strand, counting down.
AATCATATTATAGGTTGTAACTCTGTCCTCATGACAGAGCTCTCTTCTTCCCTGATTGGGTCCTATCATTAACAAAACAACATCATATACTCCATTTAGATAAACCTGAACATCATAAAATTTACAGCCAAACTACTGTATGTTGAAAAACTTAACCTTGTGTGATAACAATTAATATACCCCCCAGGGCATTTTAGTTCGGACAGGGGGTACGTCATCTTCAGCTACAGTAGGGCCTGCCTGGCCTCCTGCTCGTCCTGCTACCGGGGGTGGTCGACGTCAGCGGGGGGCCCCCATCCAACACGGTATGGCGCTTATTCCCACCCCGGTACGCCACAAACGTTAGCACCCCTAACGCCCCACTACATTCCCTATAAATACCCCCCCCCCCTAGGTAAAAAGGGAGGGGGAGGGGACTCTCTCTCTACTCTCTCACTCTTACTCCTACTTACACTTCATATTTCGCTACTTATACTGATTTGATCGTCGGAGTACCTGCGCCGGGGACCCCCTCCGGCGCCTTGCAGGTGTATCAGCGGCAAAGGACCACCCCCTCAGAGGTGAAGATCCCCAAGATTATTCCTACCCCGGGTACAAATCCTATCAATCTTTATCAAATTGGTGCTCTCGTTGAGAGTGTTGGTTCTATTAAGTGAGCATCCATAATAACCAAGCTCCTTCCTCCCCGAAGCTAGAAGGGTTATGGCATCGGAGTCAGATCCCGCGCTGTCCCAATCCTCCAACATCCCCTACAACACCCGCCGATGACTTTTTGCTTTCGCTACCTCTGATATCTCCACCCCAGTGCAAGATGTCACTGTGGGAGAATCAGATCCTCCTCCTGGGCAAAGTACGGAAGAAATTACCTTCCAGATTTGTTCCCCTTTTTCCCACATAGCAGGAACCAGTCATTCTACCCCCCAAGCAAGTAGATCCGCGATAGGCGTAGCAAACAACCCTTTCGCAAGCTCATTAGCAGCTCTCCAAGCTCAATTGGATCAGTTGACAGAGATGGCTGCTGGATTTACTCCTCATGCCTCGAGACCTGGTGTGTCCTCCCAAGTAGTTTTCACTCCGTCCATTGTCAACGAACGACCATTATCGCCCCGACAATCTAGGGGACTCCCGTCCTCCTTACCTTTCTCATCGGCCCCCATAAATGTCCTGCCGCTCACGCGTAGACCTGTTGAACATTCTGGACAATACAGGGGAGAAATCCCTATCCCTGAGGCAGCCCACCGACGTGATGAGTACAGAGAACACTGGGATGATCGGCGAGGGGAGATATTCCGAGAACAATCTCCTAGATACAGTGAGAGATCTAGCAGCAGAGGCCGACGAGCTGCTAATCTCCAAGAAGCCGCAGCCGATCTCCCTGGCGGCATCAAGAATATGACCCTCAGAATCCCAGATATGACGTTGAAATTCCACACCCGCATCAGCCTCGTGGGGTCCCTGATGTTAACGCTGGCCATCCGTTCAGTTACCGTGTCAGGCACCACCGGGTCCATCGGCATGTGAAGCTCCCTACAGAATCATATGATGGCACGAAAGATCCCATTTCTCACCTAAATAAGGTGAAAGACTTTGTGCAATTCCAAACCCGCAGTGATGCTGCATTATGTCAGATCTTCGTAATGACGCTGTCAGGAGTGGCACGTCTTTGGTTTGAGGGACTCCCGGCCGGGTCTATTGATAATTTTTCTCAACTGGAAGAAAAATTCAAAAGTCGGTTTAGCACAGCTATTCCTATCAGGAAGTCAGCAGCTGCACTATTCGATATTCATCGAAAACCGCAGGAATCATTGAACGACTTTTTAGGTCGATTTGATCTTGAAATATCCCTAACGCCAGGGGTCACTATTGATTTTGCGGTCGAGGCCCTGAAACGCAATTGTCGATACGGAAAATTGAGAGACACGTTAACGGTGGACCCGCCGTTAACCCTGGATGCGTTGAGGCTAAAAGCGCATAATTATGCGAGGATGGAAGAGGAGGAAAATAGGGAATGGATCCGAAACATGCCAACGAACCCATACTTGGCCCCTAACGCCCCGCATAGCAGCGCCCCTGACACACCACCCACTGAGGATCATGGACAACAAAAAGAGCATACTGCCAAGGCCTCTAACCTGCAGAGAGGCAATTTCTCGAAAGGAAGACCCAGAGGGTCCCCCACTTGGAAACAAGCAGATCCGCCAAAGGGCCGGATATATGATCCTGACCTTCCATCTCTTATACTCCCAAGGGCGGAAATCCTAGCGATAGTCCAACAGCGAAATCTTCCCATTCGATACCCAGCTCCTGTGAAGCCAGGAGTGATCATGGGGGGAAGGGAAAACGCGTATTGCAGGTTCCATAAGGTCAAGGGACATTCGACAGATGTATGCAGAGAACTGAAATTGGCCATAGAGCGATTGGTCGAAGAGGGCTACCTTGGAGAATTTGCCACCAAGGCAAGAGAAGGGGCCAGGAACAACCCAATTGGAATGACAACTGATCAGAGGCAAATGCCTTCACACACCACGGGGGCTAACGCAATTCCCCTAGGAAAGAATAGAGAAGCTCTCGTTGTTCATAGCGATCAGATGCCTATGATTAATATCATCACCGGGGGAACACCCTACTTCGAGGAGGCCATGCCACAAACGGCCAATCCTAGGGAAAAGCGCAAGCGAGAGAACGCACAGGTAAAAATTGAGGAGATCAGTGCCTTAGACAGAATGATATTGTCCTTCTCAGAAGAAGGCGAAAAAGGCATTGTTTTCCCGCATAACGATGCGTTGGTAGTAACACCCGTCATTGGAAGTCACGGGGTGAGAAGAACCCTTGTCGACAACGGGAGCGCGGTAAATCTATTTTCGTTGGAAGCATACAACTTGATGAAACGCCTTAACGGCGAGCTAGCGCCATGCATGAGGCCAATTGTTGGGATTGATGGGGTACCAATTCCGGTAGCCGGAATAACATCCTTGCCAGTGTACTTCCGAGAAGACACCTCCAATCGATCTGAAGAGCTATTATTCCTGGTCGTGGACCTAACGTTACCATATAACGCCATACTAGGGCGACCGTTCCTCAATCGTTTCGGGGCAGCGATATCCCAAAAACACCTGCGGATGAAATACCCCTCGTGGGACGGCGTGGTCTCAATCAAAGGAGACCAGAAACTGGCAGCTGAGTGTTATTCACTTATGACTCAAAGGAGTTGTGAGCGCTACATTTGCGCGGCAGACGATCCTTTCGACGATAAAGAAGAAAAACGCACTCAGCCGCTAGATCAGATGATGTCAATGCCTATCGGTGGGGACAGTGAAGCGAATCTCTTGGTTAGTGAGAAACTGAGCCCCGAAGAGAACGTGCAACTAACCCGGCTGTTAAGAAAATGCAAGGGAGAATTCGCATGGAAACCAGCGGACATGCCCGGAATCTCGCGAGAAATTGCGGAACATCGACTAAACGTTAGCCCTGATGCCAAGCCTATTCAGCAGAAACGACGTGCTTTTTCATCAGGGAAAGTAGCAGCTATCGAGAAAGAGTTACTAAAACTCATGGAGGCGGGGTTCATCCGAGAAGTCCAATACCCAACCTGGCTAGCTAACCCGGTGTTAGTTCCAAAGCCTAACGGAGATTGGCGCATGTGCATCGATTTCACCGATCTAAATAATGCTTGTCCCAAAGATTGCTATCCCCTTCCTCGAATTGATAAGCTGGTCGACCAAACTGCTGGATACGCTTATTTAAGCTCCCTAGATGCCAACTCCGGGTATCACTAAATTCCTATGGCCGTAGAAGACGAAGAAAAAACTGCCTTCATCACCCCTAGGGCTACATATTGCTACACCGCAATGCCGTTCGGGCTGAAGAATGTCGGGGCAACGTTCCAGCGCATGGCGAATAAGGTTTTCGAAAAGCAAATCGGGAAAAATGTAGAGGCTTACGTGGATGATATCCTAATCAAAAGTCGAAGCTTCAAAGACCACCTTGCTGACTTGGAAGAAGTTTTCAATGTGATGAAAAAGTACAGAATGAAGCTAAATCCACCAAAGTGTATGTTCGCATTCCAGACGGGTAAATTCTTGGGCTACGTGGTCAGCCGGAAGGGTATCCAACCCAACCCTTCAAAGATAAAGGCCATTCAGGACATGATATCCCCTCGGACCGTCAAAGAAATATAGAAGCTCACCGGCCGCATCATCGCGTTAGGACGGTTCATATCTAAGCAAGGCGAGAGATGCCTGCCTTTTTTCAAGGTCATTCGAAACAAGGCCCCATTCGGGTGGACAAAGGAATGTGAAAATGCGTTTGCAGGGCTGAAATCTTACTTGTCATCCGATCTAGTGCTAACGAGGCCTGAGTTCGGCGATGAGCTATATCTATACTTGGGAGTAGCTGACGAGGTAGTCAGCGCCGTCCTTGTTCGAAGTGAAGGGCATGTACACCGCCATGTATTTTTTGTGAGTCACATATTGAAAGATGCTGAGCTGCGATACGCTCGCATCGAGAAGATAGCGCTTGCCCTAATACAGGCAACGCGAAAGATGGACCGATACTTCCAAGCCCACCCTGTCACTGTGGTCACTAATCAGCCGCTAAGAAAAATCTTTAGAAAGCCTGAGTCTTCAAGGAGGATGTTGATCTGGGCAATCGAGCTCGAATAATACGGGCTGCAGTACAAAGCCAGACCGGCAATTAAAGCCCAAGCGTTAGCAGACTTCATAGCGGAATGCACATTCACCAAAGATGCGTCGGCAGACCTGTCAGAGGAAGAACCAGAAAATTCATGCCTACCGTTCCCGGAAACGTTAGCGGACTCATGGGTTATTCATATGGACGGAGCAAAAAATCAAGAGCTAGTAGGTGCAGGTATTTTCCTAGTGGGACCAGACGGCATGGAAATGCGATACGCCATCAGAATCTTGCAGCCGTTATCCAACAATGCCGCTGAATACAAAGCGTTGCTGGCAGGACTCAAAATTGGAAACAGCTTCTCCGTCGAAGCCTCTACCGTTGCGGAGGAGGAATGCGGCTTGCGCCTAAAAATACGAGGAGACTCTAAATTGATAATGGATCAAGTCCTAGGAAATTCCCAAGCCCAAGAACCCATCATGATTCAATACTTGGCCAAAGTAAAGCGTGAGCTGTCGGAGATGCAGAGAAAAGGCACTCGGGTCACCTTTGAACATATCCCCAGAGAAAATAATGAAGAGGCTGATAGCCTCGCCAAGATGGCAGCCAACGTGAAAGCCTCCATACCCAACGAAGTGCACTACGGGGAGTTATCCACACCCTCTTTCATGGAAGAGCAAGCATCGTTTTGTGTGGAGGGAATAGAAAGTGACTGGAGAATCCCAGTGGTAGAATATCTGAAACATGATAGGCTACCGGAAGAAATTACGGAAAGAAGGAAAGTCCTGAAACGGGCGGCGCGATGTACATATTACAATGGAGAGTTAATACGGAGGTGCTTCTCCCATCCAGCCGCTAAATGCATAACGGAACAAGAAGGTTTGCATGTGTTGCGAGAAATTCACGAAGGGATATGCGGCATGCAAATCACCAGCGATACACTGGCAGCCCAAGTTTTTTGGTCGGGATTCTACTGGCCCACCATACGAGGAGATTGCCATAACTTCGTGAAAACCTATCAGAAATGTCAGGAATATGCTAAGATTCCTCGAAAACCGGCCGTGCAAATTTCAGAAATAATCGCTCCATGACCGTTTGCCAAATGGGGCATTGACATTTTAGGCATGTTTCCAAAGGCTAGATCTCAGTTGAAATTCGTGGTCGTGGCGGTAGACTACTTCACAAAATGGGCCGAAGCCGAGGCGTTAGCCACCATCACCACTGAAAAAATTTGGCATTTTTTCAAACACCAAGTCATTATGCGATTCGGGGTGCCGCGTATACTGGTTAGCGACAATGGAACACAGTTCACAAGCCAATTCTTCAGGGATCAATGTGCGGAATTTTAGATCGAACAAAGGTTCTCTTCCATGGCGCACCCTCAAACCAACGGCCAGGCAGAAGTAACCAACCGCAGCATCCTTAGTGGCATCAAAAGAAATCTGGAAGGTTCCAAAAAGAAATGGCCAGACGAACTGCCATACGTACTATGGGCCTATCGCATGACCGTCAAGGCCAGCACTGGAGAGACCCCGTTTGCGTTAGCATTCGGAACAGAAGCTGTCACACCGGTTGAGATCGGAACGATGAGCCTTCGGGTGGCTCATTTCAAAGAAGAAAATAATGAGGAAAGGTTACGTGCTAACCTTGACGCCCTACCGGAAACACATGAGGAAACTCTCGTGAAAACTATGCACTACAAAAGAAAAATGGCACAATACCACAACCGGCAAGTGAGAGAGCGATTACTCAAAGCTGGAGATTTAGTGCTCAGAGATAGACGAGCGGCAGGGCAACGCATGGGAAAACTCAGCCCAAACTGGGATAGACCGTATCGCGTCACCCGTGTCGTGGGAAGAGGAGCTTACCACTTGGAAATGCTCGATGGAATGCCCCTGCAGAACTCTTGGAATATAGCTCAGCTGAAGCTATACCACACCAGGAACTAGCCCATCCTATCTGGTAATATCAATGCTATTCTAACAAGATATATTTTCCTGTGCGTTTGCTGCTGATAAAATGCAGATAGTGAAGAATGCCAGGAGTGAAAATCCTATCCTTGTGATGGCTGGTCCTGATCAGACAGCTCACCAAGACGAGGCACGCCCTGGCATGGCTAAGCGTTGGGAGTGAAAATCTTATCCTTGTGGTAACCGTGCTCCCATAGACGGCCCATTAAGACGAGGCACGACCCCAAACGCCCCCGGGAGTGAAAATCCTATCCTTGTGGCAACCGTGCTCACATAGATGGCCCATTAAGATGAGGCACGCCCCGGTATCCTTGGGAGTGAAAATCCTATCCTTGTGGCAACCGTGCTCCCATAGACGGCCCATTAAGGCGAGGCACGACCCCAAGGAGAGACCAACTCCGTCCTGGAAGTGAAAATCCTATCCTTGTGGTAACCGTGCTCACACAGACGGCCCATTGAGACGAGGCACATTCCAGAGACGCGAGGTTTCAATGCTTGGGAGTGAAAATCCTATCCTTGTGATGGTTGGTCCTGATCAGACAGCTCACTAAGACGAGGCACTCCCCAAGCCAATCTTCGATGAAAGGAAGGAAAGGATACCCCAGCTAGTAACCGAGCGGGCGATACCCGGTGAAGTAAGCCTGGAAAGGCATCCATACTGCAACAACACCGTCGCAGCAGGCCTAACGGGGCAAGAAAGCTTCCCCTAACAACAGAGAGCGGCATGAATGTGAGCAACGCCGATTCATTCTTGGAAATGCTATCAGAGGGCAATGATAAGGCCATCAAAAAGACGGCTGAGGAACCTGTACGAAAAGACATGCGAGAGCAAAATGGGCAGATCTACTAAAACGCGGCAGCAAACGCCACGGGTGAATAATCGCGCAAGCAGTATTATGAAACAAAGCAGACAAGGAAATTCCGTTCAAAATGGGTGGCCTAACCAAGGAAATGAGTGATATTGTCAATATTACAAAGCAAGGAAGGGCTCAGTAGCCGCAACAATCAGAATACATCTAAACTCAAAGCCTAAGGAGTGGGCGGTGCATTGGTTCCTCCTTGCTGTTGCGATTTCCATTGATAGAAGCCGTCATCAGTAACAGTGGGGATTCTCCTATCAAAATACGCGGAGAGATCATCAATACGGAGTTTTTCTACCCCATAATGATGCATCAAAGCCTCCAACATGAGCCCTCCACCTTCCTTCAAGTACCACTGGTTCTTCTCAGCGTTCAGAGCAAGATCGGCAGATAGCTCGGCATTCCTCTGCCTCTCCTGACGCAACTCATTCTCCTCCCGAGAAAGGTGTTCGGTCATGTTGGCACTCTTCCATTTCTCCTCCTCCATAGCGAGCTTGACAACCTCCAGCTCTTGCTTAACAGTCGTCACCTCCTGTCGGACAGTCTCTGTTTCTTGGTTGGCAACGTTAAGGGCATCCACAAAACTCTGCCGCTCGTTCAGCAACTTGTTTATCTCTCCCTGTCCGTTTGCTACGACCCTACCATTCTCCTCATCCATGTAATGGAGATGGCAGAATACAGATAATGCTTGGGAGCGAAGAAAGTTTATACGCTCCTGCTCGCTCCTAGCCACGAAGGCATCCCTCTCCCTTGGAAGAGACATAATTTCGGCCGCCAGATAAGAGGTAGATGCGAGGATGGTATCGTGATCAGCCTCGGTAGGAAACTGCAAAATGTTGTCCCTGAAGGAGCGCAAACTAAGATGATGAGTAGGCATGAGGGGAGGACTATAATGAGAAACACCGGCTATCAAGGCGGGAGCAGGGCCACCTCTCGCGATAAGGGGAGGAGACATCGGGACAAAGAGCAGAGCGGTAGGAGAAGGAGGTCGACTGCTGGAACCTCCCGCGTTAGGCACAGGGGACCCGTCTCCCCCAAGTGCTTCAAGATTAAGGGCACTCGGGTTATAGCCTGTCGTGGTGGAGAAGATTGAGGAACCACCTAAAATGTGAGGACCACCACCGAAATCAATACCCTGCGATTGGTCAGCAGGAATACCCTCACCCTCAGGGATATTCAGAGAAGGATTAGCAGCAGAAGAAGAGGGGATGTGCTGAAGCTCATAGCGAGCCCTCTTCTGACGCTCTCGAAGGATCTCAGCGACAGATATGTCACCTTGAGAGGTTTACTGAGCAGAAACTGTGGCAGCTTCCTAGAAAACGCAGAGTATGATAAGAAAATTATGCGGAATAGAAGAAAATGGTAGAAAGAAATGAATGCATACCTGGGTAACTGAAGAAACAAGAGGTACTCCGATAGGAATGGGATCAGTTGTCGCTCCAGAACAAACAACAGTTTGGGAGGAAACGGGTTGCGTGACACATGTTTTCCTCGTCCTTTTCTTCCTTGCAACAAGGGTGCGAGGAGGCGGCGATTGGGTAGTGCCCGTAGCGGCAGCGGTAGCGGTAGCAGTGTTTTCTCCTTCCGTAGCGGCAACAGCAGCAGCCCTGGCTTCGGCTGCAGCTTTCTTCCTTTGTTCCTGTTTCCTTTTCCTCCGGAAATACTCAGGCTCCCAACTAGGCGGAGGCACTGCACAGTTACAGAAACTTTAGCGTTAGTACCTCTTGGCAATACAAAAGAAAAAGGTCAAACGCTCACCCTTCTTGCACTGTTCCATATCCAGACCGTTAGCCACTTTTCGGGCATCAACGCTGAAATCTAGTTGAAGTAGCATCTTCAACCAGCCATCTTCTGGATCAGAAAGGGTTTCCGATGGCCCCAAGCTCCATCTTTAATTTTCTCATTGAAGCCGGCCCTCCATAACGGCTCGGGCAAGTCAATAATGAAAAATTCTTCTTTCCAATGAGGAACAGAAGACTCGATGCCCATAAGCTTCCAGGTAAAGGGCTTCAATGAGCCATCTTCATAACGAGGGGATATTGATATCACCCCCTTACGAGAATACAACTGGAAAATGTCATGAAGCAAGGCCAAAGTGGGAGACTCGATCCCCTTGAAACGGCACAGTGCAGCAAAGGCACTAACAACGCAAATCGCGTTAGGGCTTAACTGAGCCGGAGCCAAATCAGAATCAGCCAACAGCAACTTGACAAGCGGGTCAAGAGGAAGACAAAACCCATGATCAAACAACTTAGCATACAATATCCTACTGTTACTAGGCAGAACGCTGTTCAGGCGAAGTGATTCAGAAGCAGCGCGCACGGGATATTCTTTGGGAAATCGCGCATTGTACTCAGAAAGCTTGCGATTAACTAAGGGCAGAGTATAGAGAGAAGTGGGGGTAATATTAATTTTTTCTTCCCCGGCGGACCCTTGAGGATCCCCTTCCTCGGAAGACTTCTTAGTTTTAGCCATGCCCAATAAAAGAGAAGTGACGAGGAAAGAAAGGGTGTGTACCTTCGCAAAGAGAACACCAGGAGTCTCAGACCAGAAAGAGAGAGCGGCGCGAGTTATTTGTCCAAAAGGCAGCAGCGTGAAAGGGCGTGACCAAACAACAATGGACACATGGCAAAGCAGCGCGTCGGGAAATAGGGCACGCGCAAGAAGGTACAAGTTTAAAAGCAATAATGAAACGCTTCAGCGTTCGCGTCTCCCTAGAAGACGCTTGCTTCAAGTGGCTCTTTGTGGAAAGACACGTGTCTTTTTCCATCATTACTATTCAAAGTGCATTAAATGGAGGGACTGCGGTATTTAATGACCTAAAAAGCAGCGCTGGCCTCGCCAAATGGCGCGACGACACAAGGAAGATAGGGAAGAAATAACGGTAGCATCACAATGATTCACGCAAGTGCGATAAAGGCTACGTAGCGTCAGCATTATTACAGAAGGAATAATGTCAAATGGTTTTCAGGAAAAAATAAAAGGAGGCAGACAACAACAAGAATAACAAGGGAGGGTCTAGAAACCCGTTGTGGCACTTCTCGAAAAGCAAAGCGGTGCCCCAATCGTTGACGTTAGCCCCTTTCCCCTTCTGGGGCAGAAGGACCAATCCCGCCTTTGCTAACCTCATCCATTACGGTAGAAATATAATCAGCAACCTGGGCAGGGTCAGAAGAATTACCCTTGAAATGGGTTGTGAATCCAGAAATGAAGACTTCCAAGACCTTCTTCTTCCACCATTCCTCCTTTAATGATGTCCTAGCGGACTCCTCGTCTCGAGCTGATATCTCTTCGTGAAGAAGGAGATTTTTCTTCTTCTCCAGCACAAACTCTGCCTCCAGAACTTCCATCTTTGCTTTCCCGACAGACCTCTCTCTGTTCAATTCTTTCTGCGACTCATCGCAGAGACATGTTAGCAACCTTGTCTGGTCTACCGCTTTTTCAAGCTGCACTTTCTTAACACACAGCGCGTTGGAGAAATTGCGTGACTCGCGATCATGAATCTTGAATAGATAGTTCAGGTGACGGAAGAAATCCAGAGAATCATTCATCACATGGCGGAGACGGGCAGTCGGAGGAAGCTGAAGAAATTTCTCCTTCTCCTTCTGGGAGCGCAGCATCTCCCCTATCAAAGGCGCAATAAACTCGTCTCTGGAAAAAGGTTGGGGAACCCCGACAGCACGAAGACCATCAAAGCAGAATCCCTTCAAATTCATACGATAGGAAGGGGTCTCGTTAGGGCCGCCATATGAAAGATTGATTGAGGGAGCCGGAGAAGAACTCTGAGAAAAAACATTCGTGATGGGAGAAAAGAACAGTTGTGGAAGGGGTTTAGGCGGTAGCCCAGCAGCTGAATCCGCAACAGAAGACGTGGCCACTACGTCAGGAATGCAATGAGAAATCGGAGAATCGGGAGCATCAACTGTAGGAAGAGGACATGCTGTCGGAGGGACCTCCGCCTCGGTAGAGCAAGTGGCAACCGGCGCCTCAGTAACTTTCACCGGTTGGGAGGCACTCGTCTCGGGTGAAACGGGAGGGATAGGCGCAGTTGCCACATCTACAGGAGATGTCCCGGCGGCCTCCTCGTTCGTGGCCAATCGAGGTTTTTTCCGGCCCAAGGAAGAAGCGTGACAAAGGTCCGATTTGACATCCACATCCTCATCGTCACTAGCAATCACCCTCATTGCGGTTGGGCTGGAGTTCGTCCTCTTGCGACGATCTGGTAGCCAATCTTCCACAAAGCGAGAAGCTCGGGCAGAGCTGACGGGCCTCCGCCCTCCCCGGGCAACCGTCTTGACTCTCCTCCTCGGGGGTCGAACGCTACCCTGACTAGAGCCCTCGGCAGGGGGGGAGGCTGGTAAAGTTTGAAGCGACGTTACATTTAAAGGAGCGCCAGCGTCACCTGGGAGTTAACCGTTAGCATCTTATAACAAAAGAAACGCGCAAAGACAAAAGCAAAGAGAGTGCGAAAAGAGGCAGACTCACCCATAGCACACTCCTCTAGAGGCTTGAACAAAGCAAAGTCGCGGATGCGGTAGTGAGTATCTTCGTCTAAAAGGGCGTTAGCTTGCTCTAACTCAGCCCTGGTAAATATCGAGGGATTCGACCAAATGGGGCCTATCAGTTCCTGGTTGAAATTAAGACGCCACAAACGTGACGGTAGCTCCAGAACAAAGAAACTACTTTTCCAATCAGCTACACCCTTCTTAAAGCCGTGAAAATGCTGCCAGAACGACTGCACGAACGCGTCATCCCATCGAGGAGTAATTTCGATTAAACAATTATGGCAATTCATACTAAAGAATTTGAAAAATAAATTGAGAGATGGGGTAGAAATGTTCTTGAACTCGCAAGCGCGAAGAAAAGCATAAACCGCACACCAGGAAGAAGGAGTTATCTGGGCAGGATTAAGGTTATACTCCCGCAACAGCGTTAGTATCGATTCATGAACAGGAAAGCAGAAACCGTAAAGGAACATCTTAAAGTAAAGAAGCCTACTGTGACCCCACGCCGGATTATGGAGCCGCATATCACTTCCAGGGGCAAAAGGCTCATACCCAGGAGGAAAGGTAATACCATGTTCCTCCAGTTTGGCTTTCAGAACCACATCGCATGTAAAAATACTGGGTGATTGCGCGACCTCCGGATCCATGGGTTTCCAGATAACCTGACGAGGTCTATTTCTAGCCATAATAAACCAGCAAAAAGGAAATCTGAGAAGGATTGAATTGGAAAAAGCGACATCAACGACACCCCGTTATGTGCGGGTGAAGGCCTCTAAGGGCAACTAGTATATATCATTGCTTGTCATTTTGCTAACACAATAAGTAACATTTGAGAATGTGCAGGAAAGTCGATGAAATATCGAAATAGTGAAGAGACTAACGCCCACAAAGGCAGCGACATCACACAAGAATTCATTACTACCTACGGGGTATCTCTTGTCGTTAGCGAGGGAATACATCCTCAGTGATGAGAGCAATGGTACACCATCTTATCTGCGATATCTCCTTCCCGGTGCTGAAATGCGCATGCGTAGTCATGTCGCGATATCAAGAAGAATACTCTATTATTATTATCTGCCCATGATTTGGCTGACTACATGGTGGTCTCGTGACGACATCATCTTCATCAACAAGCTATGACATTGCTTCATTACAGTTTTGCGTTATCACAGCTTTACAGACAACATTGTGGTCTACCTCTAACGTTATCAGTTCGGGTCTACCGCCGCTGTTATCAGTTCGGGTCTACCTCTGAAGTTATCAGTTCGGGTCTACCGCCAGCGTTATCAGTTCCGGTTTATGACCAGCGTTATCGCTACAATATCGTCACTACCAATTTGGTCGTCATCTCCTTCGTAGCCAACAGTTATCACAAGCTATCGGCCCATGTTACCTGCTCCGTTATCATGTACCTGGTACAACAAGTTCAAAGACACAGAGTTTTGGCAAATACCGGAAATAAGAATTTATGACGTGGACATCAAAAGAGTTAGAGAAACATGAAAATTTTTACAAGCCTGCCGCGACGCAGAGGAGATAGCACTCATCCAGATGCCGAGAATGAAGCCCTTGGTAAACACTCGGGCTCGTTTTCGGTTGGGCTTGTGATAACAATTAATATACCCCCAGGGCATTTTAGTCCGGACAGGGGGTACGTCATCTTCAGCTACAGTAGGGCCTGCCTGGCCTCCTGCTCGTCCTGCTACCGGGGGTGGTCGACGTCAGCGGGGGGCCCCATCCAACACGGTATGGCGTTTATTCCCACCCCGGTACGCCACAAACGTTAGCACCCCTAACGCCCCACTACATTCCCTATAAATACCCCCCTAGGTAAAAAGGAAGGGGGGGACTCTCTCTCTACTCTCTCACTCTTACTCCTACTTACACTTCATATTTCGCTACTTATACTGACTTGATCGTCGGAGTACCTGCGCCGGGGACCCCCTCCGGCGCCTTGCAGGTGTATCAGCGGCAAAGGACCAGCCCCTCAGAGGTGAAGATCCCCAAGATTATTCCTACCCCGGGTACAAATCCTATCAATCTTTATCATTGTGCATCAATGTCTGGTATTGGATTTTCGTTAATGTTTGCCAAATCTTCGTGGATATCGTCCAAATATTGGGTGCATTTCTGTAGTGGCTTCATCCTCATTTCGGTCGGGGTATTCTAGGCCTTCATTAACTAACAGGTTGACGGAATGTGGTGCAGGATTCACTTGAAAAAAGTTGAGAGGGTCGAATTCATTGTCTTCCATTGTTTTTACAAGAAATAAATTTGAAAAGAAATTGTAAATTGCAAAGGAGATTGAGGAAGATGGGTGAAAAAATGGACAAATGGAGTGAGTCGGCATAGTAAACTATTCAAACTCCTTAATTTTCAATTTTGGCGGAAACAATTTAAATTTTGCAGGTGAACAAATTTGTGAAAAATTGTCGTGAAGCCAAAGCAGACATTGAAAGAGATGTGTGGCAGTTTTGTAAATACACAAATTAGTGAATGGTAACATGGTAGTTAAACAAGGCGCATAGTGTTTTCTTAAACAACAGGTCAGACTTCCAAACGACAAACAATGGGGGAAGGAGGGAGTATGTTACTATGATTTGTCACTCGAAATTCTTTTAGTAGTGATGTTGTAGAAAGAAATTTATTGTTGGCGCCTTTATAACATAAATATTTTAGGATAGGCTTTTCCAAACTCTAATTTTCCTATCCAATTAGAAAAAAAAGATGAGTTTTTAAAAAAATAAAAACTCGATGATCTCTTTTAATGGAATGATATTGTTCATTTTGAACCTAAACTTTCAAAATTATCATAAAATGACTCATTTCATTAAGAGTTTTATCACTTTTTGTTTTAGTTTTTATTTTCATTATCTTTTCAACGTGAGACTTTAATTAGTACACCCTAACAAAATGAGTAGAGTTTCCAACAAAACATTTGCTATGGATGACTCAAGCCAAGATCAACGAGATTGTAGCTTTTTTCCCCGTCTGTCATGTGTATTCTTCTATGCTTTTTGGTCATGAAATTAGTCTTCCTTTAAGCATTATTGGATCATTTTGTTGCAACTCATCACAATTGAGAATCGAAGAAATTTTCATTTCTTGGATTTATGGATGTTAGTATGATTTATCACTGGAAATTCTTTTAGTAGTAATGTTGTAGAAGGAAATTTATCATAGACGCCTTGATAACACAAATACTTTAGGATTGGGTTTTTCCAAACTAATTTTCTTATCCAACTTGAATAAAAGATTGGTTTATGAAAAATAAAAACTAGGTGGCCTTTTTTAATAGAATGATATTGTTTATTTCGGGTCTAAACTCTCAAGATTATGATAAAATCATTCATTTCATTAAGAGTTTTATTACTCTTTATTTTAGTTTTTTTTTTAATTATTTTTTAAATATGAGATTTTAATTCGCAAAGAAAACGAGCGTAGAGTTTTGCTATGGATGACTGATGCCAAGATCAATTAGTAGTCATGTGTATTGTTCTGTGATTTTCTTTTGTGCTTTTTGGATTAGTTTTTGTTTGAGTACTGATAATATCTAGAGCGGGGTAGGGCTTCTAGGTAACTGTGACTGTTGACTCTCCTTCATGTTTGACTTCAAATGACCTGCAAAATGCCGGAGGAAGTCTCCGGCATAAACTCTCTCACGGTCAAGTTAATATTGTGTGTTTTTATACCAGTGAAAGTATGAGAATAATAGCAGCGTTTGTGCCCCTACCTTTACCCTTCCTTACCCATGCTATTTATAGGCTGGTCATCTGACCATTGCATTTGCGTTAATGAAGACAATCAATGCCATCAATGGAGCCATTACTTCTGTAAGTAACGTACGTAACGGTCACTCAGAAACCATTTCATGTCATTAACTGCTGGATCATTATGGTCACCGGTACTCAATTACCGTTAATAAACTCTATGTTTATTCCCATGTGGCTCATACGACTAGTCAACCTTGAAGTAAAGGACCATAATGCCCTTGTGGTTTCCTTATATATTATTAGAAGCCTAACCGAAAACGAGCCCGAGTGTTTACCAAGGGCTACTACTTCCTTCAAACCTTTAGCTCCGATTCTCACGCTAGGTTTCAGTCTACAATTACAGGTACTAGGTTCCGTTATCGCCTTTAATACCGGATGTCTCCCACGTGGGCCTTTTATGCTTTTAAGACATTTCAAAAATTCCGCCAAAATCGAAGAGTCCAAAATAATGATGACTTACATAGGTGATGACATGGCGTATTTCTGTCCACATCTAGTCGCCCGTCATCCAACGGATATAAATTTTTTCAATCAATAGACGTTTGTGCTTTCTATCCCCAAAACGACGATTCAACAATCGCGCTTGTTGCTCAATCATCACGTCCGTTCGATTTTCATTACCACGCGACCGCCCAAAATGACGCGTCTCACACCATTTCCTTGTACAAAACGACCACTTCTTTCCATCTTTCCTCTTTACACTTCCATATCCAAAAACCCTAACTCTCACTCTCAGTGCCTCTTCAAAGCTTTCCTTCATCTTCGCTTCACTCTTCAAGCTATTTCAGGTATACCATCTTCTTCTCTCCTCCATTCATAACTCTTTTTTATACTATGTCTCACCGCACTCATGTCGTAGCCAAAGTCGTTGAAGAAATGGACCACACTGCCTCCCTTATCACAAAGAAGGACACTCTGGGTGCTATCTTGTCAAGCATGCATGTGAAGATTCCCGATGACTATCGCGTCTTCATCGTCGGACCAAAACTCAGGCTCACTAGTACGATGTCCGGATCCCGCCGAATCTTGTACACAAAAATGTTCCAGTATGGGTTCCATTTTCCCATCCACGAGATGGTGCAAGACCTGCTACTAACCTACGAACTCAATCCAGCCCAGATATCTCCTCTCGCCTGGAGTTGTCTCTACGCCTTCATACAGATCTGCGAGATATATGGAGTAACACCTATCGCCAGGCTGTTCCAGCACTTCTTCATTCTTTACTGTCGCAAAGGTTTGATTAATTTCTCCCTGAGGTGGCACACGAAGGAAATCTTTGCATTTCTCAGAAACTTCCAGAAGATCGAGGAATCGGTCAAACTCTGGAAAGAGAACTTCTTTGTGATAGACTTTCCAGAAACCCAATGGAGGCCCGATTTCTACTTCTCCATTAGTGAAAATGACTGGAGATCACCTCGCACCCTTACGGACCCCGAGATTGCCGACATCGCCAAACTCGTAGCAATACAAACGAGTTTTCATGTCAAGAAATTGGCAATGGGTGTCCCACTCAAACAATGCGGTGAGGGTGAGTGCTTAAAGTTTAATTAACCAAATTCCTTCTTTCTGACCCTTATATTTTTCCTTGACTTTTTGCAGTTGTCGATAAAGAATGAAAACCGACTTGTGTGAGATGGCAGAACAAGAAAAGAGTTGCTTCCCAACCTCCGGCTAAGAAGAAAAGAAGTACCGCTTCTGGAAGAATTACCGTTGCTATCCCTCAACCGGCAGTTCAGGTTGCTTCCAGATCCAGCCCCCAGATCCGGAATTTACCGCTATTACCACCGAGATTGACCAAGTCTTAGAGGGTGACATTGCTGTAGAAGTTGACCCGGTTGTTGCTGCAAAACTAGCTACCGGAGTTGACCAAATCTTTCCCACCGTCACCATATCAATTGAAAACTCTTCCAGCAAAGAGAGAATGTCGATCAAATCCCTTGTCGTCATGGGTCACCGCGTGAAGAGGAAGTTGATGCAAGAAGGGTCATCGAAAGAGGCCCTCAAACTCCGAATCTCCGGTGAGGACTCGGTGCCACTAAATGGCGTACAAGATTCTCCTCCTCCTGCTCCCAAAACAGCGGTTGAGCCTAACTCCATTACTTCTGCTGAGACTGCCATGGAAATCAGTCCAGAGAAGGCTCCATCCACAGCCTCAATTCCTGGTCCAACTGTACCAACTCTTGAGGATTCAACAACTAAGCTGCCTCCCATCTTTACTGATATTCCCGGCCTCAACCCTCATGATCCATTCAAGCTGGACCCCTTCCTTTCCAAATGCTCCTCCAAGAGTCCAATCAACTCCCTGGGTGATCCAAACGTTCGCCCCCTCCACTTACTGGCTGGAACCAAGGTTCCTCTATTCCCGGTATCAGACATTGGTCTCTCTCATCCTCCGAATCTCAATGTTATGATATCAGACCAAGGTCCCACCGGTGCCCCCATTGGCAAGATAAATCTAAGGAACTTTGCCTAAGAAAGTTGTCGAGCCCTTAGGATGCCGGATCCAAACTGTCATGACATTCAAATAGGCCGATTGATTTCTGAGATGATGACTTCTGATATTGATAGAGCCAATTTCAGAAGCACGCCCTTCAGTTCCCAACTAGACTATCTCCGCAACACCACATACACACTCATGGCTCACGCCTAGTATGTGTATGAAACCGTCGCCGTCCGCAACAACACTCAAGTCAGTATCCTTGACCAGATACAAGCTGATAACCGATCTCTACAGGGAAACTTTCTAAAGCTACAGAGCTTCAGCAGAGGACAAATGAGAGGGTATCTCAACTCCAAGCAGAACTCATTGAATCCAAACGGAGGGAAGAACTTTTGGTCACTTCTGTCCAGAAACTGACTGAGGAAGTAGCCCAGAAGGAGGAAACGGCTTCCTTGTTGCCAGAAGAACTCATCCTCCAGAAATTTTCCATAGAGCAGGAACTGACCCTGGCTCACTAAGACTTAACATCTTCCCAGCAAAGCTTGGAAGAGAAACAGGTGTTACTGAATGTCGTCCCTTCCCGGATCGAGAACTGGAGAAATACAACTGCCACCGTCGTCATCATGGGCTGCATGGATTACTACGGAGTCAAGAAGTTCAGCCCCACCAAGGATGGCCAATACGCCGATCTTCGGATCTAGGCACTCACAGAAGATGTCAATGCAAAGTCAGATCCGGAAGATATGGGTGATGATAACGATGAAGATATGTCGGATGATCCTCTATCTCCTCCATCCTCATAAAACTTATCTTGTATGCTTAGGCAGATTTTGTATTAGATAGGATTTTGTAACGGTTGAACTATTAGATGTATCTGTGTTTTCTCAGGCAAACTATCTTTCCCTTCTTGCGATTATTCTCATTTAACTTGCAGTTCTGCTACTAGCTTCACCATTGATAAGAGAATAAACCGGATCATATAGGGATAATTGTTTCACCAAAAAAGAAACAAAAAGAAAGAACAAAAGAAAAATGTGAAAACACGTTACCGTTTCCCACCATTTCCCGTTTCTCCAAAGGAAATAAAATTTAAACCGTACCACCATCCTATCAAAAGATCGGAATGGGTTTAAAAGTTGCATCGTTACCAAGTGGATACATTTACAAACCGTACCACTATCTATCAAGACCAGAATGGATTTGGATAATGTAATTAGCACATCCGGGCACCACCCGAATGACCCAATAGGTTTACCTAGCTCGTGCCGGTAAAATGTACACACTAATACCGTACCACCATCTTATTGAAAGATCGGAATGGGTATAGTTGTGTCGTTAGCTCCTTCAAGCAGCGCCTCAATAGCCCCATAGGATTACCGGGCTCTCGCCGATAATGCGTAGATACAATAAACCGTACCACCATCTTATCGAAAGATCTGAATGAGTTTATTTGTATCAAAGAACCATCACTACTATACAATCATCCTATCTTGAAGATGAATATAGATCCTCATGAGGTCTTTTACTTGAAAATACATCCATTACCCGCCCTCTGCCATTATCAAAATGGGTCCAAGGACGCCTTACGAGGGATCATAGCAGAACCTCTGCGTACCATCTTCCCGTATCCTAACAGGATTATAACCATATACATTATGATCTGCATAAAGTAAAGAACATAAGTATGCTTTTTAACGTGGTTCAGCCAAATAAGCCTACGTTCACGGTGTTATTATTCATTCACAAGTTACAAATAATACATCCGCTCTTGGGTGATATAATTTTAAATTAATAATATTCCAAGAATTGGGCAAAGGAGTACCGTCCATCTCCTCAAGATGATATGCGCTCTTACCGATAACCCGCGTAACCCAGTAAGTCCCATCCCAATTGGGACTCAACTTCCTCATCTTTTGCCCTGCAGCTCGCCTATTACGAAGCACCAAATCTCCTGCCTTTAACAACTGTTCTTTGACCCTCCATTTATGATATTTTTTCATCTTGCGCTTATAATGCAAATTCTTTACAACAGCCTGCTCGCGAAGTTCCGGTAGCAGATCAAGATGCGCCCATAACAGATCCTTATTCCGCTCTTCATCGAAATACTCAACTCGTAAGCTAATGGTTCCAAGCTCTACCGGTGTTATGGCTTCAGTTCCATAGGTCATAGCAAATGGTGTTTCACCGGTACTTATTTTTTCGGTCATCCGGTAAGCCCACATGACATTTGGTAATTCATCTACCCATTTCTTGCGAGCCCCTTCCAAATTTTTCTTAATCCCGCTTAAGATTGTTTGGTTAGTCACCTCCATCTGTCCATTTGCATGTGGATGTGCAACTGATGTGAACCTTTGCTCAATAGACAATGACCGACATCTCTCCTGGAAATAAGCGCTGATGAATTGCGTTCCGTTGTCACTTAACAAGATCCAGGGAATACCAAACCGGTAGATGACCTGGGTCTGAAAGAAATGCCATACTTTTTCCGCCGCAATTACCGGAACTGCTTTAGCCTCAGCCCATTTGGTAAAGTAATCTACAGCGACAATCACAAACTTGAGCTGAGAACGACCTTTAGGAAACGGCCCCAAAATATTGATTCCCCACTAAGCAAACGGGCAAGGACTAATCATAGTCGTTATATTTGTTGTCGGGTGTCGAGGAATCCTTGCAAATTCCTAACATTTTCTACATGTTTGCACAAATTGATCGCAATCCCTTCTTATCGTAGGCCAATAAAACCCTAACCATAGAACCTGTGTTGCCATAGTTCCACCAGATACATGCATTCCACAGACACCTTCATAGATCTCGCGAAGTACGTACCGTCCTTCTGCCTCAGAAATGCATTTAGCACCAGGATGAGAAAAACAACGACAAATAAGTTCCCCGTCATACATGGAACACTTATCCGCCCATTTGAGAATCTTCATTTTCTCCTTCGAGTCTTCCAGCAAGATTCATCATTCTTGAAATAGTTTATGACCGGTACCCTCCAGTCGTCTTCTCCTTCCGTCACGCTTAAGGCCAATTGCTCTTCCATGAAAGAAGGCGTTATAATTTCCTCCACTAGGACATCCACAGGCATAACAGCAGTCAGATCAGCAACTAATTTGGCGATCTCATCCACCTCAGAATTATCCTCACGAGGAACCTGTTCAATTTCCACTCGTATTCCTTTCTTTTTTACCGCTGCCAACTCATTTTGTACCTTCTCAAGGTACCAGAGCATCATGGGGTTCCTAGCCTAAGAAATACCATTAACCTGATCCGCGATTAACTTAGAGTCTCCGTGAATTAAAAAAATGAAGATCACTTAGCTCCCCATGATCATGAATACCTTTAGTACTCAATTCTTTCCCTATACGAAGCCCTGTTAACAATGCCTCATACTCAGCTGCATTGTTAGACAACGGTTTCAGGATCCTTAGTGCATATCTCATCTTAATTTTTTTTGGACCTAAGATGATAACACCGGCACCTGTTGAGTCCTGATTTTTGCTCCGTCAACATGAATTACCCACGTATCTCCACAGGTTTCCAGATGTTGCAGTAAATTATCATTGATTATGCTTCCTTCAGCTAACGGTTGATCTGAAAACGTGCACGCTACGAGAAAATAAGCCAAGGTCTGAGCCTTAATAGACGGACGTGACTGGTATTACAACCCATACTGCTCCAACTCAATAGCCCAAATAACCATCCTACCAGAAGTCTCTGTTTTTTTTAATATTCGCTTCAATGGTTGATTTCTTAATACAACTACCGGGTATGCTTGGAAATATCTAGTCATCTTCCTCGTCGCCTATACCAAGGCATAAGCTACCTTCTCTATCCGGCCATACTTGAGTTCGGCATCCTTTAGGATCCGGCTTACGAAGCAAACGGGTCGATGGATACCGTCCTCGTCCCGTACCAATACTACACTAACCACCTCTTCTACAACTCTCAAATACATATAAAGAGTATCTCCTTCCTCCGGTCGTGCCAGCAATAAGTCTAACGTTAAATACTCCTTCAGGTCACAAAAAGCCTTTTCACATTCTTCTGTCCAGCCAAACGGGGCTTTCTTTCTGATTAGCTTGAAAAATGGGAGACACCGTACCCCCTGTTTGGAGATAAAGTGACTTAGTGCAATGACTCTACCGGTAAGTCTTTGCACTTCCTTGACATTACGAGGTGATATCATATCGTGTATTGCACGAAGCTTTGAAGGGTTGGGCTGGATTCCCCTTCGACTAACAATATATCCTAAAAACTTTCCCATTTGAAATGCGAACATGCATTTCTTGGGATTGACCTTCATCCCATATCTTTGCATGACATTGAATGCTTCCTCTAAATCATCCAAGTGTGCCTCGAAACTCTTACTCTTTATTAGCATATCGTCGATATATACCTCCATATTTTGACCAATCTGGGCTTCAAAGATCTTGTTAGCTGTCCTTTGGAATGTTGCCCCTGCATTCTTCAACCCAAATGGCATAGCCTTATAGAAATATGTTGTCTTTGGGGTTATGAAGGTCATTTTCTCTTCATCTTCGACCGCCATAGGAATCTAATGATATCCAGAATTGGCATCCAACGAGCTCAAGTACTCGTATCCTGCGGTCTGATCTACCAACTATTCGATCCAGGGAAGCGGATAACAGTCTTTCGGGCAGGTTTCATTCAAGTTCGTAAAATCTATGCACATTCTCCATTCCCCATCAGGCTTAGGGACAACTACCGAATTAGCCAACCAAGAAGGATATTGCACTTCCCGTATAAAGCCTGCCTTGAGCAACTTGGCTACTTCCTTCTCAATGGCGTCAACTTTTTCCTTAGAAAATGAGCGTCATTTCTGTTGTACCGGCTTAGCTATAGGATCTACATTCAGCCGATGCTCTGCTGTTTCCCTAGGAATTCCTAGCGTGTCTAATGAAACCCAAGCGAATTCCCCAACACACTTCTTCAGTAACTATACCAGTTGTGCCTGCTCTTCTGGGTTAATTTCTCACTGACTAAGAAATTGCCTTCCTCAATGCCTTCAACCGGTACCGGTATCATTTTCTCTAACGGTCGAGCCCGTCTTTCATCCTATTGGTCAAATGGATTAAAAGCCACACAAATGTACCGGTCACAGGTACCATCAATCATGACTAGGTAACATTTTGCCGCCAACTTCTGATCTCCCTTGATGGTAACGACCCCATCCCAAGAAGGATACTTCACCTTTAAATGTCATTGCGAGATAACTGCCCCGAAAGCGTTTAGAAACGGACACCCCAAGATACCGTCAAACGGCAGGTTGAGATCCACTATCATGAATAATTGCTGCATTGTTCTCTTTCCATTATCTTCCAAAAAGAAAATCGAGAAATATGTTACCCCTACTATCAGAATGGGAACTCCATCTACCCCAATGATGGGTTTTACACATGGGATCAATTCAGCTTCCCGGCGATTCATCAATTTGTACGCCTTATATGACAATAAATTAACAGCACTACCGTTGTCAACCAAAGTTCTGGCCACCCTGTAACCACCAACCACCGTTGTTATAACCATTGCGTCGTTTTGGGGATAGATGACTCCTTGTTCATCCTCCTCTGAAAATGAAATGACCATTGGGTCAAGTATATTGAACCCCACATCTTCTCTCGAGAGTTCCTCTCTCTTCCTCTTCTCCCCAACTGAGGATTCACCCATGTTCTCAATTACAGCACTGGAGGACCCTTCCACGTTCTCGGTTCCCCCTGCTATCAAACAAATCAAAGGCAAATCCCCCATGGTCGTCGTCATCACCTCTTTCGCCTTATCCTTCCGTTTATCGACGACGGGAATTTTCGTGGGACCTGTATTTGCAGTTTCATCCCAGTTGTTAATCTGTCGTATGTCAGGAGCCTGTCGGCGACTTTGAGTTGCAAATTCCCCTAAATATTCTTCTTCGATTAGCCATTCAATTGTCGTTCTCAGTATTTGGCATCTTTCTGTGTCATGACCATTAGCCTTATGGAAACGGCAATATAAGTATCTTCCTTGGTCGAGGCTGACTTCTAGCTTATTAACAGGATACTTGATTGACAATCTCTTTCGTTCAATGACAGCCAATATTTCTGCTTTAGGCAGCAACAAGGACACGGATCCACGATCTGTTTTTCCTCCAGAACGCGAATTTGTTTTCTTCGAAGAGTACTCTTTCTGACTCTTCTCCTCAGCTTTCTTCGACGGGACTGTCTCTGCCCGTTTCCTCCTCTGATAATCAGCTTCCTCCATTCTGGCATAGTTGTTAGCCCGGATGCGTAAAAGATCCAAAGTCAATGGCGGATCTACCATCAATGTATCCTCTAGCTTATCGAAATTACAATTTCGTTTCATTAGTCATGACGGTTATCTCCAAATTAAACCGCTCTAGGTATGCTTTCAAAGACTCGCCAGACTTCCTCCTGATGTTGAATAAATCCGCAGAGGATTTTTTGAGTGGGATGGAGGTACTGAACCTGCTACGGAATCGCTCCTCCATGCAAGAAAAACTATCTATGGAGCCAGCCGGTAACCCTTCAAACTATTTCCTCACAACTTCGGTAAGTGTGAGGACAAAAAGCTGGCAAAGGGCTTCATCCCTTCGCGTTTGGATCTTTACAAAGTCCTTTACCCGATTAAGATGAGCAATAGGATCTTTAGTTCCATCGTATTATTCAGTTGGTATCTTGATTTTCCTATTGACCTAGTACCGGCGAACCTTGTGACTCAAAGGATGCCTTGGGTCGTCATCCCATTCCCTTCGATGCTCTGAAGACACTGAACGAGAATCTCTGTGAGCCTCCCTTCTATGGCTTTCAGGTTGATTCTTGACCGACCGACGTTCTGTCGGTGACCTGTCCTTGCTTCGCATGCCGTCTGACCTCCTTTCCTTCCTGTGAGATCCACTTCGAGGGACACTGCGCCTTACCCCACGATCACTCTCCTTGTCGGAGTTCTCCATGTACCCCTCCTCAGCTCTTGCTGGGATCACTACTGATGGTGGTCTCGGAGGAACAGCTTAGCTTCCAACTAGCTCCGAAAAAACTGGTGGTGGAGGAATCGGTGTAGTCATTTGTGGCAAAGGCTAGGACGCAGCTAGAGGTGCAGTGAAAATCGGCAACGGATAGTTGTATACTGCTGGCTGTGTAGCCAAGTTTTCAATAACGGCATCATTTTATCCATTCTCCGATGCAACACAGCAACTGATTCAGCCATTGGGGGTGACGATGTGGCTAGCACACTAGGTCCAGGAAATGACGTGTTAGACATCGTCGAATTATCCCCCGAAGTACGAAGAAAATCCAAATTACGGTAAAGTCGGTTGGACCCTGCATTCATTGGAGTCAATAGCGAAGAAAATGTAGAGACCTCCTAAGTCGAGATCGCAGGAACATTCATGGATGCCATAACTTGTGGTTCGGAAGTCATTTTCAGCAGTTACAGAAGAATTTCTCTAGACTTGTAGAAAGAAGAGCTTGGATTTCAAGGATGTCTCACTTAACAACCCAATGCTCTCAATGAAAGCACCAAATGATAATATCTAGAGCGGGGTAGGGCTTTTAGGTAACTGTGATTGTTGACTCTCCTTCGTGTTTGACTTCAAATGACCTGCAAAATGCCGGAGGAAGTCTCCGGCGTAAACTCTCTAACGGTTAAGTTAATGTTGTGTGTTTTAATAGCAGTGAAAGTATGAGAATAATAGCAGCGTATGTGCCCCTACCTTTACCCTCCCTTATCCATGCTATTTATAAGCTGGTCATCTAACCGTTGCATTTGCGTTAATGAAGACAATCAATGTCATCAATGAAGCCATTACTTCTGTAAGTAACGTACGTAACGGTCACTCGGAAACCGTTTCATGTCATTAACTGCTGGATCATTATGGTCACCGGTACTCAATTACCGTTAATAAACTTTGTGTTTATTACCATAATATTCTCCTCTCATATCTGGATCCTACTGGTAGAACATTGACTAACAACCGTTATCTCTTACATATATCGGTTGACAACCCGTTTCTTATGTTAGTACCGGTTTTCTAAATCTTCCCGGCACTAGTCGGTCAACTCATATTCAACACGCCCATGTGGCTCATATGACCAGTCAATCTTGAAATAAAAGACCATAATGCCCTTGTGATTTCTTTATATATTATCAAGTACCATTGAATGGAGAGAGATAGAGAGTGACTTTCTCAACAAGTTTTATTTATTTATTTCCTAAACCAGTAAACTCAAACTTGGGAGTTTAACTAGGGATGGCGAAGGGGATGGTACCCTTATGAACTCGCATGCTCATACTTTACCATATTTCTTTAACTTAACGCTCATACCTTATCATTACCTTATTTTTTTCTAATTTTTCATTCTCATACCCTACTCTTTTATTACCTTTTTATCAAGTAATCAGATACCCTTATTATCAAACTTACATACTTTATATCTTTAAAAAAAAGTACAAATTTCTAATTGTTGGTAATAATAAGACCCACTAAAATAAATATATCCAATTAATTAATAAATTTGACCAAAACAAAGTCAAATTAATTAATAAATATTCATTCAACGTTATTTTTCTTTTTAGTTTTTACCTAGAAAAGTCAAAATTCGATATTTGATTTCCATTTTTTTTTATTATTTAAATTAATCATTTTAATTAATTTATATTTTGGGTATCAAAATTTTATAAAAATATTTATAATTGATTGGTAAGTGAGTTAATTTATTAATTGAGAATTAATGTTTACTTGATTGAAGGTTTTAAATTTGAAATTTAGGATTAGGGTAATAATAGGTTGATACTCATTCTCTACCTTAATAAATAGGGTAATTAAATATGCAAGCTAATACCCTACCCTAATAATTAGGAAAAACTTAAAAAACAAAATAAATAATAAGAAAATAAGAAAAATGTTTTTAAAAAGATATTAAAAATAATTGAAATTTAAAATATTGGATTCTTTCTAAATATGAAATAAAATAATAAAATAAACTTTTAAATAGTGATACATTTTTTTATAGAATTTCAAAAAATTAAAAGAAAATAATTCTATAACTAATCCTACCAAAAATGTTCTCGACCTAAAAAAAAATTAATACTTATTATTATTTCTTTGATACTCCGTTGACCAAATTACCAAATATCAATTACCGAACATATATAATATAAACATAATAGGTACCGAACCGAAATTCTCAAAATAAATTCGGTTCAATATTCGGTTGTCCGAATAGACTAAAAATTTAAAACTTTAAATAAACACTTATTATACATACGTATTATCATGAAATATATTTTGTTATACTCAACATTGCCAAATCATGAGAGAACTCTAACGTTCCTTACTGGAAAAAAAAATCAATTTGGTTCAAGATTAGGGTGCATTAATGCTCCAAATAAGGAAAATTTATGTTCGGAAAATCGATTTTATTTTCTTTTTTAATTTGTTTGTAATTATTAAAAAAATTGCACCACTATTTTAAAATTTGTATTATTTTATTCTTTTTTATATTTTATAAAAATAATTTTTTGATTTTTAACTCACTTTCTAAAAATACATTCATTATTTTGTTTTTGTTATATTTACGATTTTTTAATTTAATTTTTATTATTTTAAAAAATATATAAATTTTCTCTTTTTTAAGTTCCAAAAATTTATCTTATTGTTTAAACTTTCGTGCATTTTTTTCTATATCTTTTAAATTTATATTTTTTTTAATATTTTTTGTTTTCAATTAAAATTATATTATTTTTGTTTTTTTCTAGAATTTTCCCTTTCTTTTAAGTTCCGATTTTTTTAATAAAAAATGGGTCCATTTGTAAAAAAAAAAAATTATTGTTTTAAAATTTTCACTTGGTATTTACGTGGCATGGCACGTTAGTATGTGCCGACATATCATCATTTTCAACAGAAAAAATTTGCACCCTAGAGATAAAATTAATCAAGGTTTGACCATATGAATCAAATTAAATAAAATTTTATAAAAAATGTCATCAGATCCTTAAAAATAGGTTAATTTCTGTTCAAAACACAACTGAGACCCCCGTTTATTCTGTTATCCTGAGCCAACCAATGGGAAATTGGCGATGCCGCCAACATGGGTCATGAAATCTTTTAATCAATTTGGGTCTAAAATGACGCACGGCCCATGCAGAAAACAAGCTCGGGCTCTTCTTTAAAAGAGAGAAAAAATTGGTAATTTAGTCATAAAAAGGATGGAGCTGATCACGGCTTATTTAAAAAAGAGAAAACAAATATATTTGTTATGTTTTATGTGTTGACGTATCAGAATGATCTCGAGGTTATCAACAGTGTCTATATATTATTATTATTATTATTAGTAAGAGTTTGAATCTGCAAGGCAGTTTTTAAGAGGAATCACTCTTCACAAAGTGTATGAAAAATGTCTCTAATAAATTAATAATCGATCAAGGATTAAATGGTCTAGCAAGAAAGTCTATAATAGAGTTTTAATTTATTAATTTATTTATTTAGTCATTTTGAACGGAAATTGTCGACGCACGGCCCATATAAGAAACAGGCTAGGGCCTAATTTTCAATAGAAACCAGGGTCCAGCAGAAAATGGACTAAATTTCTCGAGAGAATTTTTTTGGTAATTTATTTAGTCATATAAAAGGATGGAAATAATCACACCATATTTTACGTGTTGACATACCAAAATGATCTCCGGGTTATCGACAATGTCTTCATTATATCATAAGACGATTGTCACTTGCTATTTAAAAATGCATCTAGTAGAATTATCTATAGGCGTTATTAGATAAACCGCTCAAACTATATATATTTCTAGAATAAAAAATTTGGTTTACTATTTGGGATAATTTTTAATAGGATCTATTTAACAAGAAAGTTTATAATAGAGATTAATTAATTAATTTTGAACGAAACTTTAAAAAAGATTGATTTTCTACCCAAGAAAAAAAAAACCTATACAATATTCACTCTCCTTCGGTAGATCATAGGTACTAATAAACCAAAAAAATTACTTAATTATCATTTTCAAACCCGTTGACAAAAACATTAAATAAGATGAAGGAAAAAAAAACACTATCTAGCAAGATAATCATTCACTTATGGTGTTGGGGAGCTAGGGGTGGCAATATGGGACGGACGGACGTCCATGCACCAGTTCCATTTGTCCAATAAATAAACTGGACGGGCTTGTCCAAGTCCATTTAATAAACGGACGGACAAGACCCGTCCATCTAAAGTTGGACGGACAGGACGGGTTCCCGTCCAATAATAAATTTTTTCTGGGAATTAAATATGGACGAATAAGACAAGTATATGGACGAACGGGACGGACAAATGGACAATTGTGTATATTGCCACCCCTATGGGGAGCTCGCTATGAGCTTAATAATATGTTTTCATTCTTAGTCCACTTGTTTATTGCACGGATGACTGTTCTATTTTAGCTATTGGAATTTTCGATTTTTGGTTCCTTTCCGGCGCATTTCTTAATGTCTGCTTAAAAAATCATTTACATAGAAAAAATAAAATGAGCAAAATAATCATATGATAACGACCTTATAATCAAAATGAAATCTGATCATTATATTAAAAGTTATTCACTACAACTAGAAATTATGGCCAAAAATTAAAGTTGGTAATGGACCGGGATAAGAGAAGTAAGCTCGGGAAGTAAGTTCGTTGTATTTATTTGAATTTGGATGATCTATATAAACCTAAAAAAATTATCTTAATTAGAGGGTAAAAATAACAGGTTTGTTTGAAGTTGGTTGATCCGCATTTGTATTTTGTTAAAGTTCTGAAATAATAAATTTAAATTTTTGCAACAAAAAAAACAGATTTTTTATTCTTATTTTTTGAAATTTTGGAACCTTTTTTTTCAGAAATTTTTATTTTTGTTTTGAATTTTCATTTTTGGATTTTTTATTTTACTTTTTTCTAATTTTCTGAATTTAAATTTTTAAATTTTTTTATTGTTTTCTTAAAATATTATGGGTAAAAAAAGTTTGTTGTAATTTGTGGGGTAGATAATAAACAGTAAGAAACATCCCTTTGCCTAGAAGGAAAACTTTAATCCAAGAGAAAAAACTATATTACCCAAGGAACAACGACACGTGCCACTTACACAAGCCAAGTGTCATTGCCCGTTGTTCTTAGTGGTGCCACATGGACACCACATAGGAGAGAGGGTGCTATAAGTGGGAAAGTTATAGTATTAGAGCATTTTTAATATTAGGAAAAAATATCAATGATTAATTAAATTTAAGGTTGAGATTTGACATACTTGCACATATTTTATACATTGTCCGTATAATAAGATGATTATTTTAATCCCAATTTTTTTTTGTCTCATCTGGTCCTGACAGTTTTCTTCATCTGTCTATTTCACCCCGTCGTGACAATAATCGTTAACGAAAACAGACTCCGTTAATTTTAAACATTTTTGCTGACATAGCGTGTCATATAAGATACCACGTTAAATTTATAAAAAATATTAAAATTTTGAAAATAAGAAATTAAAATAAAAATTGAAAAAAAATTATATTATGCGAAAAATCAAGATAATAAATTTAAATTATGTAATATTTTTTAAAGAATTATACAAAAAGTAAACAAAAAAAATTCTAGAAAATATTTAAAATTTTGCAAACTATCTTCTTACAAGCATGTTTAAATTTTAGAAAAATAGAAAATTTATATAAATAAATTAGATCTTTAATAACAACTTTAAAATTTTAAGGGTAACTTTTGGTGGTCTTGTTTCATTTTTCTTTGTTAAAATATCTAACATAATTTTTGTTTCATGTAATAAAGTCGTGACAATTAAATTAATCGTTTGTTTGTGTTTATCTAGTACATCAACTACTCCACTTTTTATTTATTTATATTAACCCAAATAGAATTTATGACCTTGCCTATTTATAAACATAAATAAAAATAGTAATTCAAATAAATAAAAAAGTGAAAGAATGTGTCAGATAGGAATGAAACACTCGACATATTATAGAAATTATAGCAGGAAGATAACTAAACAACTAAAAATATTTTTTGGATTTAATTTTGGTATAAATATTTAAAAAAATATTGAATAATTTAATTTTTATTATCTTGGGTTTTTCAAATTTAATATATTTTATTTTAATATTTTATGTGGATTTTTCTAATTTTTTATTTTCTAAATTTTAATTTTTTTTATAAATCTGATTATGATGTCTGATATGACACGCTATATCAATATTTTTTTTTTAAGTTAACAGAGTTTGTCTCCGTTAACAATTATTATCACGGCGAGGTCAACCCGACAGGCTGAGAAAATATCTAGGACCATATAAGACAAAGAAACATTGGAGATTAAAATAATTATTTTAACAAATGTTAAAAACCGACTAGTATATTAAACCTATGCACAAGACTCAATTCTATAAGAATTCTTAGGTATCTCTTTTCTTCATAAAAAAAATAGAAGAAAACTATATATAACTATATGGATTCTATGAGGAAATTATTTGGGACACTAATGATAATCCCCTGGCTCTATTGCAGCAGTGGCCTTAGAGGCCAATGAGTAGAAAGAAATGGAAAAAAGAAAATTATTATATTATAAAATAAAAATGGGAGTTTTTCTTTTCTTTATATCTTTGTTCTTAATGTTCCTTTCGAATTTCAAGTAGTATATTAATCACATTTGGTTCAGTGGTTCTCATAATATAGTAAAAATTAATTTATCTTCATCTACCAGACTCAAACATGAAATTTTAATTAAATATGGACGAATTCTTTCGAAAGGCCTGAACTTCAGTTAAAAATCTCTTTCGAAAGGCCAATCAGAGCATCCTAGATGCTTCAATGATTTTCAAATGTATGGAACTTATGGGGATGTAAAGATAGTACTAACACTTTCATCCTAATTTTATTGTCGTTAGTCAAACATACCCCCGTAATTCCTAACTTTGCACTAACATCGTTAAAAAAATACTATTATTTACATTTTCCTCCCAAAAACGATATTGTTTTAAAAAATAATTAAAAATATATATATTAAAAAATAATTAATATTGGATAGAATGGAAAATCAATCGAATATGTATTTAATTACATGATAACTAATTAAATATGAAAAAAGAGAACTAACTTTATATAAATTAATTGAAAGCAAATTAATCGAATCTCAATCCAAACATATTTTTCCCTCATTACTCTAATTAATTAACAATCTGTTGCTACCCGATTTTTGATTTTTTCTAGTCACATTTTCGTATTTTTACGCTTATCGCATTTAATAACTAATCTACGTCAAATTTCTGTCGATTCTTGGTCCTAGGCAATTTGTTTAACATTCCGTGTCATTTCGTGTCTTTTTAATTTTTTCGTATTTTCGACTGTCTTTTCACGAACTTCTATCTGTCCCGAGCGATTTTCCTCGGACCGTAGATCGAATACTTTATTTCTTTAATTGAAAATTACGTACTATTTTTCTCTTTCACATCATCTAGTTTGGTTTCGTTCAATTTTTGTCGTAAAGACATTTATTTTGCGTTCGAACGTTTGACATTTTCAAACAAGAAATTAAATGCGTTAAATCGAACTTTCTATTTATTCACTGTATACTATTTATTTCGTCTTATTTTTTTGCACCTTTTAGTCCTTTCAGTTCGAATTTATTTTCATTTCAAGCGAGTCCGTAACTCGAACAAAAAATATTCCGTTTGTGCCACAATTAGTATTAATTAATGCATAAAATTGCAGCACCCATCTCAGCCACTTGATCAAACACTTGACTCCCTTTTAAACAAGATCAATGACTCCCTCCCTTCTTCAACACTTACCATCACCAATTAAAGCCATTTAATTTCTTCATCATCACTTTTCCAGCAACCGACTCCCTCCTTGCTCCTCAGCCAAGCATTCTCTTCATGTTGATCCACAACCAAAGCTTCATCATCACAAACCTCCCATCGACCGGACTGTTCACGACCACGCGCATCGTGCTCGCCAAGTCCACTCGCGGATGATTGCCTATAAATAGCAAGCAATCTTCAACGAAAAAAAGGGGGGGTCAATTTCATGCTTTAGTATCCCCTTTTATTTCATGCACTCTCCCTCTGCTTTGCTTTCAATTGCTTGCATTTTTATTAATTAATTACCTCTGTTTTAATTAATAAAAATTGCTCCTGTCTTATTGTCAATTAATTGCTCCTACCTCTGCTAATCAATTACTGTCTTCGTGTCAACTTAATTTTGCCGCTCTACCTTGTTCAAATTGCTTGCTGTTTTGATGATTTAAAAGCTTTGTATTAATTAATTTGCTTGCTAAATTTGCCTACTATTTTTGCTTAATTATATACTATTTTTTTTGCTTAATTAATTTACTGTTTTCGTTTATTTGAAGCTGCTGTTGATTTCATTGATTGTTGATAAGGGCTTAATTTTGGTTTTTGGTCACTATTTGTTGCAGGTTTGGCTGAAGGAAGAAGAAGAACAGTAGAAGAAGGAGGGAAAGGTGATGGGTTGATGGTTGTTTTAATTTAAAGAAATGAAGGAATGGGCTGCCATTGCTGGCCCAAGCGGAGGAAAGAAGTTGGGCAGCTTGCTGCTGGCCCACGTGGAAAGAAAAGGAAAGGAAGCTAGGCCGCGCCTGGCCTAGCGTGAGGAGAAGAGAAGGGTTGAGTCCTTGACGTAAGCCCAAGAGAAGAAGAAAGGGAGAGAATGGGCTATTGCGCAATGGGCTGCGTTGAGCAAGCCCAGCTAAAGAGAGGAAGCAACCAGCCCACACATGGGCTGGGCTGGTCTGTTTTGGGGCTATTTTGAGCCCAAATACTGGGCCCAGTTTTTCCGGCCTACCGTAAGTACATTGTATCCTTTGTCCGTTCGTAATATTTAATTAATTAATTTACTTACTTTTAATTGTTAATTAATCAATTACATTTAATTATCAAATAATTAATTTGCTTGCTGTTAATTAATAAAATTAATTGTTTTACTTGTTTTCTTAATTGTTAATCATTTTATTTATTCGCTTGATATTTGTTTTACTCGTACTAATGATCTCATTTTGTAGGGTAAAATTAAATCTTCGCTCGCAAGTACATTTTTCTCATCTCTTTTATTTATTCAATACTTTCCGCAAATATTATTCGTATGCATACTATTTAGAAATGTTAAAAACTCATATCATAATCGTATGCATGACATTTAGAATTGTTAGAAATTAAAATCAACGCACATGTATACGTGTTTAAATCACTTGCTTTTTATACCATGAAATTAATTGTTATGCATTGATACATGTGTATGGTGGCTTCGATCCCATATGGTTTATTTGCATTCATAAAAATGGTACTTTGCTAGTTTCATCCATGATAGAATCACATAGTAATTAATTAATCATGCATGGCCCGATGATGATAAAGAGGGCTCTCGCTTTAGTAAAAAACCAACGATTAATCAGTCCCGATCAGAAAGGATTAATCAGTCCCGAACGGTCCCTATCGGAAATAACAAAAATGCTAAAGCGGTGAATACCTCTAAGGGCCCATGGACAACCGGAAAGTGGCCCAATTTTTGTAACAAGATTTCGATTGACACTCTACGATCGTTTACTCCGTAAATGATTAGAAAGTGGTGCATTTCCGTGCGCGGGATTGGTTGACGCCTTACGGTTACTTACTCATTTTCGTGTTTAAAAATATTTTCCAAACACCTTTTTACCGGTAACCTTTTAAGGATGTGACTCGGGTGCCTAACACCTTCCCGAGTCCATAATAGCGACCTCGAACCTTCGTTCTTTAGTTAGACCTTTTGTGCCTTCATTTTTTTATTTTTTATGCCATGACGATTAGGTTCCCTAAACATAGATAAATAGGGTGGCGACTTCATTGCATTATGCGAAGCATCCATTTATGCTTAGCATCCGTCCCGAACCTGTTCGCGTAAAAACCGAAAAAAGGAGGAGCGACAGTGTGGCGACTTCACTGGGGACTTTAGGGTCGAAGCCGGTTTTTTTTAAGGTGTTTGTTTTTTATTTTACTTGCTTTAATAAATTGTGCTCGTGATTATTTGTTATACGTTTTGATCAATTGTCATACTCATGCATATTGCCCTACACCCAAGGGACAATTACCAAATAGGCTTAGGAGGGTAGTAGTGACGCTCTGGGACACGTGTCCTGGGTAGTGTTCACCAACCCCACTCGGACGAACCCCTAAAATCAGTCGAAAGGTTGCCTGGTTCCACAAGGAATCGGTTGACACTAGTCGACACTTTAGGGACCATTCTATGGTATTGTCTGGGAACTTTGCGGCCATTAGAAATTAGTCGAAATCAGAGCCCCAGCATATGCATCATGTTCGTACATTTATACCATGTATTTATGTGTTACAACTTTACCTTATGTTTCTATTGTCCTCACGTTTCATTTTTTAATTCACTAAGATAAGAATTTTACTTCTCAAACCCCCACTTTTCATCAATTTTTTATATGGTGGTTCACACCCCACTTTCGTCAACCCCACTTTCGTCAAATTTTTTTGTGGTGGTTCACACCCCACTTTTCATCAAATTTTATGTGGCGGTTCACACCCCATTTTTGTCAAATTTTGTACTTTCGTCAAATTTTTATGTGGTGGTTCACACCCCACTTTTCGTCAAATTTAAATTTTGTGTGGCGGTTCACACCCCACTTTTTGTCAAAAAAAAATTTAATTTTTGGCGGTTCACCCCCCACTTCAATTTCGATCGCATAGACATGAAAGGAAGCTTCGCCATAGTCGGGCCTACGACTTTAAACAAGGGAGCTTCGTGAGAGGCAACCTACGTGTTCTTTTCAATATTTCTATTTTTTTGTTAAATTCAACAGGATATCTTTTTCCTGTGAGTTTACTATTTAATTCCCTCTTCATTTCAGGTACAGTGAGACTTGTAATTGGGGGCAAGCGAGTGAAGTGACGACCAAAAGATGGTGTTGAAAAATATCAAAGCTCATTTTTCACGGAAGTTCATTTTCCTTTAGTATAAACCTTTTACAGTCTTTGTACAGTCATTTTTTTTATTGGGGGCAATTTTGAATTTATCCCCTAAAATTGTTAAATCTTTTCAAGTTTTGTAGTTGTAAAATTATTTTTACTTTGCTTAAAAAGAAGAAAAATAAAAGAAATCCACACTACTCTCAAAATTTTCAAACTTACGTAAATTGAGCATGTTCATCATTTTATCACATCACGGATAACTTGTACGTTCATTAGAAATCATATGACATACATGGTCTTGTCTGTTAACTCTTATATCCATGACATATTTTAGACGTAAGCAGTCACAAAACATATCCTTGCGAGCATTTTGGGCCTTCACGCCTTACTTCTTTCATGAGTGTAAATGCTAAGCTAAGTGCTAGTTAGATTTGCATAATATCTATGGTACATGAACCATCAGACATGGGATAGCAGTAAGATGACATTGGACTTTGCTTTTGCTCTTCTTCCACTTTTCTCATTTTTTAAAACCTTTTTTGCCTTCAAACACATACCTTGTACACCATGTACGAATCTATCAAACACTTCAAAGCCTTCTTCTAAACTGCTCACAAATGAGTAAGTTCTCGACGGAGTTGGCCGACTAAAGCGCTAGAAGCATGTTAAGTTCATTTCAACGAATCAGCAGGACGAAAAGGAAACCCTCGAAGGTTGATAGTCCACGCTAATACACCGAGAAGCAGCAAAAAAAAAATCGAAGGTCATCGCCCAAAAGAATCAAAATCGTACTTGCTTCGCTTGTTGTTTGCATTTTACAAAAAAAAAAAAAAAAAAAAAAAAGAGAGAAGAAAAAAAGAAAAAGGTGTCTGAAAAACACAAGTCAATAAAAGCAGAAGCAAGTACGAAAAATAGAATCAATCAAGGATGACTACAGGAAAGGGATCATTCCCTGCGAATATCACAGAACTGGGGCACGGTGCCCTCAAAACAATCGAGAAGGAACACCTCCGGTAGAGGTTCAAGAATTTGTGCACTTTTCCCTCGCCTCAATCAAATCATCAAGCATTGTTCACCGCACTTTGCCCTCGCCGCAACCAAATCGTTGAGCATTGATCATCGTACTTTGCCATCGTCACAATCAGTCGTAGAGCACAAACTCATTAAAAACCTTTAGCCAAAAAAAAAAACACAACATTTTTCCTTTTCTTCTACAAAATCCTTCTTTTTTTCCTCCCTCGCAAAGTCCTTTTGATTACTAGAAGGCCCATGCATGTGCATATTTCACTCGGATTGACATTGCAAATTTAATTTTTGTGCTATGTTTATTTCATTTTTAAGAGTGTAAATACGTAGCCTTATTTTTTGAGCGTGAGCGCAAACACTAATATCTAGTGAGGATTGCTTACAGCTGTATGTCATGGGAAAGTCTTGTTCTTGAGGTCGTTATTTCCTGAACGAGATGCAGACGCTATCTAGACTTGAATCAAATCATGTGTTGTATAACGAAATTTGGACGAACATTTTTCAAAAAAAAAAAAAATTAGAAATTGAATGAAAATGATGAATTTACTTTCTTAAACAAAGAAACTGTTTTCATCCCAACAAAAAGGCTTGGGGGAAAAAAAAACTTGATGTAGGAATACGCGATGTATCTTACATAGGCCATTTGCTTTTTTCCATCTGTTGCTGCTTCGCGTTTGTTTCCTTCCTATTTGCAGGATACAAATATGCTTCGGTAGAATCTCACGCCACAAATTGGGTCTTCGATGGAAAATCGTTGTAAAGCCCTCAAATTGGGTCTTCAATGACAAAGTCGTTGTAATGCCCTCATCGTGGATTTCCATCAAAATCCAATCAACATCGAATGGAGTACGTTACCACTCCCCAATTAATTTCGTGCGGCGGTCCATTTCCCCCACCATTACATCAAAGTCTGAAGTTTGCGGTATCCCTGCTCGGATCTTGTCTCTACATCAAAGTCTGAAGTTTGCGGTATCCCCGCTTGGATCTTGTCTCTATATCAACGTCCGAAGTTTGCGGTATCCCCGCTGGGATCTTGTCTCTTCATCAAAATCCGAATCTTGCGGTATCCCCGCTCGGATCACATCTCTTCATCAAATTCGAATCTTGCGGTATCCCCACTCGGATCACGCCTCTTCATCAAAATCCGAATCTTGCGGTATCCCTGCTCGTTCATCAAAATCCGAATCTTGCAGTATCCCCGCTCGGATCACATCTCTTCATCAAAATCTGAATCTTGCGATATCCCCGTTTGGATCACATCTCTTCATCAAAATCCAAATTTTGCGGTATCCCTGCTCGGACCTCATCTCTTCATCAATGTCCGAATCTTGCGGTATCCCCGCTCGGATCTAATCTCTTCATCAACATTTGAATCTTGCGGTATCCCCGCTCGGACCTCATCTCTTCATCAAACGTCCAGAGAGCGATAGCCTCGCATGGACATACATACTAAAAAAAAAATGCGGTGGCTTTCAACCACTCACCAAAAAAATACGATGGCTTTCAACCACTCACCAAAAAATACGGTGGCTTTCAACCGCTCACCAAATACGGTGGCTTCCAACCACTCTCCGGCTTATTTCATGCTGTGGCTTTCAACCACTCTTCACCTCGAGTCAAGCGGTGGCTTCTAACCACTCTCCATTTCAGTTCACACGGTAAGTTCGAGAGAAGACCACCCTCCTCAATATCCGAGAAGACCATCTTCCTCATTATCAAAAACATTTCCCTCAATATCTGACCAAAGGTACGTTGCTTTGAACCCAAGGTACATTCCAAACTCTCATTTAAATTTCTGTCAAACGTATGGACTGCGAGTCCTACCCTCGCCCTACGTAATTCTACATTTTTGCATAATTATTATCTCCTCCTTGAGCGACTACATTTCTGCATATCTATATCTAAATACTCCTCCTTGAGCGACTATATCTTTAAATTCTTGTCTATCTACTACTCCTCCTTGAGCGACTATATTTTTCAATTCCTGTCTATCTACTACTCCTCCTTGAACGACTATATCTTTAAATTCATGTCTATCTACTACTCCATGAGCGACTATATCTTTAAATTCCTGTCTATCTACTACTCCTCCTTGAGCGACTATATCTTTACATTCCTGTCTATCTACTACTCCTCCTTGAGCGACTATGTTTTTCATAATTCTACATTTCTGCATAATTATTACTCCTCCTTGAGCGACTACTTTTTTGTCTATCTAAAAATAGTCCTCCTTGAGTGACTACTTTTCTGCATATCTAAACTACTCCTCCTTGAGCGACTATGTTTTACATAATTCTACATTTCTGCATAATTATTACTCCTCCTTGAGCGACTACTTTTCTGCATATCTAAAATACTCCTCCTTGAGAGACTACTTTTCTGCATATCTAAATAACTCCTCTTTGAGCGACTATACTTTCAACACCAGCATCCGGAGAGTGATAGCCTCGCACGGTCGTGTAGTTTATATTTCCCGCATCAGCGTCCGGAGAGCGATAACCTCGCACTGTCGTATAGTTACATTTTCTGCATCAAAGTCCGGAGAGCGATAGCCTCGCACGGATCTTCATTCACATTTTCCCACATCAACGCCCAGAGAGCGATAGCCTCGCACAGTCGTGTAGTTACATTTCAGCACCAATGTCCGGAAAGCAATAGCCTCGCACGGACACGCTTCCACATTTTCACGTCAATGTCCGTAGAGCGATAGCCTCACACGAACCTTCATTCACATTTCTCCACGTCAGCGTTCGGAGAGCGATAGCCTCGCACAGACATGCAGTCTCATTTTTTCATACCAGCATCTTG
This sequence comes from Viola odorata, assembly GCA_963691705.1. NCBI lineage: Eukaryota > Viridiplantae > Streptophyta > Magnoliopsida > Malpighiales > Violaceae > Viola > Viola odorata. Next base: position 32,353,918 of record OY829543.1, on the reverse strand, counting down.
CATTGTGATAGCCTCACCCAGACCAGAATTTAAAGCTCACCCCACTCCCAGGTAAGTCTTCAACATTTCCAAAACCGTGGTAGTACTTGGGGCAATCGTCTTTACTGCTTATCAAAAATTTCAGTTACACTGTATTTTTGATCACACAGTAAAGAGGGGGCAACTGTTGCTACCCGATTTTTGATTTTTTCTCATCACATTTTCGTATTTTTATGCTTATCGCATTTAATAACTAATCTAGGTCAAATTTCTATCGATTCTTCGTCCTAGGCTATTTGTTTAATATTCCGTGTCATTTCATGCCTTTTTAATTTTTTCGTATTTTCGACTGTCTTTTCGCGAACTTCTACTGGTCCCGAGCGATTTTCCTCAGACCGTAGATCGAATACTTTATTTCTTTAATTGAAAATTACGTACTATTTTTCTCTTTCACGTCATCTAGTTTGGTTTCGTTCAATTTTTGTCGTAAAGACATTTATTTTGCGTTCGAATGTTTGACATTTTCAAACGAGAAATTAAATGCATTAAATCGAACTTTCTATTTATTCGTTGTATACTATTTATTTCGTCTTATTTTTCTGCACCTTTTAGTCCCTTCGGTTTGAATTTATTTTCATTTCAAGCGAGTCCGTAGCTCGAACAAAAAATATTCCGTTCGTGCCACAATTAATATGCATTAATGCATAAAATTGCAGCACCCATCTCAGCCACTTGATCAAACACTTGACTCCCTTTTAAACAAGATCAACGGCTCCCTCCCTTCTTCAACACTTACCATCACTAATTAAAGCCATTTAATTTCTTCATCATCACTTTTCCAGCAACCGACTCCCTCCTTGCTCCTCAGCCAAGCATTCTCTTCATGTTGATCCACAACCAAAGCTTCATCATCACAAACCTCCCATCAACCAGACTGTTCATGACCACGCGCATCGTGCTCGCTAAGTCCACTCGCGGATGATTGCTTATAAATAGCAAGCAATCTTCAACGGAAAAAATGAGGGGCAATTTCATGCTTTAGTCCCCCCTTTTATTTCATGCACTCTCCCTCTGCTTTGCTTTCAATTACTTGCATTTTTATTAATTAATTGCCTCTATTTTAATTAAATCAATTGCTCCCGTCTTATTGTCAATTAATTGCTCCTACCTTTGGTAATCAATTACTGTCTTCGTGTCAACTTAATTTTGTAGCTCTACCTCGTTCAAATTGCTTGCTGTTTTGATGATTTAAAAGCTTTGTATTAATTAATTTGCTTGCTAAATTTGCCTACTATTTTTGCTTAATTATATATATATATTTTTTTGCTTAATTAATTTGCTGCTTTCATTTATTTGATGATGTTGTTGATTTAATTGATTGTTGATAAGGGATTAATTTTGGTTTTTGGTCATTGTTTGTTGCAGGTTTGGCTGAAGGAAGAAGAAGAACAGTAGAAGAAAGAGGGAAAGGTGATGGGCTGGTGGCTGTTTTAATTTAAAGGAATGAAGGCTGGCCCAAACGAAGGAAAGAAGCTGGGCAGCTTGCTGCTGGCCCACGCGGAAAGAAAAGGAAAGAAAGCTGGGTCGCGCCTGGCCCAACGTGAGGAGAAGAGAAGGGTTGCGTCCTTGACGCAAGCCCAAGAGAAGAAGAAAGGGAGAGAATGGGTTGTTGCGCAAGCCCATGCGGGAAGGAAAAAAAAGAAAGGAGTGGGCTGCGTTGCGCAAGCCCAGCTGAAGAGAGGAAGCAACCAGCCCACACACGGGCTGGGCTGGTCTATTTTGGGGTTGTTTTGAGCCCAACTACTAGGCACAGTTTTTTCGGCCCACCGTAAGTATATCGTATCCTTTGTCCGTTCGTAATATTTAATTAATGAATTTACTTATTTTTAATTGTTAATTAATCATTTACATTTAATTATCAAATAATGAATTTGCTTGCTTTTAATTAATAAAATTAATTATTTTACTTGTTTTCTTAATTGTTAATCATTTTATTTATTCGCTTGATATTTATTTTACTCGTACTAATGATCTCATTTTGTAGGGTAAAATTAAATCTTCGCTCGCAAGTACATTTTTCTCATCTCTTTTATTTATTCAATATTTTCCGCAAATATTATTCGTATGCATGCTATTTAGAAATGTTAAAAACTCATATCATAATCGTATGCATGACATTTAGAATTGTTAGAAATTAAAATCAACACACATGTATACGTGTTTAAATCACTTGCTTTTTATACCATGAAATTAATTGTTATGTATCGATATATACGTATGGTGGTTTCGATCCCATACGGTTTATTTGCATTCATAAGAATGGTACTTTGCTAGTTTCATCCATGATAGAATCACGTAGTAATTAATTAATCATGCATGGCCCGATGATGATAAAGAGGGCTCTCGCTTTAGTAAAAAACCAACGATTAATCAGTCCTGACCAGAAAGGATTAATCAGTCCCGAACGGTCCCTATCGGAAATAACAAAAATGCTAAAGTGGTGAATACCTCTGAGGGCCCATGGACAACCAGAAAGTGGTCCAATTTTCATAACAGGATTTCGATTGACACTCTACGATCGTTTACTCCGTAAATGATTGGAAAGTGGCGCATTTCCGTGCACGGGATCGTTTACTCGTACTAATGATCTCATTTTGTAGGGTAAAATTAAATCTTTGCTCGCAAGTACATTTTTCTCATCTCTTTTATTTATTCAATACTTTCCGCAAATATTATTCGTATGCATGCTATTTAGAAATGTTAAAAACTCATATCATAATCATATGCATGACTTTTAGAATTGTTAGAAATTAAAATCAACGCACATGTATACGTGTTTAAATCACTTACTTTTTATACCATGAAATTAATTGTTATGCATTGATACATGTGTATGGTGACTTCGATCCCATATGGTTTATTTGCATTCATAAAAATGGTACTTTGCTAGTTTCATCCATGATAGAATCACATAGTAATTAATTAATCATGCATGGCCCGATGATGATAAAGAGGGCTCTCGCTTTAGTAAAAAACCAACGATAAATCAGTCCCGATCAGAAAGGATTAATTAGTCCCGAACGGTCCCTATCGGAAATAACAAAAATGCTAAAGCGGTGAATACCTCTAAGGGCCCATGGACAACCGGAAAGTGGCCCAATTTTTGTAACAAGATTTCGATTGACACTCTACGATCGTTTACTCCGTAAATGATTGGAAAGTGGTGCATTTCCGTGCGCGGGATTGGTTGACGCCTTACGGTTACTTACTCATTTTCGTGTTTAAAAATATTTTCCAAACACCTTTTTACCGGTAACCTTTTAAGGATGTGACTTGGGTGCCTAACACCTTCCCGAGTCCATAATAGCGACCTCGAACCTTCGTTCTTTAGTTAGACCTTTTGTGCCTTCATTTTTTTATTTTTTATGCCATGACGATTAGGTTCCCTAAACATAGATAAATAGGGTGGCGACTTCATTGCATTATGCGAAGCATCCATTTATGCTTAGCATCCGTCCCGAACCTGTTCGCGTAAAAACCGAAAAATGAGGTGCGACACAATCCCTAATAAGTTAATCCTAAAAACTTGATCCAACTTTAAAAATAAATTAATTACTTGAAAGAAATGACTTAAAATTGTCAATATATAAGTTTATGATATATATCGACCATTTGAGGTTGGATGACCCATACTAATTTTATAAATAAAGAAATTGAATTTGAAATAAAAATAAAAAGGCATGGTTAGCATATTTGTTCCATTTATTTAAAGTTTTTTAACCCATGTAAATCTTATTAAATAAAAGAATTGAATTAAAGGGTAAATATAAAAGACCTGATTAAAGCAGGTTGACTCGCATGAACGTTATTAAATAAAATAAGTGAATAAGAAAAAAAAAACTTAGTTAGAATATTGACTGCATTTATTTGAAGTTGGATGACCTGCATAAATTTTAAAAAAAAATCTTAATTAGAAGGCAAAAAGAATAGACCTGGTCGAAGTTGGTTGACTTGCATTTGTAAAAGTTCTGAAATAATATTTTTTAATTTTGTCCAAAAAAATACTGATTTTGTTCTAATTTTCTGATTTTTTGTATGAATTTTCGGAATTCATTTATATTATTTTTTGAAAATATTTCTTTTTTGGATTTTTATATTTTTTATAGTTTCTCATTTTTTCAAATTTTTTTTTTAATATTTTAATATTTTCTTAAAATATTTTTTTTTTTATATTTTTAAAGATCGAGGGAAAAAAATGTTGTATTTTTTCCATTATTTATATTTTTTCTTATTTTCTAATTTTTTTATATTTTTAAAGCTCGAGTAAAAAAAGTTCGTTGTGTTTTTGTCCATAATTTAAATTTTTTCTATATTTTTTAATTTTTTTTTTATGTTCTAAAAAAATTATATTTTTAAAGTTGGAGGGAAAAAAAGTTTGTTGTAGTGTTGTCCATTATTTATTTTTTGTGTATATTTTTTAATTTTTTTCTTATTTTCTAATTTTTATATTTTTAAAGCTCGAGAAAAATAAAATCATTATATTTTATTTGGTTGATAATATTAAACAGTAACGAAACATTCCTTCATTTAAGGGGAAAGTTTTTGTCCAAGGGAGGAACTCTTTTACCTAAAGGAGAATAACAAGTGGTATTTACACACGTCGCATGTAAATGTCTCATTGATCCTAGTGGTGCTAAAAGTGAGAAAGTTCTCATATTACAGCACTTTTAATTTGATTTTTTTTTTTATAAAAATGTAAAAAAAATTAGTGATTGAAAAAAAAGTAAGCAATCATAGAAAACCCAGCTAAATTTTCTCATGCTGATAACCAAGTCCCACATCCAGCTTAGTTCATCAATACCCTGGTCCGTCGTGAATTTATCGGGACTCGGAATTCAATTTTTAGTTCCATTTATATTATTAAACGAGATGAGACATTCCCAACCCTAAACATGCCGAAACTAGATAGATTCCACTGGGACTTGGGACAATCCTGTTTCATTTTGACACCTATTTATTAAAATATTTAATAGCGAAATTTGATGTAATTGACATGTTAAAGTTTATTTTCATAAAGACGGAAAAACTTAACATTTCAATTACATTAAATTTCGCTACTAAGTGTTTTAACAAATAAATATCAAGATTAAATACTGATGCTTTTTGTAGTAGTCAAAATGAGATTCCATTCTTCTAATGTTTCCATGTTACAGGGAATTGGATGGCTCAGATTAAAAGTCCAATTAATTAGATGACATGGCTAACGAATTTCATTAAAATCACCGTTAACTTATTTCAGTTAATTTTTTTTTTTTAATTATTTGCCCTCCCTCTTCGTCTTCCTCAGTCTCCATCTCCTCCTCCTCCTCCTGCTCTACTCTCCTCTCCGCTCCTTTACGACCCATCTGCAAGTAAGCTTTGATCAAATCAAGACCTCCCTCTTTATCTTCCTTTGTCCTTCTTCTCTATTTTTTCCTTAAAAAATTAATTAATTATATATGTTCTTGGTTCTATCTCATCCCAAATTAATAGTATTCATATAACTGAATTGCTGCTTGTTTATTTCAGCAATTCCTCTGTTCCCGAAAGAAGCTAGGTTGCAGCTGCACCAGATTACTTACGTATGAAATTACTGGTGTTCATTCAATCCAAGACCTTCACTTCTGGCCCCTCCCTTCGAGTCGCAGCTGTTACTGATCTTCACGTCGCACGAGAGCGTGACCCTGCTTGCGTGTAGTTCTCTCACTGCTTGCTCAATTACAAAGGATTCATGGCTTGCCAGGTATTTATGGCAATTTACTTAAATAATCAGCTGAGATTGATAATATTCTGAGTTATTTGTGATTTTTTGTTCGAAGTATTTGTATAATCTCTTATTAAATAATATGTGCTTGATTCATCTGTTGTTTTACTATAACGTTTTGATGAATTTGGCTCATCGAGTGGCGCACAAGTTGTGGGCTCATGACAGGAAAAATTGTTGAGTACAACAATAATGAATATGGATGATTCTTTTGCAAATCATTCTTCCGTCGCGAACTCTCTTAATCATTCGAGGTTAGTAAAATAAATTTTCTATGTACGAAGCAATATGATGGAAACTTCTGGTTTGTTGTTTGTCATATATTATACAGCTCATGATAATAAGAACTCTGCATTTTTTTAACAACAAAAGAGGTTTTAATTTTGATCAGTCTGGTTTTGAGGTTGGATATAAGAGGTCAAAACATTATATGTGCCACTCTTTTTCCAGCTATTATCATTCTTCTGCGATAAATTTTTGGTGTCATGTGGAAATAATCTGTGACTGTAATGCAATTGGGAACTATCATCATTAAAATATTCTATGAAAGGAGTTTATCTCTAACTATGGCAAGTGGAATTGAAAACTATGACTAGTCCTTGCCCATTTGTCTTCCATTTTTTGGACTCAAATGGCAATTGTCACCTTGACTAATTAAAAATAAAATGAAATCTAGGTATTAACAAGTTTGGAAATTAACGAGTCTTTATTTTTTATTTTGAGAAGAAAAGAAGAAAAACATCAAGGGAATGATCCCAACTTAAGAAGATATTAACAAGTCTTGAACTCCCCACATAAAATAGCATCCCAAAAATTACAACCAAAGTTTCTACCGGCGACTGCATTTAGGTGCGTCCTCCTATGGCAGAATCTCCAGTTTGGGAAAGTAGCCATCATTTTGTCCTTCTTCGTGGCTATATGATATCGATCACTAGAACAACAATCACCAATGATTTAATGGAATGGATTAATAAGTGCCTCAAAGATTAGAAGTTCCCACTTTAATGAGTAGGCTCCAAGACATGTAGGGATGCAAACAAAAGAATACCTTGAATGTCATCATTGAATGCCTGTACCAGTATTATGTTAATTCTTCTTCAACCACTATAGGAATTCCTCATCTAAGCCATTGTCCTAGAATGTACCTAGCGTTTTCCTCAAAATGGAGAAAGTCTTTTCATCCTGCATTTTCCAAAACAAATAGTGTAAGATCACAATGGAAGTAACTATAACTACTGCAATATCATTAGCACAACTCATCACATTATAATATAGTACTGACCTGGTAACTCCTCCTGGACTTAGCATTCAATATATTGAAGATAAAAGACCTTCACACGTGTTCATTTTCAAGGAAACTCACATCCCCTCAGAAGTATACTTTTCCTTTTTCATTAAACAGAAGAATGAAAGAAATCTACTTTTGCTCATACATTTTGAGGAGCAAGACCAAACTAACACTGCCAAAAGATTATGGGATAGCAGTCTTCAGCAAGATTTTTCTCGGGTAAACTTTCAAGGTTAATGGTCTCATACATAAATAGTATCTTACAATCTTCCCACCCAAGAGTAGACAGAACAGCCACCACTATCAGCAACTTGAAGGGGTAATAAGCTTTTCTAGTGCATTGCTTAGAATCCATGCAAGTTTGATAGGTGAGCTACAACTAGATTTAATGTAGACCAAGAGCAATTTTCACACTACACACATCCAACATATAAATCTTCACTAAATACAACAACCTTTTAAGATTCAAAATCAAATCACAGAACTGAATTGCTATCAACCAACCTCCTTTGAGCTCTTTTTGACAGTGCCTTGGCAAAACCTTGCCTGGTAAAAACAAACAAATACAAGAAACAAATAAGATATTATATAAGATAACACTAATTCTACCTTTAAAATTTAGATCTACAAAATTATAATTCTAGCTTTAAAACACTAATTCAAGAGTTTAAATTTAGATTTCTGGAAACAAAAAGATGGGTTCCGATAAAACTTGAATCTTTTCAATGCAAATTTTAGGTTTTCAGGGGAAAAGAAGATATCGTGGGTTGAAGTTCGGATTTGAGAGGAAATGGAGAAATTGGTACGTTGAGATCTTGTGGATTGTCTCTAAAACACTGCTGGAACTAAGTATTACAGAAAAATAATTAGATGAGTAAAGTTGTGATTTTATACCTCTCATACCAATTTACTCCCCTGTATCAGTATGCAATACCATTTCCTGCGTCTGAGGAGCAAGGGTTAGGGTTTCTTTCACAGTTAAAAATGCTGCTTTTTGCGAGAGGAAGAAACAAGGAAAAATTGAATCTCTCTTACTTGCGAATGATGATTTCGATTTTCTAATCAAAAGGGCGTGGAGAGGAGAGTGGAGCAGGAGGAGGAGGAGGAGATGGAGACTGAGGAAGACGAAAAGGGAGGGCAAATAATTTTTTTAAAAAAAAATATCAGAAATAAGTTAACGGTGTTTTAATGAAATCTGTTAGGCATATCATTTAATTAATTGGACTTTTAATCTGAGTCATCCAATAATTGGATGGCTAAGATCCCGGTAACATGACTGATCATGTTACAAGGAACATTACAGGAGCCAAATCCGTCAAAACGGGCAAGCTTATTGTGGAGGATTGTTACGTGACAACCATGGTTGTTGGATTAAAGGCTACGTTGTGAACATCGGCAGTTGTCCAATCCTTCGAGCTGAGGCTTGGGCACTGTATCATGGTCTCCAATTAGCTAAGACTCTTGGGATTACTCATCTAGTAGTGGAGTGCGATAATAAAATGGTGGTTGACATGGTCACTAGCTCGAGCTCATTGGCCTTAGACTGTGTAAGCATTGTTACTTGTATTCAACAGGAAGTGGCTTCGTTTATTGCGGCGGGAGTTTCGCATATTCATAGGGAAGCAAATTTCGCTATGGATCACCTCTACCACATGGCCTATGCGTACTCTCTCGGTGTTCACATCCTTGATTCCATCCTGGATGGCCTTGGTGCTTGGTTAGCCTACGATCTAGTGGGAGTGTCGTATAGACGCTAGGGGTCTTTTCCTTTGGCTTTGCCAACCTCTTTGTACCCAAAAAAAAAGAAATGTATCAAGATGGTAATAAATGGTTTGGTCCGGTTTGTTAAATGGGATGGGTGAAACCTAACCTGAATTTAACCGTGACCAAATGGCCCTGGCTGGGACTAGTTTCGTAGTCCCGTTTTGCAAACCCTAATTGAAATAACAATTTACAAACCACCTTACCCTCTAGCCCTCTGTAAAACAAAACACACTCTTTATTACAACCAGACTTACTGTGAATTTAACAAAGGTACTCTTTGTATAAGACCTAAAGTCTAAAAGAGAGTGTCTTCTGGAAAAGGTCTGAAATTTTAGTACATAAGGAACTTGTATTTGGTATGCTGATCAGTATTGTAGTTGGATTGGATTGGTAGTGATAATCCAAAGAAGGGTATGAGGGTTTTTCCGTCAAATGGCATCTTGGAGTGGGGTGGTCGGAATTCCTTGAACGCCATGAGCGACCTGCACAGCGCCGGAGGTGGACTCCGGCGTAGAAACTCCGATGCCAAAGTCAGTGTTTGGTCTTATTTTTAGAATGTTCTACGTATGTGTGTATAATCAAGCTTCAGATTCAGATCCCCCTTTCTAGTGTCTCCCCTCTTCCTTTTATTGAGGAAGAGGGCTCCTCCACTTTAGACATGTTCCCTCTTTTTGTCCAAAAGGTGGTCAAAAGGTGGGAATAAACAACTAAAAGTAGAGTTAATGCCTTTGGGGGAATAAATATTCCTTATGTCTAATAACTTTATCATGTTTGAGTGGGAGCAGGAGATGCTGTCTCCCACGCGTGGCTTTGACCACTATCATAATAGAAATAGTGTACAGTGTACCTTTATTTGGAGCTTATGCCGTTTGTGCCAAATCGGCAGGATGCCGTTTGTGCCAAATCGGCAGGGTGTCGTTATCACCAAATCGGCTAAGTGCCGTTTGGTGGCATCTTTGACCTGGTCAACGTGTATATCAGTGCAGACCCGTTTCCTCAGGCTTTGAGGTGAATCGGCCTTGTGCCGTTTCGTTGATAACGGACTGGAAGTGCCCCTTAGTCACATGTTCCCGTTGACGTGATCAATCAGTAGCGATGCCGTTTATATGGTTGACTTGGTCAGACCGGTCATGTACCGTTTTGACTGGTCAACGGTACTTTGTGAGGGTGCAATGTCCGTTGTGCCCTTATAATAATTTTATGTATTATCAGAGGCCCAACAACAAACGAGCCCGAGTGTTTACCAAGGGCTTGCCGTTTCTGGATTGATGGCTGACGATCGGTATGTTGCCGTTTTGATTTATTTCTGCAATTCGAAGAGTTTTTCTTCGTTCCTGCAAATAGCAATAAAGTGAAATTCAACTTAAAGTGCACCTGTGACGTGGCGCTTTAATTGCTAAGCGTTTGTAACTGCTCGTGACTTTTGAGGAGAGGACGTCTCTTCAGTTGGCAGAGTTTTTGAATTTCAAAGTTCAAAAACCCTTTGAGAGACGCGCATGTCGTTTCTCATTAAATGCCTAACAGCTTTGTTGACAATTCGCTGCTTTTCAGAACAGGCCTGCCACTTGTCAGTGACCGATTGGACACATAAACGGCTACTAATTATTTCTCTTTAAAAGTGATTTCCCTTGGAAAACCTAAATCACTCCTCATTTCTCAAACGTCGCTCCCATCTTCTTCCTCAAAAACTCTCTCTCTCTCTGTTCAAGCAAAAACTCTTTCTGCCATTTTCGATTTCAAGCTCTGTTCTTCAAGGACTTCCGCAACCACCGGGTATTTCCTAACCTTCTTTTATCTTTGTGTTGTTTGTGATTGAGGTTTGTGGAAAAATGGCCCCTAGACGTCCTGTTATTTCCACTGATGAGTTGCTTGAGAAAACTGCCACCAAAATTAGGACTGAGGATGAATTAAATCTGGAATTGGAGAAGTATGGGATTGAATTGCCGGTAGGGTGTAAGGCCATGGTTGCTTCTCCTAATGTTAGGTTAAACAGTGCCTTGCTAGGTAACCATAGAGTTCTGTACTCTAAAATGTTTGCTTATGGCTTCCATTTTCCCTTGAAAACTATGGTGAGGAATATGTTATTGCAGCATCTTCTTAGCCCTGCCCAGATCACTCCCAATTCTTGGGCTTCGATCTATGCGTTTATCAATGTCTGTGCTCACCTCAAAATCAAAGAACCTTCGCTGCAACTGTTTAAACACTTTTTCCATTTGAGTACTAGGAGTAGTTTGGTTACCCTTCGCCCTCGCAAGGATGAGAACCTTCAGCCGTTTCTGAAGAATTTTGACCGGTATGAATCTTCTGTTAAAGGATGGAGAGATCACTTCTTCACGATTTCTTGTGCAACCAAACCTGAGTGGTCACCTGGGTTCAATCCAGCAATCAATGAACTGTAGTGGATAAGGACAGAAGAACCGTCTGGTCCGTTGCAAGCTCAAATCGACATCTTGCTAACTTTTGATACGAAGTTCAATGTGCAGAAGATGGCAATGGGTTTGCCGTTGCTGGACTGTGCCGTTGATGGTGAGTTATGAGTTTTCAAAGATACCCTGCGTACTCGTTGTAACATTCTGATGCCGATTTTGTTTTTATGCAGATGATGGACGGCCGATTAGAACAGGACCGGCACCGATCCGTTCTCGCATTGTTGATTCTAGTGAAGAAGAAGTTGTTGGTGATAACGTGGATCACTCTGAGGACCCCGAGGTTGATCAGCCTGCTGCCGATGAGGGAGTTTCAGCACCTTCGGTCTATAGACGAAAGAAAGTTGGCCGAGATACATTTGAGTACTTCCCCTTGGAGAACCCTGACCCGCAAATTATTGAGGCGGCGAAACGGGTTCTATTGAAAAGGAAGAGAGCTGCGGAGAAACGGGAAAAAGCTAATGCGGTAAAACGGGCTGCTGCCGTTTCGACAGAAGATGCGGAAGATCGGCCTGGAGCCGTTTCTGAGGAAGCCGGTCCGTCTGTTGCCATTCCTCTTCCGTCTGAACAAGCAAATCGGCCAGAAGCCTTTTCTGAGCCGATTGACCTTAATCGGGCTGATGCCGATTTAGAGCGTCCTGATGCCGATCTGGCAAATGCAGCTACTGAGCCGATTGTCGACGAGGGTCCGTCTGTTTCTCCTCCAGAAGAGCAAGTAAATGCTTCAGCAGATGTTCCTCCAACCAGTTCTTCCAGTTCTGCCCCTGTTTATCTTCACTGGGTGGCTGGTCCGTGCTCATCCAATGTTCCATTTATTTCAGATGATCGTGCCGTTCCACCCCCTTCTGATTTCAAAGGCTATCTTTCCAACAACGGTCCTGACGGCGAGGTTACTCACATTGCTAGTTTGAATAACCTTGGAGAGAGCTGCGGCCGTTCCCTTGGTTTAAAAATGCCAGCTTGCACTGACTATCGGACGGGTCATTTGATAGGTGAAATTTTGCCAATCAAGCCGACAGGGAACACTACAGCCGCTTGGAACTTAGCTCTCACTTTGCCAACCTGCAAAGCATTATGTACAGCGGTTTATGTGCTTCCCGATATGCTGCAGAAGTTGTGGATTCGAAGCTTGAAGAGTCCAGGGAGGCACTTCGGCGATCAACCGCTGAGAATGCTACCCTTAAGAAAGAAAAGGAGAGTCTGATGGCCGCCCATGAATCGGATAAGAAAGCTGTCATTGACGCACGCAAGAAGCTGGCCGATAGTCTTCACGAAAGGGATGGCCTTTCGGCTAAGATCAGAGAAGAGCAGGTGCGGATCGGGGAATTGTTGTCAGACAAATCGGCCCTGTGCGATTCCGTCACCAAACTTAGTGAAGATAAAGCCGCTCTGATTAATAATGTGGCCAAGCTCACTGCTGAACTGGAAGCAACCCGTGCCGATTTGGAGACCAAAATAGTAGAGTTGGAATCGGCTAGGAGCAGTATTGCCGATAAGGACGCTGAACTGGAGAAAGTTCCAGGTAAGATCGGTTGGTGGCGACAGAAGACAAAAGACATCATGATTGACAGCTATATGGAATTCTATGGGGAGATTAACTTTGATGCCACGAAGATCGGCTCATATGTTAATTCCTTAGAAAGAGAAGCTGAGGCAAAGGAGTATCAATCCTCTTCAGAAGATGAACCATAGAACTGTCCTTGTTTGCACCTTGTCTTTCTCTGTTATGCTGATTATTGCCGTTTTGGCACATTTTGTAATGAACAATTTTTAGTTATTGCACATGCTTAATCATTTCTGTTATGTATATATATATATATACTCCAGAAAATTAAAAAGATGAAATAATTGTGAATTGAACTTATCTCTCTTTGGCAGAATCTGCTGCTCGCCGTTCTGAAGATGCCGTTTTGAGGTTGAAAGAACCTTTGATGGATCGGCACTAGGCCGTTATGAAGAGACTGTCGTTGCACACTTCATTACTTCAACGGCGATATATGCTTCAATAACTCTATATGCCTTGATGACGATATATTCCTCAATAACGCTATACGCTTCAATAACTCTATATTCCTTAATAACGATATATGCCTTGATAACGCTATATGTCTTGCTGACAGTATATGTATCGTTGGCGATATATGTATTGTTGGCAATATATGTATTAGTTAGCCGTATATGTTATCGTTGGCAATATATGTATCATTGGCGATATATGTATTAGTTAGCCATATATGCCTTGGTTTCAATTTGAACCAATCGGGCTGGAGCCGATTTGGCTGTTGGCGTTCCCAGGCAGCGCCTTAGGTAGCCCTGGAAGCGATTTGAACCAATCATGCTGGAGCCGATTTGGTTGTCGGCATCCCCAGGCAGCGCCTTAGGTAGCCCTGGTAGAAATGATATCGGCAGTTCTTGGATTTTGGTAACGTGGTTCGGATTAACCTACATCCACGACTGGATTTTGATAACGCGGTTCGGCTTAGCCTACATCCACGGCTGGATTTTGATAACGCGGTTCGGATTAACCTACATCCACGGCTGGATTTTGATAACGCGGTTCGACTTAGCCTACATCCACGACTGAATTTTGGTAACGTGGTTCGGATTAACCTACATCCACGGCTGGATTTTGATAACGCGGTTCGGCTTAGCCTACATCCACGGCTGAATTTTGGTAACGTGGTTCGGATTAACCTACATCCACGGCTGGATTTTGATAACGCGGTTCGGCTTAGCCTACATCCACGGCTGAATTTTGGTAACGTGGTTCGGATTAACCTACATCCATGGCTCTTTGCATTCTGCAACCATATGGTAAACACACTACGGGCAGGAATATGTATATTTAATATTGTTAGTTGCAGATAATTTTACATCTACAATATTTTTGATATTTATGAGTCAATTGAAAACAGCATATCAACTCTGGAATGATATAGTTTCAAATTGGAAATATTCCAAGAGTTGGGAATTGGGGTACCGTTCATTGTCTCAAGGTGATATGCCCCTTTGCCGATGACTCTGACTACGCGATATGGTCCCTCCCAATTCGGTGTCCGCTTTCTCTTCTCTCGACCAGTTGCCGTTACATTGCGCAGGACTAAATCTCCTATTTTGAGTAGTCGTTCTCTGACACGCCGATTGTGGTATTTCGCCATTTTCCGTTTGTAGTGCAGTGTCTTGAGAATGGCCTCTTCCCTCAGTTCTGGCAAAAGATCAAGCTGTTCCCTTAGTCTTTCTTCATTCTGCTCTTCGTTGAAGTACTCAACTCGAAGGCTAATTGCGCCGATCTCGACTGGCGAGACAGCTTCTACTCCATATGTCATGGCAAACGGTGTCATCCCGGTGCTGGTTTTAGCTGTCATCCGATAGGCCCACATGACAAACGGCAACTCGTCCGGCCATTTCGTTGGTTTGCCCTCGAGATTTTTCTTGATCCCGTTGAGGATTGCCCGATTGGTGACTTCCGTTTGTCCATTTGTTTGTGGATGCGCAACGGAAGAGAACCGTTGTTCGATTGAGTAGTCTGTACATCTTCTCTTGAAGTAGGCACTGGTGAATTGACTTCCGTTATCACTTACAAGAATTCTGGGAAATCCGAATCTCATGATAACGTTGTTCATGAAGAACCTCCAGGTGTTGTCTGCCGTTATCTTCGCAACCGCTTCGGCTTCAGCCCATTTTGTGAAATAATCGACAGCAACAATAACATACTGGAGCTGATTCCTTGCAATCGGAAAGGGTCCCAAGATATCAATTCCCCATTTTGCAAACGGGCATGGGCTCACCATATTTGTCAATTCGGCTGCTGGCCGTTGTGGTTCTTTTGCGAATTCTTGACATTTGTGACAGGATTTTACAAAATTATTAGAGTCTCTTCTAATCGTTGGCCAATAAAAACCTGTTCGAAGGACTTGAGCAGCCATAGTGTTCCCTGAAGCATGCATTCCGCATATTCCTTCATGAATCTCCCTGAGAGTATACAAGCCTTCTTCCTCCGTGATACATTTTGCCGCTGGATAAGTAAGACAACGGCGAAGAAGTACTCCGTCATGATATGTGCATTTAGCAGCTCTTTTAAGGATCTTCAATTTCTCATTCGCATTTTCTGGTAGTTTGCCGTGCTTGAGATAGTCGATTACTGGAATGCGCCAGTCATTGGCCGTTTCCAACACACATAGCACTTGCTGCTCTTCCATAAAAGAAGGAATGGAAATTTCCTCTACTGTCACATCGGGTGGCATTATTGCTTCGGAGTTTGCTGCCAGCTTGGCAATCTCATCAGCCTCGGTATTTTTCTCCCTTGGCACGTGGCTGATTTCAACATGAATCCCCCTATTTTTGATTTCGGCTAACTCCTTCTGTACTTTCTTCAAGTACTGAACCATGATCGACTCTCTAGCCTGAGAGTTGCCGTTGGTTTGATCAATGATCAATTTAGAATCTCCATAAATGATCAAACGGACGCCAACCGTTTGTGCGTTGCCGATCAGATTCCCTCCGATACGCAGCCCTGCCAATAGAGCTTCATACTCGGCAGCATTATTTGATAACGGCCTTGAGATTCTTAAAGCATACCTCATTTTAATCCCCTCTGGACATAAAATGATGATCCCGGCTCCTGCTTCAGTTCTGTTCTTGGCGCCGTCCACAAAAATTGTCCACCGATCTCCATTCATATCGGGAAGCGGTAAGCAAGTTTCCTCTTTGGTTTCGAGCGGAGAAACCGGCTTCTGAACAAAAGTGCACTCAGCGATGAAATCGGCCAATGCTTGACCTTTGATGGCTGGCCTGGACTGATAATGCAATCCATACTGCTCCAATTCGATGGCCCAGATGATCATTCGGCCAGACAATTCAGGTCTCTTAAAGATCCTTCTTAACGGCTGGTCTGTCAGCACAACCACTGGATGAGCTTGAAAATATCTAGCCATCTTTCTAGCAGCTTGCAACAGAGCAAAAGCAACTTTTTCGATTTGAGAGTATCTGAGCTCAGCATCCTTCAGAATTCGGCTGATGAAATGAATCGGCCGATGTATGCCGTTTTCCTCTCGAACCAGAACGGCACTGACCACCTCATCGGCAACTCCCAAATAAAGGAACAGTGTGTCTCCGTTTTCCGGTCGAGTTAACAGCAATTCTGAAGACAGATACTCTTTTAAGTCGTTGAAGGCCTTCTCACAATCATCCTCCCATCCAAACTGTGCCTTCTTCCGGATGACTTTGAAAAACGGGAGGCATTTCTCTCCTTGCTTGGAGATGAATCGACTCAAAGCAATTATCCTTCCTGTGAGCCGTTGTACTTCATTCACACTTTTCGGCGAAACCATGTCAATGATTGCCTTTAGCTTGGAGGGATTAGGCTGAATTCCTTTTTGGCTGACAACATACCCAAGGAATTTCCCTGTTTGAAATGCAAACATGCACTTTTTGGGATTTAATTTCATCCCAAATTTGCGCATTATTCCAAATACCTCTTCAAGGTCTCGTAGATGCGCTTTGAAGCTTATGCTTTTCACCAGCATGTCATCCACATATACCTCCAGATTTTTCCCAATTAACGGCTCAAAAATCTTGTTGGCCGTTCTTTGGAACGTCGCTCCTGCATTCTTCAAACCAAACGGCATGGCCCGATAGCAATAAGTGGCTTTCGGCGTGATGAAAGCCGTTTTATCCTTATCTTCAATGGCCATCGGTATTTGATGATATCCGGAATTTGCATCGAGCGAACTCAAATACTCGTACCCCGCTGTTTGATCCACCAACTGTTCTATCCGTGGCAACGGATAACAGTCCTTGGGGCAGGCTTCGTTCAGATCGGTGAAGTCAATGCACATCCTCCAATCCCCGTTTGGCTTTCTTACCACAACTGGGTTGGCTAACCATGGCGGATACTGGACTTCCCGAATGAAGTTAGCCTTCAACAGCTTGCCTACTTCCTTCTCAATGGCATCTGCCTTCTCTTTGGAGAAAGCTCGTCGTTTCTGCTGAACCGGCTTGGCATTCGGATAGACATTCAATCGGTGCTCTGCCGTTTCTCTTGAAATGCCCGGGATGTCCGATGGAACCCAGGCGAATTCTCCTTTACATTTATTCAGCAGGAATGAAAGCTGGTCACACTCCTCTCTGCCCAGCTTCTCACTTACTAAGAAATGCTCAGTGGGAAGATCGGTTACCGATAGCTGGACCATTTTTTCTAATGGTTGAGTGCGATGCTCTTCATCATTTTCCAATGAATCATCAGCTATGCAAACATAACGGTCACAACGACCATCAACCATCGTTATGTAGCATTCGGCGGCTGCCTTCTGATCTCCTCGAATTGTGACAACGTCGTCCCATGAAGGGAATTTCATTTTCAAATGCCTTTGAGATATTACTACTCCAAAAATATTTAAAAACGGACGCCCCAAAATCACATTGTATGGCAGATTTAAATCTACTACCATAAATAGCTGCCGTTCTTCTCTTCGGGAGCTATCTTCCACAAAAAAGATTGACAGAAAAGTTATGCCTACCACTGGAATGGGAACGCCGTTTACGCCAATAATCGGCCGCTGGCAAGACTTTAGGCCCGGCTTAGCTCCTTGCAATCGTCTGAAAGCGTTGGAAGAAATGAGGTTTACTGCGCTTCCATTGTCCACCAGAGTCCTCCTGACTCCGTTGTTGTGAATGATGGCCGTTACCACTAAGGCTTCATTTTGAGGGTAAGTGACCCCGATCTCATCTTCTTCTGAAAACGTTATAGCCATTCGGTCCAGCTCCGATAGGCCTGTGTACTCCACACTGTGATCACTCCGTTTTCTCTTTTCACCAATTGGTAAATCTTCCGATTCCAATTGCTGAGTTCCTCCTGCTATCAAATTGATCATGTGGAACTCATTGAAAGAGGTTGTCAACACTTCCTTTCTCCTGTCTCCTTGGGCACTGGTTCCGGCTGTGCCAGGATCGGCTGCCGCCTCTCTCCTATTGCCGTTAGCTCGGTCCTCCATGGCCTTATTTCGAGCTTTGACCGCAAACTCTCCCAAATAACCTTCTTCGATTAATTTTTCAATTGCCTTTTTCAAAGCAAAGCAATTCTCGGTGTCGTGTCCCTTTGCCTTATGGAAACGGCAATGAGAATCCTTATGCGGTCCCAGAACGGCACCAAATTTGCGCTTGGGATATTGAATCGGCAACCTCCGTTCTTCTATAACGGCAAAGATTTCTGCTACCGGCTTGGTCAGCTGCAAAGTAGAAAAATCCGAGTGCCGATCTGCCTGTCGGCCTCTTGCCATTTGTTTCTTTTCTCCCTGTTTGCGTATAGTCGTTTCCTTCTTAGGAGGATCGGACTCATCCCGTTTCTTCCTCTGGAAATCTGCCTCTTCCATCCTTGCATACTTGTCTACCTCAATCCGCAAGAGGTCCAGGGTCTTTGGCGTGCTCGCGATTAGAGCATTTTCCAACTCCCGATATCTGCAATTCCTTCTCAAAGCCTCGGCTGCAAAGTTGGGTGCAACATCAGACAGAACCGCTAGCACAGCATTAAATCTAGCAACATATGCCGTTAAGGATTCTCCTGGCTTCCGCACCGTATCAAACAGAATCGCTGGAGACTTTTCCACCGGGATGCACGAACTGAATCGGCTAACAAAAACCTTCGCCAATTGCTCAAAACAATCAATAGATCCAGCCGGTAACCTCTCAAACTAGGTATTGGCAATTCCTTTCAAGGTCATCACAAATATTTGGCACAACGCCTCATCGTTTCTAGTAAAGAATTTAACATGTTTCTTTACTAAACTTACGTGGACTGTTGGATCCGATGTCCCAAGGTAGGAATCGGTTGGCAGCTTGACATGCCTGCTTACCCGATGCTTCCTAACCCGAAAGGTCAAAGGGCTCTTTGGATCATCGTCTTGCTCCTCATGAGCGGGTATGGAGACAGAGCCTTTGGATGCATTCCGATCAGCTCTCACATGATCTTTCTCTGATAATGGCCGATCTGCTGATCTCTCTCGATCTCTTCTCATCTCAGATCTTCTTTCTATCGAACGCCTTAGGCTCCTTTTTGGGCTGTGTGGGACTGCCCGGCTACTGACTTCTTCCATATTGTCCATATATTCCTCCCTTCCAGGTAGATCTTCATTTTGACGTCCTGGTCGAAGTCCATTCAAAGGATCTTCCCTCATAGCTTGCTGGCTAGCAAGCTGGTGAGCAGATCTGACTGGTCGGACAGCCAACGACTGAGGCATTAGAGGTGGTGACACCGCCGGTCGGTTCTGAATCTGCTGAGGAACACGCGGCCTTGCGGCAGGCGGTTGAATCCTTTCTATGAAAGTCTGCATCATCGTGTCATGAGAGGCCATCATCATGTCTATCCTTTGATGCAGGGTATTAAACTCGTGCATGATTGTTGGTGGAATAACTGCTGCTATAGACGGTCCAGTTTGTGGAGTGCTAGGAAAGAACACTTCTGGAATTTCTGGAAAGTTAAGCCGGCGAGCAGCGGCGTTCATCTCCACGCGAGGAGATGAAGTTTGAGGGGGTGTAGTTTCAGGTTGACCAGTAGGTTGAGGTGATTGAAAATGTTGGCTGGATGCCATTTTTGAGAATGAAAACCCCAAAAATATGAAGAAGAAGAAAGAGCTTTGAAACTCAAGGTTGGCTCACTTAAAATTTTAAAAGCTCTCAATGAAAGCACCATTTGATAATCCAAAGAAGGGTATGAGGGTTTTTCCGTCAAATGGCATCTTGGAGTGGGGTGGTCGGAATTCCTTGAACGCCATGAGCGACCTGCACAGCGCCGGAGGTGGACTCCGGCGTAGAAACTCCGATGCCAAAGTCAGTGTTTGGTCTTATTTTTAGAATGTTCTACGTATGTGTGTATAATCAAGCTTCAGATTCAGATCCCCCTTTCTAGTGTCTCCCCTCTTCCTTTTATTGAGGAAGAGGGCTCCTCCACTTTAGACATGTTCCCTCTTTTTGTCCAAAAGGTGGTCAAAAGGTGGGAATAAACAACTAAAAGTAGAGTTAATGCCTTTGGGGGAATAAATATTCCTTATGTCTAATAACTTTATCATGTTTGAGTGGGAGCAGGAGATGTTGTCTCCCACGCGTGGCTTTGACCACTATCATAATAGAAATAGTGTACAGTGTACCTTTATTTGGAGCTTATGCCGTTTGTGCCAAATCGGCAGGATTCCGTTTGTGCCAAATCGGCAGGGTGTCGTTATCACCAAATCGGCTAAGTGCCGTTTGGTGGCATCTTTGACCTGGTCAACGTGTATATCAGTGCAGACCCGTTTCCTCAGGCTTTGAGGTGAATCGGCCTTGTGCCGTTTCGTTGATAACGGACTGGACGTGCCCCTTAGTCACATGTTCCCGTTGACGTGATCAATCAGTAGCGATGCCGTTTATATGGTTGACTTGGTCAGACCGGTCATGTACCGTTTTGACTGGTCAACGGTACTTTGTGAGGGTGCAATGTCCGTTGTGCCCTTATGATAATTTTATGTATTATCAGGTAGCTACTTCGTATGCTACAAATTCGGATATCTAAACTGACACAATCCGTATCTCCCATACTATGCTACTACTCTGC
This sequence comes from Viola odorata, assembly GCA_963691705.1. Lineage (NCBI taxonomy): Eukaryota > Viridiplantae > Streptophyta > Magnoliopsida > Malpighiales > Violaceae > Viola > Viola odorata. The sequence continues at coordinate 32,333,075 of OY829543.1, read as the reverse complement.
TTCTGCTACTAAGTAAAAATAAGCCAATATCGGATGTGGGCGGAGAACACTCTGAACAAGAAAAAAGAAAAGCAACTCTAAATTGGAAACACAATCCATGAAAAAAACTTTTGACCATCTTCATTTTTATTAATAATCTCTGTTCCGTTCTCTTTTTTTTCTCCTTTTTTCCTACTTAACTTATTTGCTTATATGATCTGGCTGTGCAGTGCAGTGCAGCAGAGGGGGGAAAGCAGAGCAGCAGACCAGTAGTTGTGTAGCAGCTAACTAGAGTAGTAGAATGCGATTATGTCAAGTCGTGGTTTTGTCAGGAGAAGGGGATGTGGGTCTGCTGAAATTAGATGAGTAGTGAGCTCTTTCTACATTTCTATGGAGTATATGGATTCATCTTTATTGAAACATGTTAAAGGAGAGACAGAGAGAGAAAGAGACCCGTTTTAGAATTTGACAGAAAAAAGAAATGTAAAATTCCTACACTACTTTGCAGGTTTTTGCTTAGTGTAAAGCACCACTCTCTATAGCCCACACCTCTACCATTCAATTGCAAGTTTGCAACCCCTCTTCTGCAAAAAAAATCCCTTTTCTGATAAATGAATGTAACAGTATCACCCTTTTTCAGTTTTTTTTGCTTTGCAATTATGTTACAATGCCTACTTAGAAATATGGCCCCATTTTATGTTTCTTTTCACTACTTGCATCCATCATCATATTCGATTTTTTTTTTTACATGACGTGTTTTTCTACTCTTGTGAAATATACAACTAGCTTCTTCTACTCATAAAATACACAATCAATGGCTCTTTACTTTAGCCTAAATTGACACTCAATATCTCTCCGTTAATCAACTCGTTAATAGAAGCTGACGTGACATGTTTGACCCTTAGAGGTCATCAAAAAATTATTTTTTGTTTTGCTTCACCATGCCACACAAAAATATCCCCCTATGGCATTTCGAAAAAAATCAAAAGCAGAAATTATTTATTGATTTATTTTTTTTATTAATTTGCATTTTAAACAACAAATGTCCTGTCAATTAATAATTTTTTTGTTTTGATATATATATATATATATTTTACCAAATGTCACAGTCACCACATTTCACCGTGGCATGGTGAGATGGAACAAATTTTTTTTAATGATCTCTAACGGTCAAACAAGTTACGTCAACTTCCATTAACGGGTTGACTAATATGAGAACACTAAGAATCAATTTAAACTAAATATTAAGACACTGGGTGTGTATTTTGTGAGTAAAATTATACTAGTTGTGTATTTCGTAAGAGTAGAGAGACACACTATGTCAAAAAGTTTATCATATTCATACCCTAGTTTCAGTCTCCATATTTCTTCAATTAAGTTCAAACTGTAGCTCAATTGTACTTTCAGGGAAGTAAAGGTTAGATTTTCGATTAAATTTAGTTGGAAGTACAATTAAAAACATAAAAAACTCAGATTTAAGCTCAAATCTTTTAATGGTGATTTTATAGGAAATGGATTACTCAGGTGCCTAAGACAATTACTGGAGTTAATGCCAAAGTTAGGAATTGCAATGAGTTGCACAATTGATAGCAACTACACGACATGCAAGAAGACAGATTTTGTTGCAATAAAGGACCTACAAAACCAACCTACCTTCGCTCTAACCTATTGGTTAATATTTATGATACTTTCTATGAGGTTGATATCCGTTCTAGCGAATGAAAATCAGAAACGACCTATAAAATGGGCAAAATCATGTCATTAAATTGATTCCCCGTAGAGTAATCAATTTGGGATTAGTCCAACTTTAGATTTGTACTAGTAGCCTCCTGTTTCAAGGAGATCTAATCATCTAATCCTAAGTCAAAGTAACCACTGTCTGAAAGCTATAGCTTCATCAGGAAAATATAATTTAAATTAATTTTCAACAAGAAGAAATTAATAATTAACCTATGACCATGAAAACTCTTTCAAGACTCGACTTTTATACTATAGTATAGATCGATTTTGTCCGAAAATGGACATGAAATTACACCGACAAGGAAATCCTGAGGTGATCCAAGGAAATTGATAGGGATGACAGTGAAATAAAATGGCAACTTATTAATGGAGAGTATATAGTATATACTAATGTACTATCTAAAGGATCAAAACAAAGACAAAGATGTTATCATCAAAGTATTGACATTTTAATTTGCTCAATACAATTTACGTTTAGTCACATCATCACATGATTTCATCCACCATTCGACCCTGCAATCACCTTTCTTGATATATAGGCCCATTCCTCTCTTGGTTGTTTGATGGGTGATGCTACAGAAATACGATATTTTTGGAATGTATGGTAATCAATGACAAAAAGGAAGGAAAAAAAACAAAAAAGATTTTATATTTGATAGGGTCGACTGTGGAGGGAAAATTAGGTAAAATATATAAGTTTAAGAGGAATTACTTTTATACATGGTGTCGTTAGCTGCAAGTGTACTTTACTGTCAATGGGTCAATTATAAAATTGATATATTTTTTTCATATCTCTTTAGATGTTCTCTACTGTTTTTTTTTTTGTGGTAAAAAACTAATCTTATTGAGTATAATTTGCCAGGAAATGACTCTCCTAAGACGCAGTGTGAATTCAAACTTGAACCTAAATTAATAATGAGTAAGTCATTTATCATTTAATTATAAAGGTATAAGATTGGTATTTGATCCATTAAGTTTAAAGGTATCTTAGTAATTGGGCTTATCCCTTTGATCCAACCTAGATATACTTGAACTTTTTGAATTCTCAAACCTGATTCTGATGGTATATAAAAGTTAGAAGCCAGTTGCATTTCCTCTGCGAAGGATTAATAAATAAATAAAAGAAGCCGTTAATTTCATAATTTGGTCAAATGGTGTATTTGACCGGCCTTAATTTGTGCAATGAGACACTGACTACACTGTTCCATTGCCATGTTTATTTGGCTACTGATGAGAAGCTTCTATACCATAAGTTATTATTAAGGATAATAATAATAATTAAAGAAACATTTATCACTAAGTTTTTAAAATGAAAAGTGGATAATTAAATATAATATTGTCCCACGTACGTGGATGATGATGATGATATCCAGTCATCAGTCGTCACTTCAAAAAGGGTATACTATCTACTAGCAACAAAAATCACAAAATTGTAAAAAAGAAAAATCACATCCAAATCGAGTGGTAAAATTATTCATACTTAATTTAAAAGTTTTATGTTTGAGTTTATGAATGAAGAAAAATATATTATGAAAGTTAGCAATGCTCAAATAAAATCAGTCTCATGTCCAAAGAAAACGTAAATGACACTCGAATAGACTCATGAAGAAGAGAGAAATTATAAAATGGAAAAGAGTAACAATACGTAAGAAATGGGTGTGAAGAGGGGCATAGGATTCCTAAAGGGTTAGCTTTTTCTCTTTAAGAAGAGCGTGCTTTTGTAGGAAAAGATGGGGTAAGAGGAGCAAAATGAGTGACGTATGAAGTGAAGATCCAACCCCAGCTAGAGCTAGCCTTCAAAAGTTAGCTCTAACATCTAAAAAAGTGCCCACATAAAACTATAAGCATATAGGAATCCCAAGCAATTGATAAATTGAACCCAACCCTAGCATCAACATTCACATAAAGCTATATATAATATATAAAGTTTGTCACAAATGTTACACTTACCATGTTTTGCTCCGTAGGGCCTTTACTACTTGCTTGTTATGTCACACTCGCATAGTCGCATTGGTCGTTCTGTTCCGCCTCATTAAAATGTAAAATTATTTTATTATTTTTCTTTATGTGAAAACTATTTATTTACAACTCTGCTACGTATTGAAGATATACATATTGAGTTTGAGCTAATAAAAAAAAACTTGAAATCATAAACAAACTATGAATGTGACTTGAATTTTTTCTATGAATTTGACTGTTGACCTAACTCGAGAAGTATGTAGTGCGACTAAAATTTGATATTCGCTCAGCTCATTTTTGGTAATGAAGAGCTTGGACTGATATGTCATATTGTATACACCGGCACAAACCCGTTACATGCACAAATATATATATATATATAGTGCATCATTCATTTTTTTTTAAATTTTAAATAGGTGAATATGATGCTCGAATTCAAAACTCAACTGGTATTTTATCATTAATAAATAAGCAAAGATTACTCACCAGCTTATGCCTCCCATTAAAAAGAGTGATTAATTATATTACCGTGTACTAGATTTGCAACAATTATTAGCTTATATGTACTTTTGATTTGGGATTTAATTGATCTTTTTTTATTTTTTTGATCAAGTATAACCACGAGTAAAACTTGACCCAAGTTTTTTCCGTATAACCACAAGCTTTACTTGTAGGGTAAAACAAGCCATCTTTTCAGCCTTCTTTCTCGACTTTCTTGTCTCTTTTTCAACAAAGTCCAACTTGAATTGATGAAAAAAGAAAGTACTCACCAATTAGGAAGAGCCGAAATTAATCTCGAGTTTAATTGGGTCCCTTTACAAAGAAAAGTAAGGCAATCTTTTGTCAAAAAAAGCATAAATCAATTTGCATAAAATGGGACAGTGCACAAACAACATGAAAAAAGTTAATATGTACTTGGGAAAAAAATAAAACTGGATTAACGTCGTAATCTTTTGAAAAGGCCGTTCACCGCACAAACTTGTCTTGTCCAAAAATTGTGTGATCAATTAAAGTGCGCCGTATATAAGATTTGAAAATTACTAGCCTTGCTAATGGATTAACAGTGGGTTTAAATGAGATGTTAATTTTGAGAATAAACAAAAATTGAGTAGTAAAAAATTCTATTTTAAAGGAATTTATTCCCCAAGATAAAACGATCTCTTCTAACACAAAGTCAGGATCAGAATAATAAGAACCAATCATCATCTAATCATCTTTCAGGAAAGAAAATGCTCTCTTTTATAACAGTTTGTTGTTATGGAAAAACAAGAAATAGATGTGGAGGTTATAGGAGATGAATGTGTGTTAGTGGAGCTATTTTAGAAAAGACGTGTGTTGGTGGAGTGAGTGGTTGAAGAGCAAAGAATTACTTGGAAGTTATGCAAGGAGTAAGTGCTCTCCTCAATTTTACAACAATAACCTTTGTAATACCTCAATTTTACAACAATCCCTCACATATTACAAAGGTTGGAGGTAGAAATTCCTGGTTAATATATAGAGTATAACTTTTCGAATCTAGTGTCTTTTGGACTATGAACGAGACCTAGATAAATAAATTGTATCCTTACAGAGATAATGGTGAAGTTTAAAACTTCTATGAACCATTAGCTCTTTTGCAAGGTAGGGAATTTATTTTTCATGTTGTACCCCCACAATTTTTGTTGTTAACGTGGTTGTGCGCGTTTTACCCATGCGCGTGCCTAGATGTTAATGAATGCTTTAGAGATTGTGCCACAATCTCATAAGAACGACCCCACTCCACATTCATATAGGTGATTTCATCCAGTGTATCCGTAATCAATACACCACCCATAAGGGATATGAAATCATTAAGAGTTTAAAACTTATTCTCTCAATCAATGTAGTCTAACACTTCTCACACCATAGGAGGGACAATCAATTTCGTGTTAGCATAATTAACAAGTGACTTGTCATTACCCATATGAACCTTCTTCATGGGATCTCCAATCACAAAGGTTGGGTTCTGATAGCATGTTTCATAGACGCGATTTTACCTTCTTTTCTAGCCCTTTCGGGGGCATGATTATATCATTTAACCATTATTTCTATCTTTATTGCAGATCAACGCCAATAGAAGGAAAAGATCGAAAAGAAGCATTTTTGGAGTATTTCTGAGGATTTCCAGTGTCAAGGCCTAGAAGACCAGATTGTCGTCGAGCCCATGACGCTAACCAGACCAGTGAGCTGTCTCTCGCCCGCGATAAGTCTTCTTCTTCTCTCAAGCGAAAACTAAAGAGGAGCATCTTCAAAGATCCGCACGGGATTCCATGCGCTTCTAGAAGATGCCAAGCGCGCCAAAGATCCAGAATATTCCTTTGAAAGGACATGTGTTGTCAATTCCCCATTGCTTCTCTCTCCCCTTAGCTATTTTGTCCCCTAGCTAGTTTTAGCTTATATAAGCTTAGTTTTAGGGTTTTTGTAAGAACGGTTGTCCAAGGATATTTTACATCACTTCATCTTTTACCCTAATTTCTAGGGATCTTATTCTCTTGGTATTTTGAAGCAACCGCCTGTTTGTAAAGGAGCAAGCTTTCCTCCTTGATTATTAATTAATCCTTCGGTTTCTTCTAATCCCTTTCCTTTTATTCCCTTTGTTGCATGATTATTACTATCTACTGTTCATATTATAGTATGAGTAGCTAAGTACCACCCTCTTAGTAAAGGGTGTTTCAAGGGTTGTAAGGTTCGGTTAGGAGGCCTAATGCATGCTTAATATATTCTCTTGTTGCATATGGTTGTTTACCGTTTTAATCCCATGCTCATTTAGAAATGTCTAGTGCCTGATCAACTGTTTTCATTTCTGTATGAGTAACGTCATTCTCTTGGTTATAACTAACGTGAATCCTTGAGATATTAGTAGACACCTAGTGAAAGTCATCGCGAGAGGTCTTTTGTCTAGGGGTAAACGGTCATTTAGGGTATGAGATACGAGCGTGACGAACTGAGATGTCACGCCCTAGATCTGTCTCACCTCCGCTTCATGGGCGTTTTGAGTAGTGTCTCCTTGCATTCGTGCTTGGGAGGACGGCGAAACGTCAAGGCCACCTCATATATGGAAACGGGGGATGGCTTCTACCTATGAAGGTGAGCAGGGGGCCTACGTGGAAACATGGCCCCTATAGCTGATCTGTACTTGAGTCTGGAATATTTTTGTGCCAATGATTAACTGACCTAGAAAGCAACCCGAGAACACCTTTTGCTAAGATCTCTTCCTATCTAATTATTATCTGTTTCACTGCTTTTCTTGACCTCGAATTGCTTTTATATATCTTGCCCTGGATTGTGTTTTACTTTCATGCCCTGGATATCAGTCTTATTTAATTGTCTTGTCAGCTCTTGTTAGCTCCCGCTTCTGTGTTGATTAATTCGTTAATCAACATCAAACCCCCCTAGTGTTACTTTTACGTTTGGTTGCATTTGTTCCCTATCATATACTTAAATTGAATCATTATTCCTTCAATCTCTGTGGTTCGACCCTGTCTTACTCTGTACACATTTACTTGTGCATTTAGGCATCAGGATAAATTTTAAGTACATTTGAGTGACGATCAAATTTTGGCGTCGTTGCCGGGGATTGAACGGTACTAATTTGTTTCTTTTTATTTTGTATGACCAGGAGATCTGCACCAGATCTACTCCCCCTTGATCTCTAATTGACCAGAACTGAAAGAGGACTTCGGAGGGAAGCTAGAATTCCTTCTGCCTTACGTAGAGGCATCCCTCATCCTGCCCTCGATAGACAACCTTTCAATCTGGCCGGCCAAGATCGTCAGTTCTACCAGGATCTAACCTACCTTCATCGAGGTCCCGAAATACCACCAATCCCTCATTTAGATATTCCAGCTATGGAGGACCACAACAACAATGTGCGTCCCGAAGCCCCACCTCCACCACCTCCGAATCAGCAAACCATCGACCACCTTAATGCAGCCCCCGACATGTCCAGTAGTTGTATTGAATGGCCTGCCGTCCCGCATGATTGGACCCTCAAATCTGCCATCATGCACCATCTACCTACCTTTCGAGGTGCCCCCAAAGAAAGTGCCCTTCGTCACCTTCAACAACTCCACTCAATCTGCGAGGCCATGAAACCTCCCAACGTTAGCATCGAGCAAGCAAATCTGCATGCTTTTATATGGTCTCTCAAAGATGATGCCCTCGATTGGTATTATGACCTCCCGCCGAGATCTATCCATTCTTGGGCGAAAATATCCACGACCTTCACTGAGAAGTACTATCCAGCAGCTATTGCCAATACCACGCGTAAGCAGCTAGTATCCATAGTCCAGAGGAAAGAAGAGAATCTGGCCCAGTACTATGAGAGATATCTCAAGATGCAATCCATGTGCCCCTCGCACAATCTTAGCGAGCATGCCCTTATTTAGTATTTCTATGAAGGCCTCAAGGCTCATGACAAGGCCCTTCTAAATGCTGCTGCCAATGGCTCTCTTACTACCCTCACCCCAGCTGTCGCAAAGGCCACTATTGAACTCATGGCCAAGAATGCCTCTTTTGAGGTTGGCACTAGTCAAGGTCAAGACGCCCAAGTTGCAGCCCTACAAAACCAACTGACCTCCCTCACGGGAATGTTTCAGAATTTTATGTCAGGACAGCTCGCACCAGTTAAGGCCTGCCAAATCTGTAATTTTGTGAATCACCCCAAGGATGCATGCCCCCATATTCCAGACGAAATCCAAGTGAATGCTACTGGTCAGTATAATCAAGCCCCCTATGGCCAAAACTATAACCAGGGCTGGAAACAGCCGAATCCAGGTTGGATTCCAAACCCTCAGCTATCGGGACCTAGCCAACAACAAAATCCTTATGGAAATCATCCACCTCCTCTTAACATGCAGAACTTTAGACCCCGACCGCAGTATAATCAATATCAACGCCAGCCACCACAAGATCAGACTTTTATCATGCCCCCGAATTCAAATATTGCGATTCCCATTAATCCAGAACAACAAAAGGAAATTGAGGAACTTTGGAAACACGTAAGTACCTTGATGGCTGAAATGAAGGAGCTGAAGAATCAAGGGAGATTCCCACCCCAGCCCAAAAATAATCTAAAGCACAATGTTTGTGCAGTGACTTTGCGAAGTGGAACGAACTTGACACCTCCAGCAAATCCAGCCCCCGATATTGAGAACTCTCCAGAGTCTGAACTTAAGCCAAAACCTAAAGCAAAACTTCTGAAAGTCCCCAGACTTGTCGAGGTCACTGAAGACAGAATCCGCTCTCCTAGAGGTTCACCAAGGAATGACCCCAATCCACCCGAATTCACCCAGGAATACATTCACAAGATTCTCAAGCCCCCATTTCCCCAAAGGTTGATCAAGTCCAAAAAGGAAAAGGAGGACCGTGATATCTTCGAAATATTCAGTAAAGTGATTATTAACATTCCCCTTCTCCAGGCCGTGAAAAACGTGTCACGCTATGCCAAGTTTCTGAAGCAGCTATGCACCAACAAGAACAAATTTGCTGAAGTTAACAAAATCAGTGTAGGAGCAAACGCTTCTGCTGATATCCAGAGGAAGATACCCTCGAAATGTAAAGATCAAGGAATGTTCATCATTCCATGCCGAATCGGTACAATCGACATCAGAAAAGCGATGTGCGACTTAGGAGTCGGAATTAATGTCATGCCCTCGATCATCTACAACAGTCTAGGCCTCGAACCTCTCAGACCTACAAACCTTGCCATCCAGCTTGCCGACCGTTCTGTTATCTACCCCGAGGGGATCATCACCGATGTTTTAGTCCAAGTGGGCAAATTCTTATTCCTAGCTGATTTTTATGTTATCGCCATGGAAAATAAAGACTCCACTAAGTCTACTGATGTTCTTCTAGGTCAACATTTTCTGGCCACTGCCCGGGCCAAGATTGACGTTCATGATGCGACCATCACCCTCGAGTTTGATGGGGAAATTATCAAGTTCAACATGAGTCTGACCCCAGCTCTTTTAGATGTCTTGGCCTCGATGCTTTCTACTCCACCTGAGCTATATTCGGTCGTTGCTGCCTTAGAAGAGTGTTCTATTATCCCATATGAGCCTCCAACGGTGTCTCCAAATTGCCCAGACCATGTCAAGATAGCTCCATCCATTGATCTGACCTCAGCCCTCGAATTGAAGGAGCTGCCTTCCCATCTGAAGTATGCGTATCTAGGCCCTAATGACTCTCTGCCCGTTATTATCTCTAACAAGCTCAACTTTTCTGAGGAATCCGCACTGATTTCCTTGTTGAAGGAATTCAGACAAGCCATAGGCTGGACCATAGTGGATATCAAGGGCTTGTTGCCAGCACTATGCACTCATCGCATCCACTTGGAAGATGCTAGTAAGACCATTCGTCAACCTCAGCGCCGATTGAATCCTCCCATGATGGGCGTAGTGAGGAAGGAAGTGCTGAAATTGCTTGATGCGGGAGTTATCTACCCCATCTCTGATAGCCCTTGGGTCAGCCCTATCCAAGTCGTGCCCAAGAAAACTGGTATCACCATTACCATCAGACAAGATAGCGAATCCATCCCCACCCGAATCCAGAATGGGTGGCGTGTGTGTATTGACTACCACCACTGCCACCAGAAAAGATCATTTTTCCCTTCCCTTCATTGACCAAATGTTGGAACGTCTCGCGGGAAAAACTCATTATTGCTGTCTAGACGGTTACTCCGGTTTCCATCAGATCCCAGTTGCCCCCGAAGACCAGGAAAAGACCACCTTCACGTGTCCTTTCGGCACCTTTGCTTACAGGCGTATGCCCTTTGGCTTGTGTAATGCCCCTGCCACCTTCCAGCGATGTATGGTGAGCATTTTCTCTAAACTAGTCGAAGATGGTATGGAGGTCTTTATGGACGACTTCACGGTATATGGAAATTCTTTCTCAGAATGTCTTTCCAAATTAAAGAAGTGCTTAGAACATTGCATAGAAACTGATCTTGTCTTGAATTTCAAGAAATGCCATTTCATGGTAGATCGAGGCCTCGTTCTGGGTCATATTGTCTCGGCCAAGGGAATTGAGGTCGACAAGGCCAAGATTGAGGTAATTGAATCCCTACCTTACCCAGTATGTGTTCGCGATGTGTGATCATTTCTAGGGCACGCCGGTTTCTATAGACGGTTTATCAAAGATTTTTCCAAAATTGCCCAACCCATGTGCCGCCTACTCCAGAAGGAAGTTATTTTTGATTTTGATGAGAAATGTAGAGCCGCCTTCGAACTTCTCAAAAATAGACTTATCTCAGCCCCGATTATTCGTGCCCCCGATTGGTCCTTACCTTTCGAGGTCATGTGCGACGCTAGCAATCAAGCCCTCGGTGCCGTTTTGGGTCAGAAGAAAGATAAGGAGACTTATGTCATTTATTATGCCTCAAAGCTATTGGATCCAGCCCAGTAACACTACACCACCACAGAGAAGGAACTCTTGGCAGTTGTTTACGCCCTCGACAAGTTCAGACAGTACCTTTTGGGAACTCATGTTCTCGTGTACTCTGATCACTCGGCCTTGAAATGCTTGTTGACAAAGGTTGACGCAAAGCCTCGATTGATCCGTTGGATCTTGTTGCTCCAAGAATTTAACATCTTGATCAAGGATAAGGCAGAAAGAGAAAATCTAGTGGTAGATCATCTCAGTAGACTTCCAGCCTAGGAAGATGATTCGCTAGTACCTATCCGTGACACTTTTCCAGACGAACAACTTTGTCTAGCCCATGCAGTCCAGTTTCCATGGTTCTCCAACATTGCTAATTTTTGTGCTACTGGCACCTATCCAGCAGACTCCTCCCCTTCTGAGTGCACCAGAATCAGAAGACAAGCCAAATACTATATTTGGGATAGCCCCTATTTGTGGAAGCACTGCTCAGATCAGATAATTCGCCGTTGTGTGACCATGGATGAGGTGCCCTTGATCCTGAAATTGTCATTCTGAAGGAGGTCATTTCGCGGCCAAGAAAACTGCCCTCAAAGTTTTAGAAGTCAGTCTCTACTGGCCATCAATCTTCAAAGATAACTACTTATTTTGCGCTTCGTGCCCCCGATGCCAAGTCACAGGGAATATCAAGGCTAGGAATCAGATGCCTCTAACCAGTATCACTGTGTGTGAGATCTTCGATATCTAGGGCATAGATTTCATGGGCCCATTTCCAAGCTCATTTGGCCACATCTATATCCTCCTTGCAGTGGATTATGTTTCAAAGTGGATCGAGGCCAAGGCCACCAGAACAGATGATGCGAAGGTGGTTGTAAACTTTCTACGCTCTCATATCTTCACTAGATTTGGTACACCTCGTGCCCTGGTCAGTGATCGAGGCACCCACTTTTGCAACCGTATCGTGTCCATATTTCTAAACAAGAATGGAGTCTACCATAGAACTTCCACAGCGTATCACTCTCAGACCAATGGTCAAGCTGAAGTGTCCAACCGGGAAATCAAGGCCATTTTAGAGAAGACAATCAATCAATCCCGAAAGGATTAGAGTCTAAAGCTAGACGATGCCTTATGGGCTTACCGAACAACTTTCAAGACCCCGATTGGTATGACTCCCTACAGACTCGTGTATGGCAAGCCGTGCCATCTCCTAGTGGAGATAGAGTACAAGGCTTTCTGGGCCATTCAGAAAGTAAACACGGATCTAGGGCAGGCTAGCCAGCACAGACGCTTACAGATCCAAAAATTGGAGGAATTGAGAGATGATGCTTATGAAAATGCCTTGCTCTACAAGGGCAAGACCAAAGCTTACCACGATAAGCATCTCCGTCCCAAATCTTTTGTTGTTGGTTAGAAAGTGTTATTATACAACTCTCGTTTGAGATTGTTTGCAGGAAAGCTCAAGTCTAAATGGACAGGACCTTTCGTGGTCACGACAGCTTATGACCATGGTGCAGTGGAAATTCAGAACCTAGAGACAGGAATGATTTTCAAAGTAAACGGCCACAGGCTAAAACCCTTCTACGAAGGATTCAAGCCCTCAACCGTGGAAGAAATGATGGTGGACCCTCCACCTGTCGAGACCTAGATCAGGACGAGTAAACAGGCCACACTGGAGGCATCTGATATGTCGTTCCATCTCTCTCTCTTCCCTTTATCTTTTTCGTATCTTTTAGATTTTTCTGTTTTTATTTTTGTTTTGCCTCTGATTTTATTTCCGTGTTCTATCCCTTGGTTTTCTCCTTTAAACTCTGACCTTTCCCTTTCCTAGACGATTTTATTCCTTTTTATTAGTTATCATAAGCCTTTATTCTCTCTTTTTGTCATTATCCTATTTAACTACCTCCTTTTTAAAATTTTGAAAAGTTTTTCTCCTTTTTAGGTGGTTGGGATACGCACAGGTCGTTGTTCTTCAAGCCCAAAGCGCCACGTAGTCTGACAAAGGGACAGAAAAGTGACCCTCATTAATGAAAAAGTTGTGCCATTTAATGCCCGCGTCAGCCCCTTTTCTCTTTCCCACGCTCCCTCTTCGTCCTTACTCTCTTCACAACAACAAAACACACTCTCTCTCAAACACCAATTACTCACTATCTCTCTCTCAAACGTCTCCTTCACCACTGTCCTCCCTCATCACCATCAGCCATGGCTAAGACCAAGAAACCCATCAAAATGCTTGTCGCAGGACCACACCCTGAGAGCCTCGAAATCACCAGCTCCATCCCACCAACTTCGATCACGACCAGATCTGGCCGCGCAGTCAAGCTCCCTCCTGGATTTTCAACCGTCAAGCCTAAAACCAAGCCCGCCCCCAAAAAGGCGTCGCCAGCGGCTAGGAAACTCCCGTTGGATGCCGTCATTGATGATTTTCTAGCCCCCAAGCCCAACCTCTCAGTGAAGGAAGTCCTCAAGGACATCCTTGTGTCCAAATCAGAGCTTGAGGATGAGGAGGCCATCGGCGCAGAGGAGGAGGAAGTCGATCAGACCGCCACCGGCAAAGAGGAGGGTACTGGAGAGAGCGGTGAGGCCGATGAAGAAGAAGATGATGATGCTGAGGTTCTCGAGGCCTAGAGAACAGCGGAGAAAGAAGCCGCTGAAAAGAAGAAAAGAGAGAAGGAGGTCGCAACTAAATCGGCGGCGAAGAAGGGCAAGGCAAAGACTCCGGCCAGAGCGGAGCCGCCGGTGGACAAGAAGCGAAAGCTGCCATCTTCCAGCAAGGTCAAGGCCTCGACCTCCAAGAAGGCTCGAGGTCCCGACACTGCAGTTGTCGAGGTCCAGACGCCAGTTTCCCCTTCTGCCCCTCGAGCAAACAACACCCAGGTGACATCTGACCTTTCTATTTTGCATGATTGGTTAGTTTTTAATGACAAGCCCTCTATTGATAAACTGCATCAATTGAACTCCAAAGGCATTAGCTCCTGTGCGCGCCTAGATCTGGAATTTTTGGCTAGGATGGGCGTCGAATCTCGAGTTCAAGAGTTCGTTGCTAATATCGGTTGGGAACCACTGTTATTTTTAGAACACCCAACCTTTATTGAACTCTCACTCGAGTTTTTTACCACTTTTTGGGTAAAATCTGATAGTTTTAAGCCTAAGGGAAAATTTGGTCCCAATCCTTCCACCCCTGGTTTAGTCAATTTCAGATTAGTTAACAAATGGGAACAACTGTCCCTTAATGAGTTTAATTGTTTGCTTGATTTTGTTAAACCTGATGAGTTAAATTCTGCCTTGTATAAAAATGCTTTGACTATGATCCCTGGTGTTTTTGATGCTACTGTTGCATTTCGTGAGCTCACTAGTGACCCCAATGCAAAGTTTGACCCTAAGTCTAGTAAAGCCCACGAAATTGTTGATCCTGCCTTGCGTATTGTGCACCGATATCTAGCCCTCACTTACTCGGGTCGATTTGGATCCTCGGGTCAGTTGTCATTACAAGAACTTTTCTTTTTATGGTGCATGAAGCATAAGCGTAGGGTTAACTTAGGATTTTGGGTTGCCTTGGGTATTCTGCATGTTCAAAATGTCTCTCGAGGCCCCATTTTTGGCTCCCTTATCTCTTTGCTTGCGGTTAAATTGTGTAATCTAGACCTGTATGCCAGCAGCCTATCTGAGCCCCTAGAGTTCAAAGATTTAGATGTCCGTACCTTAGATGGTATGGGCCATTTATGTATCTCACGAGGTATGCTGAGTTTCTCTACAGGTTGTACTCCTACTGCTGAGAAGGTCTTCGGCAAGTCTGGCGGCGACTTCAGCTACCCGGATTTGTCAAGACCCCCGATCCTCATCGGACCATCCAGCCCAAGAAGAGACATCAAGGTGAGCCCCTGAAGCATGAACAACAGTCAAACCCTCGACCCTGACGCTTGTTTATGATCTCGCCCAGACGCGACTCCTCCAGGCGATTCTCATGGAACTTTAGGCCTTGACGGCTGAAGTTGCCAGGAGAAACCCCCTACCTCAATAACACCCCCCCCCCCCCCCCCCCCCCCCCCCGGAACAATTTTACATTTCTTGCCCTCAAGGAGGGTTCTGAACAATTTTTATGCTTTCCTTTATCTCGTACTGTACTCGTTTAATTTTTCATGAACTCCTTTGTGTGCCCTTCCCGCATTGAGGACAATGCGCTG
This sequence comes from Viola odorata, assembly GCA_963691705.1. Classification (NCBI taxonomy): domain Eukaryota; kingdom Viridiplantae; phylum Streptophyta; class Magnoliopsida; order Malpighiales; family Violaceae; genus Viola; species Viola odorata. Next base: position 32,317,821 of record OY829543.1, on the reverse strand, counting down.
CCTAAGTGTGGAAAGGGATTTATTTGTGTCTGTTTACATGTTTTTCGGATTTTATTTTAGCTTTGCTAGGAAATTTTCCCACAACCTGATTTTCAAAACCTCATAATCGGCATGCATTTTTAACTCTTGATGCATAAGAGAAACATGTCATTCATCGCATCTATGCCTGACCATGCATATCTAGACTTGTAGCCCTTATATCCAATCTTGCCCTAGACACTAGTAGTCAAAAATTGAACCCGTGAGCACTTCGAGCTTCATGCCTTTTATTCTTGAGTGAAATGCTTGACTAGGCACTGTCTAGGTTTGCATAATATCCCTGGGTATAGGCACCATTAGACGAGGGAAAGCAACGAAACGATGAGAAACTTTGCAAAAAAATTTAATTTATTTTCTTATCTTTATTTTTCATTTCTTTTCTTATCTTTATTTTCATCTGTTTCCTCTCTTTCTCCATCTTCTCCTCTTTCCTTTTTCATGCCCTCGACTCCCATTCTCCATTCACTTCTAACCATCTGCTCCCTTTCTTTGTCTCTTCCTTGGCAGGTGAGTAACACTCTTCATCACAAAAAGGCAAGGGCTAGATTCCGAAGAAGATAAGTGTGGGGAGGAAAGCATTATCAAGGGCACAAAAGAGCGAGCGCAGAAATCAAGTATCGAGGCCACGACAACAACGCAACGTTACTTCCTCACCGCACTAAAATTCAAGTGTGGGGAAGTAAAAGTCAAATCCCGAAGCCTCGAAACCAAGCGCCCCAAGCAGTATTTAAAGCTTTGCCAGCTCCAGTGCAGAAAAAGAGGAAAAGTAAATGCATGCCTGCTTTTTCAAGTTCTTCAAAATATATATATATATATTCGAATAAAAGCATAGCAGGCATAACAGAAGGCAACCATTCAAGCCCCCGAAGCAGCAAGAGATCTCCCCACCCACTGAAGAAAGTCGAAGCCATCATCTAGCCCTCGCCATCATCCTTCTTCAGCGAGTGTTGCTCACTGTCTCGCCTTCTTTCAGGCCAAGGAATTCTTCCCCCAGATTTGTTTTCTTCCCCTTTTCTTTTATTTTCTTTTATTTTCTTTCTCTTCTCCCTTTATCTCTGTTTCTTTTATCTCGCTCCACCCTGTACTCTCTCCTGCTCCTTCTTTTTCCTTTTCCTTTTCCTTTACCTTTTTTCTTTTTGCAAAGTCGCCTCTGATCGCTAGATTTCCCTCGCATGTGACCTACAGTACTCAGATTGACGTGCAAGCTCTACCTGTGTTGTGTTATTTGCATTCTTGAGTGATAGCCGAAACACATATTTTGTTGCGAGTGTGAGTGCAAACACATATCTAGGTGAGGACTGCTGGTGAATAGGCTTGGTCGAGAAAAGTTTGGTTGGTAGGGTCGTTATCCTATCAGCCAGATGTAGGCATTTTTCTAGGTCTGGATATGTTCTGGTAGGGTGCAATTTGTCGGATGTCATGTCTATTTTGTGTGTTGGGGGTTGAAGATGTATGTTATTGCATGAGGTAGTTTTCCAATTTTGTTAATGCTCGAGGGCGAGCATTGGGGCAGTGTGGGGATGTTTCATAGCATGTTTTATAGACGCGATTTTACCTTCTTTTCTAGCCATTTTAGGGTTATGATTCTGCCATTTAACCCTTATTTCTATCTTTATTGCAGATCAGCGCCAATAGAAGGAAAAGATCGAAAAGAAGCATTTTTGGAGTATTTTTTAGGATTTCCAGCGTCAAGGCCTAGAAAACCAGATTGTCGTTGAGCCCATGACGCTAACCAAACCAGTGAGTTGTCTCTCGCCCGCGATAAGTTTGCTTCTTCTCTCAAGCGAAAACCAAAGAGGAGCATCTTCAAAGATCCGCACGGGATTCCATGCGCTTCTAGAAGATGCCAGGCGCGCCATAGATCTAAAATATTCCTTTGAAAGGACATGTGCTGTCAATTCCCCATTGCTTCTCTCTCCCTTTAGCTATTTTGTCCCCTAGCTAGTTTTAGCCTATATAAGCTTAGTTTTAGGGTTTTTGTAAGGACGGTTGTCCAAGGATATTTTACATCACTTCATCTTTTACCCTAATTTCTAGGGATCTTATTCTCTTGGTATTTTGAAGCAACCGCCTGTTTGTAAAGGAGCAAGTTTTCCTCGTTGATTATTAATTAATCCTTCAGTTTTTTCTAATCCCTTTCCTTTTATTCCCTTTGTTACATGATTATTACTATCTACTGTTCATATTATAGTATGAGTAGCTAAGTACCACCCTCTTAGTAAAGGGTGTTTCAAGGGTTGTAAGGTTCGGTTAGGAGGCCTAATGCATGTTTAATATATTCTCTTGTTGCATATGGTTGTTTACCGTTTTAATCCCATGCTCATTTAGAAATGTCTAGGGCCTGATCAACTGTTTTCATTTCTACATGAGTAACGTCATTCTCTTGGTTATAACTGACGTGAATCCTTGAGATATTAGTAGACACCTAGTGAAAGTCATCACGAGAGGTCTTTTGTCTAGGGGTAAACGGTCATTTAGGGTATGTGATGCGAGCGTGACGAACTGAGATGTCACGCCCTAGATCTGTCTCGCCTCCGCTTCATGGGTGTTTTGAGTAGTGCCTCCCCGCATTCGTGCTTGGGAGGACGGCGAAACGTCAAGGCCACCTCATATGTGGAAACGGGGGTGGCTTCTACCTACGTGGAAACGTGGCCCCTATAGCAGATCTGTACTTGAGTCTAGAATATTTTTGTGCCAATGATTAACTGACCTATAAAGCAACCCGAGAACACCTTTTGCTAAGATCTCTTCCTTATTATCTGTTTCACTGCTTTTCTTGACCTCGAATTGCTTTTATATATCTTGCCCTGGATTGTGTTTTACTTTCGTGCCCTGGATATCTGTCTTATTTAATTGTCTTGTTAGCTCTTGTTAGCTCCCGCTTTTGTGTTGATTAATTCGTTAATCAACATCAAACCCCCCCTAGTGTTACTTTTACGTTTGGTTGCATTTATTCCCTGTCATACACTTAAATTGAATCATTATTTCTTCAATCTCTGTGGTTCGACTCTGTCTTGCTCTGTACACATTTACTTGTGCATTTAGGCATCAGGATAAATTTTAAGTACATTTGAGTGACGATCAGGTTCCCATCACTGTTAATTTCAAAATTTTGCTCAAGTCTTATTCCCCTTGATGTTGAGTTAGAGGATCAACCAAATACACTTCTGACATCTTTTAGTCAACGAAAATAATCTCATCATTTAACAATAGCTTAACTACATTTGGAAGCCTTAACTTGACAATTACAATGTATCGATACATAGGTGTTACACCCAATAGAATTCTTACATGTTGTAGAATTTCATCCAAAAAATTATTAACATTACTAGTGAATCATCAAATTACATCACTAGTGGATTTTATCACATTTAAATATAAAATTCAATTATCATCACAGTATTCTCTAATATAGCGAAAACTCAAATTATATATTATACCACAATTCATGGTACCCTACAAGTACGTCATTAAAGAGTACTAGAAAAACTTGACAACAAAATGTCCAATTCTTGAGAAAAATCTCAACACAAAGTTCTTGTGATAGCATTATGCTACCACATGTCTTATCATTTATTTATTTGCCCATTATCACACTTGTGATATCATTGTTGCCACAAACTCACAAAAGTATTAGTATACTTCATGGCATTTTTTAAAAATAAATAAATAAAACAATAATTATAATATTCGAACCCCCACATTTGCGAATATTATTCTACTTGTTTATGCATAAAAATTAATTCTACCAGATAAATATATTTGGTACATACTTAACTCCACATAATTCCACAAAAATTAAAACTGAGAGTAAATACTTCTTTAAGAGCACCAACACTTAATATTTACATCATTTGAAAGAATGCTTCTATATTTGCCTCCATAAATAAGCTCTCTGCAAACATAATTTGTTAGACAATTCACTGCACAATTAATCACTACCACTTTAATCAAGAAATAATTGCATTGCTCATATTAATACCCAAAACTTCCTTTTTTTTAAATTAATCTATAGCAATAATAACCACCCCACTTAAAAATAATTTCACATGCATCATTACTTTAAATTCATTTTAAATAGTAAGACTAAACATTAATCAATTTCCACAGATTCAATTCTTCTCGTTTAAATATGTTAATTGCACCAATTATTAACATAAATAAAATAATTTATATCCATCTTTAGTATAACAACAATGTATCTTAAGGAATCATTTTCACATTAAGTAAAAATTTATAACATTAATTAAGATACCTCATAAAAAATTACAATTAAGCTTAAGCCATAAAACTTATTCTATAAACGTTCATGAACAAAATTACAATTTTGGTACAAAATTACAATTTTGGTACAAAATACTTTCCAGCCATTAATTACTTTCCATTTAAAATACCACATAAAATTACAATTAAATTTTGGAACCTTAATTACATACCATAATACAAAGATTCTAATATCACAAATGGTAAAACCATCATCCACTTTATTTTCATAATCAATTAAGAAAAATATGGTATATTAAAATCCCATTTATATTTGCACCACTTAACTAAATATTAGACTGTTGGCACATTATAATTTAAATATACAATAATTAATATTTTTCCATTGACATTTTGTCATTGAAACTACATCCCATTGTAACAACACTCACGTTACTAGCCGATTAACAAAATTGCTATTAAACATTTCTTGTTGGGTGAGCTTGAGTGAGCGGCTGCCTATTCCAAGCAGGGGGGACAACAAGATGTTCTTAGTTGGGATCTTGATCGATCGGGGACCTACACGGTGCACTCGGGATATAAGACTTGGGAAGCGAGGAGGCTCGAGACTAGGCCTCTGCTTCGGTCATGTTGGACTGGATTGGTTCCGTATAGAGTGGAGTTCTTCTTATGGTTAACGCTCAGGGATAGAATTGTGACTAGATCATTTCTAGTGAGACGCAATATGATTTCGGAAGCCCTGAACATCTGCCCAATGTGTAACAGGGAGCCAGAGGATGTTACCCATCTTTTCCTACGTTGTGAGGTTGTAAGGAGGGTGTGGGAGTTCGTTATGAGGTGGCTTCGGGTGGTGTGGTGCCAGCCCCAAAATTTAGCGGATTTATGGAGGACATGGGGGAACTATTTGCCTACCTACGACAAGCATGCTGGTAAGAGATGGACATCTCTGTTTTATGCAGTTATTTGGACTCTATGGAAGCAACGTAATGCAGTGATCTTTAGACAGAAAGAGTATTCCGAGTTGCAGTGTTTAAATATGATCTTCTCCCTATGGCATTGGTGGCTGAAAAGTAAGGACCACCAGTTCGCATACGATATGTTGCAGACTTCAGCATGGTTGTTGAGTCGTGATAGTGGTTTTTGAGTTGGTTTCGGGTATTAGCTGGTTTAGTTTCTTATCAACTTAGTTTTTAGGGCGCCTGTGTGCGCTTGCTGCCATGCGTTGGCAGTTGTTTCTTATACTGTTTGGTCATGTTCTTCATGACAGTTTGATAATAAATCCTCTACTTATTTTTTAAATAAAAAAAATAACTTTGCCTACTCACCATTGATTTTATAAAAACTCCTACTTATTTTCATTTTACTTGTTCTATGGTATTCTAATAGCTTAATTACGACCTTAATTGAAATACAAGAATTGAGAATGGCATACCTTATTTTAGGATTTGTGTTTGTATTCTTGAAAAATACCATTTATTCTTACCAGAAGGATTGTGCACTCCCTCTTCATAGAACACAGTTGTGAACCTCAAAAATAAATTTGAACTATAATTGATCATCCATTTTAGTTAGCTATACATCGGTTGTAGCGCTTCTTTCAACTGCTTCTATTATAAGAATAATGAAAAAAATTCCATGAAATCACTAAAAAGTGCATGAACTTGAAAATTTTTGAGAATAAATAAAGATCGAGTCGCGAAAAATGTTGTCCTAAAGGAATTTATTCCGCCAAGATAAAACGATCTCTTCTGACACGAAGTCAGGACCATAATAGTAAGAACCAATCATCATCTAATCATCTTCTAGGAAAGAAAAGACTCTCTCTTTTATAACAATTTGTTGTTATGGAAAAATAAGAAAGGGATGTGGAGGTTATAGGAGATGGACGTGTGTTAATGGAGCTATTTTAGAGCAGACATGTGTTGATAGAGCGGGGAATTGAAGCGGAGAGAATTACTTGGAAGTTATGTAAGGAGTAAGTGCTCTCCTCAATTTTACAACAATAACTTTAATAATACCTTAATTTTACAACAACCATCACCTTATTAATTCTCAAAAAGAGATGCAATTCATTCGGTTGTAATTGATTTTCGACACCAATTATGTATTAGCTAATCAATATTATAACATTCACAGTATTAGAAATTTAATATCTCCACTACTATTGTTTAAAATTAACATTGAAAATTTCTTATCCGTAAAAAAAATACATATTAAAAATACTTTATTATTTAAGAAAAAAATTTATTTAAATTTAGAAATATTTATGCTAAAAAGTAATTACTAACAATTAACTTTTTCTTTAAAAATATGGAGATATGATAAGGAAGCTATTGGAATTGCCTAGAGCCCCGTCACCTTGGACGGAAATTAGGAAAAAGTTTTTACTAATTTAGTATAAATTAATTTTTTTCCCTAGTGGAAATCATGATAAGTTTAATCGGACACCTTAAGATCAAATTCTAAGTATGTAATTGTGTTAAAATTTATAAGGGAGAATTTTATTATTTAACTCGAGTCTATAACAATATGCAACTAATGTAGTGACCGATTTATCAAATGATATATATTTTTTAAAAATTGAATATGATGTACGTGATGATTCTAATTTTTTCCTTTTTGTTCATAATGGGAGCCCAAAAATGAAACAATGGCCCACTTGTTAATTTCCTCATTTTCCTTTTTCGTGTAAATCCTTTTATTATAAGCGTAAAAAGAGGAAGACACATATGTGTACAGTGTACATAGGTGTGGAGATACGTGGCATATGGTGATTGGCAAGTATACCGCTCTGGTTGGCATTGAGTAATTCACAGAAAGAGAACATGTAAGCCCCACCCCATCTAATCACAAATCAATCTCTTTGGGAACTTGGGCCTCCATCTCCACTCTCATCTTGCCCCAATGGGATTATTATGGGACTTAAACTTTGCACGATCAGGATGGCCACAACAATCATGACTAGTGTTGCTTTTGAATTCTGATACACTAAAAACCTTTACCGACTAATAAATTTTATGAACAATTTCCCGTACTGTAGATACGCATATCGAGGAGGTCGGATGACGCACTATTTGACCCCAAAAAATTTCGTATTTTTTTCCGAACATACATCCGAGAAAAAATTCAGAATTTTTGGGGTCAAATAGTGCGTTATCCGGCCTCCTCGATATGCGTACGAACAGTGCGGGCGTCATTTAATAAAAGACGGAGAAAGTACTAATTAATGTATCAGAATTTTAATATTATTATTTTAAGTGGTAAAATTGTAAAGTAAAATGAAAACATCTTTTCTCATCTATTTAGAATTAAATGTCATTTTATTCATAAAATTTTGTTCAAAATGAAATGTCGTTTTACAATTTTTTTGGTAATTTATGATTAATTTATTTGATATAAAAAATAAATATGAATATTTATTGGTCAATTTATTAAAAATAAAAAATATATATAATTATTTATTATTAAAAAAATACTCTATTTTTATTTTTCCTTAATACTTGTATCCTCTCTCAAAACGACATTTAAAAAAATATCATAAAAAAATTTGTTTATAATAAAATTAACAATATTGGTACCAAAAAAAAACAACGTACTGACAACAAGTCACAACAATATTGGTTTTATTTTACTGATAAAAAAAACAATATTGTATTTGTACCCATTAGTTCGTTAGTACGTCAAATCTAGATCTATTAATCACATTAATTGAGTAGATAAAAAAAATAACATTGCATGATTAATCTTCTTATATCCGTCCAAAATTCTCCCCATATCGCTGGTCAAGCCGCTGTTTTAAGTTTTGGATGACTGGATAAATTTTCTACAAAAAAACACATACATGTAAAGTAGAGTACCTCCTTAAAGGGTTAGGTAGCTGGTGGTCATATTCGGGGAAAAAGCACCCTAGGGTCCCTATGGATATTATTTTTATTTTAGTTCGTCCCACATTTTAAATTCTGTTCAATTTGGTCCCAGGCGTCATCTCTGTTAACCGCCTGGGGTCCTTATCGTGTAAATTGACGGTAACGTTTCAATTTTCTGTTAAATCTCATTATTTTAATATTAAATGTGACACCTCACATGACACCTGACCACTTAGCGGGACCCACAAATTTAAAAAAATATTAACAGAAAAGAAAAAAACCAATATTGTAAAAAAATAAAACAAGTAGGCCCCACCATGGTTTTTACTCTTTACAACTCACTTTCTACCCTCCCATTGAACGAACATCGTCTTCTCCCTTCTCCCTTCTCCCAAACTCTGCTCACACACACACAAACCCTAAATCCTAAAAAACTCAATTGATTTTCCCCATCCTTTCAATCAACTCGCACGAAACATCAACGGGTGTAAATGCTAGGTTTTGGTAAGGATTAGAATTTCTGGGAGTGGAAAAGCGAAGAGTGTAGTGAAAGGGAGAAGGATTGGAGAGGGTTCAACCACCGAATTGAAGAAAAATGTCTGATAGTTCCATCTCCTCGCGTCGCACTTGGAGGCGGAATACTCAAGTTGGTGATGACAGTTACTCTGGCCCTTCGAGATTTTGCGATTTTGGCTGGAAAGCGAAATTGTGGGTTTGTTGGAAGGAGGAAAACGTCGGCAGAAGATTTTACAATTGTCCAAGAAATAAGTGTAAGTATTTTAGATGGCACGATGTTAATCAATTTTCACAACGGTCAAGAGATGTCGTTCATATGTTGTTAGATAGTGAGGAAGAACTAAAACGTGAAGTTAAGTGCTTGAATATGACGCTAAGTAATTTGCAGGATGCCCATATGGAGACAACAGATGAGGTTTCGTATTTGCATGACCAGTTAGATAGATTGAGATTGGAGAAATCTGCTGCCTTTTTTAATGGTGTAAAAGTCGGTCTGGTTTTCTGCTGTTTTATATGTATTTTTGTTTTAATTGTGAGGAACATTTGGATGCTGCTTAGAAGGGGTCAATGCAGTTCTTTTATAGGTAATGATTTTTCCTCTTTCTGTTATTGTTGTGGTTTATGTAATTTATGTGCTATTTTTTGACGGGATGATCATTGACTGAGAGTAAAAGGATAAGGAAGCAATGGTGTTTATACTTAATGTGTGAGAGTAAAAGGATTAGCATTTTTGGTTATTAAGTTCTGTTTGCTAAGCATAATACTATTAATGATCTACTTTGTAGGGTTTTTGTTGGAACTATGAGCCAATTCTGCCAGAAGCATGTTGAGTGCCCTGTTTTCATGACCAAGCGTAGCGCTACTTTTCAGCATTCCTTTCTGATTTGAAGTCAGAAACATGAAGAATTGTTGTGATTCATCTTAGGATTTTGGTTTCTCTATGAGGTATGTTTTCTTGATTTAGGCCAACTTCTATCTTTTTCCCTCAAGTTCTTGAGGTATGGTGATATTGTGGAGCTAATCCTTGTAATTTCTAGATTAAAAACTCTTGTAATTCTATCAAAATTCAGTATTGTGGAGCTATTTTGTTTTATGAAATGAGACTATACTTTTGGAAAATTCAAATACATTGAATGTTGTTTCTTTAGAAAAAATGAAGACCAACACATGTTACTATGTAAGCTTCAAATTGCCTAAAATGGAACAGAAAAGAAAGATGCATAATTGATGACAATTCCCACAGTAAATATCTATAGAAATTCACACAGTAAGTAATGGATATAGTCAAGAGATCAACATAGGTACTACAATTCATCTCACATGGCTTCTTATAGTACTAAATTAAACACAAAATCCATCTCCCAAAAATTATCATAATTGTAGCAGCAATGCTAGTTTTTCACAAAGCACCAAGTTCGCATTGTACCCACATAGGTCACATAATCATACACATAAGTTCAGACACACAGGTTCATACACATAGGTCATACACTTAAGTCGAAACTGCAACTTAAGTACAAAATTATTTCCAAATTGTCACTGCAAAGGTTTATGCTTCTTGTTCTTCAAACCCTTTGGTCGTCCTCTCGGCCTCTTTTCTGGCTGTGTAAGAGCTAGAGTTGATGTTGCTTGATCATGTAATTGAGTAGCCGAAGGTTCTTGTTCAGGTTGAGGGACATCGATAGGTCGTTGTTAAAGAATTGGTACACTTGATGTGGTTGACTGGGGAGGCAAATATGTTCCAAACCATCTGGTAGGTATGCTGGACTGGGACTGAAGTACTGGTGCACTGGGTATGGTTGGCAATTAACGGGCCTAATAACAATAAACCACCCAAAAGGACAGGTATGTTAGTTTTAATGAAATTAAACAAATAAGAATTGAGTAAATAAATTTAATCTAAATTATTAAAGATATTTAGACAGAGGCATACCATGGTTGTGCCTGTCAGTGGATCGATGAATGACTCTATCCCACCAAACGGCCTGCTTAGTGGTTGAATGTTTTGATGCAGGTTCCTTCTCCGCTGCGATGGTTCGACACTTGTTGTAGTGTTTTGTGTGCTCAAATTATTTGCCACACGCCTTGCAGATTGTGAACCTTCACCACTTACACCAGCATCTACATTTCTACCACTGCGTTGTGAACAAGTTGTAGATTTGTGTCCCGACTTGAAGTATAATGTGCATCTTTGCCAATTAGTGGATTTTGTAGCACTCTTCTTCCTGCTCTTTGGCTCCCATACCTCAGGTATCCTACAAACACTCTGCCTACCTTTCACTGCCTTCTTAGGTGGGGCTATAATGTCTGGTTGCAATATTTTGCGCCTAAACCTCTCATCATTAACAGGCTTGATAGAGTGCTCATATGCTTTCAAAAACGTATCTTTCCTATACCAATGCGCCACAAAATCCTCAACTTTACACCTCATTTGAGAAAAAACAGCAATTGCATGTTGACATGGTATTCCTGTTAAATCCCAGCTTCTGCAACTGCACTTCCTCTCTTCAAACTTGACAATAAACTTAGCAGTCCCTTCAAATACCTCCCAACCACCATCACCATTAGTAAAAACATGGCAATACACACTAGCGGCCTTAAAATCCTCAATTTTACCCCATATCCTAGGCCCGAAATCACCAACAAAAGTGCAATTTCCATAAATTCTCATTTTTACAAACCGTTGCACAACTAGCATCCTTATCTCTTCAAACATTGTAACTACGATAAATGCCTAGCAGTTATTATGGATGCATTGAATGTCTCGCACATGTTATTGTCAACAACGTCTGATTTTGAGAGACATTTGAAAAAATTCTTACACCAGTATTGATAACAATCCGCCTATCGGCAAGGGCATTTTCATCTTACACCTTGAGAAGAGGGTACAACCACTGTTCCTACCGCAAAGACAGCATCGAGGCTATCGCCTCCCTCTATGCGACCAACGCTGGGATGGTCGACATCAGCGGGGGGGTCTTACACTCAACACTGTTATGACAGACGACGCTATCCCATCCCAGTCTAAGACAAGCATCCCGTTTGGGGGTGTAGGCATTGCCTCACATAGGTAACACCTACCCCGATAGCTCACTCCACCAACGGGGAATTCTAACCCCCTCCAACGGGAGCGTTAGCCCCTTATGATCCAGGTCCCTCAGAAATGCTCAATTTTCATCTATAAGTACTTCCCCCACAAAGGAGGAAGGTAAGTACAAATTACTGGCCTAAGCTCTGCCAAATTCATGACACATACTGACTTAAGCATCGGAGTGTTTCCGCCGGAGACCCCCTCCGGCGTATTGCAGGTACTGCGGACCGCCGTGGGCACTGATCTGAGAGGACCAATTTCTCCATATATCCTTCAGCAGAAGATAAATTCTTATCAAATTAGTGCTCTCGTTGAGAGTGTTGGTTCTATTAAGTGAGCATCCTTAATAACCAAGCTCCTTCCTCCCCGAAGCTAGAAGGGTTATGGCCTCGGAGTCAGATCTCGCGCTGTCCCAATCCTCCAGCATCCCCTACAACACCCGCCGACGACTTTTTGCTTCGCTACCTCTGATATCTCTACCCCAGTGCAAGATGTCACTGCGGGAGAATCAGATCCTCCTCCTGGGCAAAGTACGGAAGAAATTACATTCCAGATTTGTTCCCCTTTTTCCCACATAGCGGGAACCAGTCATTCTACCCCCCAAGCAAGTAGATCCGCGATAGGCGAAGCAAACAACCCTTTTGCAAGCTCAATAGCAGCTCTCCAAGCTCAATTGGATCAGTTGACAGAGATGGCTGCTGGATTTACTCCTCATGCCTCGAGACCTGGTGTGTCCTCCCAAGTAGTTTTCACTCCGTCCATTGTCAACGAACGACCATTATCGCCCCGACAATCTAGGGGACTCCCGTCCTCCTTACTTTTCTCATCGGCCCCCATAAATGTCCTGCCGCTCACGCGAGGACCTGTTGAACATTCTGGACAATACAGGGGGGAAATCCCTATCCTTGAGGTAGCCAACCGACATGATGAGCACAGAGAACACTGGGATGATCGGCGAGGGGAGATATTCCGAGAACAATCTCCTAGATACAGTGAGAGATCTAGCAGTAGAGGTCGACGAGCTCGAACTCCAAGAAGCCGCAGCCGATCTCCCAGGCGGCATCAAGAATATGACCCTCAGAATCCCAGATATGATGTTGAAATTCCACACCCGCATCAGCCTCATGGGGTCCCTGATATTAACGCTGGCCATCCGTTCAATTACCGTGTCAGGCACCACAGGGTCCATCGGCATGTGAAACTCCCTACAGAATCATATGATGGCACGAAAAATCCCATTTCTCACCTCAATAAGGTGAAAGACTTTGTGCAATTCCAAACCCGCAGTGATGCTGCATTATGTCAGATCTTCGTAATGACGCTGTCAGGAGTGGCACGTCTTTGGTTTGAGGGACTCCCGGCTGGGTCTATTGATAATTTTTCTCAACTGAAAGAAAAATTCAAAAGTCGGTTTAGCACGGCTATTCCTATCAGGAAGTCAGCAGCTGCACTATTCGATATTCATCGAAAACCGCAGGAATCATTGAACGACTTTTTAGGTCGATTTGATCTTGAGATGTCCCTAATGTCAGGGGTCACTATTGATTTTGCGGTTGAGGCCCTGAAACGTAATTGTCGATATGGGAAATTGAGAGACACGTTAACGGTGGACCCGCCGCTAACCCTGGATGCGTTGAGGCTAAAAGCACATAATTATGCGAGGATGGAAGAGGAGGAAAATAGGGAATGGATCCGAAACATGCCAACGGACCCATACTTGGCCCCTAACGCCCCGCATAGCAGCGCCCCTGACACGCGACCCACTGAGGATCATGGACAACGAAAAGAGCATACTGCCAAGGCCTCTAACCGGTAGAGAGGCAATTTCTCGAAAGGAAGACCCGGAGGATCCCCCACTCGGAAACAAGCAGATCCGCCAAAGGGTCGGATATATGATCCTGACCTTCCATCTCTTATACTCTCAAGGGCGGAAAACCTAGCGATAGTCCAACAGCGAAATCTGCCCATTAGATACCCAGCTCCTGTGAAACCAGGAGTGATCATGGGAGGAAGGGAAAACGCGTATTGCAAGTTCCACAAGGTCAAGAGACATTCGACAGATGTATGCAGAGAACTGAAATTGGCCATAGAACGATTGGTCAAAGAGGACTACCTCGGAGAATTTGCCACCAAGGCAAGAGAAGAGGCCAGGAACAACCCAGTTGGAATGACAACTGATCAGAGGCAAACGCCTTCACACGCCACGGGGGCTAACGCAATTCCCCTTGGACAAAATAGAGAAGCTCTCGTTGTTCATAGCGATCAGATGCCTATGATTAATATCATCGCCGGGGGAACACCCTACTTCGAGGAGGCCATACCACAAACGCCCAATCCTGTGGAAAAGCGCAAGCGAGAGAACGCGCAGGTAAAAAGTAAGGCGATCAGTGCCTTAGACAGAATGATATTGTCCTTCTCAGAAGAAGACAAAAAAGGCATTGTTTTCCCGCATAACGACGCGTTGGTAGTAACACCCGTCATTGGAAGTCACGGGGTGAGAAGAACCCTTGTTGACAACGGGAGCGCAGTAAATCTATTTTCGTTGGAAGCATACAATTTGATGAAACGCCCTGACGGCGAGCTAGCATCATACATGAGACCAATTGTTGGGATTGATGGGGTACCGATTTCAGTAGCCGGAATAACATCCTTGCTAGTGTACTTTCGAGAAGACCCCTCCAAGCGATCTGAAGAGCTATTATTCCTGGTCGTGGACCTAACGTTACCATATAACGCCATACTGGGGCGACCATTCCTCAATCGTTTTGGGGCAGCTATATCCCAAAAACACCTGTGGATGAAATACCCCTCGTGGGACGGCGTGGTCTCAATCAAAGGAGACCAGAAACTGGCAGCTGAGTGTTATTCACTTCTGACTCAAAGGAGTTGTGACCGCTACGTTTGCGTGGCAGACGATCCTTTCGACGATAAAGAAGAAAAATGCACTCAGCCGCTAGATCAGATGATGTCAGTACCTATCGGTGGGGACAGTGAAGTGAATCTCTTGGTCAGTGAGAAACTGAGCCCTGAAGAGAACGTGCAGCTAATCCAACTACTAAGAAAATGCAAGGGAGAATTCGCATGGAAACCAGCGGACATGCCAGGAATCTCGCGAGAAATTGTGGAACATCGACTAAACGTTAGCCCTGATGCCAAGCCTATTCAGCAGAAACGACGCACTTTTTCAGCAGGGAAAGTAGCAGCTATCGAGAAAGAGTTACTGAAACTCATGGACGCGGGGTTCATCCGAGAAGTCCAATACCCAACCTGGCTAGCTAACCCAGTGTTAGTTCCAAAGCCTAACGGAGATTGGCGCATGTGCATCGATTTCACCGATCTAAACAATGCTTGTCCCAAAGATTGCTATCCCCTTCCTCGAATTGATCAGCTGGTCGACCAAACTGCTGGATACACTTATTTAAGCTCCCTAGATGCCAACTCCGGGTATCACCAAATCCCTATGGCCATAGAAGACGAAGAAAAAACTACCTTCATCACCCCTAGGGCTACATATTGCTACACCGCAATGCCGTTTGGGCTGAAGAACGCCGGGGCAACGTTCCAGCGCATGGCGAATAAGGTTTTCGAAAAGCAAATCGGGAAAAATGTAGAGGCTTACGTGGATGATATCCTGATTAAAAGTCGAAGCTTCAAAGACCACCTTGCTGACTTGGAAGAAGTTTTCAATGTGATGAAAAAGTACAAAATGAAATTGAATCCACGAAAGTGTATGTTCACATTCCAAACGGGTAAATTCTTGGGCTACGCTGTCAGCCGTAAGGGTATCCAACCCAACCCTTCAAAGATAAAGGCCATTCAGGACATGATATCCCCTCGGACCGTCAAAGAAATACAGAAGCTCACCGGCCGCATCATCGCGTTAGGACGGTTCATATCTAAGCAAGGCGAGAGATGCTTGCCTTTTTTCAAGGTCATTCGAAACAAGGCCCCATTCGGGTGGACAGAGGAATGCAAAAATGCGTTTGCAGGGCTGAAAGCTTACTTGTCATCTGATCTAGTGCTAACGAGGCCTGAGTCCGGCGATGAGCTATATCTATACTTGGGAATAGCTGACGAGGTAGTCAGCTCCGTCCTTGTGCGAAGCGAAGGGCATGTACACCGCCCTGTATTTTTTGTGAGTCACATATTGAAAGATGCTGAGCTGCGATACGCTCGCATCGAGAAGATAGCGCTTGTCCTAGTACAGGCAACGCGAAAGATGGACCGATACTTCCAAGCCCACCCTGTCACTGTGCTCACTGATCAGCCGCTGAGAAAAATCTTTAGAAAGCCTGAGTCTTCAGGGAGGATGTTGATTTGGGCAATCGAGCTCGAACAATACGGGCTACAGTACAAAGCCAGATCGGCGATTAAAGCCCAAGCATTAGCAGACTTCATAGCGGAATGCACATTCACCAAAGATGCGTCGGCAGACCTGTCAGAGGAAGAACCAGAAAATTCATGCCTACCGTACCCGGAAACGTTAGTGGACTCATGGGTTATTCATGTGGACGGGGCAAAAAATCAAGAGCTAGCAGGTGCAGGTATTTTCCTGGTGGGACCAGACGGCATGAAATTGCGATACGCCATCAGAATCCTGCAGCCGTTATCCAACAATGCCGCTGAATACGAAGCGCTGCTGGCAGGGCTCAGAATTGGAAACAGCTTCTCCGTCGAAGCCTCTACCGTTGCGGAGGAGGAATGCGGCTTGCACCTAAAAATACGAGGAGACTCTAAATTGATAATGGATCAAGTCCTAGGAAACTCCCAAGCCCGAGAACCCATCATGATTCAATACTTGGCCAAAGTAAAGCGTGAGCTGTCGGAGATGCAGAAAAAAGGCACTCGGGTCACCTTTGAACATATCCCTAGAGAAAATAATGAAGAGGCTGATAGCCTCGCCAAGATGGCAGCCAACGTGGAAGCCTTCATACCCAACGAAGTGCACTACGGGGAGTTATCCACACCCTCTTTCATGGAAGAGCAAGCATCGTTTTGTGTGGAGGAAATAGAAAGTGACTGGAGAATCCCAGTGGTAGAGTATCTGAAACATGATAAGCTACCGGAAGAAATCACGGAAAGAAGGAAAGTACTGAAACGGGCGTCGCGATGTACATATTACAATGGAGAGTTAATACGGAGGTGCTTCTCCCACCCAGCCGCTAAATGCATAACGGAACAAGAAGGTTTGCATGTGTTGCGAGAAATTCACGAAGGGATATGCGGCATGCACATCGCCAGCGATACACTGGCAGCCCAAGTCTTTCGGTCGGGATTCTACTGGCCCACCATACGAGGAGATTGCCATAACTTCGTGAAAACCTGTCAGAAATGTCAGGAATATGCTAGGATTCCTCGAAAACCGGCCGCGCAAATTTCAGAAATAACCGCTCCATGCCCGTTTGCCAAATGGGGCATTGACATTTTAGGCCCATTTCCAAAGGCTAGATCTCAGTTGAAATTCGTGATCGTGGCGGTAGACTACTTCACAAAATGGGCCGAAGCCGAGGCGTTAGCCACCATCACCACTGAAAAAATTTGGCATTTTTTCAAACACCAAGTCATTATGCGATTCGGGGTGCCGCGCATACTGATTAGCAATAATGGAACGCAGTTCACAAGCCAATTCTTCAGGGATCAGTGTGCGGAATTTCAGATAGAACAAAGGTTCTCTTCCGTGGCGCACCCTCAAACCAATGGCCAGGCAGAAGTAACCAACCGCAGCATCCTTAGTGGCATCAAAAGAAACCTGGAAGGTTCCAAAAAGAAATGGCCAGACGAACTGCCATACGTACTATGGGCCTATCGCATGACTGTCAAGGTCGGCACTGGAGAGACCCCGTTTGCGTTAGCATTCGGAACCGAAGCTGTCACACCGGTTGAGATCGGAACGATGAGCCTTTTGGTGGCTCATTTCAAAGAAGAAAATAATGAGGAAAGGTTACGTGCTAACCTTGACGCCCTACCAGAAACACTTGAGGAAACTCTCCTGAAAACTATGTACTACAAAAGAAAATGGCACAATACCACAACCGGCAAGTGAGAGAGCGATTGCTCAAAGTTGGAGATTTAGTGCTCAGAGATAGACGAGCGGCAGGGCAACGCATGGGAAAACTCAGCCCAAGCTGGGATGGACCGTATCGCGTCACCCGTGTTGTGGGAAGAGGAGCTTACCACTTGGAAACGCTCGAGGGAAGGCCTCTGTAGAACTCTTGAAATATAGCTCGGCTGAAGCTATACCACGCCAGGAACTAGCCCATCCTCTCTGGTAATATCAATGCTATTCTAACAAGATATATTTTCCTGTGCGTTTGATGTTGATAAAATACAGATAGTGAAGAATGCCAGGAGTGAAAATCCTATCCTTGTGATGGTTGGTCCTGATCAGACAGCTCACTAAGACGAGGCACGCCCTGGCATGGCTAAGCGTTGGGAGTGAAAATCCTATCCTTGTGGCAACCGTGCTCCCATAGACGACCCATTAAGATGAGGCACGACCCCAAATGCCCCCGGGAGTGAAAATCCTATCCTTGTGGCAACCGTGCTCACATAGACGGCCCACTAAGACGAGGCACGCCCCGGTATCATTGGGAGTGAAAATCCTATCCTTGTGGCAACCGTGCTCACATAGACGACCCATTAAGGCGAGGCACGACCCCAAGGAGAGACCAACTCCGTCCTGGAAGTGAAAATCCTATCCTTGTGGTAACCATGCTCACATAGACGACCCATTGAGACGAGGCACGTTCCAGGGACGCGAGGTTTCAACGCTTGGGAGTGAAAATCCTATCCTTGTGATGGTTGGTCCTGATTAGACAGCTCACTAAGACGAGGCACTCCCCAAGCCAATCTTCGACGAAAGGAAGGAAAGGATACCCCAGCTAGTAACTGAGCGGTCGATACTCGGTGAAGTAAGGCTGGAAAGGCATCCATACTGCAACAACACCATCGCAGCAGGCCTAACGGGGCAAGAAAGCTTCCCCTAACAACAGAGAGCGGCATGAACGTGAGCAACGCCGATTCATTCTTAGAAATGCTATCAGAAGGCAATGGTAAGGCCATCAAAAAGGCGGCTGAGAAACCTGTACGAAAAGACATGCGAGAGCAAAATGGGCATATCTACTGAAACGCGGTAGCAAACGCCACGGGTGAATAATCGCGCAAGCAGTATTATGAAACAAAGCAGACAAGGAAATTCCATTCAAAAGGCGTGGCCTAACCAAAGCAAGGAGCGATATTGTCAATATTACAAAACAAGGAAGGGCTCATCAGCCGCAAAAAATCAGAATACATCTAAACTCAAAAGCCTAAGGAGTGGGCGGTGCATTGATTCCTCCTTGCTGTTGCGATTTCCATTGATAGAAGCCGTCATCAGTAACAGTGGGGATTCTCCTATCAAAATACGCAGAGAGATCATCAATACAGAGTTTTTCTACCCCATAATGATGCATCAAAGCCTCCGACATGAGCCCTCCGCCTTCCTTTAAGTACCACTGGTTCTTCTCAGCGTTTAGAGTAAGATCGGCAGTCAGCTCGGCATTCCTCTGCCTCTCCTGACGCAACTCATTCTCCTCCCGAGAAAAGCGTTCGGTCATATTGGCGCTCCTCCGTTTCTCCTCCTCCAGAGCGAGCTTGACAGCCTCCAACTCTTGCTTAACAGTCGTCACCTCCTGTCGGACAGTCTCTGTTTCTTGGTTGGCAACGTTAAGGGCATCCACAAAACTCTGCCGCTCGTTCAGCAACCTGTTTATCTCTCCCTGACCGTTTGCTATGACCCTAGCATTCTCCTCGTCCAGGTAATGGAGATGGCAGAATACAGATAATGCTTGGGAGCGAAGAAAGTTTATACGCTCCTGCTCGCTCCTAGCCACGAAGGCATCCCTCTCCCTTGGAAGAGACATAATTTCGGCCGCCAGATAAGAGGTAGACGCGAGGATAGTATCGAGATCAGCCTCGGCAGGAAACTGCAAAATGTTGTCCCTGAAGGAGCGCAAACTAAGATGATGAGTAGGCATGAGGGGAGGACTATAATGAGAAACACCGGCTATCAAGGCGGGAGCAGGGCCACCTCTCGCGATAGAGGGAGGAGACATCGGGACAAAGAGCAGAGCGGTAGGAGAAGGAGGTCGACTGCTGGAACCTCCCGCGTTAGGCACAGGGGACCCGTCTCCCCCAAGTGCTTCAAGATTATGGGCACTCGGGTTATAGCCTGTCGTGGTGGAGAAGATTTAGGAACCACCTAAAATGTGAGGACCACCACCGAAATCAATACCATGCGATTGGTCAACAGGAATACCCTCGCCCTCAGGGATATTCAGAGAAGGATTAGCAGCAGAAGAAGAGGGGCTGTGCTGAAGCTCATAGCGAGCCCCCTTCTGACGCTCTCGAAGGATCTCAGCGACAGACATGTCACCTTGAGAGGTTGACTGAGCAGAAACAGTGGCAGCTTCCTAGAAAACGCAGAGTATATGATAAGAGAATCATGCGGAATAGAAGAAAACCGTAGAAAGAAATGAATGCATACCTGGGTGACTGAAGAAACTAGAGGTACTCCGATAGGAATGGGATCAGTTGTCGCCTCTGAAGAAACAACAGTCTGGGAGGAAACGGGTTGCGTGGCATGTGTTTTCTTCGCCCTTTTCTTCCTTGCAACAAGGGTGCGAGGAGGCAGTGATTGGGTAGTGCCCGTAGCGATAGCGGTCGCGGTAGTAGTGTTTTCCCCTTCCGCAACAGCAACAGCAGCGGCAGCAGCAGCCCTAACTTCGGTTGCAGCTTTCTTCCTTTGTTCCTATTTCGTTTTCCTCCGGAAATACTCAGGCTCCCAACCAGGCGGAGGCACTGCACAGTTACAGAAACGTTAGCGTTAGTACCTCTTGGCAATACAAAAGAAAAAAGTCCAACGCCCTTCTTGCACTGTTCCATATCCAGACCGTTAGCCACTTTTCGGGCATCAACGCTGAAATCCAGTTGAAGTAGCGTCTTCAACCAGCCATCTTCTGGATCAGAAAGGGGTTTCCGATGGCCCCAAGCCCCATCTTTAATTTTCTCATTGAAGCCGGCCCTCCACAACGGCTCGGGAAAATCAATAATAAAAAATTCTTATTTCCAATGAGGAACAGAAGACTCGATGCCCATAAGCTTCCAGGTAAAGGGCTTCAATGAGTCATCTTCATAACGAGGGGATATTGATATCACCCCCTTACGAGAATACAACTGGAAAATGTCATGAAGCAAGGCCAAAGTGGGAGACTCGATCCCCTTGAAATGGCACAGTGCGGCAAAGGCACTAACAACGCAAATCGCGTTAGGGCTCAACTGAGTCGGAGCCAAATCAGAATCAGCCAACAGCAACTTGACAAGCGGGTCAAGAGGAAGACAAAACCCATGATCAAACAGCTTAGCATACAATATTCTACTGTTACCGGGCAGAACGTTGTTCAGGCGAAGTGATTCAGAAGCAGCGCGCACGGGATATTCTTTGGGAAATCGCGCATTGCACTCAGCAAGCTTGCGATTAACTAAGGGCAGAGTATAGAGAGAAGTGGGGGTAATATTAATTTTTTCTTCCCCGGCGGACCCCTAAGGATCCCCTTCCTCGGAAGACTTCTTAGTTTTAGCCATGCCCAATAAAAGAGAAGTGACGAGGAAAAAAAGGGTGTGTACCTTCGCAAAGAGAACACTAGGAGTCTCAGACCAGAAAAAGAGAGCGGCGCGAGCTATTTGTCCAAAAGGCAGCAGCGTGCGAGAGAGGAGATTAAAAAAGAAAAAAAGAGGAGGAGAAAACATCATATATAACCCTGAAAGGGCGTGACCAATCAACAATGGACACATGGCAAAGCAGCGCGTCGGGAAATAGGGCACGCGCAAGAAGGTACAAGTTTAAAAGCAATAATGAAACGCTTCAGTGTTCGCGTCTCCCTAGAAGACGCTTGCTTCAAACGGCTCTTTGAGGAAAGACACGTGTCTTTTTCCATCATTACTTTTCAAAGTGCATTAAATGGAGGAACTGCGACATTTAATGACCTAAAAAGCAGCGCTGGCCTCGCCAAACGGCGCGACGACACAAGGAAGATAGGGA
Source organism: Viola odorata (assembly GCA_963691705.1). Taxonomy (NCBI): domain Eukaryota; kingdom Viridiplantae; phylum Streptophyta; class Magnoliopsida; order Malpighiales; family Violaceae; genus Viola; species Viola odorata. Next base: position 32,296,007 of record OY829543.1, on the reverse strand, counting down.
AGAGATAACGGTAGCATCACAACGATTCACGCAAGTGCGATAAAAGCTACGTAGCGTCAGCATTATTACAGAAGGAATAATGTCAAATGGTTTTCAGGAAAAAAATTAAAAGGAGATAGACAACAACAAGAATAACAAGGGAGGGTCCAGAGACCCGTTGTGGCACTTCTCGAAAAGCAAAGCAACACCCCAATCGTTGACGTTAGCCCCTTTCCCCTTCTGGAGCAGAAGGACCAATCCCGCCTTTGCTAACCTCATCCATCACGGTAGAAATATAATCAGCAACCTGGGCAGGGTCAGAAGAATTACCCTTGAAACGGGTCGTGAATCCAGAAACGAAGACTTCCAAGACCCTCTTCTTCCACCATTCCTCCTTTAATGATGCCCTAGCAGATTCCTCGTCTCGAGCAGATATCTCTTCGCGAAGAAGGAGATTTTTCTTCTTCTCCAGCGCAAACTCTGCCTCCAGAACTTCCATCTTTGCTTTCCCGACAGACCTCTCTCTGTTCAATTCTTTCTGCGACTCGTCGCGGAGACGTGTTAGCAATCTTGTCTGGTCTACCGCTTTTTCAAGCTGCACTTTCTTAACGCACAGCGCGTTGGAGAAATTGCGTGACTCGCGATCATGAATCTCGAACAGATAGTTCAGGTGACGGAAGAAATCCAGAGAATCATTCATCACATGGCGGAGACGTGTCGTCGGAGGAAGCTGAAGATATTTCTCCTTCTCCTTCTGGGAGCCCAGCATCTCCCCTATCAAAGGCGCAGTAAACTCGTCTCTGGAAAAAGGTTGGGGAACCCCGACAGTGCGAAGACCATCAAGCAGAATCCCTTCAAATTCATACGATAGGACGGGGTCTCGTTAGGGCCGCCATAAGAAAGATTGATTGAGGGAGCCGGAGAAGAACTCGGGGAAAAAACATTCGTGATAGGAGAAAAGAACAGTTGTTGAAGAGGTTTAGGCGGTAGCCCAGCAGCTGAATCCGCAACAGAAGACGTGGCCACTACGTCAGGAATACAGTGAGAAATCGGAGAATCGGGAGCGTCAACTGTAGGAAGAGGACATGACGTCGGTGGGACCTCCGCCTCGGTAGAGTAAGTGGCAACCGGTGCCTCAGTAGATTTCACCGGTTGGGAGGCACTCGTCTCGGGCGAAACGGCAGGGATAGGAGCAGTTGCTGCATCTACAGAAGATATCCCGGTGGCCTGCTCGTTCGTGGCCAATCGAGGTTTTTTCCGGCGCAAGGAAGAAGCGTGACAAAGGTCTAATTCGACATCCACATCCTCATCATCACTACCAATCACCCTCGTTGCGGTCAGGCTGGAGTTCGTCCTATTGCGATGATCTGGTAGCCAATCTTCCACAAAGCGAGAAGCTCGAGCAGAGCTGACGGGCCTCCGCCCTCCCCGGGCAACCGTCTTGACTCTCCTCCTCGGGGGTCGAGCGCTACCCTGATTGGAGCCCTCGGCAGGGGGGGAGGCTGGTAAAGTTTGAAGCGGCGTTACATTTAAAGGAGCGCCAGCGTCACCTGGGAGTTAACCGTTAGCATCTTATAACAAAAGAAACGCGCAAAGACAAAAGCAAAGAGAGTGCGAAAGAGGCAGACTCACCCATAGCACACTCCTCTAGAGGCTTGAACAAAGCAAAGTCGCGAATGCGGTAGTGAGTATCTTCGTCTAATAGGGCGTTAGCCTGCTCTAACTCAGCCCTGGTCAATATCGAGGGATTCGACCAAATGGGGCCTATCAGTTCCTGGTTGAAATTAAGACGCCATAAACGGGACGGTAGCTCCAGAACAAAGAAACTGCTTTTCCAATCAGCTACACCCTTCTTAAAGCCGTGAAAACGCTGCCAGAACGACTGCACGAACGCGTCATCCCATCGAGGAGTAATTTCGATTAAACAATTATGGCAATTCATACTAAAGAATTTGCGAAATAAATTGAGAGATGGGGTAGAAATGTTCTTCAACTCGCAAGCGCGAAGAAAAGCATAAACCGTACACCAGGAATGTTATCTGGGCAGGATTAAGGTTATACTCCCGCAGCAGCGTTAGTATCGATTCATGAACAGGAAAGCGGAAACCGTAAAAGAACATCTTAAAGTAAAGAAGCCTACTGTGACCCCACGCCGGATTATGGAGTCGCATATCACTTCCAGGGGCAAAAGGCTCATACCCGGGAGGAAAGGTAATACCATGTTCCTCCAGTTCGGCTTTCAGAACCACATCGCATGTAAAAATACTGGGTGATTGCGCGACCTCTGGATCCATGGGTTTCCAGATAACCTGGCGAGGTCTATTTCTAGCCATAATAAACCAGCAAAAAGGAAATCTGAGAAGGATTGAATTGGTACCTTGAAAGGGAAGATTTACAGAGGAATCGGCGGGAGATGACAGGCGGCCGGAAAGATATTCGAGGAAGAAGACGAAGGAAGATAAGAGGAAAAATTCGAAGCAAGGGCAAAAGTTGTGAAAAAAGAAAATGGCCCTTCTTAAAGGATTAAAATGCCACCGCATTAATTGAGCCACCAATCGCGCGGAGACGCGTGTAAAAAGAAGTTGGCCACATGGAAGCGCATTAAAGAAAGTTGAAAAAGAGAAGTTATTCGTCGTGATTCCCCAAAAGGGCGACAGAGTTGACCCAGTCAAACCAACTATGAAACGATTGCCTCGACAGGGCCCACCGCTTGCGTTGGCTGTCAACAAGACCAGCAGGCTAACGGAAAATAACGACAAAAGAAAAAGGCAGGAAACATCATCTCATTCATAAAATGACAACATGCATATACACACACAAAAGCGTTAATCCTCATCAGCCCAGTCCGCGTCATAGCAGTAATCATAGTCCTCCGGGGACGATGGTAATCCACTGTTGTAGGAAAGGGAATACTCGGCAGGTTTAGGCACAAGCTTTGTCGCGTGGGCTACCATCTTGTCATAACAGGCACGAAACTCTCCCCAATAGCAGAAGCTGCTAGCCTCAAATCAGTGCCATGAGTAAGAGCCTCTTTCTCGGAAGGAGGAGGAACGGCAGACAGTGACGACTCATCACCTTTTGGTAGCATCAGGTAGTGGGGCACAAAGCCGGCAAAAAAGGACTCAAAGGTCTGCTTCTTCACTTTCACTGGCTTCTTGCGACCCTGGCGTCTGGCAGGACACTTGGTAGGTCTCCACGGTGGTGTCAGAGGAGAATCATCCGAATCCGGCGAAGTCGGAGGAGTTGGCAAGGAATCACGCCTGTAAAAACCGGTCATTCCAACCTGCAAAAAAGCAGAGAGAAGGAAAGGATAAAGATGAACAGGGAAAGGGGAAAGCACTTCCCTTAAATAGTCGAGGAAGCGCTCCGATCCTCGGGCGGATCCTGAGAGATCAATTAAATGCCTGGGAAAAATAACCGCAATAGCAGAATCTGATCCGACACCAGCATGCCTGCTCACTAAATGCACCAGTCAAAAGGCACCAAATAACCACCCAACCACTTACCCCTGGAGAGGCGGCGCTGGAAACAGTTGAGTCAAAACATTCATTGCTAATTCCCGGAGCACGACCACTGAAATGGTACATCTCGGGTGATGCGTTCCTTGTAGGCTAGAACGCTCTCCTTAGATCGTTGTCCGACGACGTGGATTTCAATGCGGAAATTAACTCGAAGAAAACCGTGAAACTCCAAGACTTGGTGCTCTTGGCACTTCACGCCGAATCCCTTGAGGTTCTTGGGTCAAACCGATGAATCTCCAAGACTGGGTGCTCTTGGCAATTCAAAGACGAAAGACTCAATAGTTAGTGCTTTCAAGTTTTACTTGACAAGCTAATCGAATGCACGAAACTCAATTAGTTGCAAGGTTCATCAAGAACAAGTGGATAGAGATCCAAAGAAATATGATTTCAATAATCAATAATCAAAGTCTGCTGAAAATAACATGGGCGGCTCCTTTTTAAGGAAGCGCAAAACCCTAATTCCAAAAATGGAAACTAGTTTAGTTTCTAAATAATGACTTAAATGAAATTGGCAACAATCCACCCTTCCAAATAAGTTCTGAAACCCTAAATTAACATAAATAAAGTCTAATAATAAGGATAGAAGTGCAGGCACCGCCGTTTAGGTCAAAAGGCCCAAGTGGCTTTGCTTGCGGGTCCATCGAATCACGTTTTAAGGAAACAAGGCATTTTCCTTATTCCCTCGAGCGTTCCCACTGAAACTTGGAGGGAAACTTCCTAACACATATATGAAGTTCTGGGCTGAATATTGTGCGAGGAAATATGCTCCAATATTCAAAAGTCTCGGCAATGGCTTTCGCTGTCTAATGCGGGCTTGTGATTTGGGCCTGTCCCAAATCCTTCAGGCGTTTCTCCTGATTTTTGGCCTGGACTCCTCTATTGTATTATAAATGATCATGGTCTGGTCAAAAATGGGAAACGGGCGCCGGTGGACCTAAAGGTCCGAGGTGGCCATGTGTAGCCCATCCGTAGGCGCGGACGCGGTGCGGATTAGGGTTACAAGGCGCGGCTGGGGTGCGCGCAAGTTGGCTTCCTCCGAGGCTGTTTCTGCCTTCAGTTCCATGTGGATGAGGCTACTGAGCCTCACTTGTAGGGCTCGGGCCCTGGCACGAGTGATCGGGCCCTGGCACGAGTGATCGGGCCCTGGCACGAGTGATCGGGCCAGTGGGTGGTAATGGGAGGCTCACGGCTGCAGCCTCTAAGGCTCGGGCCTTGGCGCGGGTGGTTGCGCCTGTGGGTGCGTCACTAGGGTTGGCTCTGGCTGGGATCGTATCATCTCCTCCATCTTGAGAAGGATTCGTCCTCGAATCCAAATCAGCAACATCCTCATTACCTGCATCAAACAATCGCAAGTCAGAAATATTAAAAGTGCCATGAATTGAACCATACTCACTTGGAAGGTCGAGGCGGTAAGCATTGTTGTTGATCTTCTCAACAATCTAAAACGGGTCATCTCCTCGTGGTGCTAACTTTCCTTTCCTCTTCTCTGGAAATCTCTCACGTCTTAGGTGCAGCCACACCCAATCGCCAACTTGAAAGGACGCGGTCTAGCGGCCTTCATTGTGCTTGCGCACTAGGCGCTCATTAGTGCGCTCAATGTTTGCCTTAGCCTTCGCATGTATCTGTTTGATGTGTTCTGCCCGCTGCTGTCCATCTAAGTTAGAAACATCACTCAAAGGCAAAGGGGTCAAATCCATGGGAGTTAGCGGATTAAAGCCATAAACTACTTCAAAAGGTGAACAATTTGTAGTAGAATGGATTGAACGATTATAAGCAAACTCCATGAAAGGCAAATGATCAGTCCATTTAGAAACATGCTTGGTAACTAAAGAGCGTAAAAGAGACCCTACAATACGGTTAACTACCTCAGTTTGGCCATCAATCCAAAAATGGCTCAAAAATCTTCCATCACGGTCACTAACAATACTAATAGGCATACCATGGAGGCGGACTACCTCTCTAAAGAATATATTAGCAACCTGAGACGCATCATTAGTATTTTTACAAGGCAAAAAGTGCGCCATTTTGGAAAACCGATCCACAACAACAAATATACCATCCTTACCATCCCACGACTTAGGTAAACCTACAATGAAGTCCATGGACAGATCAGTCCAAGGTTGGGAAGGTACGGGCAGCGGCATAAACTCACCATGACTAGCTAACCGAGACTTTGCCCTTTGGCAAACTACACATCTAGCAATCACACGCACAACATCACGTCTCATCTTAGGCCAATAAAAGTGTGATTTCAGCATGTCATAGGTTTTATTAATGCCAAAGTGGCCCATCAATCCACCACTATGTGATTCATGCACAAGTAATTCACGCAAAGAACACTTAGGAATGCAAAGGCGTTTGCGCCGAAACAGATAGTTATCATGCGTATAAAATTTCACATCAGCCATGGAATCACAAGTCTTATAGACCTCACCAAAATCCAAATCAGTAGGGTAGAGTGGAATTATTTGAGAAAACCCTAAAAATTTGACACTTAACGAAGAGATCAAGGCATACCTCCGAGACAATGCGTCGGCTACAACATTGTCTTTTCCTTCCTTGTACTTGATGTGATAAGGGAAAGCTTCCAAGAACTCCAGCCACACGGCATGTCTCCTATTCAACTTCCCTTGTCCCTTTAGGTATTTGAGGCTTAAGTGGTCAGTATGCACCACAAATTCCCTCGGCATCAAGTAGTGTTGCCAAACCTCGAAAGCCCTAACTAGTGCATAAAGCTCTTTGTCATACGTCGGATAACGCAACTGGGCATCCTTGAGCTTCTCACTAAAGAAGGCTATTGGCTTCTTCTCTTGCATCAAAACAGCACCTATACCGAGTCCACTCGCGTCGCACTCTAACTCAAACGGTTTGTCAAAGTCGGGAAGGGCTAACACGGGCGCGTTGGACAGCTTGTCCTTCAACGCTTGGAATGCGGCCTCTTGAGGTTCCTCCCACCTGAAATCAACATGTTTCTTAGTTAGGTCATTAAGTGGGGCAGCAAGAGTACTAAAATCACGAATGAAACGTCGATAAAAGGAAGCTAAGCCGTGAAAGGAGCGGATGTCGCTTGCTGTTTTTAGCGTAGGCCACTCCTTAATCGCTTGCACCTTCGCTTCATCCACCTTCACACCGTCCTTGCCCACAAGGAATCCTAAAAACTCAACCTGTTCTAAAGCAAAAGAGCACTTGGAGAGTTTAGCATAAAGCTTCTCTTCACGCAAGGTTAGAAAAATTTCCTTAAGGTGTAAAACATGATCATGCAAAGACTTGCTGTAAACTAAGATGTCATCAAAGTACACAACAACAAATTTTCCTATGAAACGCCTAAGAACATGATTCATAAGTCGCATGAAAGTACTTGGGGCATTAGTTAGTCCAAACGGCATCACTAACCATTCATACAATCCATACTTTGTTTTAAATGCCGTTTTCCATTCATCACCCTCTTTCATTCTAATTTGATGATAGCCGCTCATGAGATCAATTTTAGAAAAGATTACACTACCACTAAGTTCATCTAACATATCATCTAAGCGAGGTATGGGGTGACGATACTTTACCATAATTTTGTTGACAGCTCTGCAGTCAACACATATTCGCCAAGTTCCATCTTTCTTTGGCACTAGAAGCACTGGAACGGCGCATGGAGACAAACTCTCCCGGACATATCCCTTGCTAAGGAGCTCATCAACCTGCCGCTGAAGTTCCTTAGTCTCTTCGGGGTTGCTCCTATAGGCCGGTCTATTTGGGATAGTCGAACCCGGCACAAAATCGATTTGGTGCTCAATGCCACGGATTGGAGGCAAACCGGCTGGCATCTCTTCGGGTGTTACGTCCTTGAACTCCTGCAAAACAGCCAAGATAGAAGAAGGCACAGAAGCTAAAGGATCAAGGTTAGTAGTGCTCAAACAAAAGGATTTAAAGCGAAGAAGAATCAAAGGGCGATTCTCACCACAAAACTGTTTTTGTAAAACAAGCGCTCGGCGCAAATCCTTTTCCTTCGCATACAAGTTCACTTTCTTTTCTTTTTCTTGCCTTTTCTTTTCCTTCTCAAGCTCTTTCTTTTCTGTTTTTAACCCGTGCTCACTTTTTTCATGGGGCTGTTTTCATTCTTTTCCTTTCTTTCAAACCCGTGCTCACTTTTTTCACGGGGGCTGTTTTCATCAATTCTTTTATCTAGAAGCCGTGAGGCCTCATATTCAGCATAGGACTTCTCTAACCAGAGCTGGTCCTCGAGCACTTGCTTAGGTGTAAGGGGTGCGAGTGTGAACTTCACTCCTTCCTTCTCAAGCTTGTACCGATTGCTCCTCCCTTCGTGAGTAGCGTTGCGGTCGAATTGCCAAGGTCGGCCGAGCAGCACATGTGACGCTTGCATTGGGACTACATCACACCATACTTCATCTTTAAATTTCCCAATAGACAAACTCACTAGCACTTGTTTAGTCACCTTAAGGCCGAGCTCATCATTCATCCATTGCAAGGTATATGGTTTTGGATGCTTGACCGTGGGTAACCCTAATTTGCGCACAAGGAGAGTACTAGCACAATTAGTACAAGAACCATTGTCAATAATAAGAGAGCATACCTTAGTACCAATGTGGCACCTAGCATGGAATAGGTTCTCTCTTTGTTCCTCCTCATAAGTTTCGGCCCTTGGTTGCACACTCAAGTTCCTCCGAACTACTAGGGTAACCGGATCACAAACCCTAGCTTCATGATCGGCTGCCTCTTCTCCCCCACTTTCCTCTTCTGAATCCTCCACCACCTCATAATCATCTTCCGAGTCCATCTCTCCATTATCCCTAATGATCAGAACTCTTTTGTTGGGACATTCGGCCTGCTTATGGCCTCGGCCACTACACTTAAAGCACACAATGTCTCTTGTAGGCACACGGTTAGTACTAGTAATGGGAACTTTAGAAAGAGTAGGGTTTGCCGAATTACCTTTGGTACCATATAAAGGCTTAGATACCTTGGGTGTTTCCTTGTTGTCCTTATTCCCCTTGGACCATGTAGACTTGTTCTAAGTGGAAGTCCGAGACACAACAGTAGACGGCTTAGAGTAGGCTGCCTTAGCCTTGCGTTGCCTCTCAATCTTCACGGCCATGTGAAGCATCTCCTCCAAAGTCCTATATTGGCACAACTCTAAGGCGTTAGCTATCTCTGGATTCAGCCCACTCAAGAACCTAGACATCTTCGAATCCTCATCCTCTATCACATGAACCCTAGCTAGAAGAACTTCCAACTCGTTGTGATAGTCATTCACGGTTTTGGACCCTTGGGTAAGCTTTTGTAACCGCTGAAGTTGGTCCTTATGATAGTACGGTGGAACGAATCTCCCCTTCATCACATACTTCATATTCTCCCAAGTAGTTACGGGTCCTCTCACATCCTCATTCACTTGTTCCCACCAATGGGCAGCGTATCCAAAGAACTCCACGGAAGCTAACCTTATTTTCTTTTCATCCGTGTAGGTGTGACACCTAAAAATTGCTTCTATCTTTCGCTCCCAAGTCAAGTATCCCTCGGGATCATCTTTTCCTTCGAAAGGTGGAACCTTGAGCTTGACACTCCCAAGGTGATTGTCAACTCGCTCGCGCTCCTCGCGACGCGGCTGTTCTAAGTTACGGTCTCGCCTACCAAAGGCGTGTCTGCCTCGTCCATGTGCACCTCCTCGGCGCATGTGAAAACCCCTTGGTCCTGCCATGTGAAACTCCTCGTCATAACCATCTTCAGAACCCTCGGCCTCAAGCTCACTAGGCTGATCATCACCCGGTGGAGGCACATATGCTTCTCGGTCCACTCTAGGGTTTAGGTGTTGCGCAAAGTGTGCCCCGGGGGCTTGTGGAGCCCGATTCTCACGTTCCCTAGTCTCGACTTGCTGTCTCCAAGCTGCCATGTCCTGGAGCTGAGCTGCTATGTCTTGCAAGGCCTTGGCTACATCATTCACAGCCGTTGGTTCCCTTTCTAAATTTCCTGACATCCTGAAATTCACAAAAGAAAATTGCAAGCGTAAAATTGCCTAAAACTATCACTCCCTCACGTGTTTACGCTCGTGTTTGTCTCTCTATTGCTCTCACAAAATCTCTCAAAGCAAACTGTCCAGATCCGTCTCCAAGTGTCCAAGATGAACCTGACTCGAAGAATTTTCAAGAAAAGCTTCCAAAGAGACACAAAGAAAACTAGTGTAGAAAGAATTTTTTTGAGGTAATATACTCGAATCAATTGCGAGAATCAATCAATTACTCAAGCATACTACAGAGTAGAAAGTCACAGTAGTAGTAGTAGAATCAAAGAAAAGCTCAAAATACACAGATTGAGTCAATTGACAACTCAAAAACGCTAATGGCATGCGATTAGGGCTTTGAAACTTGTTTTTGCCACAACTTTTGATTCCGAAATCCAAATCCAATGATTCTTTTTGCTATAAGCCACAAATTCACTCTAGTATTTGATTCTGAAAGTACCTGATTTTTTTTTGAATGGTACTGATTTCGCCTCTGTTCTGTTTTTTGACGAAAATTGCTTTCTCTTTTTCTCTCTCTTTTTTTTTTTTTTTTGATATTTCAACACAACACAAAGCACAAATTAGCTAAGACACTTTGGGGGACTCTTTTTTTTTTTTTTGACTAAAGTAAAGACCTACAAATCGTTGAAATGAATTGCACACTAATCGCACACACACAAGACACGAATTGACACAAGACAACTAACACACAGCACGCAAGAGAATTGGTGTAGAAGAGAATAAAGGAATACCAATTCTAACAAAGAAAACGTAATAATAAAAGGAATAGATTTACCAAGTCGGGACAGCTGAGCTCCGCTACCAACTGATGCGTTCCTTGTAGGCTAGAACGCTCTCCTTAGATCGTTGTCCGACGACGTGGATTTCAATGCGGAAATTAACTCGAAGAAAACCGTGAAACTCCAAGACTGGGTGCTCTTGGCACTTCACGCCAAATCCCTTGAGGTTCTTGGGTCAAACCGATGAATCTCCAAGACTGGGTGCTCTTGGCAATTCAAAGACGAAAGACTCAATAGTTAGTGCTTTCAAGTTTTACTTGACAAGCTAATCGAATGCACGAAACTCAATTAGTTGCAAGGTTCATCAAGAACAAGTGGATAGAGATCCAAAGCAATATGCTTTCAATAATCAATAATCAAAGTCTGCTGAAAATAACATGAGCGGCTCCTTTTTAAGGAAGCGCAAAACCCTAATTCTAAAAATGGAAACTAGTTTAGTTTCTAAATAATGACTTAAACGAAATTGGCAACAAGCCACCCTTCCAAATAAGTTCTGAAACCCTAAATTAACATAAATAAAGTCTAATAATAAGGATAGAACTGCAGGCGCCGCCGTTTAGGTCAAAAGGCCCAAGTGGCTTTGCTTGCGGGTCCGCCGAATCACGTTTTAAGGAAACAAGGAGTTTTCCTTATTCCCTCGAGCGTTCCCACTGAAACTTGGAGGGAAACTTCCTAACACATATATGAAGTTCTGGGATGAATATTGTGCGAGGAAATATGCTCCAATATTCAAAAGGCTCGGCAGTGGCTTTCGCTGTCCAATGCGGGCTTGTGATTTGGGCCTGTCCCAAATCCTTCGAGCGTTTCTCCTGATTTTTGGCCTGGACTCCTCTATTGTATTATAAATGATCATGGTCTGGTCAAAAATGGGAAACGGGCACTGGTGGACCTAAAGGTCTGAGGTGGCCATGTGTAGCCCATCTATAAGCGCGGACGCGGTGCGGATTAGGGTTACAAGGCGCGGCTGGGGTGCGCGCAGGTTGGCTTCCTCCGAGGCTGTTTCTGCCTTCAGTTCCATGTGGATGAGGCTACTGAGCCTCACTTGTAGGGCTCGGGCCCTGGCACGAGTGATCGGGCCTGTGGGTGGCAATGGGAGGCTCACGGCTGCATCCTCCAAGGCTCGGGCCTTGGCGCGGGTGGTTGCGCCTGTGGGTGCGTCACTAGGGTTGGCTCCGGCTGGGATCGTATCATCGGGGAAGACTCATTTTCAATTGGGCTTGCCACCAACATATTTAGCCAATGCAACCAGAGAATAAACGAGGAAAAAAGAAGACTGGGAAAAGTAAAAACAGCCATTTATTTATGACCTGAGCGGCCTTAGCATTCAGATATGTACATGGAAGCATAAGAGAGAAGCAACAAGAGGAAACAAAGGCAGCGGTCAGGCATTGGACCCAACATCATCTTCCCCTAGCACGACGGGAATATCCCTCAAAGCGTCAGCAACGGAGGTCAGCTCAGCAGAGCAGGCCCTCATGCCCTTCAGGCAGCAGGACAGTAAGTCCTTCCTCTGCTGCAGCATCGAGGCAACCACATCAAGGTGAGCAGTAGTGGTGGCCAGCTTCGCCAAACTCTCTAGAGGGCTAAAGTCCTCCAGAGATACCCCCAGCTGTTTAGACAAGATAGGGGTCAGTATCCCCTACAGTTCCAGGACATCCTCTGAGGTCTTGGTGATCATCCTTTCCAGGAAGCCGATGTCCCCTTCAGTAAGGTTTTTCAAGGTCAAAGTTTTGGAGATCAGGAAATTTCGGGTCAGCTCATCCATGGCGAAATATGAAAAAGAAAGGGACGAGAAAATGCGAAGAAACTTACGCAGAAGAAACTTCAATTTATAGGCTCTGACAAAAACCGTCCAAACTACCTTCTAAGGAGGAAACGCTCCGATATACGGAAGAGCACCTCGTGGGAAGAGGGCGTTAGCCCTTGGTAAACACTCGGGCTCATTTTCAGTTGGGCTTATGATAACAATCCGCCTATCGGCAAGGGCATTTTCATCTTACACCTTGAGAAGAGGGTACAACCACTGTTCCTACCGCAAAGACAGCATCGAGGCTATCGCCTCCCTCTATGCGACCAACGCTGGGATGGTCGACATCAGCGGGGGGGTCTTACACTCAACACTGTTATGACAGACGGCGCTATCCCATCCCAGTCCAAGACAAGCTTCCCGTTTTGGGGTGTAGGCATTGCCTCACATAGGTAACACCTACCCCGATAGCTCACTCCACCAACGGGGAATTCTAACCCCCTCCAACGGGAGCGTTAGCCCCTTATGATCCAGGTCCCTCAGAAATGCTCCATTTTCATCTATAAGTACTTCCCCCACAAAGGAGGAAGGTAAGTACGAATTACTAGCCCAAGCTCTGCCAAATTCACGACACATACTGACTTAAGCATCGGAGTGTTTCCGCCGGAGACCCCCTCCGGCGTATTGCAGGTACTGCGGACCGCCGTGGGCACTGATCTGAGAGGACCAATTTCTCCATATATCCTTCGGCAGAAGACAAATTCTTATCAAGTATTTAGGAGGTACCTTCAACATGGCATCTACTGCTTCAGTGTCAAAGTTGTACATCCTCTCCAAATTCTCTTCCAACTGGGGTAAATTTGTTGACTTGGCAACACTCCAGAAAAGGCTTGAATACAACTCTCCCTCACAACCCTTACTCCACTTTGAGAATAAGTGCCTAGCACATCGTCGGTGCTCTACTTTAGGCATAAGAAATCTAACACCATTGATAATTGACTGCAAATACATGACACCACAAAAAGGGGAATGCATTAGTTCAAAAATAAATGTACAAAAAAGAACAATTCACAACCAAATAGGCATGAGACAGATCCAGATCTCTTATATAGTTCATCTAAAACATACTAACATGCTATAATAGCATTCAGCAAGATAATTCAAAATCCATGGTTACTAAGCTTAAATCATAATAATTAAGATCAATGAATTTTGACAGGAATAAAACTTACCGGATGTTGATCTGATTGAAATGTCCATCCCAAACCCTCTTCAGCGATACGCGAGTCTTTCATCACAGTCTCAATAAACCACAACCAGTTGGAGTTGTTCTCAACATCCACAACCGCCCAAGCCACTGGAAACATCTGATCATTGTCATCTCTGCCTACAACTGAAAGTAGTTGTTGTCTATATGGCCCCTTCAGGAAACAACCATCAACCCCCAGTACTTGCCTGCATCCAGCCAAAAACCCTCTCTTCACTGCATCAAAACATGCATACATCCTTAAGAACACATTACCCGGTGCTTCAAGAACAACTGTAGACCCTGGATTGCTATCCTTCAACTCATGAGCATAATCCCATATCCTCCTGAACTCTTTCTCATAGTCACCACAAAAATGTTTTTGTATTTGAATCCTGGCTCTCCTTGCCTGACTTTCAGAAATCTCAATCCCAAGTTCTTCCTTCGTATACTTTTTGATGTCCTTCTGCTTCATTGCAGTAGTAGTTGATTTCCTCTCTTTGATAAAGTGACTAGCAATCAACTTGTAATTAATTCAGCTGTTTGTGAATACTGTGGGGCACGTATGCTCAGAAATTAAAGTCTTCAATTGCCAATGAGCTGTGTACTTTGGTTTGTAGCAGTATGCATACCACTTGCAACTATTATTTAGGCACTTGATTCTTATCCGCATCTTATCATTCTTCACAAAATAAACTTCCTTGTGCACTTTCAAACTATGCTCTATCACTGCATCCTTGAACTGTTGAGCAGTCAAAAAAACCATCCTGACCTCAAAATTTGGAATCTCTCTATAGTTGGTAGTGGGCTTGTAACACTGTGAAGTCTTTCTTCTTCTCCTCCTATGGTCTGCATCACTTCCTGAACTACTAGACACTGCACTAGCATCAGAATCTTCCCCAATCTCATCATCTACATGGTCTTGTGCCAAAGTTGATGTACGTGGATCATCTTCCACCACCCTATTTCCTCCATCCTCCTCCACCCTATTTCCTCCATCCTCTTGCCCTTGCCCTTGCCCTTGCCCTTTCCCTTCTCTACTTCCACTGATCTCACCCCTCTCGTTCTTCTTCTTTTTTGGCTTGGCTGCTTTCTTCAACTCCGTATACTCCTCATTATCAGTTAAGTAGGGAACATCTACCCAAGTTCTAAGTCTACCTTCTATCCCAACATACTCGTCATCTGCACTTTCTTCACTATCATCTTCACTATCACCACCATCTTCTTCATCAACCCTATCTCCACTTCCCAAATTGTTATCTCCTTCAGCCTCTTGATTAGTAGAGTCCACAGAAATGAAGCTTGAAATGTTAAAAGATGGAGCTAAAGGGGCAGCTTCTTCATAAATGTTTCTAGGAAACCCCAATGACCTAACTCCCTCATCAATATTATAATTACTTTCACCTACCAACTCAGCTGTGTTAATACTAAAGTAATCACTATGTATAGTGTTTGGCAAGGGCAGTAAATCACACGATAAAATCTTAGGTTTACCTTCAATAAACAAGGGCTCACTTTCATCATGTTCCACATACAAATCCACAAAGCCATTATCTACTACAGATTGCACAAACATTTCAAACGATATTTCACACTGTATTAAAGTCAAGTCTAAATCCATAATCTCAATGGCACTATCCCATTGTTTACTTCCAAAAAAACTTTACCAACATTGTTAACTTTCATCCTCCCTAAAATCCAAACTATTAACTCATAACATAATACTTCCCTCTGCACTTCCACTGAACAACTGTCGGATTCTCATACCTAAATGGATTGTTTCTAAACTTTCCACCCACGTGGAAACGCAAAACAGCAGCCATGGCCTACCAAGCAAAACATAAGTATATAATTTAATTAACAATCGTAAACAACATAATGACATGATTCGCACGAAAGGGCTACAAAACAGGACCATATGGTTCGCTTAAAAGGGTTACAGCTTACAAAATAGGACCACATGGTTCACATTAAAGAGATACAAAATTACAGACCTCGAAAACTAACCAAGATGAACACAACATCACATACGTCCTCAAAAGGCAAAATTAAACGGTTAAAAATACATACCGTTGCCTTCCCGTTGTCGTTGTACCTTTAACTCTCGCTTTCAAACTAAATCAACTCTCGATTTCCAGTTTTTGCGAATTTAGGGTTTTGTCTGAAATGAGGAGCTCGATTTAGGAGAAGACGATGAGTTCGTGCCAGGCGTTCGTGCGAGAGGATAAGACCCGTTGATGTTTCGTGTGAGTTTTTTAGGATTTAGGGTTTGTGTGTGTGTGAGCAGAGTTTGGGAGAAGGGAGAAGGGAGAAGACGATGTTCGTTCGACGGGAGGGTAGAAAGTGAGTTGTAAAGAGTAAAAACCATGGTGGGGCCCACTTGTTTTATTTTTTTACAATATTGGTTTTTTCTTTTCTGTTAATATTTTTTAAATTTGTGGGTCCCGCTAAGTGGCCAGGTGTCACATTTAATATTAAAATAATGAGATTTAACAGAAAATTGAAACGTTACCATCAATTTACGCGGTAGGGACCCTAGGCGGTTAACGGAGATGACGCTTGGGACCAAATTGAACAGAATTTGAAATGTGGGACGAACTAAAATGAAAATAATATCCATAGGGACCCCAGGGTGCCTTTTCCCCCATATTCGTAGATATATACGCAATTACAGATAACATATAAGTACAAAAACCTACCGCCATCTTTCAATTTAATATCATGAACACATTTTGATTTAGCCGGTAACTAGAAATGGAATTATAGGAACAATATAGTAGTCGATGCAAGCATTCTAAATCTAATATTCTCATTCCTTAAATAAAATGTGGCAAATTCGATATTTATATATGAAAAAATTATCTATTGTGGTGCGAACAGGACTAATCATGTATAGTCCATTAAACTTAACAATATTTATGATTCAGCTCTTAATAGTATATGGATCGAATTATATAGAACCTCAAGCAAAATAAATAAATTAAAAAGAGAATAATACTGTAATATATAGTTATAATTTGTCATATTGCCAATTATCTTTTTGACTATAACAAGTGAAGCAAAAGCGAGCTAAGTGGTTAATTAAACATATAGGGGCTAGCCAAGAGATATATAGGAGAAATGATCAAAGATTACAATCAAATAAAAATCTAAAAATGACAAAGCTAAGGTATATATATATATAAAAAAGGGGGATATGCAATTTTCCCCCACTCTATAGAAAACTAGTTAGCTAGCTAGGGTTAATTCTTTGGTGGATAAACATTTTGTGTGGTTAATGATTTTTTAATTTTAATTTTTTTGAGAAAGTTGTAGGTCCAATTTGAGCTTTTATATAGGATTCCACAAGGTCGGCCTTTTTTAGGGTCTTCTTGCTCTTTGATGGCTGCTTGTGGGACAAATACCCACCGACCCCCTTAGTTAGTGTTTATGCCATTTCAACTCATCGGTCCACTTTTACATAATAAAAATAACTTGTCCCTAGAAGCTTGAGTATGGTTGATAAATGTAGGGTGGATCTTGCCGTCGGTTGTACTTGCAAAGCGCCGAGGGTTGTCCCGGCGTAGAAATTCTGACGATCAAGTTAATTAAGAGAAAATATGTGTATAAGGGTGGCTAGGGTTTAGTATTGCTTACCTTAGGTGTATATATGCTGTATTTATAGTAGAAATTAAGTCCTTTAATTGAGAAAAATAATTTTTGCCATAATTTAGAAGTCGTATTTAAGTAGGAATATAAGAGATCATGTACCAGTACGAGTATAATTACCATATATGTATTTTCCTAAAATATCAGAAATATATTCCTTAACAAAGATGTAAGTCGTTCGTCTATCGTGAGTTAACGGAACTTGCATCGTCTACTTTATACGTATGACTGTTCTCCTTACTAGGAGTAGGTCTATTCGTTCTCAATTACCATATATGCAATCCAAGTCAAATGGGATCAACGTGTCGAGAGAGAAGCCATGACGAGGATTGCAACATCTCAGTCATGCTATACGCAAAAGTATGGTCTTTGCTCCTCAACCACCAACACCAAAGGGAATAAATCATTTTTTTTAAATAGGCAGAAGATATATTAAAAACATCCATGAAGAACATGACTCAGAAAGGGAATAAATCATGTTCATGCTACGCGTTCCATTGACCGCCGTTTGACGAAATATCACCGCATTACGATTCTTCCACACTGTCTATATGACTGCGTAGAATAAGGTGATCCAAGCTTGACTGCTATCATTGTCATAACTAGGCAGAAGCCTCCTCCACATCCGCCACAATTCCACTAGGTTCCTGGGCTGACACCATTTCACCCCCAGCCAACTCATAATGTAATCCCACGTGCCACCAGCTATCTCACACCTCAAGAACAAATGAGTGACATCCTCGGTCCCATTATTACACAAAGGGCAAATATTCTCTGTTGCTGGAAGCATATTACGCTGCACAAGAAAAGACCGGGTAACAATTCTCCCCCATAGCGTCAACCACGCAAAAAATTCCACACAATAAGGAACCAATCCCTTCCAACAAGACCTGAGAAGTGGGGCAGCCTCGAACCTTTTTTCCTCCCAATTTTTATACCCCGAGTGAACTGAATAATTTCCTGATTGTTCAAGGTCCCAGCGTAACACCGTAGGGACACAAGTTATTAGGCATAGTTTTTAAGGCGGGATCTCTTTTAAGTTAAACTAATCCACAAACTATGGTATTAAATTCTAAAGATCGATTTAAATAATAATTCTAAAACAACTGTTGAACATGAGACTTAACTACTAAACCCTTTCGTTTATTACATGTATCCTTCTCCCATTTTGTCAATAATATTATTTTCAATTTTGCATACTCGCATACATGGACTATTATTGTATATAAGTGGTGTCTCTATTCGTTTTGTGGGCGGGAGATTTCCTTGACAAAGAGACCCATGAGATGGTTATTTGTATTTTTTCATGCCTTGGTAGGTCTGCCGTCTACCTCCACTATTCTCATATATTTTGATAAAAATAAAATGATATACTAATGGTGCTTGAACTTTTTGCTTTTCGATTAGAATAATGTTGAATGTTGATTACATAGAGAGAGAGTTTAATAAATATAAAAGTTTGGTTAATGAAAGTGAAAATAAAAGTAGTTTCATATATTTTTCCTTTTACATAAGTAACTTGATACTTAACGGTTTCTTGCTTTGTAAGCATTTCCACTAAATTCATTACCGAGTTTTTACTGAATTGATCGGGTCATATAAGAATAAGGTTCTATTAGGATGCCTAAGTTGCATATACCATTATAGTTTCACTTGATATCCTTATGTTTCTTAGTTTTTGTCTTTTTACTTAACGATTGAGCTATAAGCGAGTATTATAATTTTGCACGAGTGTAAGAATATAGTTAAAAAAGAGCTACAAAAATGAGTATGAGATATGTTGGTGTTGGCTCCAAAGTGAGGGATTAAAATGAGCTTAAATCAGCTTGTTAGAATAAGATGGAGACAGACTTAAATGAGGTTAAGATACTCAAGGGTTTCAAACATTTGTCATTTCATTTTAGTGAGAGTTCCAATTCTTTTTTGATTAATTTTATCAGTCACAAATGTTATACCCGTTAGTTTATTTAAATTTCAACCGTGACAAAAAGATTAATTGAGACAAACTTCATTAATTATGTACATGTGATATTTTTTAATATATTTTTTTTACTAACGTGGCATTCTATGTCATGTCACGTTATCATTTTTTAAAAATCAAAAAAATATCAAAAAAGGCTCGAAAAAATTCAATAATTTTTTGAAAATTTTATGTTCGAAAAAAAATCAAAAAATACGAATTCAAATTAAAAAAATGTACAATTTTTTCAAAAATCAAGAAAATAATTTAAAAGACCAGTAATATTTATGTAATAAATTTCAACACTAATCAGCCATTATTGCAAAAAAATTTAAAAAAAAGTATAAAGTTAAAAAAAATAAGAAAAATGCAAAAAATAAGAAAATAAATTGGGTGGGCTGTAAGCAACGTCACTTATCTACTACACATATATTCTATTTATAGACAAAAATACCCTAATTATTCTAATAATTAAAAAAAAAATCGCTATTTGGGAAAACACTAGTAGAACCAATAGTTAAGTTTGGATAACCATTAATTTGTATCATCATCATCAATATAATCGTCATTAATTGAGAAACATCATCAGTGTCGCAAAAATAATCGATTTCTCATTTAAGATTTTCGTGGACGAATAATAAAATTTATAGGAAAATAATCTCGATAGTTTAGTATGTTCAACGAGTATATGTTTGAAATTGATTATATAAACATTACTGGTCTTTTAAATTATTTTCTTGGGTTTTTCAAAATTTTGTACAATTTTTTGCATCTTTTTTTCTTTGCAATTTGAAATAGTATTTTTTGATTTTCTTCAAAACATTAATTTAAAAAAAAATTGAATTTTTTAGTCTCTTTGGAAGATTTTTTTTATTTTTTTATTTTTTTAAATGATGATGTGACACATGTAATGGCACGTTAGTAAAAACAAATATGTATAAAAATGTTGCATAGTGAATGGAGTTTGTCTTCATTAATCATTTTCGTCACGAATGAGACTTAAATGAACTGATGGATAAAATATTTGAAACAGATAAAAATAAAAGAAAGAATTGAGACTCACAAAAATGAAACGATAAATGTTTAAGATCGTTGAGAGTATTAACCAAACTTGAATGATGCGGTTGAGTTTACTTTATACTTTGAGAACTTTTATATATAGAAATAAAGATGCAATGCATGTATATTGTATAGCACGGGAAGCCAGTATTAGAAACTTTGCTTCTTTACTAAGAAAATATTTGTTATATATTAATTGAGTTTTGTTATTTTTGGCTCGTGCCTTAATTGATTATATTAAATTGACTTTTGTATTCATTTTTTACTCAACTCCTACTATACTCATTAAATTGTCTTGAGCCTCGAGAAAATCACCCCTTATCCGACCTTTGAGATCTATTAAAGTAGCATGTCACACTAGTATTTTTGTATAAAATAAAAAATAAAACTATATATTTATTTAGAAAAATCAGAAGAAAAAAAAATCGTAAAATAAACAAATAGTTGGAATAGTAGAAAATATTCTAGAAAAATAAAATAATAGATGAATACAACCCATAAAAATGGGTTTTAAAAAAATCACAAAAGAACGAGAAACTTTAGAAAAAATAAAAATAAAAAGTATTAATATAGATAAAATAATACATAAAATAAAATATGAATAAAATGATAAAACATGGCTTAGAATTTTGAAAAAGATGGTGAAAAATCGAATTCAATTTTAAAACTTAAAAACATTATTTAGCTGGAAGAAATGTTGGCGCATACTTTTTATGAATTTTGTGTGTTCTATGAAATTTTTATCTATTAAGAATTTTTATTATTTTAATGATTTTTTTTGTTTTTCTAAATTTTATCTTATTTTTTTCTAATTTTATGGAATATTTCATCTATTATTTAAAGTGATAATTGTAGAAATGAGAGTGTGGGTATTTTAGGGAAATGTTCTTGAACTTCTCATTCAAGCTTGCATCTTGCTTGATCTTAATGACCAAATTGAAAGATTAGTACTGAAATCTCTCTAGAATTCTGCTAGAATGTTTAAAATTTAAATTAACATCTGTATGAGAATCAAGGTGTAGTTAATGAAATCTTATAGTGAAATTTTGTAATGAATATAAGAGATAAATGAAGTTTTGAATGGAGAGAAACTCTGGTGGTTGAAGAATTAAACGTAGTGTTCTAGTGGCTTGTGCATAAAAATGAGGTGTATTTATATCCAAATGATGGTAAAGTTGAGGCATTTTCGAGATTATGTTAACTTTGCTAAATTATACCTTGAGTTTCATTAAATACAAGTCAAGGGTTTTGTCATTTACTAGCTTCAGAGATTGTTTGCGTTGTTAGTCTTTTAATCAATGTGCACCACTTATCGTGATGATCTTTTGTTGGAGTAGATAAGATATGTACTACCGTTATATAAGGGTGAACATTTTTTTTTTGATCCAACCCGGATCTGATTCGAAAATTTCTATTTGGTTGGATAAATTTGGATTTTGACTAACAATCAGATAGAGGGTCGGAAAAAATCATATGGTTCTCTTTCAGCGATATCCAACCCAAACCCGTTCTGATATCCGAATTATCCGAATTATATATACCAAAAAATCAGACCTGGTTCAATCTCTTCCTTCTCTTCTCCAACTATTAGAAGCCTCTTCTTTCACCACAAAACCAAACCCAATGCAATTCAATTCGGACCGACTCCTCTTCTCCTTTTTCACTAAAAACCTTAACTCTCATAGATCTATAACAAACAACTACATGATGAGCTAGATTTAATAGATCCGAGAGATAATAGAGTAAGGGAAAAAAAATTGAGAGAGATGACGAAGAAACAAATCAAATATGAGAGAGAAGTGGAAGATGAAGATAGCGAACATCCTCATGGTATCTATCGTCGACGGTGATGAAAGAGACGACGACAACGATTTGTCAAAAAGATGAAGGAAGGAAGCCATTTTTTAGGGTTTCTTTCTTTCTTTCTCTATGTTGTTGTAGAGTGATGGTTCGATCTGATCATATCCGATCCGAATCCCACCATATCCAATCTGAATCTGACTTACCCGATTTGGATAAGATGATCTCGAATTTAGGGGTTGTTCAGTCGGATTGGATCAGTGATGGTCATTATCCGATCTGAAATGGGCGAATTTCAACCGATCTGATCTGATGCTCACCTCTACCGTTAGGATGCGATATTGTCATCCCTAAGTGGGATAGCCTTAACGATACAATATTATTGGCTAAGTGATCGTGTAAAGAAGATCTCGCAAGGTTGAAGAATGATTCTATGATTTCTCCTAGGGGAGTCTTGGTTGATCTCTTCGCTAAGTATATGATTGGAAATAAAGGATAATGAAATTTTTGGTACCTCTATTCAACTTTTCGTATTGATTTGGCAACTCATTTCTTTTTTGGTTAGATTTGACTACTTCACTCATGTTTTTATATTAATTTGGCCCTTCTAGGTAATGTTGTTTACAATCAAACGTTAAATCTGGTGACGTGACATTGTTTAATATTATTTAGCTAACGTGACAATCCATATTAGAAGTATTTTAAACTCATTTATTCAACCCATTAACTAATTTTATTTTTTAATGGATCAGACACATGGTTGGATAAATGAGTTTAAAATATAATTATTTTAATAAAAAATCTGATATTAACTGTCATGTCAACCAAATAATATTAAAACAATATCACGTCATCAAACTTAACGTTTGACTGTAAACAACGTTCCCTAGAGGGGCCAAATTAATATGAAAATGTGAGTGGAGTAGTCAAATCCAACAAAAAATAAAATAAAGTGCCAAATCAATACGAAAAAATTAATAAATGTGCCAAAAATATCATTATTACTTGAAAAACTAGCGAGACATTTATTTTTTTAGTTTCCCTAACTGCGCCAGTAGATTTTCAGATTTTTAATTTTTATCTATAAGTTTAAGACGAAGCTGCTGATCATGGAAAAAAATTGGGTAGATCATGATCTACCTACATCATGATGTAGGATGATGACAGTTGCCCCCAAATAGTGCTAGAATACCACTATTCTTGACACTTTTGGACGCATGTCATCATCCTACATCATGATCTAGGTATATCATGATCTACCCAAGTTTTACTCTGTTGATCATATGGCATGCTACGATAGCTAGGGAAAAAAAGTGAGGAATCGATCTCCAAGGTTAGGCAACATTAAGACAATTTGATAAATATAGGATTTAAATTGAGTGAAAAATTGATACAGGGCCATTTTTGTTTTTTTTATCACAACAAGAATGATTTCATAAATACTAAAAAAAATGACCCTATTATCGCATATTGGTATTTGTTGGCCGGCTACATCTAGGGGTGTACACGGCCGGTTCGGTCCGGTTTTGGGCTTAGAACTGGACCGAACTAAAAAAAATTGGTTTTGGTTGAGTTAGAACCGGATCGAATCGAAAATTTTCGGTTCGGTTAGGTTCTAATTTTTACGGTTCGATCCTGGTCGGTTTCGGTTCAGAACCGGTTCTGTTTATTTTTCTCAAAATGGCGCCGTTTTGGTATTTTTCAAAACGACGTCGTTTTGGTGTTAAACATGCAGTTTTGAATTTTTTATTAAATAATACTTTGATTTATCAATTTATAAATAATAATATAATATTATAAAGATATTTTAGTATGATAAATCTTTAAATTTTATGATACAAAACATATAAAAATTTAAAGTGACTAAATATTACTCCCTCCGTTTTCGAATAATCGTCACTTTTGTACTTTTTGTTACTGTTCACTTTACTTGATTTTTTGGTGTTTGTTGTACTTTTTGTTACTGTTTCAAAGAGTCAATTATTCAAAAACAGAGGGAGTAATAAATAATGAGTATTAATATATTGAAATGTAATGAATATATTTAACAAGTATCTAGTCAAGAAGTATCGTGCTTCATATCAAGCCTAACATACACACATGAAGAATTTTCAAATATAATCATGCTTCATATGAAGATAAGATTAGATCACTTACATTTAAAGCTTCAAAATTATACTTGAACAATACAATAGTTAATTAGTTATACTTATGTATTGCGTAACACATTAATACAATTTAAATTTAAATCCCAAACCTCTAAACAGTTAACTCAAGTAAATAATGATATTGAAATATAGATACCATTAATCTAAATCATAAATGTCGATTAACCATTATGCAAATTCACTATTTTAGTTGTCATCTAATTTAGTAATTATATTTTTTATGACAATTGACATCATTTTTTCTTACAACAATATAATTATCTTTTTATTAAGTAAAATACTGAACAATAAATATATATCCACGATATACCCTAATAATTATGTATTAGAGTAAGGATTAATTGTAATATTACTAGCATATGTCGTATCATTAATAATTAATGATCTTAGTTTATACATATAGTTTTCAATTTCTTACTACGACAAAAATCCTCATAATTCTTACATACTTTATTTCTTAATAAATTTTTTCTATTGAAAATTTCAAATAAAATCTTTTAATTAAATTTAAAAGAAAAAAAATGAAAAAAGGAGGTCTTTTACTCATGTTTAAAAGGAAAAAAATGATTAAATTTTTTTATTTCTTAATACGGAAAATATTTTTTCATCATAATAATTTTTATATGACTTGCATGATAAGATTTCTTATTTAAAAGAAAAAATAAAAATAAAAAATGAGTACTTTTAATTAAGTATAAAAGGAAAAAAAAGTAAAAAAATGTAATTTTGGTTAAGAAAAAGAAAAAAAAAGTGAAAGAGGGGGGCAAGAGGATTTGAACCTCTCCCCCTTAAGGGAAAAAATGAGGTGTTAACCATTTAACAAAAGCTAAACTTTGATAATATATGTATAAATATATATAACAGTAATGATTCTTCTAGTTTTACGGTTCGATTTTCAGTTCTAAGATATAGAGAACCGAACCGAACCGTTACTGTACGGTTCGGATCAGTTTAGTCCGGTTTTTGCAACAAAAAAAAAATTAAGTCATTTCGGTTCGATTTTTGAACACCCCTAGCTATATCCATAAACCCACTTGAAACTTAACATTGCACTTAATTAATTAAATAATCAATTAATCAATCGCATTTAAATTGAAATAATATTTAATGGAGGTAGTTTCATTGCATAAATTGGAACAAATTCTTCTGATCTAGGAATGATAAGAGATTTGATATATTTTAAAGTTTTTTTTAATAAAATTTTAATTTTAATTAATATTTTTATCACTAATAAAATAATTAATAAATTAGGTGTGATTGAAGACTTTATGTATTTTTATCAAAATTCATGGCTAGAAGCTAGCGAGAAAATTTGGGTTTAAATCGGGAAAAACGGTCACCTCATGGGTTCCACTTCCACACGGTTTGGACTTTGGATACACGCTAGTGAGTAGTGACCTATAATAATGAAGAAATAAAAAAATACTTCCTTTCATTAATTCTCTTCTTGTTATAAACAAAAATTATAAATCAAGAGAGGTGAATTTGAGATCTAATATATCCTTATTTTGCAATAAATTTCAATAAGTATTTTCTATAATGAAATTAGGTAGTTTGAAAAAGTATGTGATAAAATATTTGTTTAGTGACATTTTTTATTAGTTTTTTTTTACTTAACATTGAAGGAATTATAAAATTAACATAACTCTTTTTTTCTTTTTTTATAATCAAGTATTTTTTATAAAATTACGGAATAAAAACAGATAGTATGAAATATCATAACTCCACCTATATAAACAAGGTGCAAGTCATAAACTACCGTTTTGTAATTTTATTCATTAAAAAAGTTCATATCGTTAGATAAAATAGGGAAATGGCAAAAATAGGTACCTGTCAAACAATTGATTAACTGATTTGGCATCTCCTCTTATTTCTGCATTTAAAAGGTACTTCTAAACAAACAAAACGTCACATTTGGTACCTCCGACTAACACCGTCCACTTTCCACCGTTAAGTGGCCTACGTGGCACGCCACGTCGGATGCCACGTCAAACACGGGTAACGTGGCATGCCACGTAGGTCATTACTGACCCGGTTACGATTACACGGGTCGGGTTCGGATTTTCCCGACCCAGATTTTTTTTTAACGCGTCATTTATTTCTTTTCTTTTCTTTTCTTTTTCTTTTCTTTCTTTTTTTTCTTTTTTTTTCTTTTTTTCTTTCCTCTTCCTCTGCACAATGTGCTCCACCTACTGCAACCCAGCACCAGCACCGCCACCTCCTTCCACTCCATCTCCCCCGCCGCCGTCTCCTCCACCACTACAACCCGTACCCCTACAACACCATCCACTCTCGATTTACCTCTGCAACACACCCATCTCCTCTCTGGCCAAAAAAAATCAAAATCACATTCAATTTCTCTCAAATTCTTCACCCACAGACAAAAATCAATTGCAAACTTCAACCTCTTAATTAAAAAACCATTCACCGAACCAATCAGAAATCACTCACCTTGACTGCCAAATTACCAAATCCACACCAAACCATTTCAAAGAAGAAGAAGATTGCAGCAAAAAAATTCAAAGAATTTTATATTATTATACCCAATACCATTAAACAAGCCATCTCCTCCTCCTCCCTGTATTACCCAACCATTTCAATTTATTTATAATTGATTAAATAAATAAATCAATTATAAATTTCCGAGGAAGAGAATAGGGATTGCAATATTCGGTGGGTATTCATAGTGCTTGGAATCGATGTTGAGTGATCAGAGCGAGAGAGTTAGGGTTTTTCCGAGGAAGAGACTAGGGATGATGAAATTGGGGAAATTGCTTCGTTCGTTTGAACGAATGGAATTAAGGTTAAAATTTATTGAAACGACGTCGTTTCAATCCGGGTTGGAAAAATTCGGACCCGACCCGTGTAATCGTAACTGGGTCAGTAATGACCTACGTGGCATGTCACGTCACCCGTGTTTGATGTGACATCCGACGTGGCGTGCCACGTAGGCCACTTAACGGTGGAAAGTGGACGGTATTAGTCGGAGGTACCAAATATGACGTTTTATTTGTTTAGAGGTACCTTTTAAACACAGAAATAAGAAGAAGTGCCAAGGTGCCTATTTTTGCAATTTCCCGATAAAATTCAATGGTGTCTCTCATCCCGTTATTATACAATACCGTAATAAAACCCTATATCGCCCATTATTTTAAAGAGTTGCTTGTTGGCGTTGGCGTCTCTTCAACAAGATGGTGATCATCGTATTTATCTCATCTCAACATCCTATACACCTGTATATAATATATGTATTACATCAAAGACTGCTTGGCGGGCCTATATTGTCCACTACCAACCCACACAATTTTTTGAAAACACAGAACATGAGACCAAACAAGTAACGTTCATCCATCACAGAACAAAACAAATAAATAAAAACCATTAAGTTCGTAAATTAAATGATAAAAAATTGTTCGAATTTAAATATAATTTTAGGTTCAAATTCTGGATATATATAGTTATGTTAAAATTTATAAGGGAGAATTTTACTATCATTTTTAGTGCTAATCAGTTCGAATCCAGAATAATCAACACTAAATAAAATGATTTGATTAGAAGGCAGTCTTGACAAAATAAATAAATAAATAAAAAGTTTCAAAAACTTTAAAAATCAAATTTCCCAACGTACAAATCTATACATTGCTAGAGAAAAATTAAAAATTCCAAATTGTTAGTATATATTATTGGTCGCGTGCAATAGCACTATCGATCCAAGTTGGTCTGTAATGCAATAATATTCCCATCCAATAGGGTGTAGCGTTTTGCATCAGACACGTAGAAAAGCACGTGAGGGGGAGGCTCCAATATATTGCACGATTGAATGAAAAATATTGGAAGAAAACAAAACCAAAACTACAAGAAAAAAAGGGAAATTAAAGCATTGAATTGAAATGAGAAAGTAGGGTTGTGGTGTGTGAATTGGATGGTAGCTAGGTCACGTAGAACATCATGTCCCCTTTCACAAACAGTAAAATTGATCGTAGTATAAGCGGGAAAAACTTAACATTTCCAAATTCAATCCAAAAACTATTTATCATATGATTATGATAGGTGTTAGTAAAATGATCAAATCAACAGGTCACATGTTGGATCATTGTATAAAAAGAATTTACCTGCTCGGAATAGTTTAACGTAAATGGATCGATCCGATACAAATAAAATCAATTATAATCTAATAAATTTAAAGATATATATAGTTCAAACATAAAATATATCAAAATATATTTTTTAAATTTAATAATAATTATTGCCTACACAAACTTAAATTGATCACTGTTTAGTACTACATGACAATCATAGTTTAGATTTCAACTGTGTTAGGAATATGTTTCTCTCGTTAAACTATCTTCATTTTCTATTTTTATAAGTTCAAATAAAAAATATCTCTTGATTAATTAAATCAAGATTAATAAACTATAGGCACCCGATTGATCGACTGATCTAAGTATAGCATAATCAAATTCTTTATATTTTTCAAAAAACCCTATGAGAATTCATATAACTAAATATATTATTTAATTATTTTTTGGATAAAACTAAATATATTATATAGTCACTATAGTCACTATGATTTTCCTTATTTTTGTTCAGAAACATTATGATGTATACATGTCATAAATAACATTTAGAGTGTCAAATACAATAATGGGTTTTTATGGGCAGCAACAGCAACAGCAACAGCAATGGCAAAGCTTTTTAGTCTTCCCGGTCACTCATTAAATCCATGTCATGGGTTTCAGCGTTATAATCCCAACCTTTCAAACTTCCCCCCATACCCGCGCACTAAAGCAAGAATCCGTTGATCAAAATTAATCTTCTTTTCCATTTAAAATAAACAAATAAAAAGAAACGAAACAGACAGACAGACAAGAACAGAAGTGAAAAAGAAAGAAAACAACCCCTCACTCGTTGTAACCTGTAGTAGAGAGAGAGAGAGAGAGAGAGAGAGAGAGAGAGAGAGAGAGAGAGAGAGAGAGAGAGAGAGAGAAGAAGAAGAAGAGGAAGAGAGTGTATCCA
This sequence comes from Viola odorata, assembly GCA_963691705.1. Taxonomy (NCBI): domain Eukaryota; kingdom Viridiplantae; phylum Streptophyta; class Magnoliopsida; order Malpighiales; family Violaceae; genus Viola; species Viola odorata. Next base: position 32,267,056 of record OY829543.1, on the reverse strand, counting down.
TTTAAAAAAAAATACTTCAATTACCCACAAAGTTCCAATATTTACAGTCTCTGCTTTTCATCTGCATCCCTTCTCTTCTCTTCTCCCCTGCTAATAATACTGTATGGGTTTTAGATCTACGGTTGCTGTGATCATACTTTTTTTCTACGTGTATGTATGCATATGTTGATGTTTTGGGTTTTAATCAAGTTATTTTCCGTTTTTAGGATTGAAAGGTGGGAGCTTTTATGGTGGCTCGTATTGGGTTTTGGTTGTCGGTGGTGATTGATAAAAGAGGAGCAAGAGAAAGGTAAGTAAGTATCCGATGCTAATGGTGAATGAGGTCCGTTTGAACTGAACAGTGAGATTAAAAAGAGAGAGGGAAGAGTTGGGTCCTTTTTGGGTTTTCATTTTTTCCTCAAAAAAGATGGCTTTTTTCTTTTCCTTTTTTTTTGTTTGGATTAAATAAAGGGGTGAGCTTTATAGGATGTTAAAGGAGGAGGGAGCGTCAAAGAGAAGGAGCGTGTGTGTGTGTGTAAAACTGAAAAGTGATAGAAAAAAACTAAGTGTGTGTGTGTGTGTGTGTGTGTGAATAGGTAAAAAACAATGCAAGAAACAAAGAAGAAGAGTGGAGTTGGCAATGAAGATTTTAAGAAGAAGGAAAGGCATATAGTAACTTGGACTCAACAGGTTATTCATATTCTCTTTCTTTCTTTCTATCTCATCTATCTATCAATCTGCCTATTACTTCTTCTCTGCCTTTGTTCTATTTGTAGTTTTGTTTGGAAATTTTTGGTTATTTGATTGATTCGAGTTTATTGATTGCAGGAAGATGATATCCTTCGCCAGCAAATCAGTCTACATGGAACTGAAAAGTAAGGATCTTTATTTGCTTTTGATGATGGGTTTTGTTTAAAACAGCTAGTGATTGATTTGGTATATCCTGAAATTGAGGGGTTTGGTTTGTTGATTTTTGAGTGCAGTTGGGCGATCATTGCTTCTAAATTCAAGGATAAGACTACAAGACAGTGTAGAAGGAGGTTGGTCTGATGATAATGACATTTCTGGGATTGAAAAATGATTAGTCTTAGTTTTTTCTTGGTTATTTATGTCGTCTGATTTACCTCCTATCACTATCATGATAGATGGTATACGTATTTGAATTCTGATTTCAAGAAAGGAGGATGGTCGCCGGAGGAAGATATGCTATTGTGTGAGGTAATTAGCTGCTCAATCTGGGTTGTTCATATAATAAGGCCTCTCACAATATCAGGCTCAAAGCATTTCTGTGGTTGTATAACCTTTCTATACTTCATTCACGCTTGTTCCGACAACTATGTCTTCTGTATTAGGTGTTATGCTTAATCCTAGTTAGTTTTATTGCTCATACCTCTAGATATTCTGTTTCTTGATATGGAAGAACTAATCTAAGTAGAGCATAGCCAATACATCACTGCTGTCCTCTAGTTTATTGAGAAACTTCACTGTGTAAATACTGTCCATTATGCTTGGTTGTTGAATGCTGTTATCTGATGAGGTAAAGTGATATGCAGGCTCAAAAGATATTCGGTAACCGATGGACAGAAATAGCAAAGGTTGTTTCAGGCAGGTATATAGTTTTTGGCCCACCTCTGTTCATTTATATATTCATTTTATAGTATGAAATATGGGTATTGATCAGTTTTACATGTGCGCTGCTTATGCAGAACTGATAATGCTGTGAAGAACCGGTTCACCACTCTTTGCAAGAAGAGAGTGAAATATGAAGCTTTAGCAAAAGAGAACAAAAATGCATACATTAACTCAAACAACAAAAGAATCATACGCAGTGATGGGTTCAGTTCAGATGGAACATCAGAAAATGCAGCACCTGCCAAGAAAATAAGGTCTGCCTGAGTTTAGATGTGTCCATACAGCCATGGATTAGTGAAGTAATTCATATAGCAAGCTCATTTTTCAATTTTTGTGCGCAATTCAGGAGGTCCCACATCCATGATCATACAGAAAATTGCATCTTCAGAGATAGATCACACCCGCAATGTGGAAATCCGCAGCCTAGACCTCCAATTGCAGAATTGCCTCAAAACTTTCACAATATTAACATTGCTGCACAGAATCGGGCCAGCAATGCCAAGGAGGCGTCTGCTGATGGTATGATGCCTCTAGGAAGATGTATTTTCTGGAATTCGAGTGGGGTTAAATTGCAAACCTCAGATGCATTAGCATATTCACACACACGAGAAATGCTTTATGCAAGTCTTACATCTTGATCAATTCTTTCTAGTTGATTTTTTGTCATTATCTAATGCTTTGCTTTCTCGATATTTGTTTAGCAGCCCAGAACAGTAAGTTTGCGGGATCATTTCTCAAGAAGGACGATCCAAAGATAACAGCTCTTATGCAACAAGCAGAACTTCTCAGCTCACTCGCGTTGAAAGTTAACTTGGAGAACACAGACCAGAGTCTGGAAAATGCTTGGAAGGTGAGCTTATCTTTCTCGCAATACCAATGCACTGCCTTTGAGTGGAGGAGATATGATGCATAAAGGTTTTTCATGACCTCATGTATTTGGAAAACATTACATTCAGGTGCTCCAAGATTTCCTGAATCAGAGCAAAGAGAACGACATCTTTGGATATAGGATCGGTGACATTGATTTTCAACTTGAAGATTTTAGAGACTTGATAGAGGATTTAAGGAGTAGTAATGATGGAAGTCGAGCAGCATGGAGGTAAGAAAAACATGGAGATTTGATAGGTCTGTTTAATCAGGTTTTACTAAGTATATGGGAGTGACTGATTGATGGTTACAATGTTTAGGCAACCTGACCTTTATGAAGACTCCCCTGCCAGCTCTGAATACAGTACAGGATCAACTCTAATGCCATATGCAGACCCTGATAAAACAGAACAAATTCATGCTGAGCTTAGTGCGCTCCACAAAGATATCGAAATAGAATTGCAGTCAAATCATATTGAAGAAGAAAAAAATATGGATGACTGCGAGAAAGAAATTACTTCCGCAGCAGACATAACTCAAGGTAGTGCATTTTTCATATCTGATAAAATTGGCTATGGTAGGTGCATTATCTTCTTGTTATGTGAAGTTAGATCCTATAAATTTGCATATGCTGATTAATGTAAAACAATTACAGGGGAGATGTTCCCATCTTTTCATGGGCAAACAAACAATGAAACGGTTGTTTCTGCCTCCTCATGTAAAGAGTTCAGTTCCCCTCTTCAAGTCACTCCGATTTTCAGATCCTTAGCCGCGGGAATTCCCAGTCCTAAATTTTCAGAAAGTGTAAGTGAATCACTGATTCTACTTGTTAAAATATAATTTGCTGTGGTTAAACGTAGGTTTTTGAGCCTGTTACTTGTAGATTGTGACTGCAAGTTTCATAAGTCTACAATTCTACTAATAGTTGTATGGTTCTAAGCTAGTCAATTGTCAAGACTTCAGCATTAAAATTTTATATATGTAGCAGTCTAATTAACTCAACAGTAGCAACATTAATAGACTCTTACCTGAGATCAACAAGAATTGTACTTTTAGTCTTACCAACTTCCAGTCGACTAGTAAGCTACATTTGGATAACAAGAAAGGTTTAGAGAATGTTAGTAACCGATGATGTTGTCAAATTCATGATTTTGGTTGTGGCAGGATTAATGAACACAGTCACGTGTTGCTTATGATCAGTACTTTCGTTGGACTTGTTTCAATGCATAATCCACCTATCATAGTAACTTCAGAAGTTGTTGCAGTCGAATCCATTAGGATTTGAAACAGTAGGAGAGGTAGTAATGGCTGGCATGACTCTTGATAACTATAGGCTGTGTAGATCATAAACATGCCGGGCTCAAGAGGAGTGACTTCTACATCTTAGAATAAATCCTAGATAGTAGATACTCTTAATCATAGTTCTTATTCTTAATTAACACCTGTGATCACATCATCACAATCTGCAAGACTTCACACTGATCAATTCCATTTCTGGAGTAGTAAAGTCAGCCAGAATTTAAGGTTTAAGCACTCAGTGAAAGTTACATAGATTACATGCAAATTGAAGTAGAAGTGGGAAAGGGCTTAGGGGATCTCTTAAGAGGTTAGGCGTTCAAATCAGCTTATCGGAAAAAGAGAGTAGAAATGGAGAATTATGACTAAGGCGTTATTGAACAGTGTTACCTCTAAGTGTTGCATATTACCTCCTCTCTTTAAGACTCGTGGTCGATTTACTCTCTGTTCTGTCTAAATCATACTACTTTTGCAATCACCAAGCAAGTAATGGGGACATGTATACCTGAATTTCCTGGATTAAGCAACTAAATATTAGCTTCATATACGCACCTCACTCGAACGCACACGGAACTGATTCTTTTGTGGAAAACTTTGATGGAAGACTAACTGTTTTTCTTTCTCCCTTCCAGGAGAGGAACTTCCTGCTGAAAACACTTGGAGTGGAGTCTCCTTGTCTCAACACATGCACCAATCCTTCTCAACCACCTCTATGCAAAAGAGCCCTTCTCCAAAGTCTGTAATGAACCTTTCTGAGGCTTCTTACATACAAAACTGTCCTAGCCATCAACTCCGCCTTTGATTTCCTGGGACTTTCTATCGTCGATTTCGTTTGCGTCTTCTATTATCTAAGGTCAACTGCTAGGAATGCTGTCATCTTGGCCTGAAGTTTTATTAACAGGCAACATCGAGATCTGCATTTCGAAACCCTTGGTCTAGAATGCAACGGTTGCATTCTAGCATCTCAGACACCCTAACATCAGTCTGAGCTCATTTTTTTTTCCCCCTACAAAGAGTACTACTCCAATACTCACATACAAAAGGGGTGTGCTTGATAGATTTGTCATTCTTTTGTTTGTCTTGGTTTGGTTTCGGGTATTCCGTCTTCCGATCCAGTTTTTGGCCATTGATATTCCTCATCTGTACAGAACCTAGTACTACTACTACTACATAATTCATTTAGTCAGAGTGTAATTACACAAGGCATCTCGCCTGCATATGATAAAAAAGAAACGAGGAAAAAGAAGAGTAAAAGGAGGATTAACCAGCTGATTGGTTTTTTGTGTTTGTAGCTTTTGGTGTGCAAAGGTATAGAATAAGCTTTCTACTGTTTGGTTTTTCCTGATTTCTAATGTAATAGAACTTGGTGCAGTTGGAATGAAAATGTATTCTGGTTTTGGTGTGTTATCTCTTTCCCCTTCATGAACTTCATGCATTCATTTACTCTTACAATACTTGTGCTACTAATTGAAGTGTGAAAATTCTGCAGCAGAAAGTGCAGCAATACAGACGTGAAACGAAACGAAAGCTCGAAAACGAACAGCTTTTTCAACTCGCGCACAATCCCTTTAGTTCCTGGAAAGAAGTAAACAAGAAAATGGAACAGAAGCTGGTAAAGATGAAAAGTGTGAAAACCATTTTCTTTCTTTCCCTCTCAAAATGCTTCCAAGAACCAGAATGCAAGAGACAACAAGGTGAATTCCTCCTTCTTTACACCGAAAATGCACCAAAACGACCAACAGAAAGAAAATAAATAAAATTGAAGACCAGAGAAAGAAATGTATTTACCTTTAGAGCAATGGAGGAAATAACTTATTTGGCTTCATGTTGCACCAAAGAAAACACAACCCAGTCTGCTTGCTCTCCCTTTCTGGGTTTTTTTTTTCCACAGCTGTTGGGCAGGGTTGTGGGGAATAAGGGTCCTAATGAAATCTGTTAGTTAGAATTTGGTGGAGTCAATTATAGTGATGGTGGAGGACAGGTGACATGATGACCAATGCAAGAAAAAGCTAAGGGGTAAAAGGAGAGGGAACCTCATACAAAATAAAGTGCAATCATTGGCTTGTACCTTTCTTTACAAGGCATGGTTGACTCTTTTTGACCATTTTGACCACCTAAATTCTCAAATACAAAAAGGATTTTACTAACCAGCAATCGGGACAATGTTCCACCATTCCTATTTTTTCATGACGGGCTACCAAACACGCCTTAAGATCAATTAGTGAAATCACAGTCATCTTCCAATTGCATGCAGCTCAGATCACTAGGAAGCAATTCCATCGATTTTTGATCAACGTGCAGGGTAATAATGATTGGATTAAGCCTCTTTGGTGGCCAGCTACATAACACTAAAAGGAAAAGCAGACCTAGATTTTGTAGCCAGACACGTTGATTTTTTATAAGGTCGCTTGTCAACTGCAAATCTGATCCATATGCAATGAGGAAACATTCCATGAAAGGGATAAATTCAAAACATTGCTTTACTATCTCAATATAGTACTATCTGCTTAGTTACATCCTAGTAATTCATGAATGTTTGCTATGTATGAAACCATTGTGAACCTTGTGGCTACAATGATAATACAAAGTGTAAAAAATGACAAACTACGAAGTTCAAAATTGTTAGTCCTTCTTCACATTGGCTTTCTCTTCGGCATTTTTTGCAACTTCTTCCACTTGAGATAGATTTGGTATGAGAGCCCCGAGAAGACCATGACTACGCAACCCCATTGCTTTGATGATAGGGGATTACCACTCAGAAGTGAAGACACCACGATGCTTACGAACTTGCGGGTTGTGGTGATGGTGGTGTTAGCAAGAGAGCCAAATCGGCTTATGGTTACAAAGATGAAATTCTGGCCTATGGCACCACACAGACAGTACATGAATATGTCCCATGATGCCTCTGGATTCTGCTTGCAGAACTGGACTGCCTCATATCCAATAGCGCTAGGCCAGCCAAACATGTAGAGCATGTTGTATATGGTACCCCATAAATTCATCCCCAACATAATATCCCAAGCACTTGTCTTTGGATACCTGAACAAGAAGAAACAAAACGTTTGAGAAATTAACATACTAATGGATGATGGAGAACAAGGAAACAAGTGTTGCTTTATGATAACAAGATGATGGGCTCATGGGCCAATGTTTTCCAGTTGAGCACATTGATATACATGAGCCTAATCATAACTTTACCTTCCTATATTAAGATGAAAGGCTACTTCAAACAATAACAGAAACTATCCTACAAAGTTGCCTGAAGCTGCCATGCTCTGATTATACTAGAAGCATATCATAGGAATCAACTTTGAAAGAGAGGCTAGATACAAATAAGAAAAAGTTTGAGTGAGCCAACCGTGCAGTAAGTGAATCCTGAGTAGCATTTGTAAATCCATCAAAGGCAAGGTTCAAGAAACAAAGCCCATATCCAAGGGGTGCATTTGGATGTGCCAGTTTTTTCATGGCCTTTGAGCTTGTCTGGGATCAAATGGAAGAAAATGAGAGAAGCAATAAGAATAAGTTCCATGGATGCAAAAATAATATAACAGAACAGAAGTACATGCATAAGCCCAAAAGTTCCTCACCTTCATAAGCGCAAAAGTGGAAACCCCCCCGGCAACAAGGAAAGTACACGCATACTGAGGGAAGGAGTATCTTATACCATAGACAAGAGTACCCATCAACATCACTGCATTGATTACAATAACCCATTAGTTTCAAATAATGCAGCTTAAGGTGAGAACAACCATCAGTTGAACAATTGCATTGACATTGATGCAACAAATCAACAAAATATCCAGCAGGCATAGAACCCAATAGTTATAGGCATGTTATGAACTATGAATGGTAGAGAAATTGCAAGAGATGTGGTGATATATCGTGAATGAGTAACATTGGATGAATTATAGATATTCTCATAATAACTTATCAGCATTAAACATAACCAAGTTCTTGAGAGACTGGTTAGATTATAAGATGGGCATAAAGGATATCATAGTACTAGGAAAACTACACAGACATAACAATGCAATTCAACTACGATAAGCAATCAAGCATCAGAAGGCACTATCAGCCAAAACAATTAAGACGAAAACAATAAAGAAGGTATCGAAAAAGGAATAATGTCATTACATTGCAATTCTATAATAAGAACACAGATTGAACACCAATGCAGACAATGGCCCACAAAATAAGTCAATATTTAAGTCTAAAGGAACGCAACATAGTGACCAAAATCACACCTGGAATCATTTTCGAGGACTTTGCCAAGACCTGCACACAACAAGCACATGATTACAACAAGAAGAAACACAGTTCACTATAATATGCAGAACAATAACCAGAGCATATAACCAAGTGATTGCCAGGAAAAAACAAGAAACATAACCACAACTCGGGCCAGCATCTAAACCTACTTCAAACCAAACTGGTCATCACGAATAAACCTACTATAACAATGCACTTAAGAACAGAGATAGAGAACAAAACCCGCAATGCCAAAATGAGAAATCAGTAAACCTGAGCCGGATAACTAATATACTTCAACGCCTCAATTCCCATGGCAGGACCTATTGTGTTAGTAATGCCAGCACTCCAGTAACTCCACCAAGGAGCGCCTCCAACACTACTTCTCGACCAAACCTTTAACACTACATAACACAAGAGTTCTTCCTTTAATCTTCTTTACACAACAATACATTTCCATAACAGAAACTAACAAGTGATACGAAATGGAACTTACTTATAAAAGACCACACTAAGCATACCACATTTTGCGCCAAGTTAAGGAATGCCAAGTGCTCAAACCTCTTCCCATCAGGACCAAACCGCTTCGTGGACCTGAAGTCGGAAGAGCGATAATTACGATAATGTGAGGACTAATCGTTTGAATCCGTTATCAATTAGGGGTTGGAATGAAATATTAAATAGTAAAATGAAGGGATCAAAACGATGATTTCACTTACAGAGTCTCTTGAAGAATGCCTTGGTAAATATAAGCCGACCAGATCCCGCCAACGCAAAAGGCCAACACTAGCACTCGGCGGAGTCCGGTGCCGTGCGCTTCCATTCTGCCGCCGGCTACTGTCGATCAAGATATAACCACTACAATTTCTTTTCCACAAAAAATGGTAATGACAAATTAAAAATAAAATAGAGAGGGAGACAGCGAGAAGAGAGGTAGAAGGAGAGAGCAGAAAACTAAAATGGAAAAATCTGTGACGGGACTGAGTCTAACTGCCTGAGAAACGGTTTTTTTTCCCCGATCTGTTATTAAGGGGAGGAAGGAGCGCGAAGATACGTGGATTTGACACGTGGACGTTTCTCATTGGATTGTTGACTTCATCTTCGGTTTGTCATTGGCTGTTGTTACCTTGATTCGTTTGGTGATGTTAATGGGCTTTCGCACCAAGAACTTGGGCTCATTCTTCAGGACCGGCGCACTTGGCCTCATCTTCTTCTTCTTTTCCGAAGAAAAAACAAATAATAATGCTCATCGCTCTCATTCGATTTTCAGTAAAATAAATTATTAATTATGATTATTTTTATTATATTTTTAAATTTTATTATTATAATATTAGAAATCATATAAACGAAATGCATTATTCTGAATTGTTAAAAAGTTAACCAGGTTGAAACAGAGATTTTCAGGCCAAAGGGTACTTAAAAGTTAAATAAAAAAATCTAATGAATGCCTAAATAAAATAATTTAATACACTGGATATTCATCAATTATCGGATTACTACTTTTGGAAACAATAGGACAAAGAATTGCAGACATTCGTCAGCACAAGGTATTGTAACGGTAGCTACTTCAGCCTTCGGTCTTCCTTTCATTTCGGAGGCACGCCTCCCTAAAACCAACGACTTAAGTACATCCAGTCTGAACCCAATCAAACTTAAATAGATATGAATCAGAACTCCAGTTAAGCCCGTTTGGTTTGGATTCATTTCATCTAAAATATGAGAATTCATTTCATTTAAAATTATTTGTATCAAATCATTCGTTTGGTATAGTAAAATATGTGAGAGTTGTAAGAATTGAATTGCAAATTTTAACGAAGAGTGAAATTCTCCAATAAAAATGTGCGATTGTTGTAGAATTCATTTGGCTCTTTTATAATTAATTAGGTTATTAATTAAATACCCTTGTGTAAAACATATCCCAATATCACCTCTTTTGTTTTTCCTCCTTGGTTTCGCGATTTTCCAAAATCTTCACCATCTCCGCCTTCACGATTCTCCAATCTCCACCATCCATTTTCTTCATCTTCAGTTCCCTCCATATCAAATCCCTTCGCCAAACTGTAGTCCGGATGCCTAGGAGACCCAAAGGTGAGTACCATTTCGTCAATTTTGTTAACTTTCTTTTGCGGAATAGTGTTGTAGCATCTTATGCTGATGTTCCCGTGGCGTTTCGGGCTTCAAAAACTGATTTTTTTTTTATTTTTTATTGTGTGATGCAAGATAATGGATACCCCTGGGAAAGATGGTTCGGGTGCTAAAAGTTATTGAATCGCAAACCCCTCTACACCATTCAGAAAGACGACACCCTTTTCCACATCGCCGCCGAGGTGTTCGGCCGATTGATGGTGTATTAGGACATCGCCAAGGTAAGTCTAGTGAATTTTGCTTAGTGGTGATTTTTCAATTCTATCATTTTGGGTTGTTGGGTACTTTGTGTTTACCGTTTTTCCTTTTCAATTAGTTGTCAATTTAGAATTTCTTTGTTGATTTTAGCAAATGGGTATTCGTCAGTTTCTGGTTCCTAATGCGATTCATGTGTGCATTGTTTAGTTTCCTTCTTGTCTGTGTTGCAAGTTTGGAAGTTCACTTGGGTTGGTCCTATTTTTGTCATGATATTGGTCTCTTGTTATTTGCCTAGTTGTTCTATTTTTTGAGGGGATGGTTTGCTCTAGTTTACCTTCTTCCTTAAAATCTAGAGATAAAATTCTTGTTTAAGTGGTGCAGAAGGTTCTGTTGTTGGCTATGTTCCTTGTTTTGATTGTGTATCGCAAATTTGGAAAAATCTGAGGGTTGCATCACATTCATATATTAGAGGAGAGAACATAGATGTATTGAAAGGGTCATTTTCAAGTTTCAACCACTTACATTTCTATCCACCTCTGCCACCTAGCCGTTATTTAAGTATTCTATTCCATAATGCACATTTTCATCTGCTTAAGAAATAATGACCTAGTTACGTCTTGGAATCTTTCACAAGCCAGTTTTTCTATTCTAGGTCTGAATTTTTCAGCTGGAATTTATTACATTTCTGTGGTGAGAACGTGTAGGGTTTAACCCTCATTTAGTTTTTGATTAAATTCAGAACTTCCAATTATTCCAACATCAAAAGCTCAGGCTCTTCAAAGGAGGTAGGTCTTTTTAATCATGCCAGATAAATATTTTCATCTATGCAGCCCTAACTTTGTTTTACTGAATGAGTTTAACTTGATTTACTTGAATAGTTGAATTTTAATTGCTCGTGCATATATTGAGATTTGTTTAGTTTAGTACTTCAGTTAGCAGATACACTGCAGACTTATAATGATAGGACTGTGAGAAGCTTATCACTTTTGTAGCTGCTTACATAATGAAAACCATTTGCGCACTGTTTAACTATATTTCTTGCCCAAGTATGGAATACAATGAGATGGAAAAGAAGTTCATAAAATTGTTGTTGCTATGTAAATCTATCTCATGTTATAATGTTTGAGTTTAAGCTTCTCTTAGTAATGGTTATTGTTGGATTTGTGGGTGCAAAAAATCATGTCTGGAGAATATTAGGCACAATACTGACAATTATGTTGATTGCACTATGGTTTGACTTTTGATTATGTTTACTGCCACTAAATGGAGTTGTGGTTATGTTTGTAGCTGCACAAGCCTGTGACAGCTGAAGACTTGGCTTGCTCTCAATCATGATATCATCTTCTAGGAGTACCGCTACTTTTTCAGTTGGAAGAATGGAAGTGGATGATGCTCAAGAGACAAGCGCCACTAGTGAAGATTTTAAATCTGCTAGTGGTTATTTTAAGTGGACTACAAAAATGGATGGGTTAATGCTAGAAATTTTGAAAGAGGAAAAGAACAAAGGTTTGAAGGATGATAGGAACTTTTCTGCATTGTCTTATAAAAGAGTAGTAACAGAGGTTAACAATAAGTTTGGGGTAGCTATTAATTTACATTTTTTCTATCAATTGTGTGATTTATTTTGCATTGGAGATTAAAAGTATAGTGTATTTATAATAGAAAAACAACTAAAAAGGAAACAAAATTTTACCGGACAAAACCCACTGCAGGATTACAACAAAGAGTCCACAGGCCTGAATTACAACAAACATACACCGCCCACTAACGGTACATAAATCTTTATCATTATTGAACGGAAAATTGATTTTTGTCATATTTTCAGTATTTTTATTCGAGATTACTCGATAATTCGATCACTATATTAGATGTCGCTTATTCCGAATTTGACACATTAGGGGTATAATTCGATCACTACATTAGGTGTCGCTTATTCCTAATTCGATCACTTCCTTATAATTTTTTTTCTTTTATTTTATGGGTAAGTTTTAATTTAGGGGTATAATGGTCAAATAAGTAAAACGAAATCATTTCTTAGCCATAACAAACAATGTGTTCATTTCAATTCAATTGAATTCTTTCAATTTTATATTGTTATACCAATCATTAGAGTTCATTCATTAATTCAATTCAATTGAATTCTAATTGAATTGAATTCATACATGATTTGATACCAAACACCCCCTTATTCTTATTAAATTTGAACTCATTTATTCGTTTTATTAATAAATCAATAGACAAAAGACATTTGGAGCTTACACAAGTTTGACAGTTCAATTCTACTGGTACTCGTCCGGATAAGATTTGGTAAGATTCGGACTGTTGGGGAAGCGGGATCTGGATTATGGCTGTCTGGAATCACTGTAGCAGCAGTCCGTCGTACCTGCAAAGCACCGGAGGGGGGACTCCGGCGTAGACACTCCGATGCTTAAGTTAGTATGGCTGTAAAATTTGGCAGAGATTTGGGAAGAGAATTAGATCTTACTCTCGATCTAGAAATGAGAGGTATTTATAGCCGAAGAAAGAAAGGTTGTTACCCCCAGGGATGGGCGTTATCATGGGGAGATATCACCCAGGATGACGTTAGCAGGATCAGATATCGCTAGTGGGATATCGCCAATGAGCCGTTGCCATGCGTCAGCAGGACCGGATATTGCTAGTGAGATATCGCCAATGAGCCGTTGTCGGGGGATCCTAGGATGGGATGATGCCGTGTGGGTCCCCCCCGCTGATGTCGACCATCCCGGGATCCTCAGCCTAACGGGGGCGGCAGCCGGGTGCCGTAGCCAGTTAAGGTCTACAGGGATCTAGCTTTGACTTGAGGTGAGAAGACGAATATACCCTTGGCGTTTCTTTAATTGTTATCATAAGCCCAACTGAAAACGAGCCCGAGTGTTCACCAAGGGCTGCCTCTCCTGGCCTCTGGAGGAACGTTACTCCCTTTGCACCGCGTCAGATTCGGGAAAATCACCGGGTTTTTCTGACTTCATCGTCAGTTCCATTGTACTGGATATACGATAGCAAAACAGGTGAGTGGGACCGACCATTAGCGATTGCGCCGGTCCTTTCCGAAGCTTCCACTATCGTTCTGAAGGTAATATTTCCTTATTTTTCCTGCACATTCTCAAATGTGGTTTCGTCACGTAGCGAAAATGACATATAATGACAAGCACTAGTTACACTTAGAGGTTTTCATCCACTAATGTCGGGGTGTTTTTGGTGTCGCCGTTTCCCTTCAACTCGTGGGGTCTGGTCTTGCGGTAAGTCACCCGCAATATTGTCGTGGTCTTACGCCATGAGCCGCTTACAGTTTGTGCGGTCTTACGCCATAGCTACTGGCAATATTGACGTGGTTTTACACTACTCGGAGCTACCTATAATATCGACGCGGTTTTACGCTGTAGGCCGCCTACAAATTGTAGGGTCTAACGTTCTCCGATTCGTACTCTATTCAAGCATCTCGAGTATTCACCAGGAGTTCCGCGTTAGCCTTTCCCTCCAACTGCTTTGGGATAACGGGACAACTCATTTTTCGAGGTGTCCACCTTTACGAGCAGCTATTGCTCTGGATCTATAAATGCAACCCTTTTTCGATGCAGATTCTTCACACCCTCTCTGCTTCTCTTTTTCCATTTCTTCATGGACGATCTCACCAGAAACTTCCTGATCTCCAAAGCCTTGACCCTTAAGAATCTCACTGAGGGTGACGTCAGCTTCCTAGAGAACATGATGACAAAGACTGGCGAAGACTTTATGACCCTCTATCGGGGGGCGATAGGATGGTATATTTTAGCATGTTTCTCTATGGCTTTCGCTTTCCCATCCATGAAGCAGTGAAAACTTTATTGGTTCGATATGACATTAACCCGACTCAGATTACGCCTCCGCCTTAGTGTGGGATTCATACCTTCATTCGTATTTGTGAGCTGCGGGGTATCCTTGTCCCGTCTGTCAATTTATTCCGCAAGTTTTTTAGTTTTAGATGCCGCAACTGTGTGGTAGATATTGCCCCAAGATGGAATGACGCATTGGTGCAGTTATTTTGGCATAAATTCCAGGGCTTTGAAGAGACTGTGGCCGATTGGAAGAGTGGTTTTTTCATCGTGAATTTGCCTTTCCGCCCCTGGCCCAGGGGCTTCAATTAGTGTCTTAACGACTCTCTTTGGACAAACCCGTCAACAGTATCCAAGGAAGAGCTTCGACAAACGCACGTGCTGCTGGAGTTGAAATCGTCTTTTCGCATTCGAGAGTTTGCCTTGCACAGGCTTATAGAGAAGTGTACTATGCGTAAGTTTCTTTTCCTTCGTTATCGCTTCGGCTTAATCATCACTCTGATGTGCCTTGCTGGTAGGTGACACTGGAGATCGACCGTCAAGCGATAAGGACGTTTCTCTGAACGTGAGGCCGCTTCAATCACTGCCACCATCTCCTCCGCCTGAGAGTTCCAGTCGCCCTGCCACTCCAAAAAGAAAGAGATTCAAGACTGTTGCCAGGCACGGCACCTCCAGCCGTACTTCCCTTTTCCTCAAGAATTGGTTACCCATTCGGAAAGGAGTGACTCCGAATCACCCTAAAACTGAAGTACCCGAAAGCAGCAGCGAGGACATGGATACCGACTCTGGGCTTCGTCATGCTTCCGCGGCTCAGCGAAAGAAGCTGAGAATGGGAAATAGCAACCCAGTTGCTGAGGTTGCTTTGAAGAAGGTGAACGAAGCTTCGGCTACTGGGGCTGACGACGCCCTTGATGGTGCAAGTACCTCCAAAACGGCGGCAGCAGCTAAGGCATCAATCGACATTCCTTCTGATACTTTTGAGGCTCCGCCAGAGGTCAACCTTCCTCCTCCGACAGCCACTCCTGACTCTCCTATCTCCTCCTGCATCCCTGATGTCGCTGCACCGAATCGTGAACCTGCCGTTACTCCCGACCCTCTGTTGAATGGCCTTCCACCATTATTCTACACCTCTATTTCAGGAGTCGGTGGTTCCGCTGAAAGTCGCTCTCCTCCGTTTATCACCAACCTGTCCTCTCAAGGTCCACAAGGAGCCACTTCTTATCGCTTGGATCTGTCTACTTTTGGCACCAGCGGACTTCGCGCATTGGGAATATCATATCCGTTATCGCGAAGCGAGCCGGTGGGTTCTGTTTTGGGTGCGATATTTGGCTCTGCTGAAGATAGGGAGGAGATATCAGAGCTTTCTCTGGAGGTTCATCGCGAACGCGCTTTAAATGACGTGTTGGCTAGCTTTCGCATGCTGAATTACTTTCTCGATATTCATGGTGACAAGGCTCGAGGTTCCCCTTCTAAGGTGGCAGAGCTGACGCAACTCCAAAGCGATACCCAAGCACAGCTTAATGACTGCCGTGCTGAATTGGCCAGAGAGAAGTCGATAGGGAAGGCCAAGGTAGAGCTTCTAGAAGCAGAACTGGTGGCTGCCAACAAAAGAAACTCTCTCCTCCATGAAGAGATATTGGCCCGCGACGCGAAGCTAGCGAAGGTGCCCAATGAGATGTCGTGCTGGAAAGATAAGGCGATACAGGCCTTTGCCGTTGGATTCCCAGATTATTACCGCAGCGAGGCTTTCGATCCTGTCAAGATAGCTGACTACGCCTTTGAGAGGTTGAAGGATATAAATGCCGGGGGCGATAAAGGAGTTCTTCCGTGATGAGAACAAGGCAACGCTTGAGAGTGTTTTATTTTTATTTTTTCTTCCAACATTGGTTTCATTTGGCTTGTAATAACTAATAACGCTGACATAATAACGACTGTCATTCCACTCTGGATAACTATTAATTTACTTCTTGGCGTTATCTTTGTTGATTACGTCATCATGCTTGACCTCTTTCTGATAAAGTAATTCTACTTTTTCGGAGCATTTAATGCTCAGAATCCCCTCATTAATACGAGCGAGGGATCATGATGGTTCAGGGACACGTGTCTGCTCATCAGGACGCTAGGGCTAGCGTGATTTGATAGGATCAAAGGGCCTTCTCTCCTTTCTAGGGTTATACTCATTGCTTATGCCTGTCACGTGCGTCGCGACTGTTCCAGCAGTCATTTATTTTAGCCTCTTAGGGTTATAAAACCCATCACTTTATTTCTTTTTCCCACTTTCGATAATCTGTTTCTCTGCGTCTTGTTCACGAATCATCTTGCGTTTCTGGTTTTCATCTCCTGGGTACTTCGATTTTCTTCTAAAAAATGTACTTCTTCATTTCCTTTTACTGTCTCCTTCATCTTTTATTTTTCTTTTCCACCATGGGCAAAAGAAAAACTCGTGTTCCTGGGTCTAAATCCCTTGATGAAGAAAAAATAGAGACCATGGTCAGTACTATTACTTCTTCTGTCATTCTTGATAAACACCTGTCCGATCACGGTGCCACCCTCCCTGAGGGTTTCAAGGCTTCTGTCACCCCTGAATCCTTACGCCTGAACATCGTTTTAACCGGCAATCGCAGAATCCTATATGCCCAGATGTTCCGTTATGGTTTCCGGTTTTCGGTTGACCTGTTTATCCAAGAGTTGCTTACTTCTCTGGATCTGAACCCTATTCAACTGGCCCCAAATGCCTACTGTGGCATTTATGCATTTCTAGAACTCTGCAAGTACAAAGGAATTACATCTCCTTCCCTTGCATTACTGAAGTCTTTGTTCAAGATGTATAACCGTCGGGGTGTGATAGCGATATCACCCCGTTATGATGATGATTCACTCCAGAACTTCACCTGGAAACTCCTTCATTTGGAGTCTTCCATTGATAAATGGAAATAGCATTTTTTTGTGGTTGAGACTCCTGAACTTTTGGAGCCATGGTGGCGGTCTGGTTTCAACCAGGGCGTTAAGGACAGAGCTTGGCGCCGCGTGGCTCTTGACGAGATAGAACAGGGCTAGTTTGATAAATTGCTTAGTCTAAAAATCAGCGTTCACACCCGCCTTCTGGCTTGCAGGACCGATATCAGAGCCTGCGTTAGACGTGAGTATTGCGTCAATCTTTGACTTTCAATATTAGTACTAACGCTGACGTTGTCTTGTGCTTTTGCAGCAACTGATCCAGAGTACGTTCCCGAGAGTGTTAGGAGGCGCCGAAAGAGACTTCGAGATAGAGAAGCGGCCGCGGCTGTTAATATCACCACCACTTCAGCTACTCCTTCTGTTATCGCTTCGATTCCTCCCCAAACATCTTCAGCCTCAGTTGACGTGGAAACCGACACCATTCCGGTTGGTATTCCTGTCATATCAATCGCTGCTCCTCCTCCTCAGTCAGCTACTCGCAGGGCTTCCGCGAAAGGAAAGAAGAAAAGGAAGACAAGAAGCGTTGCCACCCTTCTGCCACTAATTCCACCTTCTTCGGACGCGGCCGGTTCTTTAGAAGCACCTGCCGCTGAGACGGTAACGGCTACCGCTCCCCTATACTTCTCGCGCTGCTTTTTCAATGCCTTTCTGCCTTTTCTTTTGTTTTTCATTGTTTTTCTTCATAGGTTACTTCTCGTGCCTCAACTCCTTCACTGTCGTGAGGCAATATGGACTTGAGGCGTATTCTGACTCAACCAAGGAAGAGACAGCGGTCCACCGGAGTAGGTACGAGCCGGTCCTCAAGCCAAGCTGATGTCAGGGAGGGGCCTCAAATTGCCCTTGACTCTTTAGCACCTCCATCGGGCCAGACCGGTAGCATTTTTTAGGGAGTGGTCATGCCTGGGCCTTTTGAGACTTCTCCACCTTCGTTCAGCTCGGGAGTTCCTCACTATTCCTCCAACGTGGTCCATACTGATGAGCTGTCGGGTTTCTCCTCTTATCAGCCCCAGGGATCACTCGTGCCCTAGGGAGGTTCCGCTTCCATCCAACCTCATGAGGCAGCCGGTCCTCAGGGAGGTTCTGCTTCCAACCAGCCCCCTTCTCCTGCCGCTGTGGTCTTTGTTCCTTCCGATGCTTCCATGCTTAAGCGCTTCGGGGAGGGGACGGTAGTGTCCAATCTTATGGCTGATGTAAGCTCATATAACGCCACTAGGCCCGTCACTCATCAGGTGGATATGACTATGCTTCGTAGCTCGGGGATTGCGGCCGTGGGGGGCAATAACTCGGCCGTTACTGCTTCGTTCTTGGTTGCGCACATGCTAACGTCTCCTGAAGAACGAAGCGCCTTTGCTACTGTGGGAGACGAAGAGCAAGCCAACTTGCTGCACTCTAAGCTTTTCACTGGGTTCCTCCAATTTCATCACTTCACTGAGCGCATGTCACAAAAGGCGGCTGACCTTGCCGCTTCTGCAGCCAAGCTTTCGCAGGAGCAAGAGAAAAAACAGCGGCTGCTGGAAGAGTGAGACAGACATATGACGGCCCTGGAGGCAGCCAGAGAGGAGGCAAGGGAAGCAAAGGAACAGTTGGCCACTTCTAACGCTGCTCTGGCGGTTGAACAGTCAAAGATTATCCCTCTCGAGGGAGAGAAAACAATCTTAGCGGAAGAGAAAGCAGTTTTGATAGAAGAGAAAACGGCGCTTGAGGCGGAAATAGTGATCAAGTGTTGGTGGTACGTTGAAAAGACCGCTTCTACCATGGCTAACTATTTTGTGGAGATCCACGGGGAAGAATTCTACGATAGTGACGCTGTTTCTGACGCCTTTTTGAAGAATTCTTCCGATCTTAATGACGAGGGCTTCCACTTGGCCAGATTGAATGGCTATCCAGAGTAAGGGATTTCTGAAGACTAGCAGTAGGCAGGGTATTATCGCCCCCTTCTTTTTGTGAGGATTGAGCGTTAATCTTTTTTGTTCGTCTTTGTATATTTTTGTGCCCCTTCGTGGGTATTTGAACAATGACACTTCTATGATATCAGCTTTTGTTGGTGCCATTTTCCTTTCCCGTATTTCTTTTTCTTCAAATTTTTGCAGTGTGGCTTTCGCGCCCTTATCGCTCTGATCGGGCTTTGTCATGTTCGACTTAACCACTGTTTGGCCCCGTCAGGGAGGACATTCCTGAAAGAAGTATTCTTCTTATTCTTCTTTCCTTGATCAAAAGAGACAACGAATAGGGTCTTTAGGCCCTATTCCTTAAACTGCGTCAACATCAGCGTGGTTGGCTTCGCGTCTACTTTGCCGACGAGTCATACAACTCTTTTATCACCTCGAGTGTCGCGATCTCTCGGAGTCAGAGATATCCTGCACACTCTCAATTAACATCTATTAGTAAGAAATAGGCGATAACAGACACAAGTTTCCCGTAGGAGCCAATCCGCCGCCATTCTAGGGCACAAGTGTCACTTATTATAGCTTTCTCAACCAGCTCACTTCACCAGGGATTCCGCATCTGGTTACTCGCTGGAATTTCACGATTTTTCACATTTCCACGATCGACCTGAAAGTGCCTCTTCCTAGTGGGTCGTTTGATCAGGACAGGCCATCACAAGGTTAGGATTTTTCACTTTCAGTGTTATCCTCACATCCTGGAATCGTGCCTTCCCTTGGCGAGCCGTCTACATCGCAAGGATAGAATTTTTACTTTCCAAGTGGAGTTAGTATCTCCCTAGGGTGTGCCTCTCCTTAACGAGCCGTCTCCACGAGAACGGTTGTCATAAGGATTGGGCTTTGTCACCTTCAGGAATCCCAGGGCGTGCCCTCACTTAGTGAGCCATCTGATCAGGACAGGTCATCACAAGGATAGGACTTTTCACTCCCGGGGGTGTCGGGATGTGCCTCGTCTTATGGCCCCACACATGGCTACCATAAGGATATGACTTTTCACTCCCGACGTTAAACATCAAGTGCGTCAGGGCGTGCCCTCACTTAGTGAGTCGGTGGATCAGGACCGACCATCACAAGGATAGGACTTTTCACTCCTAACGCTAAATACCAGGTGTACTAGGGCGTGCCCTCACTTAGTGAGTCGGCGGATCGGGACCGACCATCACAAGGATAGGACTTTTCACTCCTGGCACTTCTATTTTATTATCTATCTGCACGCAGATACGCAGCCACAAAACAGAAAAAATCTCATTACTCGAGCGTTAGCACAGGTTAAGGTTGGCGTTAGTAAAACGTGCATAGATAAATCAGAGTCTAGCATGATATAATTTTAAACGAGCGATATTCCAGGAGTTAGGTAAGGGGGTACCTTCGAGTGTCTCTAGATGGTATGCTCCTCTCCCAACTATACGGGTAATGCGGTACGACCCTTCCTAGTTAGGACTGAGCTTCCCCCGGCGTTGACCAGCCGCTCGTTGATCCTTGAGTACCAGGTCACCTTCTTTTAGAAGTCGTTCTTTGACACGCCTATTATGATAACGCGCCATTTTTTATTTGTAGTGCGTCATTTTCAGGAGAGCTTCCTCTTGCAATTCGGGCAGTGCGTCAAGATTCGCACGCAACCTTTCCTCGTTTAGCTCTTCTCTGAAGTAAGCCACTCGTAGGCTCATGGTACCAATCTCCACGGGCGTAACGGCCTCAGTACCGAAAGCTAGTGCGAATGGAGTCTCTCCTGTACTGGTTTTTATGGTCATGCGATATGCCCACATCACATACGGCAGTTCATCTGCCCACTTCTTTTTAGATCCCTCTAGGTTCTTCTTAACACCATTAAGGATGGCTCGTTTTGTCACCTCAGCCTGACCATTGGTCTGCGGATGAGCCACGGAAGAGAATTTTTGCTCAATTCCAAACTCCTCGCATTGGTCTCTAAAGAATTGGCTGGTGAATTGTGTTCCATTATCGCTGACTAGTACGCGAGAAACTCCAAAATGCATGATAACTTGGTGTTTGAAGAAACGTCAGATTTTTTCTGTCGTGATGTTGGCGACCGCTTCAGCTTCCGCCCATTTGGTAAAGTAGTCTACCGCCACGACCACAAACTTTAACTGCGACCTTGCCTTTAGAAATGGTCCAAAGATGTCAATTCCCCATTTCGCGAAAGGGCAAGGAGCGATGATGTCATAAATTTGTGTGGCGGGTTGTCGAGGAATCTTGGCGAATTCCTGACACTTTTGGCAAGTTCGCACGTAATCATGGCAGTCTTTCCTGATAGTAGGCCAGTAGAACCTCGATCGAAAGACCTGTGCAGCTAGGGTTCCGCCGGATGCATGCATGCCACAAATTCCTTCGTGGATTTCGCGGAGGGTATGAAGGCCCTCTTGTTCTGTTATGCATCTGGCAGCCGGATGAGAGAAACATCTCCGCATCAGTTCCCCATTAAAGTATGTACACCGTGCCGCTTGCTTTAGTACTTTCTTCTTCTCAGCGTTATCCGCTGGCAGCTCATCGTGTTTCAAGTATTTTATGACGGGAATTCTCCAGTCATTTTCACTTTCTTCAACATAGAGCGTCGCCTGTTCTTCCATAAAGGAAGGTACGGATAGGTCCCGGTAGTACACCCCTTTTGGTATGGCCGCTTCTGGGTTTGCTGCGAGTTTGGCGAGGTTGTCCGCCTCAGCGTTATCCTCTCGAGGAATGTGCTCGAAGCTAACCTGTATGCCACATTTCTTTATTTCTATCAACTCGCGTTTCACTTTGGCAAGGTATTGCACCATGATGGGCTCTCTAGCTTGAGAGTGTCCCAGCACTTGATCTATTATCAGCTTGGAGTCTCCACAGACTTTCAGCCGCAAGTCTCCCAACCTCCCAGAGTCATGTATTCCCTTGATGGAAATGCTATTTCCTATCCTGAGCCCGGCTAATAGCGCTTCGTATTCTGCGGCATTATTGGACAACGGCTGCAGGATTCGGATGACATATCGCACATGGATGCCGTGAGGCCCACTCATGAAGATTTTGGCCCCGGTAAGTTCTTAATTTTTGGCACCATCCACGTGTATGACCCATAGGTCAGTGTAAGTTTCAGGGAAAGGAAGATCCAACTCTTCTTTTTCTTTCTCAGTCAACTCTGTCAACGGATCCGGCGTGAAGGTGCATTCCGCGATAAAGTACGCTAGGATTTGAGCCTTCACAGACGGTCGGGATCGATAGTGCAAGCCATATTGTTCAAGCTCGATAGCCCAAATCAGCATTCTCCCCGAGGATTCAGGCTTCCAGAATATCCTTTTTAAAGGTTGATCCGTAAGCACAATGACGGTGTGAGCTTGAAAATATCGATCCATTTTCCGCGTGGCTTGCACTAATGCGAACGCTATTTTCTCAATTCGGGCGTATCTCAGCTCGACATCTTTTAGGATGTGGCTTACAAAGTATACCGGTCGGTGCGCATGATTGTCATCTCGCACAAGGACCACACTGACCACTTCGTCAGCAACCCCAAGGTATAAGTACAGGATATCGCCAGGCTCTGGTCTAGTCAACACTAAGTCAGATGATAAATAGGCCTTCAGACTCGCGAATGCTTCTTTGCATTCTGCAGTCCATCCGAAAACAGCTTTCTTACGTATAACTTTGAAAAAAGGGAGACACCTCTCGCCTTGTTTAGAGATGAACCGTCCCAGTGCGATAACGCGCCCTGTCAGCTTCTATATTTCCTTTATAGTTCGAGGAGATATCATGTCTTGGATAGCTTTGACTTTTGACGGGTTGGGTTGAATACCCTTTTGACTGACCACGTAACCTAAGAATTTACCCGTTTGAAAGGCGAACATGCACTTTCGAGGGTTCAGCTTCATCTGATATCGCTTCATCACTTCGAAAACTTCCGCCAGGTCAGACAAGTGATCTCTGAAGCTTCGGCTTTTGATCAGTATGTCATCGACATATGCCTCTACATTTCGCCCGATCTGTTTTTCAAAGACTTGATTCGCCATTCGCTGGAAGGTGGCTCTAGTATTTTTCAACCCAAAAGGCATCGCCGTGTAGCAATAAGTGGCCTTGGGAGTGATGAAAGCAGTTTTCTCTTCATCCTCCTTGGCCATGGGGATTTGGTGGTACCCCGAGTTGGCATCTAACGAGCTCAAGTACGTGTACCCGGCAGCTTGATCAACCAGCTGATCAATTCGGGGAAGTGAGTAACAATCTTTAGGGCAGGCGTCATTCAAATCTGTGAAGTCAATGCACATGCGCCACTCCCCGCTGGGCTTAGGGACCAGAACAGGGTTAGCCAACCAGGTGAGATATTGCACTTCTCGAATAAAGTCAGCGTCAAGAAGTTTTGTGACTTCCTTTTCGACAGCCATTGCTTTTTCGGTCGAGAAAACACGTCATTTTTGCTGAACAGGTTTTGCATCAGGATTGACATTAAGCCGATGTTCCACCACCTCCCGCGAGATACCAGGCATGTCGGAGGGTTTCCATGCGAACTCTCCTTTGTATTTATTTAACAGTTGGGCTAACTGAAAGTTTTCCTCTGGGCTGAGGTTATCGCTGACCAGGAATACGACCCCATCTATTTTGTTAACCGAGATGTGAGTCATTTTATCTACAGACTGAGTGCGTTTCTCCTCATTTTGTTCATATGGGTCCACCGTCACCCACACGTACCTATCGCAACTCTTCTGAGTCATGAGCAAGTAGCATTCAGCCGCTAACTTCTGATTACCTAGGATTGAGACCACACCGTCCCAGGATGGATATTTCAGCTTCAGGTGCTTTTGTGATATCACTGCTCCGAAACGGTTAAGGAATGGCCGCCCCAATATGGCGTTGTAAGGCAGATTTAGATCCACCACCAAGAATAAAAGCTCCTCTGACCGTTTGGAGGTATCTTCCTTGAAATATACCGGCAAAGTAGTTACTCCAGTCACTGGGATAGGGACTCCGTCTACCCCAATAATTTTTACAGGGCGTAAGTTCGTTATCTGGACGCTTCAGGAGATTGTAAGCTTCCAGTGAGAACAAGTTTACGGCGCTTCCGTTGTCAACCAGAGTTCTTCTAACTCCATGACTAGCGATAATGGGTGTAACCACTAACGTATCATTGTGCGGATATACCACACCCTTTTCATCCTCTTCAGAAAAGGATAATATCATACGATCCAAGGCACTTATCGCTTCACTCTTTATTGACATGCCAGCCCGCTTCCGCTTATCCCCTGGCGCGGGTGTCAGCTGTGCGGATTCATCCAGGTAAGGTGTGCCTCCAGCGATGATGTTAATGATGGGGACGTCCTCGTCATCAATCGTGAGCATTTCTCGACCTCCTCCCGTAGGACCAGTGTCGTGGCCTGGGGGGGAAGGTGTCGCTCTGCCATCGGCTACTCTACTTGTTGGGTTACTCTTGGCTTCTTCTAGTGTTTTCACAGCGAATTCTCCCAGATAGCCTTCCTCCACCAGGCGCTCTATCGCCGGAGTTCTCTACCTGCCTTGGTGGAATGTCCTTTAGCTTTGTGAAATTTACAATAGGCGTTTTCTCTTCTCCCCAGGGTTACCCCCGGTCTTACAGGGGCAGGATAACGGATGGGCAGGTTTCGCTGCTCCACTATTGCTAGTATTTCTGCTCTGGGTAGAACGAAGGAAGGAAGATCTGAGTCATAAACTCGTCCCTTAGAAGGATTACCCTGCCGCTGGGTTGAGGAGTCACCAGATTTTCCCTTTGAGGAGTTGCCTCTCCTCCGGTTAGATGTCCTAGGAATGTGATCCTTTCGCTGAGCGTAATCATCAACGAACCGATCTTCAGAAGTAGCTGGAATAGGAGCGTTATGGGCTGGAGGCATGGCTGGCTGCATGTTCCGAATCATGTCCCTATTCTCTTCCTCTTCCATCCTCGCATAGTTGTGGGCTTTTAGCCTTAACGCATCTAAAGTCGCTGGCGGGTCAACCATTAAAGCATCTCTGAGCTTTCCATAACAACAGTTTCGCTTTAAGGCTTCGATGGCGAAATCAACCGTTACACCTGGCGTTAGCGACATCTCGGTGTCGAAATAATGGAGGAAGCTCCTCAAGGATTCCTGAGGTTTCCTGTGTAGGTCGAACAAAGCTGCGGCAGACTTCCTGATAGGGACGACAGTACTGAATCGACTCCTAAATTTAGATTCCAGCTGCGAAAAACTATCAATAGACCCACCCGGAAGACCTTCAAACCATAAGCGCGCGACCCCTGATAGGGTCATTATAAATATTTGACACAAAGCAGCGTCACTGTGAGTCTGGAATTGCACAAAATCCTTCACTTTATTAAGGTGAGAGATGGGATCTTTAGTGCCATCATAGGATTCCGAGGGGAGCTTCACATATCTACTAACTCTGTGTCGCCTTATACGCAGGCTAAAGGGATGGCCAGAAGTATCATCAAAGATTTCCCGCGCATGCCGAGGTGGGGATACCTCCAAATGATGACTACGGTCTCGCGGATTTTGATCATGATGTCGCCTGGGAGTCGGACTGCGGCTCCTTGGCGAGCGAGTTCGATGCCTCCTACTGTTGGATCTTTCACTCCCTCCTGAAGATATATCTCTATCATTTTCGCCCCTTCTACCATCCCAATGTCCTCTATCCTCCTCACGCCATTGACGCTCCTCTTGGGGAATAGGAAGTAAGGGCACTTGTGGTACATATGGCTCCACCGTCCTATGAGCGAACTGTACCAGACTGGCTGGTGCACTCAACGCAGGCAACGTCAAAGGGACGTTCACATGCAATGGGGACAACAGTGGTAGTTCTGTAATAATGGGTGGAGTGAAAATGAACTGAGATGGGACGACTGATCCAGAAGCGCTTGGCGTGAATCTAGCAGCCAGTTCCGTTAAATGGTCCAACTGGGCGCGAAGGGCTGAAATCGAGCTCGCGAAAGGGTTATTCGCATCGTCTATCACGGATCCCCTTGACTGAGGAGTGAAACGACTGGACCTCGCTATTTGAGACAATGGAGTATGCGGCTGGGACACAAATGTTCCCACTGCTTGCTCAAAGGACAGATCTGATGTTCCTGGAGGAACTTCTTGCACCGAGGTGGGAGTATCAGAAGTGGCGAAAGCGAAAAGTCACCTACGGGTATCAAATGGAAGGCTAGAGGACTGAGTCAACGGCGGATCTGAATCAGAAGCCATAATCTTCCAATTCCCAGAAGAACAGAGCTTGGCTATTAAGGATGCTCACTTAATTAAAACAAATGCTCTCAATGAAAGCACCAATTTGATAAGATTCAGATTGTTTGGGAAGCGGGATCTGGATTATGGTTGTCTGGAATCACTGTAGCAGCAGTCCGTCGTACCTGCAAAGTGCCAGAGGAGGGACTCCGGCGTAGACACTCCGATGCTTAAGTTAGTATGGCTGTAAAATTTGGCAGAGATTTGGGAAGAGAATCAGATCTTACTCTCGATCTAGAAATGAGGGGTATTTATAGCCGAAGAAAGAAAGGTTGTTACCCCCAGGGATGGACGTTATCATGGGGAGATATCACCTAGGATGACTTCAGCAGGATCAGATATCGCCAATGAGCCGTTGCCATGCGTCAGTAGGACCTGATATCGCTAGTGAGATATCGCCAATGAGTCGTTGTCGGGGGATCCTGGGATGGGATGATGCCGTGTGGGTCCCCCCCCCGCTGATGTCGACCATCCCGAGATCCTCAGCCTAACGGGGGCGGCAGCCGGGTGCCGTAGCCAGTTAAGGTCTACAGGGATCTGGCTTTGACTTGAGGTGAGAAGACGAATATACCCTTGCCGTTTCTTTAATTGTTATCAAGATTCTTCCGCTCAAGCCTTTCCAAACCAGGTTGTTAGCCTACACGGAAACATTAGCAATTGGAGTACTAGAATTCTTCAAGTACAACAAACATTGGTAAGTTTCGAGCTTGTTAGCCTACAAGAAAACATCCCGTATTTAACACTGTTAAAACTCATACACATAATTTTTTTTCTTCAATATCTCAATTTTATAGTAATTTTTTTTTTCAAGGGTAAAAACTTGTCGAAATTAACTATAGAATTTTTCTCAAGGCTATATACACTTGATGAGACGGACTCTAGAATTTTATATTTCAATTTGAATTCGTTTCTTGTATTTGTATTAAATTGTTTTCTTAAATATGACAAAATTACCATATTACCCTTATAAGCTCTCCAATTTATAGCAAAAAAATATTTCCCAATGGTATAAATTTCTAAAAATGGACTCTAGAATTTTGGATTTCAATTATCAATTTTTTTTGAGTGAAATGTTAAAATGACCATTTTACACGTTTTTTTCTTCAATATCTCAATTTTATGGTAAGAATTTTTTCCAAGGGTAAAAACTTGTCGAAATTATATCAAAGCTTTTTCTTAAATATGACAAAATGACCATGTTACCCTTCTACTTCAAAATCTCCCCAATTTATAGCAAATATTTTTTTCCCAAGGGTATAAATTTCTAGAAATGGACTCAAGAATTTTGGATTTCAATTATCAATTTTTTTTAGTGAAATTTTAAAATGACCATTTTAATCATTTTTTTCTTCAATATCTCAATTTTATGGCAAGAATTTTTTCCAAGGGTAAAAACTTGTCGAAATTAACTCTAGAATTTTTCTCAAGGCTACAGACTTGATGAGATGGACTCCAGAATTTTATATTTCATTTGAATTCTTTTTTTGTATTTGTATTAAATTGTTTTCTGAAATATGACAAAATGACCATATTACCCTTATACTCCAAAATCTCTCCAATTTATAGCAAAAAAAATAATTTCCCAATGCTATAAATTTCTAAAAATCAACTCTAGAATTTTATATTTCAATTATCAATTTTTTTTTAATGAAATGTTAAAATGACCATTTTACTCGTTTTTTTTCTTCAATATCTCAATTTTATGGTAAGAATTTTTTCCAAGCGTAAATATTTGTCGAAATTATCTCAAAGCATTTTCTAAAATATGACATAATGACCATGTTACCCTTCTACTTCAAAATCTCTCTAATTTATAGCAAATTGTTTTTACCAAGGGTATAAAATTCTAGAAATGGACTCAAGAATTTTGGATTTCAATTATCAATTTTTTTAGTGAAATTTTAAAATGACCATTTTAATCATTTTTTTCTTCAATATCTCAATTTTATGGTAAGAATTTTTCCAAGGGTAACAACTTGTCGAAATTAACTCTTGAATTTTTCTCAAGGCTACAACCTTGATGAGATGGACTCTAGAATTTTATATTTCACTTGAATTCTTTTTTTGTATTTGTATTAAATTGTTTTCTTAAATATGATAAAATGACCATATTGCCCTTATACGTCAAAATCTCTCAAATTTATAGCAAAAATTGTTTTCCCAAGGGTATAAATTTCTAGAAATAGACTCTAGAATTTTGTATTTCAATTATTATTATTTTTTGAGTAAAATTTTAAAATGACCATTTTACTCGTTTTTTTCTTCAATATCTCAATTTTATATTAAGAATTTTTTTCCAAGGGTAAAAACTTGTCGAAATTAACTCTAGAATTTTTGCCAAGGCTACAAACTTGATGAGATGGACTCTAGAATTTTATATTTCAATTTGAATTCATTTTTTGTAGTTTTATTAAATTATTTTCTTAAATATGACAAAATGATCATGTTACCCTTCTGCTTAAAAATCTCTCAAATTTATAGCAACAAAATATTTCCCAAGGGTATAAATTTCTAGAAATGGACTTTATAATTTTGGATTTCAATCAATTTCCTTTGAGTGAAATTGTAATTTTTTTTCCTATAAATGAGGAAATATAAATGTGAAAATGACCATTTTACTTATTTTTTTCTTCAATATCTCAATTTTATGGTAAGAATATTTTCCAAGGGTAAAAACTTGTTGAAATTATATCAAAGCTTTTTCTCAAATATGACAAAATGACCATGTTACCCTTCTACGTCAAAATCTCTCCAATTTATTGCAATTTTTTTCCCAAGGGTATAAATTTCTAGAAATGGACTTTAGAATTTTGGATTTCAATTATCAATTTTTTTTGGTGAAATTTTAAAATGATCATTTTACTCGTTTTTTTCCTTCAATATCTCAATTTTATAGTAAGAATTTTTTCCAAGGGTAAAAACTTGTCGAAATTGACTCTTGAATGTTTCTCAAGGCTATAGACTTGATGAGATGGATTCTAGAATTTTATATTTCAATTTGAATACTTTTTTAGTATTTGTATTAAATTGTTTTCTTAAAAATGACAAAATGACCATATTACCCTTATACTTCAAAATCTCTCCAATTTATAGCAAAAAAAAAAAATTCCCAAGGGTATAAATTTCTAGAAATGGACTCTAGAATTTTGGATTTCAATTATCAATTTTTTTTGAGTCAAATGTTAAAATGACCATTTTACTCGTGTTTTTCTTCAATATCTCAATTTTATGGTAAGAACTTTTGCCAAAGGTAAAAACTTGTCGAAATTATAAAGCTTTTTCTTAAATATAACAAAATGATCATGTTACCCATCTACTTCAAAATCTCTCCAATTTATACCAAAATTTTTTTCCCAAGGGTATAAATTTCTAGAAATGGACTCTAGAATTTTGGATTTCAATCATCAATATTTTTTGAGTGAAATTATAATTGTTTTACTATAATTGAGGGAATATAAATGTGAAAATGACCATTTTACTTATTTTTTTCTTCAATATCTCAATTTTATGGTAAGATTTTTTTCCAAGGTTAAAAACTTGTCGAAATTATATCAAAGTCTTTTCTTAAATATGACAAAATGACCATGTTACCCTTCTACTTCAAAATCTCTCCAATTTATAGAAATTTATTTTTCCCAAGGGTCTAAATTTCTAGAAACGGACTCTAGAATTTTGGATTTCAATTATTAATTTTTTTTGAGGAAAATTTTAAAATGACCATTTTACTCATTTTTTTCTTCAATATCTCAATTTTATATTAAGAATTTTTTTCCAAGGGTAAAAACTTGTCGAAATTAACTCTAGAATTTTTCTCAAGGCTATAGACTTGATGAGATAGACTCTCTAATTTTATATTTCAATTTGAATTCATTTTTTGTAGTTTTATTAAATTGTTTTCTTTAATATGACAAAATGACCATGTTACCCTTCTACTTCAAAATCTCTCCAATTTATAGCAAAAAACATTTCCCAAGGGGATAAATTTCTAGAAATGGACTCAAGAATTTTGGATTTCAATTATCAATTTTTTTGGGTGAAATTTTAAAATGACAATTTTACTCATTTGTTTCTTCAATATCTCAATTTTATGGTAAGAATGTTTTCCAAGGGTAAAAACTTGTCGAAATTAACTCTAGAATTTTTTTCAAGGCTATAGCTTGATGAGATGGACTCTAGAATTTTATATTTCAATTTGAATTCTTTTTTTGTATTTGTATTAAATTGTTCTCTTAAGTATGACAAAATGATCATGTTACCCTTCTACTTAAAAATCTCTCATATTTATAGCAACAAAAAATTTCCAAAGGGTATAAATTTCTAGAAATAGACTCTAGAATTTTGAACTTCAATTATCAGTTTTTTTTAGTGAAATTTTATTTTTTTAACTATAATTGAGGGAATATAAATGTGAAAATGAGCATTTTACTTATTTTTTTCTTATATATCTCAATTTTATGGTAAAGTTTTTTTTCAAGAGTATAAACTTGTCAAAAATTGACTATAAATTTTTTCTCAAGGCTATAGCTTGATGAGATGGACTCTAGAAATTTATATTTCAATTTGAATTCTTTTTTTGTATTTGTATTAAATTGTCCTCTTAAATATGACAAAATGATCATGTTACCCTTCTACTTCAAAATCTCTCAAATTTATTGCAAAAAACAATTTCTAGAAATGGACTCAAGAATTTTGGATTTCAATTATCAAAATTTTTTGGGTGAAATTTTAGTTTTTGTTCCTATAAATGAGGAAATATAAATGTTAATTTTGGATTTCAATTATGAATTTCTTTTCCTTATAAATGAGAAAATGACCATTTTACTCGTTTTTTTTCTTCAATATCTCAATTTTATGTTAAAGTTTTTTTTCAAGAGTATAAACTTGTCAAAAATTGTCTATAGAATTTTGGATTTCAATTATTAATTTTTTTTTAGTGAAATCTTAAAATGACTATGTTACTCATTTTTTTCTTCAATATCTCAATTTTATGGTAAGAATGTTTTCCAAGGGTAAAAATTTGTCGAAAATAACTCTAGAATTTTTCTCAAGGCTAAGAGTTGATGAGACGGACTTTAGAATTTTATATTTCAATTTGAATTCGTTTGTTGTATTTGTATTAAATTCTTTTCTTAAATATGGCAAAATGACCATATTACCCTTATACTTCAAAATCTGTCCAATTTATAGCCAAAAAAAAATCTAAGGGTATAAATTTCTAGAAATGGACTCTAGAATTTTGGATTTAAATTCTCAAATTGTTTTGAGTGAATTTTCTATTTTTTTCTTATAAATGAGAAAATAACCATTTTACTCGTTTTTTTTCTTCAACATCTTAATTTTATGGTAAAGTGTTTTTTCAAGGGTATAAACTTGTCGAAAATTGACTATAGAATTTTTCTCAAGGCTATAGCTTGATGAGATGGACTCTAGAATTTTATATTTCAATTTGAATTCTTTTTTTGTATTTGTATTAAATTGTCCTCTTAAATATGACAAAATGATCATGTTACCCTTCTACTCCAAAATCTCTCAAATTTATTGCAAAATGTTTTTTCTAAGGGTATAAATTTCTAGAAATAGACTCTAGAATTTTGAATTTCAATTATCAGTTTTTTTTAGTGAAATTTTAATTTTTTTTACTATAAATGAGGGAATATAACTATGAACATAAGCATTTTACTTTTTTTTCTTGAATATCTCAATTTTATGGTAAGAATTTTTTCCAAGATTAAAAACCTGTCGAAATTATATTAGAGCTTTTTCTTTAATATGACAAAATGACCATTTTACCCTTCTACTTCAAAATCTCTTCAATTTATAGCAAATGTTTTTTCAAGGGTATAAATTTCTAGAAATGTACTCTAGAATTTTGGATTTCAATTATCAATTTTTTGAGTGAAATTTTAGTTTTTTTCCAATAAATGAGGAAATATAAATGTGAAATTGACCATTTTACTTATTTTTTTCTTCAATATCTCAATTTTATGGTAAGAATTTTTTCCAAGGTTAAAAACTTGTCGAAATTAACTATAGAATTTTTTCAAGGCTATGGACTTGATGAACCGGACTTTAGAATTTTATATTTCAATTTGAATTCATTTCTTGTATTTGTATTAAATTGTTTTCGTAAATATGACAAAATGATCATATTACCCTTATACTTCAAAATCTGTCCAATTTATAGCAAAAAATAATTCTAAGGGTATAAATTTCTAGAAATGGACTCTAGAATTTTGGATTTCAATTATCAATTTCTTTTGAGTGAATTTTTTATTTTTTTCTTATAAATGAGAAAATGACCATTTTACTCGTTTTTTTCTTCAATATCTCAATTTTATGGTAAAGTTTTTTTTCAAGGGTATAAACTTGTCGAAAATTGACTATAGAATTTTTCTCAAAGCTATAGCTTGATGAGATGGACATGACCATTTTATATTTCAATTTGAATTCTTTTTTTGTATTTGTATTAAATTGTTCTCTTAAATATAACAAAATGATCATGTTACCCTTCTACTCCAAAATCTCTAAAATTTATTGCAAATTTTTTTTCTAAGGGTATAAATTTCTAGAAATAGCCTCTAGAATTTTGAATTTCAATTATCAGTTTTTTTTAGTGAAATTTTAATTTTGTTACTATAAATGAGGGAATATAAATGTGAACTTGAGCATTTTACTTTTTTTTTCTTCAATATCTCAATTTTATGGTAAGAATTTTTTCCAAGATTAAAAACCTGTCGAAATTATATTAGAGCTTTTTCTTTAATATGACAAAATGACCATTTTACCCTTCTACTTCAAAATCTCTTCAATTTATAGCAAATGTTTTTTCAAGGGTATAAATTTCTAGAAATGTACTCTAGAATTTTGGATTTCAATTATCAATTTTTTGAGTGAAATTTTAGTTTTTTTCCAATAAATGAGGAAATATAAATGTGAAATTGACCATTTTACTTATTTTTTTCTTCAATATCTCAATTTTATGGTAAGAATTTTTTCCAAGGTTAAAAACTTGTCGAAATTAACTATAGAATTTTTTCAAGGCTATGGACTTGATGAACCGGACTTTAGAATTTTATATTTCAATTTGAATTCATTTCTTGTATTTGTATTAAATTGTTTTCGTAAATATGACAAAATGATCATATTACCCTTATACTTCAAAATCTGTCCAATTTATAGCAAAAAATAATTCTAAGGGTATAAATTTCTAGAAATGGACTCTAGAATTTTGGATTTCAATTATCAATTTCTTTTGAGTGAATTTTTTATTTTTTTCTTATAAATGAGAAAATGACCATTTTACTCGTTTTTTTCTTCAATATCTCAATTTTATGGTAAAGTTTTTTTT
Source organism: Viola odorata (assembly GCA_963691705.1). Taxonomy (NCBI): domain Eukaryota; kingdom Viridiplantae; phylum Streptophyta; class Magnoliopsida; order Malpighiales; family Violaceae; genus Viola; species Viola odorata. The sequence continues at coordinate 32,233,401 of OY829543.1, read as the reverse complement.
CAAGGGTATAAACTTGTCGAAAATTGACTATAGAATTTTTCTCAAAGCTATAGCTTGATGAGATGGACATGACCATTTTATATTTCAATTTGAATTCTTTTTTTGTATTTGTATTAAATTGTTCTCTTAAATATAACAAAATGATCATGTTACCCTTCTACTCCAAAATCTCTAAAATTTATTGCAAATTTTTTTTCTAAGGGTATAAATTTCTAGAAATAGCCTCTAGAATTTTGAATTTCAATTATCAGTTTTTTTTAGTGAAATTTTAATTTTGTTACTATAAATGAGGGAATATAAATGTGAACTTGAGCATTTTACTTTTTTTTTCTTCAATATCTCAATTTTATGGTAAGAATTTTTTCCAAGATTAAAAACCTGTCGAAATTATATTAGAGCTTTTTCTTTAATATGACAAAATGACCATTTTACCCTTCTACTTCAAAATCTCTTCAATTTATAGCAAATTTTTTTTCCCAAGGGTATAAATTTCTAGAAATGGACTCTAGAATTTTGGATTTCAATTATTAATTTTTTTTTAGTGAAATCTTAAAATGACTATGTTACTCATTTTTTTCTTCAATATCTCAATTTTATGGTAAGAATGTTTTCCAAGGGTAAAAATTTGTCGAAAATAACTCTAGAATTTTTCTCAAGGCTATAGACTTGATGAGACGGACTTTAGAATTTTATATTTCAATTTGAATTCGTTTGTTGTATTTGTATTAAATTCTTTTCTTAAATATGGCAAAATGACCATATTACCCTTATACTTCAAAATCTGTCCAATTTATAGCAAAAAAAAAAATCTTAGGGTATAAATTTCTAGAAATGGACTCTAGAATTTTGGATTTCAATTCTCAATTTGTTTTGAGTGAATTTTCTATTTTTTTCTTATAAATGAGAAAATAACCATTTTACTTGTTTTTTTTCTTCAACATCTTAATTTTATGGTAAAGTTTTTTTTCAAGGGTATAAACCTTTCGAAAATTGACTATAGAATTTTTCTCAAGGCTATAGCTTGATGAGATGGACTCTAAAATTTTATATTTCAATTTGAATTCTTTTTTTGTATTTGTATTAAATTGTTCTCTTAAATATAACAAAATGATCATGTTACCCTTCTACTCCAAAATCTCTAAAATTTATTGCAAAATTTTTTTCTAAGGGTATAAATTTCTAGAAATAGACTCTAGAATTTTGAATTTCAATTATCAGTTTTTTTTAGTGAAATTTTAATTTTGTTACTATAAATGAGGGAATATAAATGTGAACTTGAGCATTTTACTTTTTTTTTTCTTCAATATCTCAATTTTATGGTAAGAATTTTTTCCAAGGTTAAAAACCTGTCGAAATTATATCAGAGCTTTTTCTTTAATATGACAAAATGACCATGTTACCCTTCTACATCAAAATCTCTCCAATTTATAGCAAAAAACATTTCCCAAGGGGATAAATTTCTAGAAATGGACTCAAGAATTTTGGATTTCAATTATCAATTTTTTTGGGTGAAATTTTAAAATGACAATTTTACTCATTTGTTTCTTCAATATCTCAATTTTATCGTACGAATTTTTTCCAACGGTAAAAACTTGTCGAAATTAACTCTAGAATTTTTTTCAAGGCTATAGCTTGATGAGATGGACTCTAGAATTTTATATTTCAATTTGAATTCTTTTTTTGTATTTGTATTAAATTGTTTTCTTAAATATGACAAAATGATCATGTTACCCTTCTACTTCAAAATCTCTCAAATTTATAGCAAAAAATTATTTCCTAAGTATATAAATTTCTAGAAATGGACTCTAGAATTTTGGATTTCAATTATTAATTTTTATTTAGTGAAATGTTAAAATGACTATTTTACTCATTTTTTTCTTCAATATCTCAATTTTATGGTAAGAATTTTTTCCAAGGGTAAAAACTTGTCGAAAATAACTCTAGAATTTTTCTCAAGGCTATAGACTTGATGAGACGGACTTTTGAATTTTATATTTCAATTTGAATTCTTTTTTTGTATTTGTATTAAATTTTTCTCTTAAATATGACAAAATGATCATGTTACCCTTCTACTCCAAAATCTCTCCAATTTTTTGCAAAAAACAATTCTAAGGGTATAAATTTCTAGAAATGTACTCTAGAATTTTGGATTTCAATTATCAATTTTTTGAGTGAAATTTTAGTTTTTTTCCAATAAATGAGGAAATATAAATGTGAAATTGACCATTTTACTTATTTTTTTCTTCAATATCTCAATTTTATGGTAAGAATTTTTTCCAAGGGTAAAAAGTTGTCGAAATTAACTATAGAATTTTTCTCAAGGCTATAGACTTGATGATTCGGACTTTAGAATTTTATATTTCAATTTGAATTCATTTCTTGTATTTGTATTAAATTGTTTTCGTAAATATGACAAAATGATCATATTACCCTTATACTTCAAAATCTGTCCAATTTATAGGAAAAAATAATTCTAAGGGTATAAATTTCTAGAAATAGACTCTAGAATTTTGGATTTCAATTATCAATTTCTTTTGAGTGAATTTTTTATTTTTTTCTTATAAATGAGAAAATGACCATTTTACTCGTTTTTTTCTTCAATATCTCAATTTTATGGTAAAGTTTTTTTTCAAGGGTATAAACTTGTCGAAAATTGACGATAGAATTTTTCTCAAAGCTATAGCTTGATGAGATGGACTCCATAATTTTATATTTCAATTTGAATTCTTTTTTTGTATTTGTATTAAATTGTTCTCTTAAATATAACAAAATGATCATGTTACCCTTCTACTCCAAAATCTCTAAAATTTATTGCAAAAAAATTTTCTAAGGGTATAAATTTCTAGAAATAGACTCTAGAATTTTGAATTTCAATTATTAGTTTTTTTTAGTGAAATTTTAATTTTGTTACTATAAATGAGGGAATATAAATGTGAACTTGAGCATTTTACTTTTTTTTTCTTCAATATCTCAATTTTATGGTAAGAATTTTTTCCAAGATTAAAAACCTGTCGAAATTATATTAGAGCTTTTTCGTTAATATGACAAAATGACCATTTTACCCTTCTACTTCAAAATCTCTCCAATTTATAGCAAAAAAAATTTCCCAAGGGTATAAATTTCTAGAAATGGACTCTAGAATTTTGGATTTCAATTATTAATTTTTTTTTAGTGAAATCTTAAAATGACTATGTTACTCATTTTTTTCTTCAATATCTCAATTTTATGGTAAGAATGTTTTCCAAGGGTAAAAATTTGTCGAAAGTAACTCTAGAATTTTTCTCAAGGCTATAGACTTGATGAGACGGACTTTAGAATTATATATTTCAATTTGAATTCGTTTGTTGTATTTGTATTAAATTCTTTTCTTAAATATGGCAAAATGACCATATTACCCTTATACTTCAAAATCTGTCCAATTTATAGCAAAAAAAAATCTTAGGGTATAAATTTCTAGAAATGGACTCTAGAATTTTGGATTTCAATTCTCAATTTGTTTTGAGTGAATTTTCTATTTTTTTCTTATAAATGAGAAAATAACCATTTCACTTGTTTTTTTTCTTCAACATCTTAATTTTATGGTAAAGTTTTTTTTCAAGGGTATAAACTTGTCGAAAATTGACTATAGAATTTTTCTCAAGGCTATAGCTTGATGAGATGGACTCTAGAATTTTATATTTCAATTTGAATTCTTTTTTTGTATTTGTATTAAATTGTTCTCTTAAATATAAAAAAATGATCATGTTACCCTTCTACTCCAAAATCTCTAAAATTTATTGCAAAAAAATTTTCTAAGGGTATAAATTTCTAGAAATAGACTCTAGAATTTTGAATTTCAATTATCAGTTTTTTTTAGTGAAATTTTAATTTTGTTACTATAAATGAGGGAATATAAATGTGAACTTGAGCATTTTACTTTTTTTTTTCTTCAATATCTCAATTTTATGGTAAGAATTTTTTCCAAGGTTAAAAACCTGTCGAAATTATATCAGAGCTTTTTCTTTAATATGACAAAATGACCATGTTACCCTTCTACTTCAAAATCTCTCCAATTTATAGCAAAAAACATTTCCCAAGGGGATAAATTTCTAGAAATGGACTCAAGAATTTTGGATTTCAATTATCAATTTTTTTGGGTGAAATTTTAAAATGACAATTTTACTCATTTGTTTCTTCAATATCTCAATTTTATGGTAAGAATGTTTTCCAAGGGTAAAAACTTGTCGAAATTAACTCTAGAATTTTTTTCAAGGCTATAGCTTGATGAGATGGACTCTAGAATTTTATATTTCAATTTGAATTCTTTTTTTGTATTTGTATTAAATTGTTCTCTTAAGTATGACAAAATGATCATGTTACCCTTCTACTTAAAAATCTCTCATATTTATAGCAACAAAAAATTTCCAAAGGGTATAAATTTCTAGAAATAGACTCTAGAATTTTGAACTTCAATTATCAGTTTTTTTTAGTGAAATTTTATTTTTTTAACTATAATTGAGGGAATATAAATGTGAAAATGAGCATTTTACTTATTTTTTTCTTATATATCTCAATTTTATGGTAAAGTTTTTTTTCAAGAGTATAAACTTGTCAAAAATTGACTATAAATTTTTTCTCAAGGCTATAGCTTGATGAGATGGACTCTAGAAATTTATATTTCAATTTGAATTCTTTTTTTGTATTTGTATTAAATTGTCCTCTTAAATATGACAAAATGATCATGTTACCCTTCTACTTCAAAATCTCTCAAATTTATTGCAAAAAACAATTTCTAGAAATGGACTCAAGAATTTTGGATTTCAATTATCAAAAATTTTTGGGTGAAATTTTAGTTTTTGTTCCTATAAATGAGGAAATATAAATGTTAATTTTGGATTTCAATTATGAATTTCTTTTCCTTATAAATGAGAAAATGACCATTTTACTCGTTTTTTTTCTTCAATATCTCAATTTTATGTTAAAGTTTTTTTTCAAGAGTATAAACTTGTCAAAAATTGTCTATAGAATTTTGGATTTCAATTATTAATTTTTTTTTAGTGAAATCTTAAAATGACTATGTTACTCATTTTTTTCTTCAATATCTCAATTTTATGGTAAGAATGTTTTCCAAGGGTAAAAATTTGTCGAAAATAACTCTAGAATTTTTCTCAAGGCTAAGACTTGATGAGACGGACTTTAGAATTTTATATTTCAATTTGAATTCGTTTGTTGTATTTGTATTAAATTCTTTTCTTAAATATGGCAAAATGACCATATTACCCTTATACTTCAAAATCTGTCCAATTTATAGCCAAAAAAAAATCTAAGGGTATAAATTTCTAGAAATGGACTCTAGAATTTTGGATTTAAATTCTCAAATTGTTTTGAGTGAATTTTCTATTTTTTTCTTATAAATGAGAAAATAACCATTTTACTCATTTTTTTTCTTCAACATCTTAATTTTATGGTAAAGTGTTTTTTCAAGGGTATAAACTTGTCGAAAATTGACTATAGAATTTTTCTCAAGGCTATAGCTTGATGAGATGGACTCTAGAATTTTATATTTCAATTTGAATTCTTTTTTTGTATTTGTATTAAATTGTCCTCTTAAATATGACAAAATGATCATGTTACCCTTCTACTCCAAAATCTCTCAAATTTATTGCAAAATGTTTTTTCTAAGGGTATAAATTTCTAGAAATAGACTCTAGAATTTTGAATTTCAATTATCAGTTTTTTTTAGTGAAATTTTAATTTTTTTTACTATAAATGAGGGAATATAACTATGAACATAAGCATTTTACTTTTTTTTCTTGAATATCTCAATTTTATGGTAAGAATTTTTTCCAAGATTAAAAACCTGTCGAAATTATATTAGAGCTTTTTCTTTAATATGACAAAATGACCATTTTACCCTTCTACTTCAAAATCTCTTCAATTTATAGCAAATGTTTTTTCAAGGGTATAAATTTCTAGAAATGTACTCTAGAATTTTGGATTTCAATTATCAATTTTTTGAGTGAAATTTTAGTTTTTTTCCAATAAATGAGGAAATATAAATGTGAAATTGACCATTTTACTTATTTTTTTCTTCAATATCTCAATTTTATGGTAAGAATTTTTTCCAAGGTTAAAAACTTGTCGAAATTAACTATAGAATTTTTTCAAGGCTATGGACTTGATGAACCGGACTTTAGAATTTTATATTTCAATTTGAATTCATTTCTTGTATTTGTATTAAATTGTTTTCGTAAATATGACAAAATGATCATATTACCCTTATACTTCAAAATCTGTCCAATTTATAGCAAAAAATAATTCTAAGGGTATAAATTTCTAGAAATGGACTCTAGAATTTTGGATTTCAATTATCAATTTCTTTTGAGTGAATTTTTTATTTTTTTCTTATAAATGAGAAAATGACCATTTTACTCGTTTTTTTCTTCAATATCTCAATTTTATGGTAAAGTTTTTTTTCAAGGGTATAAACTTGTCGAAAATTGACTATAGAATTTTTCTCAAAGCTATAGCTTGATGAGATGGACATGACCATTTTATATTTCAATTTGAATTCTTTTTTTGTATTTGTATTAAATTGTTCTCTTAAATATAACAAAATGATCATGTTACCCTTCTACTCCAAAATCTCTAAAATTTATTGCAAATTTTTTTTCTAAGGGTATAAATTTCTAGAAATAGCCTCTAGAATTTTGAATTTCAATTATCAGTTTTTTTTAGTGAAATTTTAATTTTGTTACTATAAATGAGGGAATATAAATGTGAACTTGAGCATTTTACTTTTTTTTTCTTCAATATCTCAATTTTATGGTAAGAATTTTTTCCAAGATTAAAAACCTGTCGAAATTATATTAGAGCTTTTTCTTTAATATGACAAAATGACCATTTTACCCTTCTACTTCAAAATCTCTTCAATTTATAGCAAATTTTTTTTCCCAAGGGTATAAATTTCTAGAAATGGACTCTAGAATTTTGGATTTCAATTATTAATTTTTTTTTAGTGAAATCTTAAAATGACTATGTTACTCATTTTTTTCTTCAATATCTCAATTTTATGGTAAGAATGTTTTCCAAGGGTAAAAATTTGTCGAAAATAACTCTAGAATTTTTCTCAAGGCTATAGACTTGATGAGACGGACTTTAGAATTTTATATTTCAATTTGAATTCGTTTGTTGTATTTGTATTAAATTCTTTTCTTAAATATGGCAAAATGACCATATTACCCTTATACTTCAAAATCTGTCCAATTTATAGCAAAAAAAAAAATCTTAGGGTATAAATTTCTAGAAATGGACTCTAGAATTTTGGATTTCAATTCTCAATTTGTTTTGAGTGAATTTTCTATTTTTTTCTTATAAATGAGAAAATAACCATTTTACTTGTTTTTTTTCTTCAACATCTTAATTTTATGGTAAAGTTTTTTTTCAAGGGTATAAACCTTTCGAAAATTGACTATAGAATTTTTCTCAAGGCTATAGCTTGATGAGATGGACTCTAAAATTTTATATTTCAATTTGAATTCTTTTTTTGTATTTGTATTAAATTGTTCTCTTAAATATAACAAAATGATCATGTTACCCTTCTACTCCAAAATCTCTAAAATTTATTGCAAATTTTTTTTCTAAGGGTATAAATTTCTAGAAATAGACTCTAGAATTTTGAATTTCAATTATCAGTTTTTTTTAGTGAAATTTTAATTTTGTTACTATAAATGAGGGAATATAAATGTGAACTTGAGCATTTTACTTTTTTTTTTCTTCAATATCTCAATTTTATGGTAAGAATTTTTTCCAAGGTTAAAAACCTGTCGAAATTATATCAGAGCTTTTTCTTTAATATGACAAAATGACCATGTTACCCTTCTACATCAAAATCTCTCCAATTTATAGCAAAAAACATTTCCCAAGGGGATAAATTTCTAGAAATGGACTCAAGAATTTTGGATTTCAATTATCAATTTTTTTGGGTGAAATTTTAAAATGACAATTTTACTCATTTGTTTCTTCAATATCTCAATTTTATCGTACGAATTTTTTCCAACGGTAAAAACTTGTCGAAATTAACTCTAGAATTTTTTTCAAGGCTATAGCTTGATGAGATGGACTCTAGAATTTTATATTTCAATTTGAATTCTTTTTTTGTATTTGTATTAAATTGTTTTCTTAAATATGACAAAATGATCATGTTACCCTTCTACTTCAAAATCTCTCAAATTTATAGCAAAAAATTATTTCCTAAGTATATAAATTTCTAGAAATGGACTCTAGAATTTTGGATTTCAATTATTAATTTTTATTTAGTGAAATGTTAAAATGACTATTTTACTCATTTTTTTCTTCAATATCTCAATTTTATGGTAAGAATTTTTTCCAAGGGTAAAAACTTGTCGAAAATAACTCTAGAATTTTTCTCAAGGCTATAGACTTGATGAGACGGACTTTTGAATTTTATATTTCAATTTGAATTCTTTTTTTGTATTTGTATTAAATTTTTCTCTTAAATATGACAAAATGATCATGTTACCCTTCTACTCCAAAATCTCTCCAATTTTTTGCAAAAAACAATTCTAAGGGTATAAATTTCTAGAAATGTACTCTAGAATTTTGGATTTCAATTATCAATTTTTTGAGTGAAATTTTAGTTTTTTTCCAATAAATGAGGAAATATAAATGTGAAATTGACCATTTTACTTATTTTTTTCTTCAATATCTCAATTTTATGGTAAGAATTTTTTCCAAGGGTAAAAAGTTGTCGAAATTAACTATAGAATTTTTCTCAAGGCTATAGACTTGATGATTCGGACTTTAGAATTTTATATTTCAATTTGAATTCATTTCTTGTATTTGTATTAAATTGTTTTCGTAAATATGACAAAATGATCATATTACCCTTATACTTCAAAATCTGTCCAATTTATAGGAAAAAATAATTCTAAGGGTATAAATTTCTAGAAATAGACTCTAGAATTTTGGATTTCAATTATCAATTTCTTTTGAGTGAATTTTTTATTTTTTTCTTATAAATGAGAAAATGACCATTTTACTCGTTTTTTTCTTCAATATCTCAATTTTATGGTAAAGTTTTTTTTCAAGGGTATAAACTTGTCGAAAATTGACGATAGAATTTTTCTCAAAGCTATAGCTTGATGAGATGGACTCCATAATTTTATATTTCAATTTGAATTCTTTTTTTGTATTTGTATTAAATTGTTCTCTTAAATATAACAAAATGATCATGTTACCCTTCTACTCCAAAATCTCTAAAATTTATTGCAAAAAAATTTTCTAAGGGTATAAATTTCTAGAAATAGACTCTAGAATTTTGAATTTCAATTATTAGTTTTTTTTAGTGAAATTTTAATTTTGTTACTATAAATGAGGGAATATAAATGTGAACTTGAGCATTTTACTTTTTTTTTCTTCAATATCTCAATTTTATGGTAAGAATTTTTTCCAAGATTAAAAACCTGTCGAAATTATATTAGAGCTTTTTCTTTAATATGACAAAATGACCATTTTACCCTTCTACTTCAAAATCTCTCCAATTTATAGCAAAAAAAATTTCCCAAGGGTATAAATTTCTAGAAATGGACTCTAGAATTTTGGATTTCAATTATTAATTTTTTTTTAGTGAAATCTTAAAATGACTATGTTACTCATTTTTTTCTTCAATATCTCAATTTTATGGTAAGAATGTTTTCCAAGGGTAAAAATTTGTCGAAAGTAACTCTAGAATTTTTCTCAAGGCTATAGACTTGATGAGACGGACTTTAGAATTTTATATTTCAATTTGAATTCGTTTGTTGTATTTGTATTAAATTCTTTTCTTAAATATGGCAAAATGACCATATTACCCTTATACTTCAAAATCTGTCCAATTTATAGCCAAAAAAAAATCTAAGGGTATAAATTTCTAGAAATGGACTCTAGAATTTTGGATTTAAATTCTCAAATTGTTTTGAGTGAATTTTCTATTTTTTTCTTATAAATGAGAAAATAACCATTTTACTCATTTTTTTTCTTCAACATCTTAATTTTATGGTAAAGTGTTTTTTCAAGGGTATAAACTTGTCGAAAATTGACTATAGAATTTTTCTCAAGGCTATAGCTTGATGAGATGGACTCTAGAATTTTATATTTCAATTTGAATTCTTTTTTTGTATTTGTATTAAATTGTCCTCTTAAATATGACAAAATGATCATGTTACCCTTCTACTCCAAAATCTCTCAAATTTATTGCAAAATGTTTTTTCTAAGGGTATAAATTTCTAGAAATAGACTCTAGAATTTTGAATTTCAATTATCAGTTTTTTTTAGTGAAATTTTAATTTTTTTTACTATAAATGAGGGAATATAACTATGAACATAAGCATTTTACTTTTTTTTCTTGAATATCTCAATTTTATGGTAAGAATTTTTTCCAAGATTAAAAACCTGTCGAAATTATATTAGAGCTTTTTCTTTAATATGACAAAATGACCATTTTACCCTTCTACTTCAAAATCTCTTCAATTTATAGCAAATGTTTTTTCAAGGGTATAAATTTCTAGAAATGTACTCTAGAATTTTGGATTTCAATTATCAATTTTTTGAGTGAAATTTTAGTTTTTTTCCAATAAATGAGGAAATATAAATGTGAAATTGACCATTTTACTTATTTTTTTCTTCAATATCTCAATTTTATGGTAAGAATTTTTTCCAAGGTTAAAAACTTGTCGAAATTAACTATAGAATTTTTTCAAGGCTATGGACTTGATGAACCGGACTTTAGAATTTTATATTTCAATTTGAATTCATTTCTTGTATTTGTATTAAATTGTTTTCGTAAATATGACAAAATGATCATATTACCCTTATACTTCAAAATCTGTCCAATTTATAGCAAAAAATAATTCTAAGGGTATAAATTTCTAGAAATGGACTCTAGAATTTTGGATTTCAATTATCAATTTCTTTTGAGTGAATTTTTTATTTTTTTCTTATAAATGAGAAAATGACCATTTTACTCGTTTTTTTCTTCAATATCTCAATTTTATGGTAAAGTTTTTTTTCAAGGGTATAAACTTGTCGAAAATTGACTATAGAATTTTTCTCAAAGCTATAGCTTGATGAGATGGACATGACCATTTTATATTTCAATTTGAATTCTTTTTTTGTATTTGTATTAAATTGTTCTCTTAAATATAACAAAATGATCATGTTACCCTTCTACTCCAAAATCTCTAAAATTTATTGCAAATTTTTTTTCTAAGGGTATAAATTTCTAGAAATAGCCTCTAGAATTTTGAATTTCAATTATCAGTTTTTTTTAGTGAAATTTTAATTTTGTTACTATAAATGAGGGAATATAAATGTGAACTTGAGCATTTTACTTTTTTTTTCTTCAATATCTCAATTTTATGGTAAGAATTTTTTCCAAGATTAAAAACCTGTCGAAATTATATTAGAGCTTTTTCTTTAATATGACAAAATGACCATTTTACCCTTCTACTTCAAAATCTCTTCAATTTATAGCAAATTTTTTTTCCCAAGGGTATAAATTTCTAGAAATGGACTCTAGAATTTTGGATTTCAATTATTAATTTTTTTTTAGTGAAATCTTAAAATGACTATGTTACTCATTTTTTTCTTCAATATCTCAATTTTATGGTAAGAATGTTTTCCAAGGGTAAAAATTTGTCGAAAATAACTCTAGAATTTTTCTCAAGGCTATAGACTTGATGAGACGGACTTTAGAATTTTATATTTCAATTTGAATTCGTTTGTTGTATTTGTATTAAATTCTTTTCTTAAATATGGCAAAATGACCATATTACCCTTATACTTCAAAATCTGTCCAATTTATAGCAAAAAAAAAAATCTTAGGGTATAAATTTCTAGAAATGGACTCTAGAATTTTGGATTTCAATTCTCAATTTGTTTTGAGTGAATTTTCTATTTTTTTCTTATAAATGAGAAAATAACCATTTTACTTGTTTTTTTTCTTCAACATCTTAATTTTATGGTAAAGTTTTTTTTCAAGGGTATAAACCTTTCGAAAATTGACTATAGAATTTTTCTCAAGGCTATAGCTTGATGAGATGGACTCTAAAATTTTATATTTCAATTTGAATTCTTTTTTTGTATTTGTATTAAATTGTTCTCTTAAATATAACAAAATGATCATGTTACCCTTCTACTCCAAAATCTCTAAAATTTATTGCAAAAAAATTTTCTAAGGGTATAAATTTCTAGAAATAGACTCTAGAATTTTGAATTTCAATTATCAGTTTTTTTTAGTGAAATTTTAATTTTGTTACTATAAATGAGGGAATATAAATGTGAACTTGAGCATTTTACTTTTTTTTTTCTTCAATATCTCAATTTTATGGTAAGAATTTTTTCCAAGGTTAAAAACCTGTCGAAATTATATCAGAGCTTTTTCTTTAATATGACAAAATGACCATGTTACCCTTCTACATCAAAATCTCTCCAATTTATAGCAAAAAACATTTCCCAAGGGGATAAATTTCTAGAAATGGACTCAAGAATTTTGGATTTCAATTATCAATTTTTTTGGGTGAAATTTTAAAATGACAATTTTACTCATTTGTTTCTTCAATATCTCAATTTTATCGTACGAATTTTTTCCAACGGTAAAAACTTGTCGAAATTAACTCTAGAATTTTTTTCAAGGCTATAGCTTGATGAGATGGACTCTAGAATTTTATATTTCAATTTGAATTCTTTTTTTGTATTTGTATTAAATTGTTTTCTTAAATATGACAAAATGATCATGTTACCCTTCTACTTCAAAATCTCTCAAATTTATAGCAAAAAATTATTTCCTAAGTATATAAATTTCTAGAAATGGACTCTAGAATTTTGGATTTCAATTATTAATTTTTATTTAGTGAAATGTTAAAATGACTATTTTACTCATTTGTTTCTTCAATATCTCAATTTTATGGTAAGAATTTTTTCCAAGGGTAAAAACTTGTCGAAAATAACTCTAGAATTTTTCTCAAGGCTATAGACTTTATGAGACGGACTTTTGAATTTTATATTTCAATTTGAATTCTTTTTTTGTATTTGTATTAAATTTTTCTCTTAAATATGACAAAATGATCATGTTACCCTTCTACTCCAAAATCTCTCCAATTTTTTGCAAAAAACAATTCTAAGGGTATAAATTTCTAGAAATGTACTCTAGAATTTTGGATTTCAATTATCAATTTTTTGAGTGAAATTTTAGTTTTTTTCCAATAAATGAGGAAATATAAATGTGAAATTGACCATTTTACTTATTTTTTTCTTCAATATCTCAATTTTATGGTAAGAATTTTTTCCAAGGGTAAAAAGTTGTCGAAATTAACTATAGAATTTTTCTCAAGGCTATAGACTTGATGATTCGGACTTTAGAATTTTATATTTCAATTTGAATTCATTTCTTGTATTTGTATTAAATTGTTTTCGTAAATATGACAAAATGATCATATTACCCTTATACTTCAAAATCTGTCCAATTTATAGGAAAAAATAATTCTAAGGGTATAAATTTCTAGAAATAGACTCTAGAATTTTGGATTTCAATTATCAATTTCTTTTGAGTGAATTTTTTATTTTTTTCTTATAAATGAGAAAATGACCATTTTACTCGTTTTTTTCTTCAATATCTCAATTTTATGGTAAAGTTTTTTTTCAAGGGTATAAACTTGTCGAAAATTGACGATAGAATTTTTCTCAAAGCTATAGCTTGATGAGATGGACTCCATAATTTTATATTTCAATTTGAATTCTTTTTTTGTATTTGTATTAAATTGTTCTCTTAAATATAACAAAATGATCATGTTACCCTTCTACTCCAAAATCTCTAAAATTTATTGCAAAAAAATTTTCTAAGGGTATAAATTTCTAGAAATAGACTCTAGAATTTTGAATTTCAATTATTAGTTTTTTTTAGTGAAATTTTAATTTTGTTACTATAAATGAGGGAATATAAATGTGAACTTGAGCATTTTACTTTTTTTTTCTTCAATATCTCAATTTTATGGTAAGAATTTTTTCCAAGATTAAAAACCTGTCGAAATTATATTAGAGCTTTTTCTTTAATATGACAAAATGACCATTTTACCCTTCTACTTCAAAATCTCTCCAATTTATAGCAAAAAAAATTTCCCAAGGGTATAAATTTCTAGAAATGGACTCTAGAATTTTGGATTTCAATTATTAATTTTTTTTTAGTGAAATCTTAAAATGACTATGTTACTCATTTTTTTCTTCAATATCTCAATTTTATGGTAAGAATGTTTTCCAAGGGTAAAAATTTGTCGAAAGTAACTCTAGAATTTTTCTCAAGGCTATAGACTTGATGAGACGGACTTTAGAATTTTATATTTCAATTTGAATTCGTTTGTTGTATTTGTATTAAATTCTTTTCTTAAATATGGCAAAATGACCATATTACCCTTATACTTCAAAATCTGTCCAATTTATAGCCAAAAAAAAATCTAAGGGTATAAATTTCTAGAAATGGACTCTAGAATTTTGGATTTAAATTCTCAAATTGTTTTGAGTGAATTTTCTATTTTTTTCTTATAAATGAGAAAATAACCATTTTACTCATTTTTTTTCTTCAACATCTTAATTTTATGGTAAAGTGTTTTTTCAAGGGTATAAACTTGTCGAAAATTGACTATAGAATTTTTCTCAAGGCTATAGCTTGATGAGATGGACTCTAGAATTTTATATTTCAATTTGAATTCTTTTTTTGTATTTGTATTAAATTGTCCTCTTAAATATGACAAAATGATCATGTTACCCTTCTACTCCAAAATCTCTCAAATTTATTGCAAAATGTTTTTTCTAAGGGTATAAATTTCTAGAAATAGACTCTAGAATTTTGAATTTCAATTATCAGTTTTTTTTAGTGAAATTTTAATTTTTTTTACTATAAATGAGGGAATATAACTATGAACATAAGCATTTTACTTTTTTTTCTTGAATATCTCAATTTTATGGTAAGAATTTTTTCCAAGATTAAAAACCTGTCGAAATTATATTAGAGCTTTTTCTTTAATATGACAAAATGACCATTTTACCCTTCTACTTCAAAATCTCTTCAATTTATAGCAAATGTTTTTTCAAGGGTATAAATTTCTAGAAATGTACTCTAGAATTTTGGATTTCAATTATCAATTTTTTGAGTGAAATTTTAGTTTTTTTCCAATAAATGAGGAAATATAAATGTGAAATTGACCATTTTACTTATTTTTTTCTTCAATATCTCAATTTTATGGTAAGAATTTTTTCCAAGGTTAAAAACTTGTCGAAATTAACTATAGAATTTTTTCAAGGCTATGGACTTGATGAACCGGACTTTAGAATTTTATATTTCAATTTGAATTCATTTCTTGTATTTGTATTAAATTGTTTTCGTAAATATGACAAAATGATCATATTACCCTTATACTTCAAAATCTGTCCAATTTATAGCAAAAAATAATTCTAAGGGTATAAATTTCTAGAAATGGACTCTAGAATTTTGGATTTCAATTATCAATTTCTTTTGAGTGAATTTTTTATTTTTTTCTTATAAATGAGAAAATGACCATTTTACTCGTTTTTTTCTTCAATATCTCAATTTTATGGTAAAGTTTTTTTTCAAGGGTATAAACTTGTCGAAAATTGACTATAGAATTTTTCTCAAAGCTATAGCTTGATGAGATGGACATGACCATTTTATATTTCAATTTGAATTCTTTTTTTGTATTTGTATTAAATTGTTCTCTTAAATATAACAAAATGATCATGTTACCCTTCTACTCCAAAATCTCTAAAATTTATTGCAAATTTTTTTTCTAAGGGTATAAATTTCTAGAAATAGCCTCTAGAATTTTGAATTTCAATTATCAGTTTTTTTTAGTGAAATTTTAATTTTGTTACTATAAATGAGGGAATATAAATGTGAACTTGAGCATTTTACTTTTTTTTTCTTCAATATCTCAATTTTATGGTAAGAATTTTTTCCAAGATTAAAAACCTGTCGAAATTATATTAGAGCTTTTTCTTTAATATGACAAAATGACCATTTTACCCTTCTACTTCAAAATCTCTTCAATTTATAGCAAATTTTTTTTCCCAAGGGTATAAATTTCTAGAAATGGACTCTAGAATTTTGGATTTCAATTATTAATTTTTTTTTAGTGAAATCTTAAAATGACTATGTTACTCATTTTTTTCTTCAATATCTCAATTTTATGGTAAGAATGTTTTCCAAGGGTAAAAATTTGTCGAAAATAACTCTAGAATTTTTCTCAAGGCTATAGACTTGATGAGACGGACTTTAGAATTTTATATTTCAATTTGAATTCGTTTGTTGTATTTGTATTAAATTCTTTTCTTAAATATGGCAAAATGACCATATTACCCTTATACTTCAAAATCTGTCCAATTTATAGCAAAAAAAAAAATCTTAGGGTATAAATTTCTAGAAATGGACTCTAGAATTTTGGATTTCAATTCTCAATTTGTTTTGAGTGAATTTTCTATTTTTTTCTTATAAATGAGAAAATAACCATTTTACTTGTTTTTTTTCTTCAACATCTTAATTTTATGGTAAAGTTTTTTTTCAAGGGTATAAACCTTTCGAAAATTGACTATAGAATTTTTCTCAAGGCTATAGCTTGATGAGATGGACTCTAAAATTTTATATTTCAATTTGAATTCTTTTTTTGTATTTGTATTAAATTGTTCTCTTAAATATAACAAAATGATCATGTTACCCTTCTACTCCAAAATCTCTAAAATTTATTGCAAAATTTTTTTCTAAGGGTATAAATTTCTAGAAATAGACTCTAGAATTTTGAATTTCAATTATCAGTTTTTTTTAGTGAAATTTTAATTTTGTTACTATAAATGAGGGAATATAAATGTGAACTTGAGCATTTTACTTTTTTTTTTCTTCAATATCTCAATTTTATGGTAAGAATTTTTTCCAAGGTTAAAAACCTGTCGAAATTATATCAGAGCTTTTTCTTTAATATGACAAAATGACCATGTTACCCTTCTACATCAAAATCTCTCCAATTTATAGCAAAAAACATTTCCCAAGGGGATAAATTTCTAGAAATGGACTCAAGAATTTTGGATTTCAATTATCAATTTTTTTGGGTGAAATTTTAAAATGACAATTTTACTCATTTGTTTCTTCAATATCTCAATTTTATCGTACGAATTTTTTCCAACGGTAAAAACTTGTCGAAATTAACTCTAGAATTTTTTTCAAGGCTATAGCTTGATGAGATGGACTCTAGAATTTTATATTTCAATTTGAATTCTTTTTTTGTATTTGTATTAAATTGTTTTCTTAAATATGACAAAATGATCATGTTACCCTTCTACTTCAAAATCTCTCAAATTTATAGCAAAAAATTATTTCCTAAGTATATAAATTTCTAGAAATGGACTCTAGAATTTTGGATTTCAATTATTAATTTTTATTTAGTGAAATGTTAAAATGACTATTTTACTCATTTGTTTCTTCAATATCTCAATTTTATGGTAAGAATTTTTTCCAAGGGTAAAAACTTGTCGAAAATAACTCTAGAATTTTTCTCAAGGCTATAGACTTGATGAGACGGACTTTTGAATTTTATATTTCAATTTGAATTCTTTTTTTGTATTTGTATTAAATTTTTCTCTTAAATATGACAAAATGATCATGTTACCCTTCTACTCCAAAATCTCTCCAATTTATTGCAAAAAACAATTCTAAGGGTATAAATTTCTAGAAATGTACTCTAGAATTTTGGATTTCAATTATCAATTTTTTGAGTGAAATTTTAGTTTTTTTCCAATAAATGAGGAAATATAAATGTGAAATTGACCATTTTACTTATTTTTTTCTTCAATATCTCAATTTTATGGTAAGAATTTTTTCCAAGGGTAAAAAGTTGTCGAAATTAACTATAGAATTTTTCTCAAGGCTATAGACTTGATGATTCGGACTTTAGAATTTTATATTTCAATTTGAATTCATTTCTTGTATTTGTATTAAATTGTTTTCGTAAATATGACAAAATGATCATATTACCCTTATACTTCAAAATCTGTCCAATTTATAGGAAAAAATAATTCTAAGGGTATAAATTTCTAGAAATAGACTCTAGAATTTTGGATTTCAATTATCAATTTCTTTTGAGTGAATTTTTTATTTTTTTCTTATAAATGAGAAAATGACCATTTTACTCGTTTTTTTCTTCAATATCTCAATTTTATGGTAAAGTTTTTTTTCAAGGGTATAAACTTGTCGAAAATTGACGATAGAATTTTTCTCAAAGCTATAGCTTGATGAGATGGACTCCATAATTTTATATTTCAATTTGAATTCTTTTTTTGTATTTGTATTAAATTGTTCTCTTAAATATAACAAAATGATCATGTTACCCTTCTACTCCAAAATCTCTAAAATTTATTGCAAAAAAATTTTCTAAGGGTATAAATTTCTAGAAATAGACTCTAGAATTTTGAATTTCAATTATTAGTTTTTTTTAGTGAAATTTTAATTTTGTTACTATAAATGAGGGAATATAAATGTGAACTTGAGCATTTTACTTTTTTTTTCTTCAATATCTCAATTTTATGGTAAGAATTTTTTCCAAGATTAAAAACCTGTCGAAATTATATTAGAGCTTTTTCTTTAATATGACAAAATGACCATTTTACCCTTCTACTTCAAAATCTCTCCAATTTATAGCAAAAAAAATTTCCCAAGGGTATAAATTTCTAGAAATGGACTCTAGAATTTTGGATTTCAATTATTAATTTTTTTTTAGTGAAATCTTAAAATGACTATGTTACTCATTTTTTTCTTCAATATCTCAATTTTATGGTAAGAATGTTTTCCAAGGGTAAAAATTTGTCGAAAGTAACTCTAGAATTTTTCTCAAGGCTATAGACTTGATGAGACGGACTTTAGAATTATATATTTCAATTTGAATTCGTTTGTTGTATTTGTATTAAATTCTTTTCTTAAATATGGCAAAATGACCATATTACCCTTATACTTCAAAATCTGTCCAATTTATAGCAAAAAAAAATCTTAGGGTATAAATTTCTAGAAATGGACTCTAGAATTTTGGATTTCAATTCTCAATTTGTTTTGAGTGAATTTTCTATTTTTTTCTTATAAATGAGAAAATAACCATTTCACTTGTTTTTTTTCTTCAACATCTTAATTTTATGGTAAAGTTCTTTTTCAAGGGTATAAACTTGTCGAAAATTGACTATAGAATTTTTCTCAAGGCTATAGCTTGATGAGATGGACTCTAGAATTTTATATTTCAATTTGAATTCTTTTTTTGTATTTGTATTAAATTGTTCTCTTAAATATAAAAAAATGATCATGTTACCCTTCTACTCCAAAATCTCTAAAATTTATTGCAAAAAAATTTTCTAAGGGTATAAATTTCTAGAAATAGACTCTAGAATTTTGAATTTCAATTATCAGTTTTTTTTAGTGAAATTTTAATTTTGTTACTATAAATGAGGGAATATAAATGTGAACTTGAGCATTTTACTTTTTTTTTTCTTCAATATCTCAATTTTATGGTAAGAATTTTTTCCAAGGTTAAAAACCTGTCGAAATTATATCAGAGCTTTTTCTTTAATATGACAAAATGACCATGTTACCCTTCTACTTCAAAATCTCTCCAATTTATAGCAAAAAACATTTCCCAAGGGGATAAATTTCTAGAAATGGACTCAAGAATTTTGGATTTCAATTATCAATTTTTTTGGGTGAAATTTTAAAATGACAATTTTACTCATTTGTTTCTTCAATATCTCAATTTTATGGTAAGAATGTTTTCCAAGGGTAAAAACTTGTCGAAATTAACTCTAGAATTTTTTTCAAGGCTATAGCTTGATGAGATGGACTCTAGAATTTTATATTTCAATTTGAATTCTTTTTTTGTATTTGTATTAAATTGTTCTCTTAAGTATGACAAAATGATCATGTTACCCTTCTACTTAAAAATCTCTCATATTTATAGCAACAAAAAATTTCCAAAGGGTATAAATTTCTAGAAATAGACTCTAGAATTTTGAACTTCAATTATCAGTTTTTTTTAGTGAAATTTTATTTTTTTAACTATAATTGAGGGAATATAAATGTGAAAATGAGCATTTTACTTATTTTTTTCTTATATATCTCAATTTTATGGTAAAGTTTTTTTTCAAGAGTATAAACTTGTCAAAAATTGACTATAAATTTTTTCTCAAGGCTATAGCTTGATGAGATGGACTCTAGAAATTTATATTTCAATTTGAATTCTTTTTTTGTATTTGTATTAAATTGTCCTCTTAAATATGACAAAATGATCATGTTACCCTTCTACTTCAAAATCTCTCAAATTTATTGCAAAAAACAATTTCTAGAAATGGACTCAAGAATTTTGGATTTCAATTATCAAAATTTTTTGGGTGAAATTTTAGTTTTTGTTCCTATAAATGAGGAAATATAAATGTTAATTTTGGATTTCAATTATGAATTTCTTTTCCTTATAAATGAGAAAATGACCATTTTACTCGTTTTTTTTCTTCAATATCTCAATTTTATGTTAAAGTTTTTTTTCAAGAGTATAAACTTGTCAAAAATTGTCTATAGAATTTTGGATTTCAATTATTAATTTTTTTTTAGTGAAATCTTAAAATGACTATGTTACTCATTTTTTTCTTCAATATCTCAATTTTATGGTAAGAATGTTTTCCAAGGGTAAAAATTTGTCGAAAATAACTCTAGAATTTTTCTCAAGGCTAAGACTTGATGAGACGGACTTTAGAATTTTATATTTCAATTTGAATTCGTTTGTTGTATTTGTATTAAATTCTTTTCTTAAATATGGCAAAATGACCATATTACCCTTATACTTCAAAATCTGTCCAATTTATAGCCAAAAAAAAATCTAAGGGTATAAATTTCTAGAAATGGACTCTAGAATTTTGGATTTAAATTCTCAAATTGTTTTGAGTGAATTTTCTATTTTTTTCTTATAAATGAGAAAATAACCATTTTACTCGTTTTTTTTCTTCAACATCTTAATTTTATGGTAAAGTGTTTTTTCAAGGGTATAAACTTGTCGAAAATTGACTATAGAATTTTTCTCAAGGCTATAGCTTGATGAGATGGACTCTAGAATTTTATATTTCAATTTGAATTCTTTTTTTGTATTTGTATTAAATTGTCCTCTTAAATATGACAAAATGATCATGTTACCCTTCTACTCCAAAATCTCTCAAATTTATTGCAAAATGTTTTTTCTAAGGGTATAAATTTCTAGAAATAGACTCTAGAATTTTGAATTTCAATTATCAGTTTTTTTTAGTGAAATTTTAATTTTTTTTACTATAAATGAGGGAATATAACTATGAACATAAGCATTTTACTTTTTTTTCTTGAATATCTCAATTTTATGGTAAGAATTTTTTCCAAGATTAAAAACCTGTCGAAATTATATTAGAGCTTTTTCTTTAATATGACAAAATGACCATTTTACCCTTCTACTTCAAAATCTCTTCAATTTATAGCAAATGTTTTTTCAAGGGTATAAATTTCTAGAAATGTACTCTAGAATTTTGGATTTCAATTATCAATTTTTTGAGTGAAATTTTAGTTTTTTTCCAATAAATGAGGAAATATAAATGTGAAATTGACCATTTTACTTATTTTTTTCTTCAATATCTCAATTTTATGGTAAGAATTTTTTCCAAGGTTAAAAACTTGTCGAAATTAACTATAGAATTTTTTCAAGGCTATGGACTTGATGAACCGGACTTTAGAATTTTATATTTCAATTTGAATTCATTTCTTGTATTTGTATTAAATTGTTTTCGTAAATATGACAAAATGATCATATTACCCTTATACTTCAAAATCTGTCCAATTTATAGCAAAAAATAATTCTAAGGGTATAAATTTCTAGAAATGGACTCTAGAATTTTGGATTTCAATTATCAATTTCTTTTGAGTGAATTTTTTATTTTTTTCTTATAAATGAGAAAATGACCATTTTACTCGTTTTTTTCTTCAATATCTCAATTTTATGGTAAAGTGTTTTTTCAAGGGTATAAACTTGTCGAAAATTGACTATAGAATTTTTCTCAATGCTATAGCTTGATGAGATGGACATGACCATTTTATATTTCAATTTGAATTCTTTTTTTGTATTTGTATTAAATTGTTCTCTTAAATATAACAAAATGATCATGTTACCCTTCTACTCCAAAATCTCTAAAATTTATTGCAAATTTTTTTTCTAAGGGTATAAATTTCTAGAAATAGCCTCTAGAATTTTGAATTTCAATTATCAGTTTTTTTTAGTGAAATTTTAATTTTGTTACTATAAATGAGGGAATATAAATGTGAACTTGAGCATTTTACTTTTTTTTTCTTCAATATCTCAATTTTATGGTAAGAATTTTTTCCAAGATTAAAAACCTGTCGAAATTATATTAGAGCTTTTTCTTTAATATGACAAAATGACCATTTTACCCTTCTACTTCAAAATCTCTTCAATTTATAGCAAATTTTTTTTCCCAAGGGTATAAATTTCTAGAAATGGACTCTAGAATTTTGGATTTCAATTATTAATTTTTTTTTAGTGAAATCTTAAAATGACTATGTTACTCATTTTTTTCTTCAATATCTCAATTTTATGGTAAGAATGTTTTCCAAGGGTAAAAATTTGTCGAAAATAACTCTAGAATTTTTCTCAAGGCTATAGACTTGATGAGACGGACTTTAGAATTTTATATTTCAATTTGAATTCGTTTGTTGTATTTGTATTAAATTCTTTTCTTAAATATGGCAAAATGACCATATTACCCTTATACTTCAAAATCTGTCCAATTTATAGCAAAAAAAAAAATCTTAGGGTATAAATTTCTAGAAATGGACTCTAGAATTTTGGATTTCAATTCTCAATTTGTTTTGAGTGAATTTTCTATTTTTTTCTTATAAATGAGAAAATAACCATTTTACTTGTTTTTTTTCTTCAACATCTTAATTTTATGGTAAAGTTTTTTTTCAAGGGTATAAACCTTTCGAAAATTGACTATAGAATTTTTCTCAAGGCTATAGCTTGATGAGATGGACTCTAAAATTTTATATTTCAATTTGAATTCTTTTTTTGTATTTGTATTAAATTGTTCTCTTAAATATAACAAAATGATCATGTTACCCTTCTACTCCAAAATCTCTAAAATTTATTGCAAAATTTTTTTCTAAGGGTATAAATTTCTAGAAATAGACTCTAGAATTTTGAATTTCAATTATCAGTTTTTTTTAGTGAAATTTTAATTTTGTTACTATAAATGAGGGAATATAAATGTGAACTTGAGCATTTTACTTTTTTTTTTCTTCAATATCTCAATTTTATGGTAAGAATTTTTTCCAAGGTTAAAAACCTGTCGAAATTATATCAGAGCTTTTTCTTTAATATGACAAAATGACCATGTTACCCTTCTACATCAAAATCTCTCCAATTTATAGCAAAAAACATTTCCCAAGGGGATAAATTTCTAGAAATGGACTCAAGAATTTTGGATTTCAATTATCAATTTTTTTGGGTGAAATTTTAAAATGACAATTTTACTCATTTGTTTCTTCAATATCTCAATTTTATCGTACGAATTTTTTCCAACGGTAAAAACTTGTCGAAATTAACTCTAGAATTTTTTTCAAGGCTATAGCTTGATGAGATGGACTCTAGAATTTTATATTTCAATTTGAATTCTTTTTTTGTATTTGTATTAAATTGTTTTCTTAAATATGACAAAATGATCATGTTACCCTTCTACTTCAAAATCTCTCAAATTTATAGCAAAAAATTATTTCCTAAGTATATAAATTTCTAGAAATGGACTCTAGAATTTTGGATTTCAATTATTAATTTTTATTTAGTGAAATGTTAAAATGACTATTTTACTCATTTTTTTCTTCAATATCTCAATTTTATGGTAAGAATTTTTTCCAAGGGTAAAAACTTGTCGAAAATAACTCTAGAATTTTTCTCAAGGCTATAGACTTGATGAGACGGACTTTTGAATTTTATATTTCAATTTGAATTCTTTTTTTGTATTTGTATTAAATTTTTCTCTTAAATATGACAAAATGATCATGTTACCCTTCTACTCCAAAATCTCTCCAATTTATTGCAAAAAACAATTCTAAGGGTATAAATTTCTAGAAATGTACTCTAGAATTTTGGATTTCAATTATCAATTTTTTGAGTGAAATTTTAGTTTTTTTCCAATAAATGAGGAAATATAAATGTGAAATTGACCATTTTACTTATTTTTTTCTTCAATATCTCAATTTTATGGTAAGAATTTTTTCCAAGGGTAAAAAGTTGTCGAAATTAACTATAGAATTTTTCTCAAGGCTATAGACTTGATGATTCGGACTTTAGAATTTTATATTTCAATTTGAATTCATTTCTTGTATTTGTATTAAATTGTTTTCGTAAATATGACAAAATGATCATATTACCCTTATACTTCAAAATCTGTCCAATTTATAGGAAAAAATAATTCTAAGGGTATAAATTTCTAGAAATAGACTCTAGAATTTTGGATTTCAATTATCAATTTCTTTTGAGTGAATTTTTTATTTTTTTCTTATAAATGAGAAAATGACCATTTTACTCGTTTTTTTCTTCAATATCTCAATTTTATGGTAAAGTTTTTTTTCAAGGGTATAAACTTGTCGAAAATTGACGATAGAATTTTTCTCAAAGCTATAGCTTGATGAGATGGACTCCATAATTTTATATTTCAATTTGAATTCTTTTTTTGTATTTGTATTAAATTGTTCTCTTAAATATAACAAAATGATCATGTTACCCTTCTACTCCAAAATCTCTAAAATTTATTGCAAAAAAATTTTCTAAGGGTATAAATTTCTAGAAATAGACTCTAGAATTTTGAATTTCAATTATTAGTTTTTTTTAGTGAAATTTTAATTTTGTTACTATAAATGAGGGAATATAAATGTGAACTTGAGCATTTTACTTTTTTTTTCTTCAATATCTCAATTTTATGGTAAGAATTTTTTCCAAGATTAAAAACCTGTCGAAATTATATTAGAGCTTTTTCTTTAATATGACAAAATGACCATTTTACCCTTCTACTTCAAAATCTCTCCAATTTATAGCAAAAAAAATTTCCCAAGGGTATAAATTTCTAGAAATGGACTCTAGAATTTTGGATTTCAATTATTAATTTTTTTTTAGTGAAATCTTAAAATGACTATGTTACTCATTTTTTTCTTCAATATCTCAATTTTATGGTAAGAATGTTTTCCAAGGGTAAAAATTTGTCGAAAGTAACTCTAGAATTTTTCTCAAGGCTATAGACTTGATGAGACGGACTTTAGAATTATATATTTCAATTTGAATTCGTTTGTTGTATTTGTATTAAATTCTTTTCTTAAATATGGCAAAATGACCATATTACCCTTATACTTCAAAATCTGTCCAATTTATAGCAAAAAAAAATCTTAGGGTATAAATTTCTAGAAATGGACTCTAGAATTTTGGATTTCAATTCTCAATTTGTTTTGAGTGAATTTTCTATTTTTTTCTTATAAATGAGAAAATAACCATTTCACTTGTTTTTTTTCTTCAACATCTTAATTTTATGGTAAAGTTCTTTTTCAAGGGTATAAACTTGTCGAAAATTGACTATAGAATTTTTCTCAAGGCTATAGCTTGATGAGATGGACTCTAGAATTTTATATTTCAATTTGAATTCTTTTTTTGTATTTGTATTAAATTGTTCTCTTAAATATAAAAAAATGATCATGTTACCCTTCTACTCCAAAATCTCTAAAATTTATTGCAAAAAAATTTTCTAAGGGTATAAATTTCTAGAAATAGACTCTAGAATTTTGAATTTCAATTATCAGTTTTTTTTAGTGAAATTTTAATTTTGTTACTATAAATGAGGGAATATAAATGTGAACTTGAGCATTTTACTTTTTTTTTTCTTCAATATCTCAATTTTATGGTAAGAATTTTTTCCAAGGTTAAAAACCTGTCGAAATTATATCAGAGCTTTTTCTTTAATATGACAAAATGACCATGTTACCCTTCTACTTCAAAATCTCTCCAATTTATAGCAAAAAACATTTCCCAAGGGGATAAATTTCTAGAAATGGACTCAAGAATTTTGGATTTCAATTATCAATTTTTTTGGGTGAAATTTTAAAATGACAATTTTACTCATTTGTTTCTTCAATATCTCAATTTTATGGTAAGAATGTTTTCCAAGGGTAAAAACTTGTCGAAATTAACTCTAGAATTTTTTTCAAGGCTATAGCTTGATGAGATGGACTCTAGAATTTTATATTTCAATTTGAATTCTTTTTTTGTATTTGTATTAAATTGTTCTCTTAAGTATGACAAAATGATCATGTTACCCTTCTACTTAAAAATCTCTCATATTTATAGCAACAAAAAATTTCCAAAGGGTATAAATTTCTAGAAATAGACTCTAGAATTTTGAACTTCAATTATCAGTTTTTTTTAGTGAAATTTTATTTTTTTAACTATAATTGAGGGAATATAAATGTGAAAATGAGCATTTTACTTATTTTTTTCTTATATATCTCAATTTTATGGTAAAGTTTTTTTTCAAGAGTATAAACTTGTCAAAAATTGACTATAAATTTTTTCTCAAGGCTATAGCTTGATGAGATGGACTCTAGAAATTTATATTTCAATTTGAATTCTTTTTTTGTATTTGTATTAAATTGTCCTCTTAAATATGACAAAATGATCATGTTACCCTTCTACTTCAAAATCTCTCAAATTTATTGCAAAAAACAATTTCTAGAAATGGACTCAAGAATTTTGGATTTCAATTATCAAAATTTTTTGGGTGAAATTTTAGTTTTTGTTCCTATAAATGAGGAAATATAAATGTTAATTTTGGATTTCAATTATGAATTTCTTTTCCTTATAAATGAGAAAATGACCATTTTACTCGTTTTTTTTCTTCAATATCTCAATTTTATGTTAAAGTTTTTTTTCAAGAGTATAAACTTGTCAAAAATTGTCTATAGAATTTTGGATTTCAATTATTAATTTTTTTTTAGTGAAATCTTAAAATGACTATGTTACTCATTTTTTTCTTCAATATCTCAATTTTATGGTAAGAATGTTTTCCAAGGGTAAAAATTTGTCGAAAATAACTCTAGAATTTTTCTCAAGGCTAAGACTTGATGAGACGGACTTTAGAATTTTATATTTCAATTTGAATTCGTTTGTTGTATTTGTATTAAATTCTTTTCTTAAATATGGCAAAATGACCATATTACCCTTATACTTCAAAATCTGTCCAATTTATAGCCAAAAAAAAATCTAAGGGTATAAATTTCTAGAAATGGACTCTAGAATTTTGGATTTAAATTCTCAAATTGTTTTGAGTGAATTTTCTATTTTTTTCTTATAAATGAGAAAATAACCATTTTACTCGTTTTTTTTCTTCAACATCTTAATTTTATGGTAAAGTGTTTTTTCAAGGGTATAAACTTGTCGAAAATTGACTATAGAATTTTTCTCAAGGCTATAGCTTGATGAGATGGACTCTAGAATTTTATATTTCAATTTGAATTCTTTTTTTGTATTTGTATTAAATTGTCCTCTTAAATATGACAAAATGATCATGTTACCCTTCTACTCCAAAATCTCTCAAATTTATTGCAAAATGTTTTTTCTAAGGGTATAAATTTCTAGAAATAGACTCTAGAATTTTGAATTTCAATTATCAGTTTTTTTTAGTGAAATTTTAATTTTTTTTACTATAAATGAGGGAATATAACTATGAACATAAGCATTTTACTTTTTTTTCTTGAATATCTCAATTTTATGGTAAGAATTTTTTCCAAGATTAAAAACCTGTCGAAATTATATTAGAGCTTTTTCTTTAATATGACAAAATGACCATTTTACCCTTCTACTTCAAAATCTCTTCAATTTATAGCAAATGTTTTTTCAAGGGTATAAATTTCTAGAAATGTACTCTAGAATTTTGGATTTCAATTATCAATTTTTTGAGTGAAATTTTAGTTTTTTTCCAATAAATGAGGAAATATAAATGTGAAATTGACCATTTTACTTATTTTTTTCTTCAATATCTCAATTTTATGGTAAGAATTTTTTCCAAGGTTAAAAACTTGTCGAAATTAACTATAGAATTTTTTCAAGGCTATGGACTTGATGAACCGGACTTTAGAATTTTATATTTCAATTTGAATTCATTTCTTGTATTTGTATTAAATTGTTTTCGTAAATATGACAAAATGATCATATTACCCTTATACTTCAAAATCTGTCCAATTTATAGCAAAAAATAATTCTAAGGGTATAAATTTCTAGAAATGGACTCTAGAATTTTGGATTTCAATTATCAATTTCTTTTGAGTGAATTTTTTATTTTTTTCTTATAAATGAGAAAATGACCATTTTACTCGTTTTTTTCTTCAATATCTCAATTTTATGGTAAAGTGTTTTTTCAAGGGTATAAACTTGTCGAAAATTGACTATAGAATTTTTCTCAATGCTATAGCTTGATGAGATGGACATGACCATTTTATATTTCAATTTGAATTCTTTTTTTGTATTTGTATTAAATTGTTCTCTTAAATATAACAAAATGATCATGTTACCCTTCTACTCCAAAATCTCTAAAATTTATTGCAAATTTTTTTTCTAAGGGTATAAATTTCTAGAAATAGCCTCTAGAATTTTGAATTTCAATTATCAGTTTTTTTTAGTGAAATTTTAATTTTGTTACTATAAATGAGGGAATATAAATGTGAACTTGAGCATTTTACTTTTTTTTTCTTCAATATCTCAATTTTATGGTAAGAATTTTTTCCAAGATTAAAAACCTGTCGAAATTATATTAGAGCTTTTTCTTTAATATGACAAAATGACCATTTTACCCTTCTACTTCAAAATCTCTTCAATTTATAGCAAATTTTTTTTCCCAAGGGTATAAATTTCTAGAAATGGACTCTAGAATTTTGGATTTCAATTATTAATTTTTTTTTAGTGAAATCTTAAAATGACTATGTTACTCATTTTTTTCTTCAATATCTCAATTTTATGGTAAGAATGTTTTCCAAGGGTAAAAATTTGTCGAAAATAACTCTAGAATTTTTCTCAAGGCTATAGACTTGATGAGACGGACTTTAGAATTTTATATTTCAATTTGAATTCGTTTGTTGTATTTGTATTAAATTCTTTTCTTAAATATGGCAAAATGACCATATTACCCTTATACTTCAAAATCTGTCCAATTTATAGCAAAAAAAAAAATCTTAGGGTATAAATTTCTAGAAATGGACTCTAGAATTTTGGATTTCAATTCTCAATTTGTTTTGAGTGAATTTTCTATTTTTTTCTTATAAATGAGAAAATAACCATTTTACTTGTTTTTTTTCTTCAACATCTTAATTTTATGGTAAAGTTTTTTTTCAAGGGTATAAACCTTTCGAAAATTGACTATAGAATTTTTCTCAAGGCTATAGCTTGATGAGATGGACTCTAAAATTTTATATTTCAATTTGAATTCTTTTTTTGTATTTGTATTAAATTGTTCTCTTAAATATAACAAAATGATCATGTTACCCTTCTACTCCAAAATCTCTAAAATTTATTGCAAAATTTTTTTCTAAGGGTATAAATTTCTAGAAATAGACTCTAGAATTTTGAATTTCAATTATCAGTTTTTTTTAGTGAAATTTTAATTTTGTTACTATAAATGAGGGAATATAAATGTGAACTTGAGCATTTTACTTTTTTTTTTCTTCAATATCTCAATTTTATGGTAAGAATTTTTTCCAAGGTTAAAAACCTGTCGAAATTATATCAGAGCTTTTTCTTTAATATGACAAAATGACCATGTTACCCTTCTACATCAAAATCTCTCCAATTTATAGCAAAAAACATTTCCCAAGGGGATAAATTTCTAGAAATGGACTCAAGAATTTTGGATTTCAATTATCAATTTTTTTGGGTGAAATTTTAAAATGACAATTTTACTCATTTGTTTCTTCAATATCTCAATTTTATCGTACGAATTTTTTCCAACGGTAAAAACTTGTCGAAATTAACTCTAGAATTTTTTTCAAGGCTATAGCTTGATGAGATGGACTCTAGAATTTTATATTTCAATTTGAATTCTTTTTTTGTATTTGTATTAAATTGTTTTCTTAAATATGACAAAATGATCATGTTACCCTTCTACTTCAAAATCTCTCAAATTTATAGCAAAAAATTATTTCCTAAGTATATAAATTTCTAGAAATGGACTCTAGAATTTTGGATTTCAATTATTAATTTTTATTTAGTGAAATGTTAAAATGACTATTTTACTCATTTTTTTCTTCAATATCTCAATTTTATGGTAAGAATTTTTTCCAAGGGTAAAAACTTGTCGAAAATAACTCTAGAATTTTTCTCAAGGCTATAGACTTGATGAGACGGACTTTTGAATTTTATATTTCAATTTGAATTCTTTTTTTGTATTTGTATTAAATTTTTCTCTTAAATATGACAAAATGATCATGTTACCCTTCTACTCCAAAATCTCTCCAATTTATTGCAAAAAACAATTCTAAGGGTATAAATTTCTAGAAATGTACTCTAGAATTTTGGATTTCAATTATCAATTTTTTGAGTGAAATTTTAGTTTTTTTCCAATAAATGAGGAAATATAAATGTGAAATTGACCATTTTACTTATTTTTTTCTTCAATATCTCAATTTTATGGTAAGAATTTTTTCCAAGGGTAAAAAGTTGTCGAAATTAACTATAGAATTTTTCTCAAGGCTATAGACTTGATGATTCGGACTTTAGAATTTTATATTTCAATTTGAATTCATTTCTTGTATTTGTATTAAATTGTTTTCGTAAATATGACAAAATGATCATATTACCCTTATACTTCAAAATCTGTCCAATTTATAGGAAAAAATAATTCTAAGGGTATAAATTTCTAGAAATAGACTCTAGAATTTTGGATTTCAATTATCAATTTCTTTTGAGTGAATTTTTTATTTTTTTCTTATAAATGAGAAAATGACCATTTTACTCGTTTTTTTCTTCAATATCTCAATTTTATGGTAAAGTTTTTTTTCAAGGGTATAAACTTGTCGAAAATTGACGATAGAATTTTTCTCAAAGCTATAGCTTGATGAGATGGACTCCATAATTTTATATTTCAATTTGAATTCTTTTTTTGTATTTGTATTAAATTGTTCTCTTAAATATAACAAAATGATCATGTTACCCTTCTACTCCAAAATCTCTAAAATTTATTGCAAAAAAATTTTCTAAGGGTATAAATTTCTAGAAATAGACTCTAGAATTTTGAATTTCAATTATTAGTTTTTTTTAGTGAAATTTTAATTTTGTTACTATAAATGAGGGAATATAAATGTGAACTTGAGCATTTTACTTTTTTTTTCTTCAATATCTCAATTTTATGGTAAGAATTTTTTCCAAGATTAAAAACCTGTCGAAATTATATTAGAGCTTTTTCTTTAATATGACAAAATGACCATTTTACCCTTCTACTTCAAAATCTCTCCAATTTATAGCAAAAAAAATTTCCCAAGGGTATAAATTTCTAGAAATGGACTCTAGAATTTTGGATTTCAATTATTAATTTTTTTTTAGTGAAATCTTAAAATGACTATGTTACTCATTTTTTTCTTCAATATCTCAATTTTATGGTAAGAATGTTTTCCAAGGGTAAAAATTTGTCGAAAGTAACTCTAGAATTTTTCTCAAGGCTATAGACTTGATGAGACGGACTTTAGAATTATATATTTCAATTTGAATTCGTTTGTTGTATTTGTATTAAATTCTTTTCTTAAATATGGCAAAATGACCATATTACCCTTATACTTCAAAATCTGTCCAATTTATAGCAAAAAAAAATCTTAGGGTATAAATTTCTAGAAATGGACTCTAGAATTTTGGATTTCAATTCTCAATTTGTTTTGAGTGAATTTTCTATTTTTTTCTTATAAATGAGAAAATAACCATTTCACTTGTTTTTTTTCTTCAACATCTTAATTTTATGGTAAAGTTCTTTTTCAAGGGTATAAACTTGTCGAAAATTGACTATAGAATTTTTCTCAAGGCTATAGCTTGATGAGATGGACTCTAGAATTTTATATTTCAATTTGAATTCTTTTTTTGTATTTGTATTAAATTGTTCTCTTAAATATAAAAAAATGATCATGTTACCCTTCTACTCCAAAATCTCTAAAATTTATTGCAAAAAAATTTTCTAAGGGTATAAATTTCTAGAAATAGACTCTAGAATTTTGAATTTCAATTATCAGTTTTTTTTAGTGAAATTTTAATTTTGTTACTATAAATGAGGGAATATAAATGTGAACTTGAGCATTTTACTTTTTTTTTTCTTCAATATCTCAATTTTATGGTAAGAATTTTTTCCAAGGTTAAAAACCTGTCGAAATTATATCAGAGCTTTTTCTTTAATATGACAAAATGACCATGTTACCCTTCTACTTCAAAATCTCTCCAATTTATAGCAAAAAACATTTCCCAAGGGGATAAATTTCTAGAAATGGACTCAAGAATTTTGGATTTCAATTATCAATTTTTTTGGGTGAAATTTTAAAATGACAATTTTACTCATTTGTTTCTTCAATATCTCAATTTTATGGTAAGAATGTTTTCCAAGGGTAAAAACTTGTCGAAATTAACTCTAGAATTTTTTTCAAGGCTATAGCTTGATGAGATGGACTCTAGAATTTTATATTTCAATTTGAATTCTTTTTTTGTATTTGTATTAAATTGTTCTCTTAAGTATGACAAAATGATCATGTTACCCTTCTACTTAAAAATCTCTCATATTTATAGCAACAAAAAATTTCCAAAGGGTATAAATTTCTAGAAATAGACTCTAGAATTTTGAACTTCAATTATCAGTTTTTTTTAGTGAAATTTTATTTTTTTAACTATAATTGAGGGAATATAAATGTGAAAATGAGCATTTTACTTATTTTTTTCTTATATATCTCAATTTTATGGTAAAGTTTTTTTTCAAGAGTATAAACTTGTCAAAAATTGACTATAAATTTTTTCTCAAGGCTATAGCTTGATGAGATGGACTCTAGAAATTTATATTTCAATTTGAATTCTTTTTTTGTATTTGTATTAAATTGTCCTCTTAAATATGACAAAATGATCATGTTACCCTTCTACTTCAAAATCTCTCAAATTTATTGCAAAAAACAATTTCTAGAAATGGACTCAAGAATTTTGGATTTCAATTATCAAAATTTTTTGGGTGAAATTTTAGTTTTTGTTCCTATAAATGAGGAAATATAAATGTTAATTTTGGATTTCAATTATGAATTTCTTTTCCTTATAAATGAGAAAATGACCATTTTACTCGTTTTTTTTCTTCAATATCTCAATTTTATGTTAAAGTTTTTTTTCAAGAGTATAAACTTGTCAAAAATTGTCTATAGAATTTTGGATTTCAATTATTAATTTTTTTTTAGTGAAATCTTAAAATGACTATGTTACTCATTTTTTTCTTCAATATCTCAATTTTATGGTAAGAATGTTTTCCAAGGGTAAAAATTTGTCGAAAATAACTCTAGAATTTTTCTCAAGGCTAAGACTTGATGAGACGGACTTTAGAATTTTATATTTCAATTTGAATTCGTTTGTTGTATTTGTATTAAATTCTTTTCTTAAATATGGCAAAATGACCATATTACCCTTATACTTCAAAATCTGTCCAATTTATAGCCAAAAAAAAATCTAAGGGTATAAATTTCTAGAAATGGACTCTAGAATTTTGGATTTAAATTCTCAAATTGTTTTGAGTGAATTTTCTATTTTTTTCTTATAAATGAGAAAATAACCATTTTACTCGTTTTTTTTCTTCAACATCTTAATTTTATGGTAAAGTGTTTTTTCAAGGGTATAAACTTGTCGAAAATTGACTATAGAATTTTTCTCAAGGCTATAGCTTGATGAGATGGACTCTAGAATTTTATATTTCAATTTGAATTCTTTTTTTGTATTTGTATTAAATTGTCCTCTTAAATATGACAAAATGATCATGTTACCCTTCTACTCCAAAATCTCTCAAATTTATTGCAAAATGTTTTTTCTAAGGGTATAAATTTCTAGAAATAGACTCTAGAATTTTGAATTTCAATTATCAGTTTTTTTTAGTGAAATTTTAATTTTTTTTACTATAAATGAGGGAATATAACTATGAACATAAGCATTTTACTTTTTTTTCTTGAATATCTCAATTTTATGGTAAGAATTTTTTCCAAGATTAAAAACCTGTCGAAATTATATTAGAGCTTTTTCTTTAATATGACAAAATGACCATTTTACCCTTCTACTTCAAAATCTCTTCAATTTATAGCAAATGTTTTTTCAAGGGTATAAATTTCTAGAAATGTACTCTAGAATTTTGGATTTCAATTATCAATTTTTTGAGTGAAATTTTAGTTTTTTTCCAATAAATGAGGAAATATAAATGTGAAATTGACCATTTTACTTATTTTTTTCTTCAATATCTCAATTTTATGGTAAGAATTTTTTCCAAGGTTAAAAACTTGTCGAAATTAACTATAGAATTTTTTCAAGGCTATGGACTTGATGAACCGGACTTTAGAATTTTATATTTCAATTTGAATTCATTTCTTGTATTTGTATTAAATTGTTTTCGTAAATATGACAAAATGATCATATTACCCTTATACTTCAAAATCTGTCCAATTTATAGCAAAAAATAATTCTAAGGGTATAAATTTCTAGAAATGGACTCTAGAATTTTGGATTTCAATTATCAATTTCTTTTGAGTGAATTTTTTATTTTTTTCTTATAAATGAGAAAATGACCATTTTACTCGTTTTTTTCTTCAATATCTCAATTTTATGGTAAAGTGTTTTTTCAAGGGTATAAACTTGTCGAAAATTGACTATAGAATTTTTCTCAATGCTATAGCTTGATGAGATGGACATGACCATTTTATATTTCAATTTGAATTCTTTTTTTGTATTTGTATTAAATTGTTCTCTTAAATATAACAAAATGATCATGTTACCCTTCTACTCCAAAATCTCTAAAATTTATTGCAAATTTTTTTTCTAAGGGTATAAATTTCTAGAAATAGCCTCTAGAATTTTGAATTTCAATTATCAGTTTTTTTTAGTGAAATTTTAATTTTGTTACTATAAATGAGGGAATATAAATGTGAACTTGAGCATTTTACTTTTTTTTTCTTCAATATCTCAATTTTATGGTAAGAATTTTTTCCAAGATTAAAAACCTGTCGAAATTATATTAGAGCTTTTTCTTTAATATGACAAAATGACCATTTTACCCTTCTACTTCAAAATCTCTTCAATTTATAGCAAATTTTTTTTCCCAAGGGTATAAATTTCTAGAAATGGACTCTAGAATTTTGGATTTCAATTATTAATTTTTTTTTAGTGAAATCTTAAAATGACTATGTTACTCATTTTTTTCTTCAATATCTCAATTTTATGGTAAGAATGTTTTCCAAGGGTAAAAATTTGTCGAAAATAACTCTAGAATTTTTCTCAAGGCTATAGACTTGATGAGACGGACTTTAGAATTTTATATTTCAATTTGAATTCGTTTGTTGTATTTGTATTAAATTCTTTTCTTAAATATGGCAAAATGACCATATTACCCTTATACTTCAAAATCTGTCCAATTTATAGCAAAAAAAAAAATCTTAGGGTATAAATTTCTAGAAATGGACTCTAGAATTTTGGATTTCAATTCTCAATTTGTTTTGAGTGAATTTTCTATTTTTTTCTTATAAATGAGAAAATAACCATTTTACTTGTTTTTTTTCTTCAACATCTTAATTTTATGGTAAAGTTTTTTTTCAAGGGTATAAACCTTTCGAAAATTGACTATAGAATTTTTCTCAAGGCTATAGCTTGATGAGATGGACTCTAAAATTTTATATTTCAATTTGAATTCTTTTTTTGTATTTGTATTAAATTGTTCTCTTAAATATAACAAAATGATCATGTTACCCTTCTACTCCAAAATCTCTAAAATTTATTGCAAAATTTTTTTCTAAGGGTATAAATTTCTAGAAATAGACTCTAGAATTTTGAATTTCAATTATCAGTTTTTTTTAGTGAAATTTTAATTTTGTTACTATAAATGAGGGAATATAAATGTGAACTTGAGCATTTTACTTTTTTTTTCTTCAATATCTCAATTTTATGGTAAGAATTTTTTCCAAGGTTAAAAACCTGTCGAAATTATATCAGAGCTTTTTCTTTAATATGACAAAATGACCATGTTACCCTTCTACATCAAAATCTCTCCAATTTATAGCAAAAAACATTTCCCAAGGGGATAAATTTCTAGAAATGGACTCAAGAATTTTGGATTTCAATTATCAATTTTTTTGGGTGAAATTTTAAAATGACAATTTTACTCATTTGTTTCTTCAATATCTCAATTTTATCGTACGAATTTTTTCCAACGGTAAAAACTTGTCGAAATTAACTCTAGAATTTTTTTCAAGGCTATAGCTTGATGAGATGGACTCTAGAATTTTATATTTCAATTTGAATTCTTTTTTTGTATTTGTATTAAATTGTTTTCTTAAATATGACAAAATGATCATGTTACCCTTCTACTTCAAAATCTCTCAAATTTATAGCAAAAAATTATTTCCTAAGTATATAAATTTCTAGAAATGGACTCTAGAATTTTGGATTTCAATTATTAATTTTTATTTAGTGAAATGTTAAAATGACTATTTTACTCATTTTTTTCTTCAATATCTCAATTTTATGGTAAGAATTTTTTCCAAGGGTAAAAACTTGTCGAAAATAACTCTAGAATTTTTCTCAAGGCTATAGACTTGATGAGACGGACTTTTGAATTTTATATTTCAATTTGAATTCTTTTTTTGTATTTGTATTAAATTTTTCTCTTAAATATGACAAAATGATCATGTTACCCTTCTACTCCAAAATCTCTCCAATTTATTGCAAAAAACAATTCTAAGGGTATAAATTTCTAGAAATGTACTCTAGAATTTTGGATTTCAATTATCAATTTTTTGAGTGAAATTTTAGTTTTTTTCCAATAAATGAGGAAATATAAATGTGAAATTGACCATTTTACTTATTTTTTTCTTCAATATCTCAATTTTATGGTAAGAATTTTTTCCAAGGGTAAAAACTTGTCGAAATTAACTATAGAATTTTTATCAAGGCTATAGACTTGATGAGACGGACTTTAGAATTTTATATTTCAATTTGAATTCTTTTTTTGTATTTGTAATAAATTGTTCTCTTAAATATGACAAAATGATCATGTTACCCTTCTACTCCAAAATCTCTCCAATTTATTGCAAAAAACAATTCTAAGGGTATAAATTTCTAGAAATGTACTCTAGAATTTTGGATTTCAATTATCAATTTTTTGAGTGAAATTTTAGTTTTTTTCCAATAAATGAGGAAATATAAATGTGAAATTGACCATTTTACTTATTTTTTTCTTCAATATCTCAATTTTATGGTAAGAATTTTTTCCAAGGGTAAAAAGTTGTCGAAATTAACTATAGAATTTTTCTCAAGGCTATAGACTTGATTATTCGGACTTTAGAATTTTATATTTCAATTTGAATTCATTTCTTGTATTTGTATTAAATTGTTTTCGTAAATATGACAAAATGATCATATTACCCTTATACTTCAAAATCTGTCCAATTTATAGGAAAAAATAATTCTAAGGGTATAAATTTCTAGAAATAGACTCTAGAATTTTGGATTTCAATTATCAATTTCTTTTGAGTGAATTTTTTATTTTTTTCTTATAAATGAGAAAATGACCATTTTACTCGTTTTTTTCTTCAATATCTCAATTTTATGGTAAAGTTTTTTTTCAAGGGTATAAACTTGTCGAAAATTGACGATAGAATTTTTCTCAAAGCTATAGCTTGATGAGATGGACTCCATAATTTTATATTTCAATTTGAATTCTTTTTTTGTATTTGTATTAAATTGTTCTCTTAAATATAACAAAATGATCATGTTACCCTTCTACTCCAAAATCTCTAAAATTTATTGCAAAAAAATTTTCTAAGGGTATAAATTTCTAGAAATAGACTCTAGAATTTTGAATTTCAATTATTAGTTTTTTTTAGTGAAATTTTAATTTTGTTACTATAAATGAGGGAATATAAATGTGAACTTGAGCATTTTACTTTTTTTTTCTTCAATATCTCAATTTTATGGTAAGAATTTTTTCCAAGATTAAAAACCTGTCGAAATTATATTAGAGCTTTTTCTTTAATATGACAAAATGACCATTTTACCCTTCTACTTCAAAATCTCTCCAATTTATAGCAAAAAAAATTTCCCAAGGGTATAAATTTCTAGAAATGGACTCTAGAATTTTGGATTTCAATTATTAATTTTTTTTTAGTGAAATCTTAAAATGACTATGTTACTCATTTTTTTCTTCAATATCTCAATTTTATGGTAAGAATGTTTTCCAAGGGTAAAAATTTGTCGAAAGTAACTCTAGAATTTTTCTCAAGGCTATAGACTTGATGAGACGGACTTTAGAATTATATATTTCAATTTGAATTCGTTTGTTGTATTTGTATTAAATTCTTTTCTTAAATATGGCAAAATGACCATATTACCCTTATACTTCAAAATCTGTCCAATTTATAGCAAAAAAAAATCTTAGGGTATAAATTTCTAGAAATGGACTCTAGAATTTTGGATTTCAATTCTCAATTTGTTTTGAGTGAATTTTCTATTTTTTTCTTATAAATGAGAAAATAACCATTTCACTTGTTTTTTTTCTTCAACATCTTAATTTTATGGTAAAGTTTTTTTTCAAGGGTATAAACTTGTCGAAAATTGACTATAGAATTTTTCTCAAGGCTATAGCTTGATGAGATGGACTCTAGAATTTTATATTTCAATTTGAATTCTTTTTTTGTATTTGTATTAAATTGTTCTCTTAAATATAAAAAAATGATCATGTTACCCTTCTACTCCAAAATCTCTAAAATTTATTGCAAAAAAAATTTCTAAGGGTATAAATTTCTAGAAATAGACTCTAGAATTTTGAATTTCAATTATCAGTTTTTTTTAGTGAAATTTTAATTTTGTTACTATAAATGAGGGAATATAAATGTGAACTTGAGCATTTTACTTTTTTTTTTCTTCAATATCTCAATTTTATGGTAAGAATTTTTTCCAAGGTTAAAAACCTGTCGAAATTATATCAGAGCTTTTTCTTTAATATGACAAAATGACCATGTTACCCTTCTACTTCAAAATCTCTCCAATTTATAGCAAAAAACATTTCCCAAGGGGATAAATTTCTAGAAATGGACTCAAGAATTTTGGATTTCAATTATCAATTTTTTTGGGTGAAATTTTAAAATGACAATTTTACTCATTTGTTTCTTCAATATCTCAATTTTATCGTAAGAATTTTTTCCAACGGTAAAAACTTGTCGAAATTAACTCTAGAATTTTATATTTCAATTTGAATTCTTTTTTTGTATTTGTATTAAATTGTTTTCTTAAATATGACAAAATGATCATGTTACCCTTCTACTTCAAAATCTCTCAAATTTATAGCAAAAAAATATTTCCTAAGTATATAAATTTCTAGAAATGGACTCTAGAATTTTGGATTTCAATTATTAATTTTTTTTTAGTGAAATGTTAAAATGACTATTTTACTCATTTTTTTCTTCAATATCTCAATTTTATGGTAAGAATTTTTCCCAAGGGTAAAAACTTTTCGAAAATAACTCTAGAATTTTTCTCAAGGCTATAGACTTGATGAGACGGACTTTAGAATTTTATATTTCAATTTGAATTCTTTTTTTGTATTTGTATTAAATTGTTCTCTTAAATATGACAAAATGATCATGTTACCCTTCTACTCCAAAATCTCTCCAATTTATTGCAAAAAACAATTCAAAGGGTATAAATTTCTAGAAATGTACTCTAGAATTTTGGATTTCAATTATCAATTTTTTGAGTGAAATTTTAGTTTTTTTCCAATAAATGAGGAAATATAAATGTGAAATTGACCATTTTACTTATTTTTTTCTTCAATATCTCAATTTTATGGTAAGAATTTTTTCCAAGGGTAAAAAGTTGTCCAAATTAACTATAGAATTTTTCTCAAGGCTATAGACTTGATGAGACGGACTTTAGAATTTCATATTTCAATTTGAATTCTTTTTTTGTATTTGTATTAAATTGTTCTTTTAAATATGACAAAATTATCATGTTACCCTTCTACTCCAAAATCTCTCCAATTTATTGCAAAAAACAATTCTAAGGGTATAAATTTCTAGAAATGGACTCAAGAATTTTGGATTTCAATTATCAATTTTTTTGGGTGAAATTTTAAAATGACAATTTTACTCATTTGTTTCTTCAATATCTCAATTTTATGGTAAGAATTTTTTCCAAGGGTAAAAACTTGTCGAAAATAACTCTAGAATTTTTCTCAAGGCTATAGACTTGATGAGACGGACTTTAGAATTTTATATTTCAATTTGAATTCTTTTTTTGTATTTGTATTAAATTGTTCTTTTAAATGTGACAAAATGATCATGTTACCCTTCTACTCCAAAATCTCTCCAATTTATTGCAAAAAACAATTCTAAGGGTATAAATTTCTAGAAATGTACTCTAGAATTTTGGATTTTAATTATCAATTTTTTGAGTGAAATTTTAGTTTTTTTCCAATAAATGAGGAAATATAAATGTGAAATTGACCATTTTACTTATTTTTTTCTTCAATATCTCAATTTTATGGTAAGAATTTTTTCCAAGGGTAAAAAGTTGTCGAAATTAACTATAGAATTTTTCTCAAGGCTATAGACTTGATGATTCGGACTTTAGAATTTTATATTTCAATTTGAATTCATTTCTTGTATTTGTATTAAATTGTTTTCGTAAATATGACAAAATGATCATATTACCCTTATACTTCAAAATCTGTCCAATTTATAGGAAAAAATAATTCTAAGGGTATAAATTTCTAGAAATAGACTCTAGAATTTTGGATTTCAATTATCAATTTCTTTTGAGTGAATTTTTTATTTTTTTCTTATAAATGAGAAAATGACCATTTTACTCGTTTTTTTCTTCAATATCTCAATTTTATGGTAAAGTTTTTTTTCAAGGGTATAAACTTGTCGAAAATTGACGATAGAATTTTTCTCAAAGCTATAGCTTGATGAGATGGACTCCATAATTTTATATTTCAATTTGAATTCTTTTTTTGTATTTGTATTAAATTGTTCTCTTAAATATAACAAAATGATCATGTTACCCTTCTACTCCAAAATCTCTAAAATTTATTGCAAAAAAATTTTCTAAGGGTATAAATTTCTAGAAATAGACTCTAGAATTTTGAATTTCAATTATTAGTTTTTTTTAGTGAAATTTTAATTTTGTTACTATAAATGAGGGAATATAAATGTGAACTTGAGCATTTTACTTTTTTTTTCTTCAATATCTCAATTTTATGGTAAGAATTTTTTCCAAGATTAAAAACCTGTCGAAATTATATTAGAGCTTTTTCTTTAATATGACAAAATGACCATTTTACCCTTCTACTTCAAAATCTCTCCAATTTATAGCAAAAAAAATTTCCCAAGGGTATAAATTTCTAGAAATGGACTCTAGAATTTTGGATTTCAATTATTAATTTTTTTTTAGCGAAATCTTAAAATGACTATGTTACTCATTTTTTTCTTCAATATCTCAATTTTATGGTAAGAATGTTTTCCAAGGGTAAAAATTTGTCGAAAGTAACTCTAGAATTTTTCTCAAGGCTATAGACTTGATGAGACGGACTTTAGAATTATATATTTCAATTTGAATTCGTTTGTTGTATTTGTATTAAATTCTTTTCTTAAATATGGCAAAATGACCATATTACCCTTATACTTCAAAATCTGTCCAATTTATAGCAAAAAAAAATCTTAGGGTATAAATTTCTAGAAATGGACTCTAGAATTTTGGATTTCAATTCTCAATTTGTTTTGAGTGAATTTTCTATTTTTTTCTTATAAATGAGAAAATAACCATTTCACTTGTTTTTTTTCTTCAACATCTTAATTTTATGGTAAAGTTTTTTTTCAAGGGTATAAACTTGTCGAAAATTGACTATAGAATTTTTCTCAAGGCTATAGCTTGATGAGATGGACTCTAGAATTTTATATTTCAATTTGAATTCTTTTTTTGTATTTGTATTAAATTGTTCTCTTAAATATAAAAAAATGATCATGTTACCCTTCTACTCCAAAATCTCTAAAATTTATTGCAAAAAAATTTTCTAAGGGTATAAATTTCTAGAAATAGACTCTAGAATTTTGAATTTCAATTATCAGTTTTTTTTAGTGAAATTTTAATTTTGTTACTATAAATGAGGGAATATAAATGTGAACTTGAGCATTTTACTTTTTTTTTTCTTCAATATCTCAATTTTATGGTAAGAATTTTTTCCAAGGTTAAAAACCTGTCGAAATTATATCAGAGCTTTTTCTTTAATATGACAAAATGACCATGTTACCCTTCTACTTCAAAATCTCTCCAATTTATAGCAAAAAACATTTCCCAAGGGGATAAATTTCTAGAAATGGACTCAAGAATTTTGGATTTCAATTATCAATTTTTTTGGGTGAAATTTTAAAATGACAATTTTACTCATTTGTTTCTTCAATATCTCAATTTTATCGTAAGAATTTTTTCCAACGGTAAAAACTTGTCGAAATTAACTCTAGAATTTTATATTTCAATTTGAATTCTTTTTTTGTATTTGTATTAAATTGTTTTCTTAAATATGACAAAATGATCATGTTACCCTTCTACTTCAAAATCTCTCAAATTTATAGCAAAAAAATATTTCCTAAGTATATAAATTTCTAGAAATGGACTCTAGAATTTTGGATTTCAATTATTAATTTTTTTTTAGTGAAATGTTAAAATGACTATTTTACTCATTTTTTTCTTCAATATCTCAATTTTATGGTAAGAATTTTTCCCAAGGGTAAAAACTTTTCGAAAATAACTCTAGAATTTTTCTCAAGGCTATAGACTTGATGAGACGGACTTTAGAATTTTATATTTCAATTTGAATTCTTTTTTTGTATTTGTATTAAATTGTTCTCTTAAATATGACAAAATGATCATGTTACCCTTCTACTCCAAAATCTCTCCAATTTATTGCAAAAAACAATTCAA
Source organism: Viola odorata (assembly GCA_963691705.1). Classification (NCBI taxonomy): domain Eukaryota; kingdom Viridiplantae; phylum Streptophyta; class Magnoliopsida; order Malpighiales; family Violaceae; genus Viola; species Viola odorata. Next base: position 32,190,046 of record OY829543.1, on the reverse strand, counting down.
AGGGTATAAATTTCTAGAAATGTACTCTAGAATTTTGGATTTCAATTATCAATTTTTTGAGTGAAATTTTAGTTTTTTTCCAATAAATGAGGAAATATAAATGTGAAATTGACCATTTTACTTATTTTTTTCTTCAGTATCTCAATTTTATGGTAAGAATTTTTTCCAAGGGTAAAAAGTTGTCGAAATTAACTATAGAATTTTTCTCAAGGCTATAGACTTGATGAGACGGACTTTAGAATTTCATATTTCAATTTGAATTCTTTTTTTGTATTTGTATTAAATTGTTCTTTTAAATATGACAAAATGATCATGTTACCCTTCTACTCCAAAATCTCTCCAATTTATTGCAAAAAACAATTCTAAGGGTATAAATTTCTAGAAATGGACTCAAGAATTTTGGATTTCAATTATCAATTTTTTTGGGTGAAATTTTAAAATGACAATTTTACTCATTTGTTTCTTCAATATCTCAATTTTATGGTAAGAATTTTTTCCAAGGGTAAAAACTTGTCGAAAATAACTCTAGAATTTTTCTCAAGGCTATAGCTTGATGAGATGGACTCTAGAATTTTATATTTCAATTTGAATTCTTTTTTTGTATTTGTATTAAATTGTCCTCTTAAATATGACAAAATGATCATGTTACCCTTCTACTCCAAAATCTCTCAAATTTATTGCAAAATGTTTTTTCTAAGGGTATAAATTTCTAGAAATAGACTCTAGAATTTTGAATTTCAATTATCAGTTTTTTTTAGTGAAATTTTAATTTTTTTTACTATAAATGAGGGAATATAACTATGAACATAAGCATTTTACTTTTTTTTCTTGAATATCTCAATTTTATGGTAAGAATTTTTTCCAAGATTAAAAACCTGTCGAAATTATATTAGAGCTTTTTCTTTAATATGACAAAATGACCATTTTACCCTTCTACTTCAAAATCTCTTCAATTTATAGCAAATGTTTTTTCAAGGGTATAAATTTCTAGAAATGTACTCTAGAATTTTGGATTTCAATTATCAATTTTTTGAGTGAAATTTTAGTTTTTTTCCAATAAATGAGGAAATATAAATGTGAAATTGACCATTTTACTTATTTTTTTCTTCAATATCTCAATTTTATGGTAAGAATTTTTTCCAAGGTTAAAAACTTGTCGAAATTAACTATAGAATTTTTTCAAGGCTATGGACTTGATGAACCGGACTTTAGAATTTTATATTTCAATTTGAATTCATTTCTTGTATTTGTATTAAATTGTTTTCGTAAATATGACAAAATGATCATATTACCCTTATACTTCAAAATATGTCCAATTTATAGCAAAAAATAATTCTAAGGGTATAAATTTCTAGAAATGGACTCTAGAATTTTGGATTTCAATTATCAATTTCTTTTGAGTGAATTTTTTATTTTTTTCTTATAAATGAGAAAATGACCATTTTACTCGTTTTTTTCTTCAATATCTCAATTTTATGGTAAAGTGTTTTTTCAAGGGTATAAACTTGTCGAAAATTGACTATAGAATTTTTCTCAATGCTATAGCTTGATGAGATGGACATGACCATTTTATATTTCAATTTGAATTCTTTTTTTGTATTTGTATTAAATTGTTCTCTTAAATATAACAAAATGATCATGTTACCCTTCTACTCCAAAATCTCTAAAATTTATTGCAAATTTTTTTTCTAAGGGTATAAATTTCTAGAAATAGCCTCTAGAATTTTGAATTTCAATTATCAGTTTTTTTTAGTGAAATTTTAATTTTGTTACTATAAATGAGGGAATATAAATGTGAACTTGAGCATTTTACTTTTTTTTTCTTCAATATCTCAATTTTATGGTAAGAATTTTTTCCAAGATTAAAAACCTGTCGAAATTATATTAGAGCTTTTTCTTTAATATGACAAAATGACCATTTTACCCTTCTACTTCAAAATCTCTTCAATTTATAGCAAATTTTTTTTCCCAAGGGTATAAATTTCTAGAAATGGACTCTAGAATTTTGGATTTCAATTATTAATTTTTTTTTAGTGAAATCTTAAAATGACTATGTTACTCATTTTTTTCTTCAATATCTCAATTTTATGGTAAGAATGTTTTCCAAGGGTAAAAATTTGTCGAAAATAACTCTAGAATTTTTCTCAAGGCTATAGACTTGATGAGACGGACTTTAGAATTTTATATTTCAATTTGAATTCGTTTGTTGTATTTGTATTAAATTCTTTTCTTAAATATGGCAAAATGACCATATTACCCTTATACTTCAAAATCTGTCCAATTTATAGCAAAAAAAAAAATCTTAGGGTATAAATTTCTAGAAATGGACTCTAGAATTTTGGATTTCAATTCTCAATTTGTTTTGAGTGAATTTTCTATTTTTTTCTTATAAATGAGAAAATAACCATTTTACTTGTTTTTTTTCTTCAACATCTTAATTTTATGGTAAAGTTTTTTTTCAAGGGTATAAACCTTTCGAAAATTGACTATAGAATTTTTCTCAAGGCTATAGCTTGATGAGATGGACTCTAAAATTTTATATTTCAATTTGAATTCTTTTTTTGTATTTGTATTAAATTGTTCTCTTAAATATAACAAAATGATCATGTTACCCTTCTACTCCAAAATCTCTAAAATTTATTGCAAAATTTTTTTCTAAGGGTATAAATTTCTAGAAATAGACTCTAGAATTTTGAATTTCAATTATCAGTTTTTTTTAGTGAAATTTTAATTTTGTTACTATAAATGAGGGAATATAAATGTGAACTTGAGCATTTTACTTTTTTTTTTCTTCAATATCTCAATTTTATGGTAAGAATTTTTTCCAAGGTTAAAAACCTGTCGAAATTATATCAGAGCTTTTTCTTTAATATGACAAAATGACCATGTTACCCTTCTACATCAAAATCTCTCCAATTTATAGCAAAAAACATTTCCCAAGGGGATAAATTTCTAGAAATGGACTCAAGAATTTTGGATTTCAATTATCAATTTTTTTGGGTGAAATTTTAAAATGACAATTTTACTCATTTGTTTCTTCAATATCTCAATTTTATCGTACGAATTTTTTCCAACGGTAAAAACTTGTCGAAATTAACTCTAGAATTTTTTTCAAGGCTATAGCTTGATGAGATGGACTCTAGAATTTTATATTTCAATTTGAATTCTTTTTTTGTATTTGTATTAAATTGTTTTCTTAAATATGACAAAATGATCATGTTACCCTTCTACTTCAAAATCTCTCAAATTTATAGCAAAAAATTATTTCCTAAGTATATAAATTTCTAGAAATGGACTCTAGAATTTTGGATTTCAATTATTAATTTTTATTTAGTGAAATGTTAAAATGACTATTTTACTCATTTTTTTCTTCAATATCTCAATTTTATGGTAAGAATTTTTTCCAAGGGTAAAAACTTGTCGAAAATAACTCTAGAATTTTTCTCAAGGCTATAGACTTGATGAGACGGACTTTTGAATTTTATATTTCAATTTGAATTCTTTTTTTGTATTTGTATTAAATTTTTCTCTTAAATATGACAAAATGATCATGTTACCCTTCTACTCCAAAATCTCTCCAATTTATTGCAAAAAACAATTCTAAGGGTATAAATTTCTAGAAATGTACTCTAGAATTTTGGATTTCAATTATCAATTTTTTGAGTGAAATTTTAGTTTTTTTCCAATAAATGAGGAAATATAAATGTGAAATTGACCATTTTACTTATTTTTTTCTTCAATATCTCAATTTTATGGTAAGAATTTTTTCCAAGGGTAAAAACTTGTCGAAATTAACTATAGAATTTTTATCAAGGCTATAGACTTGATGAGACGGACTTTAGAATTTTATATTTCAATTTGAATTCTTTTTTTGTATTTGTAATAAATTGTTCTCTTAAATATGACAAAATGATCATGTTACCCTTCTACTCCAAAATCTCTCCAATTTATTGCAAAAAACAATTCTAAGGGTATAAATTTCTAGAAATGTACTCTAGAATTTTGGATTTCAATTATCAATTTTTTGAGTGAAATTTTAGTTTTTTTCCAATAAATGAGGAAATATAAATGTGAAATTGACCATTTTACTTATTTTTTTCTTCAATATCTCAATTTTATGGTAAGAATTTTTTCCAAGGGTAAAAAGTTGTCGAAATTAACTATAGAATTTTTCTCAAGGCTATAGACTTGATTATTCGGACTTTAGAATTTTATATTTCAATTTGAATTCATTTCTTGTATTTGTATTAAATTGTTTTCGTAAATATGACAAAATGATCATATTACCCTTATACTTCAAAATCTGTCCAATTTATAGGAAAAAATAATTCTAAGGGTATAAATTTCTAGAAATAGACTCTAGAATTTTGGATTTCAATTATCAATTTCTTTTGAGTGAATTTTTTATTTTTTTCTTATAAATGAGAAAATGACCATTTTACTCGTTTTTTTCTTCAATATCTCAATTTTATGGTAAAGTTTTTTTTCAAGGGTATAAACTTGTCGAAAATTGACGATAGAATTTTTCTCAAAGCTATAGCTTGATGAGATGGACTCCATAATTTTATATTTCAATTTGAATTCTTTTTTTGTATTTGTATTAAATTGTTCTCTTAAATATAACAAAATGATCATGTTACCCTTCTACTCCAAAATCTCTAAAATTTATTGCAAAAAAATTTTCTAAGGGTATAAATTTCTAGAAATAGACTCTAGAATTTTGAATTTCAATTATTAGTTTTTTTTAGTGAAATTTTAATTTTGTTACTATAAATGAGGGAATATAAATGTGAACTTGAGCATTTTACTTTTTTTTTCTTCAATATCTCAATTTTATGGTAAGAATTTTTTCCAAGATTAAAAACCTGTCGAAATTATATTAGAGCTTTTTCTTTAATATGACAAAATGACCATTTTACCCTTCTACTTCAAAATCTCTCCAATTTATAGCAAAAAAAATTTCCCAAGGGTATAAATTTCTAGAAATGGACTCTAGAATTTTGGATTTCAATTATTAATTTTTTTTTAGTGAAATCTTAAAATGACTATGTTACTCATTTTTTTCTTCAATATCTCAATTTTATGGTAAGAATGTTTTCCAAGGGTAAAAATTTGTCGAAAGTAACTCTAGAATTTTTCTCAAGGCTATAGACTTGATGAGACGGACTTTAGAATTATATATTTCAATTTGAATTCGTTTGTTGTATTTGTATTAAATTCTTTTCTTAAATATGGCAAAATGACCATATTACCCTTATACTTCAAAATCTGTCCAATTTATAGCAAAAAAAAATCTTAGGGTATAAATTTCTAGAAATGGACTCTAGAATTTTGGATTTCAATTCTCAATTTGTTTTGAGTGAATTTTCTATTTTTTTCTTATAAATGAGAAAATAACCATTTCACTTGTTTTTTTTCTTCAACATCTTAATTTTATGGTAAAGTTTTTTTTCAAGGGTATAAACTTGTCGAAAATTGACTATAGAATTTTTCTCAAGGCTATAGCTTGATGAGATGGACTCTAGAATTTTATATTTCAATTTGAATTCTTTTTTTGTATTTGTATTAAATTGTTCTCTTAAATATAAAAAAATGATCATGTTACCCTTCTACTCCAAAATCTCTAAAATTTATTGCAAAAAAAATTTCTAAGGGTATAAATTTCTAGAAATAGACTCTAGAATTTTGAATTTCAATTATCAGTTTTTTTTAGTGAAATTTTAATTTTGTTACTATAAATGAGGGAATATAAATGTGAACTTGAGCATTTTACTTTTTTTTTTCTTCAATATCTCAATTTTATGGTAAGAATTTTTTCCAAGGTTAAAAACCTGTCGAAATTATATCAGAGCTTTTTCTTTAATATGACAAAATGACCATGTTACCCTTCTACTTCAAAATCTCTCCAATTTATAGCAAAAAACATTTCCCAAGGGGATAAATTTCTAGAAATGGACTCAAGAATTTTGGATTTCAATTATCAATTTTTTTGGGTGAAATTTTAAAATGACAATTTTACTCATTTGTTTCTTCAATATCTCAATTTTATCGTAAGAATTTTTTCCAACGGTAAAAACTTGTCGAAATTAACTCTAGAATTTTATATTTCAATTTGAATTCTTTTTTTGTATTTGTATTAAATTGTTTTCTTAAATATGACAAAATGATCATGTTACCCTTCTACTTCAAAATCTCTCAAATTTATAGCAAAAAAATATTTCCTAAGTATATAAATTTCTAGAAATGGACTCTAGAATTTTGGATTTCAATTATTAATTTTTTTTTAGTGAAATGTTAAAATGACTATTTTACTCATTTTTTTCTTCAATATCTCAATTTTATGGTAAGAATTTTTCCCAAGGGTAAAAACTTTTCGAAAATAACTCTAGAATTTTTCTCAAGGCTATAGACTTGATGAGACGGACTTTAGAATTTTATATTTCAATTTGAATTCTTTTTTTGTATTTGTATTAAATTGTTCTCTTAAATATGACAAAATGATCATGTTACCCTTCTACTCCAAAATCTCTCCAATTTATTGCAAAAAACAATTCAAAGGGTATAAATTTCTAGAAATGTACTCTAGAATTTTGGATTTCAATTATCAATTTTTTGAGTGAAATTTTAGTTTTTTTCCAATAAATGAGGAAATATAAATGTGAAATTGACCATTTTACTTATTTTTTTCTTCAGTATCTCAATTTTATGGTAAGAATTTTTTCCAAGGGTAAAAAGTTGTCGAAATTAACTATAGAATTTTTCTCAAGGCTATAGACTTGATGAGACGGACTTTAGAATTTCATATTTCAATTTGAATTCTTTTTTTGTATTTGTATTAAATTGTTCTTTTAAATATGACAAAATGATCATGTTACCCTTCTACTCCAAAATCTCTCCAATTTATTGCAAAAAACAATTCTAAGGGTATAAATTTCTAGAAATGGACTCAAGAATTTTGGATTTCAATTATCAATTTTTTTGGGTGAAATTTTAAAATGACAATTTTACTCATTTGTTTCTTCAATATCTCAATTTTATGGTAAGAATTTTTTCCAAGGGTAAAAACTTGTCGAAAATAACTCTAGAATTTTTCTCAAGGCTATAGCTTGATGAGATGGACTCTAGAATTTTATATTTCAATTTGAATTCTTTTTTTGTATTTGTATTAAATTGTCCTCTTAAATATGACAAAATGATCATGTTACCCTTCTACTCCAAAATCTCTCAAATTTATTGCAAAATGTTTTTTCTAAGGGTATAAATTTCTAGAAATAGACTCTAGAATTTTGAATTTCAATTATCAGTTTTTTTTAGTGAAATTTTAATTTTTTTTACTATAAATGAGGGAATATAACTATGAACATAAGCATTTTACTTTTTTTTCTTGAATATCTCAATTTTATGGTAAGAATTTTTTCCAAGATTAAAAACCTGTCGAAATTATATTAGAGCTTTTTCTTTAATATGACAAAATGACCATTTTACCCTTCTACTTCAAAATCTCTTCAATTTATAGCAAATGTTTTTTCAAGGGTATAAATTTCTAGAAATGTACTCTAGAATTTTGGATTTCAATTATCAATTTTTTGAGTGAAATTTTAGTTTTTTTCCAATAAATGAGGAAATATAAATGTGAAATTGACCATTTTACTTATTTTTTTCTTCAATATCTCAATTTTATGGTAAGAATTTTTTCCAAGGTTAAAAACTTGTCGAAATTAACTATAGAATTTTTTCAAGGCTATGGACTTGATGAACCGGACTTTAGAATTTTATATTTCAATTTGAATTCATTTCTTGTATTTGTATTAAATTGTTTTCGTAAATATGACAAAATGATCATATTACCCTTATACTTCAAAATATGTCCAATTTATAGCAAAAAATAATTCTAAGGGTATAAATTTCTAGAAATGGACTCTAGAATTTTGGATTTCAATTATCAATTTCTTTTGAGTGAATTTTTTATTTTTTTCTTATAAATGAGAAAATGACCATTTTACTCGTTTTTTTCTTCAATATCTCAATTTTATGGTAAAGTGTTTTTTCAAGGGTATAAACTTGTCGAAAATTGACTATAGAATTTTTCTCAATGCTATAGCTTGATGAGATGGACATGACCATTTTATATTTCAATTTGAATTCTTTTTTTGTATTTGTATTAAATTGTTCTCTTAAATATAACAAAATGATCATGTTACCCTTCTACTCCAAAATCTCTAAAATTTATTGCAAATTTTTTTTCTAAGGGTATAAATTTCTAGAAATAGCCTCTAGAATTTTGAATTTCAATTATCAGTTTTTTTTAGTGAAATTTTAATTTTGTTACTATAAATGAGGGAATATAAATGTGAACTTGAGCATTTTACTTTTTTTTTCTTCAATATCTCAATTTTATGGTAAGAATTTTTTCCAAGATTAAAAACCTGTCGAAATTATATTAGAGCTTTTTCTTTAATATGACAAAATGACCATTTTACCCTTCTACTTCAAAATCTCTTCAATTTATAGCAAATTTTTTTTCCCAAGGGTATAAATTTCTAGAAATGGACTCTAGAATTTTGGATTTCAATTATTAATTTTTTTTTAGTGAAATCTTAAAATGACTATGTTACTCATTTTTTTCTTCAATATCTCAATTTTATGGTAAGAATGTTTTCCAAGGGTAAAAATTTGTCGAAAATAACTCTAGAATTTTTCTCAAGGCTATAGACTTGATGAGACGGACTTTAGAATTTTATATTTCAATTTGAATTCGTTTGTTGTATTTGTATTAAATTCTTTTCTTAAATATGGCAAAATGACCATATTACCCTTATACTTCAAAATCTGTCCAATTTATAGCAAAAAAAAAAATCTTAGGGTATAAATTTCTAGAAATGGACTCTAGAATTTTGGATTTCAATTCTCAATTTGTTTTGAGTGAATTTTCTATTTTTTTCTTATAAATGAGAAAATAACCATTTTACTTGTTTTTTTTCTTCAACATCTTAATTTTATGGTAAAGTTTTTTTTCAAGGGTATAAACCTTTCGAAAATTGACTATAGAATTTTTCTCAAGGCTATAGCTTGATGAGATGGACTCTAAAATTTTATATTTCAATTTGAATTCTTTTTTTGTATTTGTATTAAATTGTTCTCTTAAATATAACAAAATGATCATGTTACCCTTCTACTCCAAAATCTCTAAAATTTATTGCAAAATTTTTTTCTAAGGGTATAAATTTCTAGAAATAGACTCTAGAATTTTGAATTTCAATTATCAGTTTTTTTTAGTGAAATTTTAATTTTGTTACTATAAATGAGGGAATATAAATGTGAACTTGAGCATTTTACTTTTTTTTTTCTTCAATATCTCAATTTTATGGTAAGAATTTTTTCCAAGGTTAAAAACCTGTCGAAATTATATCAGAGCTTTTTCTTTAATATGACAAAATGACCATGTTACCCTTCTACATCAAAATCTCTCCAATTTATAGCAAAAAACATTTCCCAAGGGGATAAATTTCTAGAAATGGACTCAAGAATTTTGGATTTCAATTATCAATTTTTTTGGGTGAAATTTTAAAATGACAATTTTACTCATTTGTTTCTTCAATATCTCAATTTTATCGTACGAATTTTTTCCAACGGTAAAAACTTGTCGAAATTAACTCTAGAATTTTTTTCAAGGCTATAGCTTGATGAGATGGACTCTAGAATTTTATATTTCAATTTGAATTCTTTTTTTGTATTTGTATTAAATTGTTTTCTTAAATATGACAAAATGATCATGTTACCCTTCTACTTCAAAATCTCTCAAATTTATAGCAAAAAATTATTTCCTAAGTATATAAATTTCTAGAAATGGACTCTAGAATTTTGGATTTCAATTATTAATTTTTATTTAGTGAAATGTTAAAATGACTATTTTACTCATTTTTTTCTTCAATATCTCAATTTTATGGTAAGAATTTTTTCCAAGGGTAAAAACTTGTCGAAAATAACTCTAGAATTTTTCTCAAGGCTATAGACTTGATGAGACGGACTTTTGAATTTTATATTTCAATTTGAATTCTTTTTTTGTATTTGTATTAAATTTTTCTCTTAAATATGACAAAATGATCATGTTACCCTTCTACTCCAAAATCTCTCCAATTTATTGCAAAAAACAATTCTAAGGGTATAAATTTCTAGAAATGTACTCTAGAATTTTGGATTTCAATTATCAATTTTTTGAGTGAAATTTTAGTTTTTTTCCAATAAATGAGGAAATATAAATGTGAAATTGACCATTTTACTTATTTTTTTCTTCAATATCTCAATTTTATGGTAAGAATTTTTTCCAAGGGTAAAAACTTGTCGAAATTAACTATAGAATTTTTATCAAGGCTATAGACTTGATGAGACGGACTTTAGAATTTTATATTTCAATTTGAATTCTTTTTTTGTATTTGTAATAAATTGTTCTCTTAAATATGACAAAATGATCATGTTACCCTTCTACTCCAAAATCTCTCCAATTTATTGCAAAAAACAATTCTAAGGGTATAAATTTCTAGAAATGTACTCTAGAATTTTGGATTTCAATTATCAATTTTTTGAGTGAAATTTTAGTTTTTTTCCAATAAATGAGGAAATATAAATGTGAAATTGACCATTTTACTTATTTTTTTCTTCAATATCTCAATTTTATGGTAAGAATTTTTTCCAAGGGTAAAAAGTTGTCGAAATTAACTATAGAATTTTTCTCAAGGCTATAGACTTGATTATTCGGACTTTAGAATTTTATATTTCAATTTGAATTCATTTCTTGTATTTGTATTAAATTGTTTTCGTAAATATGACAAAATGATCATATTACCCTTATACTTCAAAATCTGTCCAATTTATAGGAAAAAATAATTCTAAGGGTATAAATTTCTAGAAATAGACTCTAGAATTTTGGATTTCAATTATCAATTTCTTTTGAGTGAATTTTTTATTTTTTTCTTATAAATGAGAAAATGACCATTTTACTCATTTTTTTCTTCAATATCTCAATTTTATGGTAAAGTTTTTTTTCAAGGGTATAAACTTGTCGAAAATTGACGATAGAATTTTTCTCAAAGCTATAGCTTGATGAGATGGACTCCATAATTTTATATTTCAATTTGAATTCTTTTTTTGTATTTGTATTAAATTGTTCTCTTAAATATAACAAAATGATCATGTTACCCTTCTACTCCAAAATCTCTAAAATTTATTGCAAAAAAATTTTCTAAGGGTATAAATTTCTAGAAATAGACTCTAGAATTTTGAATTTCAATTATTAGTTTTTTTTAGTGAAATTTTAATTTTGTTACTATAAATGAGGGAATATAAATGTGAACTTGAGCATTTTACTTTTTTTTTCTTCAATATCTCAATTTTATGGTAAGAATTTTTTCCAAGATTAAAAACCTGTCGAAATTATATTAGAGCTTTTTCTTTAATATGACAAAATGACCATTTTACCCTTCTACTTCAAAATCTCTCCAATTTATAGCAAAAAAAATTTCCCAAGGGTATAAATTTCTAGAAATGGACTCTAGAATTTTGGATTTCAATTATTAATTTTTTTTTAGTGAAATCTTAAAATGACTATGTTACTCATTTTTTTCTTCAATATCTCAATTTTATGGTAAGAATGTTTTCCAAGGGTAAAAATTTGTCGAAAGTAACTCTAGAATTTTTCTCAAGGCTATAGACTTGATGAGACGGACTTTAGAATTATATATTTCAATTTGAATTCGTTTGTTGTATTTGTATTAAATTCTTTTCTTAAATATGGCAAAATGACCATATTACCCTTATACTTCAAAATCTGTCCAATTTATAGCAAAAAAAAATCTTAGGGTATAAATTTCTAGAAATGGACTCTAGAATTTTGGATTTCAATTCTCAATTTGTTTTGAGTGAATTTTCTATTTTTTTCTTATAAATGAGAAAATAACCATTTCACTTGTTTTTTTTCTTCAACATCTTAATTTTATGGTAAAGTTTTTTTTCAAGGGTATAAACTTGTCGAAAATTGACTATAGAATTTTTCTCAAGGCTATAGCTTGATGAGATGGACTCTAGAATTTTATATTTCAATTTGAATTCTTTTTTTGTATTTGTATTAAATTGTTCTCTTAAATATAAAAAAATGATCATGTTACCCTTCTACTCCAAAATCTCTAAAATTTATTGCAAAAAAAATTTCTAAGGGTATAAATTTCTAGAAATAGACTCTAGAATTTTGAATTTCAATTATCAGTTTTTTTTAGTGAAATTTTAATTTTGTTACTATAAATGAGGGAATATAAATGTGAACTTGAGCATTTTACTTTTTTTTTTCTTCAATATCTCAATTTTATGGTAAGAATTTTTTCCAAGGTTAAAAACCTGTCGAAATTATATCAGAGCTTTTTCTTTAATATGACAAAATGACCATGTTACCCTTCTACTTCAAAATCTCTCCAATTTATAGCAAAAAACATTTCCCAAGGGGATAAATTTCTAGAAATGGACTCAAGAATTTTGGATTTCAATTATCAATTTTTTTGGGTGAAATTTTAAAATGACAATTTTACTCATTTGTTTCTTCAATATCTCAATTTTATCGTAAGAATTTTTTCCAACGGTAAAAACTTGTCGAAATTAACTCTAGAATTTTATATTTCAATTTGAATTCTTTTTTTGTATTTGTATTAAATTGTTTTCTTAAATATGACAAAATGATCATGTTACCCTTCTACTTCAAAATCTCTCAAATTTATAGCAAAAAAATATTTCCTAAGTATATAAATTTCTAGAAATGGACTCTAGAATTTTGGATTTCAATTATTAATTTTTTTTTAGTGAAATGTTAAAATGACTATTTTACTCATTTTTTTCTTCAATATCTCAATTTTATGGTAAGAATTTTTCCCAAGGGTAAAAACTTTTCGAAAATAACTCTAGAATTTTTCTCAAGGCTATAGACTTGATGAGACGGACTTTAGAATTTTATATTTCAATTTGAATTCTTTTTTTGTATTTGTATTAAATTGTTCTCTTAAATATGACAAAATGATCATGTTACCCTTCTACTCCAAAATCTCTCCAATTTATTGCAAAAAACAATTCAAAGGGTATAAATTTCTAGAAATGTACTCTAGAATTTTGGATTTCAATTATCAATTTTTTGAGTGAAATTTTAGTTTTTTTCCAATAAATGAGGAAATATAAATGTGAAATTGACCATTTTACTTATTTTTTTCTTCAATATCTCAATTTTATGGTAAGAATTTTTTCCAAGGGTAAAAAGTTGTCCAAATTAACTATAGAATTTTTCTCAAGGCTATAGACTTGATGAGACGGACTTTAGAATTTCATATTTCAATTTGAATTCTTTTTTTGTATTTGTATTAAATTGTTCTTTTAAATATGACAAAATTATCATGTTACCCTTCTACTCCAAAATCTCTCCAATTTATTGCAAAAAACAATTCTAAGGGTATAAATTTCTAGAAATGGACTCAAGAATTTTGGATTTCAATTATCAATTTTTTTGGGTGAAATTTTAAAATGACAATTTTACTCATTTGTTTCTTCAATATCTCAATTTTATGGTAAGAATTTTTTCCAAGGGTAAAAACTTGTCGAAAATAACTCTAGAATTTTTCTCAAGGCTATAGACTTGATGAGACGGACTTTAGAATTTTATATTTCAATTTGAATTCTTTTTTTGTATTTGTATTAAATTGTTCTTTTAAATGTGACAAAATGATCATGTTACCCTTCTACTCCAAAATCTCTCCAATTTATTGCAAAAAACAATTCTAAGGGTATAAATTTCTAGAAATGTACTCTAGAATTTTGGATTTTAATTATCAATTTTTTGAGTGAAATTTTAGTTTTTTTCCAATAAATGAGGAAATATAAATGTGAAATTGACCATTTTACTTATTTTTTTCTTCAATATCTCAATTTTATGGTAAGAATTTTTTCCAAGGGTAAAAAGTTGTCGAAATTAACTATAGAATTTTTCTCAAGGCTATAGACTTGATGATTCGGACTTTAGAATTTTATATTTCAATTTGAATTCATTTCTTGTATTTGTATTAAATTGTTTTCGTAAATATGACAAAATGATCATATTACCCTTATACTTCAAAATCTGTCCAATTTATAGGAAAAAATAATTCTAAGGGTATAAATTTCTAGAAATAGACTCTAGAATTTTGGATTTCAATTATCAATTTCTTTTGAGTGAATTTTTTATTTTTTTCTTATAAATGAGAAAATGACCATTTTACTCGTTTTTTTCTTCAATATCTCAATTTTATGGTAAAGTTTTTTTTCAAGGGTATAAACTTGTCGAAAATTGACGATAGAATTTTTCTCAAAGCTATAGCTTGATGAGATGGACTCCATAATTTTATATTTCAATTTGAATTCTTTTTTTGTATTTGTATTAAATTGTTCTCTTAAATATAACAAAATGATCATGTTACCCTTCTACTCCAAAATCTCTAAAATTTATTGCAAAAAAATTTTCTAAGGGTATAAATTTCTAGAAATAGACTCTAGAATTTTGAATTTCAATTATTAGTTTTTTTTAGTGAAATTTTAATTTTGTTACTATAAATGAGGGAATATAAATGTGAACTTGAGCATTTTACTTTTTTTTTCTTCAATATCTCAATTTTATGGTAAGAATTTTTTCCAAGATTAAAAACCTGTCGAAATTATATTAGAGCTTTTTCTTTAATATGACAAAATGACCATTTTACCCTTCTACTTCAAAATCTCTCCAATTTATAGCAAAAAAAATTTCCCAAGGGTATAAATTTCTAGAAATGGACTCTAGAATTTTGGATTTCAATTATTAATTTTTTTTTAGCGAAATCTTAAAATGACTATGTTACTCATTTTTTTCTTCAATATCTCAATTTTATGGTAAGAATGTTTTCCAAGGGTAAAAATTTGTCGAAAGTAACTCTAGAATTTTTCTCAAGGCTATAGACTTGATGAGACGGACTTTAGAATTATATATTTCAATTTGAATTCGTTTGTTGTATTTGTATTAAATTCTTTTCTTAAATATGGCAAAATGACCATATTACCCTTATACTTCAAAATCTGTCCAATTTATAGCAAAAAAAAATCTTAGGGTATAAATTTCTAGAAATGGACTCTAGAATTTTGGATTTCAATTCTCAATTTGTTTTGAGTGAATTTTCTATTTTTTTCTTATAAATGAGAAAATAACCATTTCACTTGTTTTTTTTCTTCAACATCTTAATTTTATGGTAAAGTTTTTTTTCAAGGGTATAAACTTGTCGAAAATTGACTATAGAATTTTTCTCAAGGCTATAGCTTGATGAGATGGACTCTAGAATTTTATATTTCAATTTGAATTCTTTTTTTGTATTTGTATTAAATTGTTCTCTTAAATATAAAAAAATGATCATGTTACCCTTCTACTCCAAAATCTCTAAAATTTATTGCAAAAAAATTTTCTAAGGGTATAAATTTCTAGAAATAGACTCTAGAATTTTGAATTTCAATTATCAGTTTTTTTTAGTGAAATTTTAATTTTGTTACTATAAATGAGGGAATATAAATGTGAACTTGAGCATTTTACTTTTTTTTTTCTTCAATATCTCAATTTTATGGTAAGAATTTTTTCCAAGGTTAAAAACCTGTCGAAATTATATCAGAGCTTTTTCTTTAATATGACAAAATGACCATGTTACCCTTCTACTTCAAAATCTCTCCAATTTATAGCAAAAAACATTTCCCAAGGGGATAAATTTCTAGAAATGGACTCAAGAATTTTGGATTTCAATTATCAATTTTTTTGGGTGAAATTTTAAAATGACAATTTTACTCATTTGTTTCTTCAATATCTCAATTTTATCGTAAGAATTTTTTCCAACGGTAAAAACTTGTCGAAATTAACTCTAGAATTTTATATTTCAATTTGAATTCTTTTTTTGTATTTGTATTAAATTGTTTTCTTAAATATGACAAAATGATCATGTTACCCTTCTACTTCAAAATCTCTCAAATTTATAGCAAAAAAATATTTCCTAAGTATATAAATTTCTAGAAATGGACTCTAGAATTTTGGATTTCAATTATTAATTTTTTTTTAGTGAAATGTTAAAATGACTATTTTACTCATTTTTTTCTTCAATATCTCAATTTTATGGTAAGAATTTTTCCCAAGGGTAAAAACTTTTCGAAAATAACTCTAGAATTTTTCTCAAGGCTATAGACTTGATGAGACGGACTTTAGAATTTTATATTTCAATTTGAATTCTTTTTTTGTATTTGTATTAAATTGTTCTCTTAAATATGACAAAATGATCATGTTACCCTTCTACTCCAAAATCTCTCCAATTTATTGCAAAAAACAATTCAAAGGGTATAAATTTCTAGAAATGTACTCTAGAATTTTGGATTTCAATTATCAATTTTTTGAGTGAAATTTTAGTTTTTTTCCAATAAATGAGGAAATATAAATGTGAAATTGACCATTTTACTTATTTTTTTCTTCAGTATCTCAATTTTATGGTAAGAATTTTTTCCAAGGGTAAAAAGTTGTCGAAATTAACTATAGAATTTTTCTCAAGGCTATAGACTTGATGAGACGGACTTTAGAATTTCATATTTCAATTTGAATTCTTTTTTTGTATTTGTATTAAATTGTTCTTTTAAATATGACAAAATGATCATGTTACCCTTCTACTCCAAAATCTCTCCAATTTATTGCAAAAAACAATTCTAAGGGTATAAATTTCTAGAAATGGACTCAAGAATTTTGGATTTCAATTATCAATTTTTTTGGGTGAAATTTTAAAATGACAATTTTACTCATTTGTTTCTTCAATATCTCAATTTTATGGTAAGAATTTTTTCCAAGGGTAAAAACTTGTCGAAAATAACTCTAGAATTTTTCTCAAGGCTATAGACTTGATGAGACGGACTTTAGAATTTTATATTTCAATTTGAATTCTTTTTTTGTATTTGTATTAAATTGTTCTTTTAAATGTGACAAAATGATCATGTTACCCTTCTACTCCAAAATCTCTCCAATTTATTGCAAAAAACAATTCTAAGGGTATAAATTTCTAGAAATGTACTCTAGAATTTTGGATTTTAATTATCAATTTTTTGAGTGAAATTTTAGTTTTTTTCCAATAAATGAGGAAATATAAATGTGAAATTGACCATTTTACTTATTTTTTTCTTCAATATCTCAATTTTATGGTAAGAATTTTTTCCAAGGGTAAAAAGTTGTCGAAATTAACTATAGAATTTTTCTCAAGGCTATAGACTTGATGATTCGGACTTTAGAATTTTATATTTCAATTTGAATTCATTTCTTGTATTTGTATTAAATTGTTTTCGTAAATATGACAAAATGATCATATTACCCTTATACTTCAAAATCTGTCCAATTTATAGGAAAAAATAATTCTAAGGGTATAAATTTCTAGAAATAGACTCTAGAATTTTGGATTTCAATTATCAATTTCTTTTGAGTGAATTTTTTATTTTTTTCTTATAAATGAGAAAATGACCATTTTACTCGTTTTTTTCTTCAATATCTCAATTTTATGGTAAAGTTTTTTTTCAAGGGTATAAACTTGTCGAAAATTGACGATAGAATTTTTCTCAAAGCTATAGCTTGATGAGATGGACTCCATAATTTTATATTTCAATTTGAATTCTTTTTTTGTATTTGTATTAAATTGTTCTCTTAAATATAACAAAATGATCATGTTACCCTTCTACTCCAAAATCTCTAAAATTTATTGCAAAAAAATTTTCTAAGGGTATAAATTTCTAGAAATAGACTCTAGAATTTTGAATTTCAATTATTAGTTTTTTTTAGTGAAATTTTAATTTTGTTACTATAAATGAGGGAATATAAATGTGAACTTGAGCATTTTACTTTTTTTTTCTTCAATATCTCAATTTTATGGTAATAATTTTTTCCAAGATTAAAAACCTGTCGAAATTATATTAGAGCTTTTTCTTTAATATGACAAAATGACCATTTTACCCTTCTACTTCAAAATCTCTCCAATTTATAGCAAAAAAAATTTCCCAAGGGTATAAATTTCTAGAAATGGACTCTAGAATTTTGGATTTCAATTATTAATTTTTTTTTAGCGAAATCTTAAAATGACTATGTTACTCATTTTTTTCTTCAATATCTCAATTTTATGGTAAGAATGTTTTCCAAGGGTAAAAATTTGTCGAAAGTAACTCTAGAATTTTTCTCAAGGCTATAGACTTGATGAGACGGACTTTAGAATTATATATTTCAATTTGAATTCGTTTGTTGTATTTGTATTAAATTCTTTTCTTAAATATGGCAAAATGACCATATTACCCTTATACTTCAAAATCTGTCCAATTTATAGCAAAAAAAAATCTTAGGGTATAAATTTCTAGAAATGGACTCTAGAATTTTGGATTTCAATTCTCAATTTGTTTTGAGTGAATTTTCTATTTTTTTCTTATAAATGAGAAAATAACCATTTCACTTGTTTTTTTTCTTCAACATCTTAATTTTATGGTAAAGTTTTTTTTCAAGGGTATAAACTTGTCGAAAATTGACTATAGAATTTTTCTCAAGGCTATAGCTTGATGAGATGGACTCTAGAATTTTATATTTCAATTTGAATTCTTTTTTTGTATTTGTATTAAATTGTTCTCTTAAATATAAAAAAATGATCATGTTACCCTTCTACTCCAAAATCTCTAAAATTTATTGCAAAAAATTTTTCTAAGGGTATAAATTTCTAGAAATAGACTCTAGAATTTTGAATTTCAATTATCAGTTTTTTTTAGTGAAATTTTAATTTTGTTACTATAAATGAGGGAATATAAATGTGAACTTGAGCATTTTACTTTTTTTTTTCTTCAATATCTCAATTTTATGGTAAGAATTTTTTCCAAGGTTAAAAACCTGTCGAAATTATATCAGAGCTTTTTCTTTAATATGACAAAATGACCATGTTACCCTTCTACTTCAAAATCTCTCCAATTTATAGCAAAAAACATTTCCCAAGGGGATAAATTTCTAGAAATGGACTCAAGAATTTTGGATTTCAATTATCAATTTTTTTGGGTGAAATTTTAAAATGACAATTTTACTCATTTGTTTCTTCAATATCTCAATTTTATCGTAAGAATTTTTTCCAACGGTAAAAACTTGTCGAAATTAACTCTAGAATTTTATATTTCAATTTGAATTCTTTTTTTGTATTTGTATTAAATTGTTTTCTTAAACATGACAAAATGATCATGTTACCCTTCTACTTCAAAATCTCTCAAATTTATAGCAAAAAAATATTTCCTAAGTATATAAATTTCTAGAAATGGACTCTAGAATTTTGGATTTCAATTATTAATTTTTTTTTAGTGAAATGTTAAAATGACTATTTTACTCATTTTTTTCTTCAATATCTCAATTTTATGGTAAGAATTTTTCCCAAGGGTAAAAACTTTTCGAAAATAACTCTAGAATTTTTCTCAAGGCTATAGACTTGATGAGACGGACTTTAGAATTTTATATTTCAATTTGAATTCTTTTTTTGTATTTGTATTAAATTGTTCTCTTAAATATGACAAAATGATCATGTTACCCTTCTACTCCAAAATCTCTCCAATTTATTGCAAAAAACAATTCAAAGGGTATAAATTTCTAGAAATGTACTCTAGAATTTTGGATTTCAATTATCAATTTTTTGAGTGAAATTTTAGTTTTTTTCCAATAAATGAGGAAATATAAATGTGAAATTGACCATTTTACTTATTTTTTTCTTCAGTATCTCAATTTTATGGTAAGAATTTTTTCCAAGGGTAAAAAGTTGTCGAAATTAACTATAGAATTTTTCTCAAGGCTATAGACTTGATGAGACGGACTTTAGAATTTCATATTTCAATTTGAATTCTTTTTTTGTATTTGTATTAAATTGTTCTTTTAAATATGACAAAATGATCATGTTACCCTTCTACTCCAAAATCTCTCCAATTTATTGCAAAAAACAATTCTAAGGGTATAAATTTCTAGAAATGGACTCAAGAATTTTGGATTTCAATTATCAATTTTTTTGGGTGAAATTTTAAAATGACAATTTTACTCATTTGTTTCTTCAATATCTCAATTTTATGGTAAGAATTTTTTCCAAGGGTAAAAACTTGTCGAAAATAACTCTAGAATTTTTCTCAAGGCTATAGACTTGATGAGACGGACTTTAGAATTTTATATTTCAATTTGAATTCTTTTTTTGTATTTGTATTAAATTGTTCTTTTAAATGTGACAAAATGATCATGTTACCCTTCTACTCCAAAATCTCTCCAATTTATTGCAAAAAACAATTCTAAGGGTATAAATTTCTAGAAATGTACTCTAGAATTTTGGATTTCAATTATCAATTTTTTGAGTGAAATTTTAGTTTTTTTCCAATAAATGAGGAAATATAAATGTGAAATTGACCATTTTACTTATTTTTTTCTTCAATATCTCAATTTTATGGTAAGAATTTTTTCCAAGGGTAAAAACTTGTCGAAATTAACTATAGAATTTTTCTCAAGGCTATAGACTTGATGATTCGGACTTTAGAATTTTATATTTCAATTTGAATTCATTTCTTGTATTTGTATTAAATTGTTTTCGTAAATATGACAAAATGATCATATTACCCTTATACTTCAAAATCTGTCCAATTTATAGGAAAAAATAATTCTAAGGGTATAAATTTCTAGAAATAGACTCTAGAATTTTGGATTTCAATTATCAATTTCTTTTGAGTGAATTTTTTATTTTTTTCTTATAAATGAGAAAATGACCATTTTACTCGTTTTTTTCTTCAATATCTCAATTTTATGGTAAAGTTTTTTTTCAAGGGTATAAACTTGTCGAAAATTGACGATAGAATTTTTCTCAAAGCTATAGCTTGATGAGATGGACTCCATAATTTTATATTTCAATTTGAATTCTTTTTTTGTATTTGTATTAAATTGTTCTCTTAAATATAACAAAATGATCATGTTACCCTTCTACTCCAAAATCTCTAAAATTTATTGCAAAAAAATTTTCTAAGGGTATAAATTTCTAGAAATAGACTCTAGAATTTTGAATTTCAATTATTAGTTTTTTTTAGTGAAATTTTAATTTTGTTACTATAAATGAGGGAATATAAATGTGAACTTGAGCATTTTACTTTTTTTTTCTTCAATATCTCAATTTTATGGTAAGAATTTTTTCCAAGATTAAAAACCTGTCGAAATTATATTAGAGCTTTTTCTTTAATATGACAAAATGACCATTTTACCCTTCTACTTCAAAATCTCTCCAATTTATAGCAAAAAAAATTTCCCAAGGGTATAAATTTCTAGAAATGGACTCTAGAATTTTGGATTTCAATTATTAATTTTTTTTTAGTGAAATCTTAAAATGACTATGTTACTCATTTTTTTCTTCAATATCTCAATTTTATGGTAAGAATGTTTTCCAAGGGTAAAAATTTGTCGAAAGTAACTCTAGAATTTTTCTCAAGGCTATAGACTTGATGAGACGGACTTTAGAATTATATATTTCAATTTGAATTCGTTTGTTGTATTTGTATTAAATTCTTTTCTTAAATATGGCAAAATGACCATATTACCCTTATACTTCAAAATCTGTCCAATTTATAGCAAAAAAAAATCTTAGGGTATAAATTTCTAGAAATGGACTCTAGAATTTTGGATTTCAATTCTCAATTTGTTTTGAGTGAATTTTCTATTTTTTTCTTATAAATGAGAAAATAACCATTTCACTTGTTTTTTTTCTTCAACATCTTAATTTTATGGTAAAGTTTTTTTTCAAGGGTATAAACTTGTCGAAAATTGACTATAGAATTTTTCTCAAGGCTATAGCTTGATGAGATGGACTCTAGAATTTTATATTTCAATTTGAATTCTTTTTTTGTATTTGTATTAAATTGTTCTATTAAATATAAAAAAATGATCATGTTACCCTTCTACTCCAAAATCTCTAAAATTTATTGCAAAAAAATTTTCTAAGGGTATAAATTTCTAGAAATAGACTCTAGAATTTTGAATTTCAATTATCAGTTTTTTTTAGTGAAATTTTAATTTTGTTACTATAAATGAGGGAATATAAATGTGAACTTGAGCATTTTACTTTTTTTTTTCTTCAATATCTCAATTTTATGGTAAGAATTTTTTCCAAGGTTAAAAACCTGTCGAAATTATATCAGAGCTTTTTCTTTAATATGACAAAATGACCATGTTACCCTTCTACTTCAAAATCTCTCCAATTTATAGCAAAAAACATTTCCCAAGGGGATAAATTTCTAGAAATGGACTCAAGAATTTTGGATTTCAATTATCAATTTTTTTGGGTGAAATTTTAAAATGACAATTTTACTCATTTGTTTCTTCAATATCTCAATTTTATCGTAAGAATTTTTTCCAACGGTAAAAACTTGTCGAAATTAACTCTAGAATTTTATATTTCAATTTGAATTCTTTTTTTGTATTTGTATTAAATTGTTTTCTTAAATATGACAAAATGATCATGTTACCCTTCTACTTCAAAATCTCTCAAATTTATAGCAAAAAAATATTTCCTAAGTATATAAATTTCTAGAAATGGACTCTAGAATTTTGGATTTCAATTATTAATTTTTTTTTAGTGAAATGTTAAAATGACTATTTTACTCATTTTTTTCTTCAATATCTCAATTTTATGGTAAGAATTTTTCCCAAGGGTAAAAACTTTTCGAAAATAACTCTAGAATTTTTCTCAAGGCTATAGACTTGATGAGACGGACTTTAGAATTTTATATTTCAATTTGAATTCTTTTTTTGTATTTGTATTAAATTGTTCTCTTAAATATGACAAAATGATCATGTTACCCTTCTACTCCAAAATCTCTCCAATTTATTGCAAAAAACAATTCAAAGGGTATAAATTTCTAGAAATGTACTCTAGAATTTTGGATTTCAATTATCAATTTTTTGAGTGAAATTTTAGTTTTTTTCCAATAAATGAGGAAATATAAATGTGAAATTGACCATTTTACTTATTTTTTTCTTCAATATCTCAATTTTATGGTAAGAATTTTTTCCAAGGGTAAAAAGTTGTCCAAATTAACTATAGAATTTTTCTCAAGGCTATAGACTTGATGAGACGGACTTTAGAATTTCATATTTCAATTTGAATTCTTTTTTTGTATTTGTATTAAATTGTTCTTTTAAATATGACAAAATTATCATGTTACCCTTCTACTCCAAAATCTCTCCAATTTATTGCAAAAAACAATTCTAAGGGTATAAATTTCTAGAAATGGACTCAAGAATTTTGGATTTCAATTATCAATTTTTTTGGGTGAAATTTTAAAATGACAATTTTACTCATTTGTTTCTTCAATATCTCAATTTTATGGTAAGAATTTTTTCCAAGGGTAAAAACTTGTCGAAAATAACTCTAGAATTTTTCTCAAGGCTATAGACTTGATGAGACGGACTTTAGAATTTTATATTTCAATTTGAATTCTTTTTTTGTATTTGTATTAAATTGTTCTCTTAAATATGACAAAATGATCATGTTACCCTTCTACTCCAAAATCTCTACAATTTATTGCAAAAAACAATTCTAAGGGTATAAATTTCTAGAAATGTACTCTAGAATTTTGGATTTCAATTATCAATTTTTTGAGTGAAATTTTAGTTTTTTTCCAATAAATGAGGAAATATAAATGTGAAATTGACCATTTTACTTATTTTTTTCTTCAATATCTCAATTTTATGGTAAGAATTTTTTCCAAGGGTAAAAAGTTGTCGAAATTAACTATAGAATTTTTCTCAAGGCTATAGACTTGATGATTCGGACTTTAGAATTTTGTATTTCAATTTGAATTCATTTCTTGTATTTGTATTAAATTGTTTTCGTAAATATGACAAAATGATCATATTACCCCTATACTTCAAAATCTGTCCAATTTATAGGAAAAAATAATTCTAAGGGTATAAATTTCTAGAAATAGACTCTAGAATTTTGGATTTCAATTATCAATTTCTTTTGAGTGAATTTTTTATTTTTTTCTTATAAATGAGAAAATGACCATTTTACTCGTTTTTTCTTCAATATCTCAATTTTATGGTAAAGTTTTTTTTCAAGGGTATAAACTTGTCGAAAATTGACGATAGAATTTTTCTCAAAGCTATAGCTTGATGAGATGGACTCCATAATTTTATATTTCAATTTGAATTCTTTTTTTGTATTTGTATTAAATTGTTCTCTTAAATATAACAAAATGATCATGTTACCCTTCTACTCCAAAATCTCTAAAATTTATTGCAAAAAAATTTTCTAAGGGTATAAATTTCTAGAAATAGACTCTAGAATTTTGAATTTCAATTATTAGTTTTTTTTAGTGAAATTTTAATTTTGTTACTATAAATGAGGGAATATAAATGTGAACTTGAGCATTTTACTTTTTTTTTCTTCAATATCTCAATTTTATGGTAAGAATTTTTTCCAAGATTAAAAACCTGTCGAAATTATATTAGAGCTTTTTCTTTAATATGACAAAATGACCATTTTACCCTTCTACTTCAAAATCTCTCCAATTTATAGCAAAAAAAATTTCCCAAGGGTATAAATTTCTAGAAATGGACTCTAGAATTTTGGATTTCAATTATTAATTTTTTTTTAGTGAAATCTTAAAATGACTATGTTACTCATTTTTTTCTTCAATATCTCAATTTTATGGTAAGAATGTTTTCCAAGGGTAAAAATTTGTCGAAAATAACTCTAGAATTTTTCTCAAGGCTATAGACTTGATGAGACGGACTTTAGAATTATATATTTCAATTTGAATTCGTTTGTTGTATTTGTATTAAATTCTTTTCTTAAATATGGCAAAATGACCATATTACCCTTATACTTCAAAATCTGTCCAATTTATAGCAAAAAAAAATCTTAGGGTATAAATTTCTAGAAATGGACTCTAGAATTTTGGATTTCAATTCTCAATTTGTTTTGAGTGAATTTTCTATTTTTTTCTTATAAATGAGAAAATAACCATTTCACTTGTTTTTTTTCTTCAACATCTTAATTTTATGGTAAAGTTTTTTTTCAAGGGTATAAACTTGTCGAAAATTGACTATAGAATTTTTCTCAAGGCTATAGCTTGATGAGATGGACTCTAGAATTTTATATTTCAATTTGAATTCTTTTTTTGTATTTGTATTAAATTGTTCTATTAAATATAAAAAAATGATCATGTTACCCTTCTACTCCAAAATCTCTAAAATTTATTGCAAAAAAATTTTCTAAGGGTATAAATTTCTAGAAATAGACTCTAGAATTTTGAATTTCAATTATCAGTTTTTTTTAGTGAAATTTTAATTTTGTTACTATAAATGAGGGAATATAAATGTGAACTTGAGCATTTTACTTTTTTTTTTCTTCAATATCTCAATTTTATGGTAAGAATTTTTTCCAAGGTTAAAAACCTGTCGAAATTATATCAGAGCTTTTTCTTTAATATGACAAAATGACCATGTTACCCTTCTACTTCAAAATCTCTCCAATTTATAGCAAAAAACATTTCCCAAGGGGATAAATTTCTAGAAATGGACTCAAGAATTTTGGATTTCAATTATCAATTTTTTTGGGTGAAATTTTAAAATGACAATTTTACTCATTTGTTTCTTCAATATCTCAATTTTATCGTAAGAATTTTTTCCAACGGTAAAAACTTGTCGAAATTAACTCTAGAATTTTATATTTCAATTTGAATTCTTTTTTTGTATTTGTATTAAATTGTTTTCTTAAATATGACAAAATGATCATGTTACCCTTCTACTTCAAAATCTCTCAAATTTATAGCAAAAAAATATTTCCTAAGTATATAAATTTCTAGAAATGGACTCTAGAATTTTGGATTTCAATTATTAATTTTTTTTTAGTGAAATGTTAAAATGACTATTTTACTCATTTTTTTCTTCAATATCTCAATTTTATGGTAAGAATTTTTCCCAAGGGTAAAAACTTTTCGAAAATAACTCTAGAATTTTTCTCAAGGCTATAGACTTGATGAGACGGACTTTAGAATTTTATATTTCAATTTGAATTCTTTTTTTGTATTTGTATTAAATTGTTCTCTTAAATATGACAAAATGATCATGTTACCCTTCTACTCCAAAATCTCTCCAATTTATTGCAAAAAACAATTCAAAGGGTATAAATTTCTAGAAATGTACTCTAGAATTTTGGATTTCAATTATCAATTTTTTGAGTGAAATTTTAGTTTTTTTCCAATAAATGAGGAAATATAAATGTGAAATTGACCATTTTACTTATTTTTTTCTTCAATATCTCAATTTTATGGTAAGAATTTTTTCCAAGGGTAAAAAGTTGTCCAAATTAACTATAGAATTTTTCTCAAGGCTATAGACTTGATGAGACGGACTTTAGAATTTCATATTTCAATTTGAATTCTTTTTTTGTATTTGTATTAAATTGTTCTTTTAAATATGACAAAATTATCATGTTACCCTTCTACTCCAAAATCTCTCCAATTTATTGCAAAAAACAATTCTAAGGGTATAAATTTCTAGAAATGTACTCTAGAATTTTGGATTTCAATTATCAATTTTTTGAGTGAAATTTTAGTTTTTTTCCAATAAATGAGGAAATATAAATGTGAAATTGACCATTTTACTTATTTTTTTCTTCAATATCTCAATTTTATGGTAAGAATTTTTTCCAAGGGTAAAAACTTGTCGAAATTAACTATAGAATTTTTCTCAAGGCTATAGACTTGATGATTCGGACTTTAGAATTTTATATTTCAATTTGAATTCTTTTTTTGTATTTGTATTAAATTGTTCTATTAAATATAAAAAAATGATCATGTTACCCTTCTACTCCAAAATCTCTAAAATTTATTGCAAAAAAATTTTCTAAGGGTATAAATTTCTAGAAATAGACTCTAGAATTTTGAATTTCAATTATCAGTTTTTTTTAGTGAAATTTTAATTTTGTTACTATAAATGAGGGAATATAAATGTGAACTTGAGCATTTTACTTTTTTTTTTCTTCAATATCTCAATTTTATGGTAAGAATTTTTTCCAAGGTTAAAAACCTGTCGAAATTATATCAGAGCTTTTTCTTTAATATGACAAAATGACCATGTTACCCTTCTACTTCAAAATCTCTCCAATTTATAGCAAAAAACATTTCCCAAGGGGATAAATTTCTAGAAATGGACTCAAGAATTTTGGATTTCAATTATCAATTTTTTTGGGTGAAATTTTAAAATGACAATTTTACTCATTTGTTTCTTCAATATCTCAATTTTATCGTAAGAATTTTTTCCAACGGTAAAAACTTGTCGAAATTAACTCTAGAATTTTATATTTCAATTTGAATTCTTTTTTTGTATTTGTATTAAATTGTTTTCTTAAATATGACAAAATGATCATGTTACCCTTCTACTTCAAAATCTCTCAAATTTATAGCAAAAAAATATTTCCTAAGTATATAAATTTCTAGAAATGGACTCTAGAATTTTGGATTTCAATTATTAATTTTTTTTAGTGAAATGTTAAAATGACTATTTTACTCATTTTTTTCTTCAATATCTCAATTTTATGGTAAGAATTTTTTCCAAGGGTAAAAACTTGTCGAAAATAACTCTAGAATTTTTCTCAAGGCTATAGACTTGATGAGACGGACTTTAGAATTTTATATTTCAATTTGAATTCTTTTTTTGTATTTGTATTAAATTGTTCTTTTAAATGTGACAAAATGATCATGTTACCCTTCTACTCCAAAATCTCTCCAATTTATTGCAAAAAACAATTCTAAGGGTATAAATTTCTAGAAATGTACTCTAGAATTTTGGATTTCAATTATCAATTTTTTGAGTGAAATTTTAGTTTTTTTCCAATAAATGAGGAAATATAAATGTGAAATTGACCATTTTACTTATTTTTTTCTTCAATATCTCAATTTTATGGTAAGAATTTTTTCCAAGGGTAAAAACTTGTCGAAATTAACTATAGAATTTTTCTCAAGGCTATAGACTTGATGATTCGGACTTTAGAATTTTATATTTCAATTTGAATTCATTTCTTGTATTTGTATTAAATTGTTTTCGTAAATATGACAAAATGATCATATTACCCTTATACTTCAAAATCTGTCCAATTTATAGGAAAAAATAATTCTAAGGGTATAAATTTCTAGAAATAGACTCTAGAATTTTGGATTTCAATTATCAATTTCTTTTGAGTGAATTTTTTATTTTTTTCTTATAAATGAGAAAATGACCATTTTACTCGTTTTTTTCTTCAATATCTCAATTTTATGGTAAAGTTTTTTTTCAAGGGTATAAACTTGTCGAAAATTGACGATAGAATTTTTCTCAAAGCTATAGCTTGATGAGATGGACTCCATAATTTTATATTTCAATTTGAATTCTTTTTTTGTATTTGTATTAAATTGTTCTCTTAAATATAACAAAATGATCATGTTACCCTTCTACTCCAAAATCTCTAAAATTTATTGCAAAAAAATTTTCTAAGGGTATAAATTTCTAGAAATAGACTCTAGAATTTTGAATTTCAATTATTAGTTTTTTTTAGTGAAATTTTAATTTTGTTACTATAAATGAGGGAATATAAATGTGAACTTGAGCATTTTACTTTTTTTTTCTTCAATATCTCAATTTTATGGTAAGAATTTTTTCCAAGATTAAAAACCTGTCGAAATTATATTAGAGCTTTTTCTTTAATATGACAAAATGACCATTTTACCCTTCTACTTCAAAATCTCTCCAATTTATAGCAAAAAAAATTTCCCAAGGGTATAAATTTCTAGAAATGGACTCTAGAATTTTGGATTTCAATTATTAATTTTTTTTTAGTGAAATCTTAAAATGACTATGTTACTCATTTTTTTCTTCAATATCTCAATTTTATGGTAAGAATGTTTTCCAAGGGTAAAAATTTGTCGAAAGTAACTCTAGAATTTTTCTCAAGGCTATAGACTTGATGAGACGGACTTTAGAATTATATATTTCAATTTGAATTCGTTTGTTGTATTTGTATTAAATTCTTTTCTTAAATATGGCAAAATGACCATATTACCCTTATACTTCAAAATCTGTCCAATTTATAGCAAAAAAAAATCTTAGGGTATAAATTTCTAGAAATGGACTCTAGAATTTTGGATTTCAATTCTCAATTTGTTTTGAGTGAATTTTCTATTTTTTTCTTATAAATGAGAAAATAACCATTTCACTTGTTTTTTTTCTTCAACATCTTAATTTTATGGTAAAGTTTTTTTTCAAGGGTATAAACTTGTCGAAAATTGACTATAGAATTTTTCTCAAGGCTATAGCTTGATGAGATGGACTCTAGAATTTTATATTTCAATTTGAATTCTTTTTTTGTATTTGTATTAAATTGTTCTATTAAATATAAAAAAATGATCATGTTACCCTTCTACTCCAAAATCTCTAAAATTTATTGCAAAAAAATTTTCTAAGGGTATAAATTTCTAGAAATAGACTCTAGAATTTTGAATTTCAATTATCAGTTTTTTTTAGTGAAATTTTAATTTTGTTACTATAAATGAGGGAATATAAATGTGAACTTGAGCATTTTACTTTTTTTTTTCTTCAATATCTCAATTTTATGGTAAGAATTTTTTCCAAGGTTAAAAACCTGTCGAAATTATATCAGAGCTTTTTCTTTAATATGACAAAATGACCATGTTACCCTTCTACTTCAAAATCTCTCCAATTTATAGCAAAAAACATTTCCCAAGGGGATAAATTTCTAGAAATGGACTCAAGAATTTTGGATTTCAATTATCAATTTTTTTGGGTGAAATTTTAAAATGACAATTTTACTCATTTGTTTCTTCAATATCTCAATTTTATCGTAAGAATTTTTTCCAACGGTAAAAACTTGTCGAAATTAACTCTAGAATTTTATATTTCAATTTGAATTCTTTTTTTGTATTTGTATTAAATTGTTTTCTTAAATATGACAAAATGATCATGTTACCCTTCTACTTCAAAATCTCTCAAATTTATAGCAAAAAAATATTTCCTAAGTATATAAATTTCTAGAAATGGACTCTAGAATTTTGGATTTCAATTATTAATTTTTTTTTAGTGAAATGTTAAAATGACTATTTTACTCATTTTTTTCTTCAATATCTCAATTTTATGGTAAGAATTTTTCCCAAGGGTAAAAACTTTTCGAAAATAACTCTAGAATTTTTCTCAAGGCTATAGACTTGATGAGACGGACTTTAGAATTTTATATTTCAATTTGAATTCTTTTTTTGTATTTGTATTAAATTGTTCTCTTAAATATGACAAAATGATCATGTTACCCTTCCACTCCAAAATCTCTCCAATTTATTGCAAAAAACAATTCAAAGGGTATAAATTTCTAGAAATGTACTCTAGAATTTTGGATTTCAATTATCAATTTTTTGAGTGAAATTTTAGTTTTTTTCCAATAAATGAGGAAATATAAATGTGAAATTGACCATTTTACTTATTTTTTTCTTCAATATCTCAATTTTATGGTAAGAATTTTTTCCAAGGGTAAAAAGTTGTCCAAATTAACTATAGAATTTTTCTCAAGGCTATAGACTTGATGAGACGGACTTTAGAATTTCATATTTCAATTTGAATTCTTTTTTTGTATTTGTATTAAATTGTTCTTTTAAATATGACAAAATTATCATGTTACCCTTCTACTCCAAAATCTCTCCAATTTATTGCAAAAAACAATTCTAAGGGTATAAATTTCTAGAAATGGACTCAAGAATTTTGGATTTCAATTATCAATTTTTTTGGGTGAAATTTTAAAATGACAATTTTACTCATTTGTTTCTTCAATATCTCAATTTTATGGTAAGAATTTTTTCCAAGGGTAAAAACTTGTCGAAAATAACTCTAGAATTTTTCTCAAGGCTATAGACTTGATGAGACGGACTTTAGAATTTTATATTTCAATTTTAATTCTTTTTTTGTATTTGTATTAAATTGTTCTCTTAAATATGACAAAATGATCATGTTACCCTTCTACTCCAAAATCTCTACAATTTATTGCAAAAAACAATTCTAAGGGTATAAATTTCTAGAAATGTACTCTAGAATTTTGGATTTCAATTATCAATTTTTTGAGTGAAATTTTAGTTTTTTTCCAATAAATGAGGAAATATAAATGTGAAATTGACCATTTTACTTATTTTTTTCTTCAATATCTCAATTTTATGGTAAGAATTTTTTCCAAGGGTAAAAAGTTGTCGAAATTAACTATAGAATTTTTCTCAAGGCTATAGACTTGATGATTCGGACTTTAGAATTTTGTATTTCAATTTGAATTCATTTCTTGTATTTGTATTAAATTGTTTTCGTAAATATGACAAAATGATCATATTACCCCTATACTTCAAAATCTGTCCAATTTATAGGAAAAAATAATTCTAAGGGTATAAATTTCTAGAAATAGACTCTAGAATTTTGGATTTCAATTATCAATTTCTTTTGAGTGAATTTTTTATTTTTTTCTTATAAATGAGAAAATGACCATTTTACTCGTTTTTTCTTCAATATCTCAATTTTATGGTAAAGTTTTTTTTCAAGGGTATAAACTTGTCGAAAATTGACGATAGAATTTTTCTCAAAGCTATAGCTTGATGAGATGGACTCCATAATTTTATATTTCAATTTGAATTCTTTTTTTGTATTTGTATTAAATTGTTCTCTTAAATATAACAAAATGATCATGTTACCCTTCTACTCCAAAATCTCTAAAATTTATTGCAAAAAAATTTTCTAAGGGTATAAATTTCTAGAAATAGACTCTAGAATTTTGAATTTCAATTATTAGTTTTTTTTAGTGAAATTTTAATTTTGTTACTATAAATGAGGGAATATAAATGTGAACTTGAGCATTTTACTTTTTTTTTCTTCAATATCTCAATTTTATGGTAAGAATTTTTTCCAAGATTAAAAACCTGTCGAAATTATATTAGAGCTTTTTCTTTAATATGACAAAATGACCATTTTACCCTTCTACTTCAAAATCTCTCCAATTTATAGCAAAAAAAATTTCCCAAGGGTATAAATTTCTAGAAATGGACTCTAGAATTTTGGATTTCAATTATTAATTTTTTTTTAGTGAAATCTTAAAATGACTATGTTACTCATTTTTTTCTTCAATATCTCAATTTTATGGTAAGAATGTTTTCCAAGGGTAAAAATTTGTCGAAAGTAACTCTAGAATTTTTCTCAAGGCTATAGACTTGATGAGACGGACTTTAGAATTATATATTTCAATTTGAATTCGTTTGTTGTATTTGTATTAAATTCTTTTCTTAAATATGGCAAAATGACCATATTACCCTTATACTTCAAAATCTGTCCAATTTATAGCAAAAAAAAATCTTAGGGTATAAATTTCTAGAAATGGACTCTAGAATTTTGGATTTCAATTCTCAATTTGTTTTGAGTGAATTTTCTATTTTTTTCTTATAAATGAGAAAATAACCATTTCACTTGTTTTTTTTCTTCAACATCTTAATTTTATGGTAAAGTTTTTTTTCAAGGGTATAAACTTGTCGAAAATTGACTATAGAATTTTTCTCAAGGCTATAGCTTGATGAGATGGACTCTAGAATTTTATATTTCAATTTGAATTCTTTTTTTGTATTTGTATTAAATTGTTCTATTAAATATAAAAAAATGATCATGTTACCCTTCTACTCCAAAATCTCTAAAATTTATTGCAAAAAAATTTTCTAAGGGTATAAATTTCTAGAAATAGACTCTAGAATTTTGAATTTCAATTATCAGTTTTTTTTAGTGAAATTTTAATTTTGTTACTATAAATGAGGGAATATAAATGTGAACTTGAGCATTTTACTTTTTTTTTTCTTCAATATCTCAATTTTATGGTAAGAATTTTTTCCAAGGTTAAAAACCTGTCGAAATTATATCAGAGCTTTTTCTTTAATATGACAAAATGACCATGTTACCCTTCTACTTCAAAATCTCTCCAATTTATAGCAAAAAACATTTCCCAAGGGGATAAATTTCTAGAAATGGACTCAAGAATTTTGGATTTCAATTATCAATTTTTTTGGGTGAAATTTTAAAATGACAATTTTACTCATTTGTTTCTTCAATATCTCAATTTTATCGTAAGAATTTTTTCCAACGGTAAAAACTTGTCGAAATTAACTCTAGAATTTTATATTTCAATTTGAATTCTTTTTTTGTATTTGTATTAAATTGTTTTCTTAAATATGACAAAATGATCATGTTACCCTTCTACTTCAAAATCTCTCAAATTTATAGCAAAAAAATATTTCCTAAGTATATAAATTTCTAGAAATGGACTCTAGAATTTTGGATTTCAATTATTAATTTTTTTTTAGTGAAATGTTAAAATGACTATTTTACTCATTTTTTTCTTCAATATCTCAATTTTATGGTAAGAATTTTTCCCAAGGGTAAAAACTTTTCGAAAATAACTCTAGAATTTTTCTCAAGGCTATAGACTTGATGAGACGGACTTTAGAATTTTATATTTCAATTTGAATTCTTTTTTTGTATTTGTATTAAATTGTTCTCTTAAATATGACAAAATGATCATGTTACCCTTCTACTCCAAAATCTCTCCAATTTATTGCAAAAAACAATTCAAAGGGTATAAATTTCTAGAAATGTACTCTAGAATTTTGGATTTCAATTATCAATTTTTTGAGTGAAATTTTAGTTTTTTTCCAATAAATGAGGAAATATAAATGTGAAATTGACCATTTTACTTATTTTTTTCTTCAATATCTCAATTTTATGGTAAGAATTTTTTCCAAGGGTAAAAAGTTGTCCAAATTAACTATAGAATTTTTCTCAAGGCTATAGACTTGATGAGACGGACTTTAGAATTTCATATTTCAATTTGAATTCTTTTTTTGTATTTGTATTAAATTGTTCTTTTAAATATGACAAAATTATCATGTTACCCTTCTACTCCAAAATCTCTCCAATTTATTGCAAAAAACAATTCTAAGGGTATAAATTTCTAGAAATGGACTCAAGAATTTTGGATTTCAATTATCAATTTTTTTGGGTGAAATTTTAAAATGACAATTTTACTCATTTGTTTCTTCAATATCTCAATTTTATGGTAAGAATTTTTTCCAAGGGTAAAAACTTGTCGAAAATAACTCTAGAATTTTTCTCAAGGCTATAGACTTGATGAGACGGACTTTAGAATTTTATATTTCAATTTGAATTCTTTTTTTGTATTTGTATTAAATTGTTCTCTTAAATATGACAAAATGATCATGTTACCCTTCTACTCCAAAATCTCTACAATTTATTGCAAAAAACAATTCTAAGGGTATAAATTTCTAGAAATGTACTCTAGAATTTTGGATTTCAATTATCAATTTTTTGAGTGAAATTTTAGTTTTTTTCCAATAAATGAGGAAATATAAATGTGAAATTGACCATTTTACTTATTTTTTTCTTCAATATCTCAATTTTATGGTAAGAATTTTTTCCAAGGGTAAAAAGTTGTCGAAATTAACTATAGAATTTTTCTCAAGGCTATAGACTTGATGATTCGGACTTTAGAATTTTGTATTTCAATTTGAATTCATTTCTTGTATTTGTATTAAATTGTTTTCGTAAATATGACAAAATGATCATATTACCCCTATACTTCAAAATCTGTCCAATTTATAGGAAAAAATAATTCTAAGGGTATAAATTTCTAGAAATAGACTCTAGAATTTTGGATTTCAATTATCAATTTCTTTTGAGTGAATTTTTTATTTTTTTCTTATAAATGAGAAAATGACCATTTTACTCGTTTTTTCTTCAATATCTCAATTTTATGGTAAAGTTTTTTTTCAAGGGTATAAACTTGTCGAAAATTGACGATAGAATTTTTCTCAAAGCTATAGCTTGATGAGATGGACTCCATAATTTTATATTTCAATTTGAATTCTTTTTTTGTATTTGTATTAAATTGTTCTCTTAAATAT
Source organism: Viola odorata (assembly GCA_963691705.1). NCBI lineage: Eukaryota > Viridiplantae > Streptophyta > Magnoliopsida > Malpighiales > Violaceae > Viola > Viola odorata. The sequence goes on along the minus strand of OY829543.1, from coordinate 32,154,946 downwards.
AACAAAATGATCATGTTACCCTTCTACTCCAAAATCTCTAAAATTTATTGCAAAAAAATTTTCTAAGGGTATAAATTTCTAGAAATAGACTCTAGAATTTTGAATTTCAATTATTAGTTTTTTTTAGTGAAATTTTAATTTTGTTACTATAAATGAGGGAATATAAATGTGAACTTGAGCATTTTACTTTTTTTTTCTTCAATATCTCAATTTTATGGTAAGAATTTTTTCCAAGATTAAAAACCTGTCGAAATTATATTAGAGCTTTTTCTTTAATATGACAAAATGACCATTTTACCCTTCTACTTCAAAATCTCTCCAATTTATAGCAAAAAAAATTTCCCAAGGGTATAAATTTCTAGAAATGGACTCTAGAATTTTGGATTTCAATTATTAATTTTTTTTTAGTGAAATCTTAAAATGACTATGTTACTCATTTTTTTCTTCAATATCTCAATTTTATGGTAAGAATGTTTTCCAAGGGTAAAAATTTGTCGAAAATAACTCTAGAATTTTTCTCAAGGCTATAGACTTGATGAGACGGACTTTAGAATTATATATTTCAATTTGAATTCGTTTGTTGTATTTGTATTAAATTCTTTTCTTAAATATGGCAAAATGACCATATTACCCTTATACTTCAAAATCTGTCCAATTTATAGCAAAAAAAAATCTTAGGGTATAAATTTCTAGAAATGGACTCTAGAATTTTGGATTTCAATTCTCAATTTGTTTTGAGTGAATTTTCTATTTTTTTCTTATAAATGAGAAAATAACCATTTCACTTGTTTTTTTTCTTCAACATCTTAATTTTATGGTAAAGTTTTTTTTCAAGGGTATAAACTTGTCGAAAATTGACTATAGAATTTTTCTCAAGGCTATAGCTTGATGAGATGGACTCTAGAATTTTATATTTCAATTTGAATTCTTTTTTTGTATTTGTATTAAATTGTTCTATTAAATATAAAAAAATGATCATGTTACCCTTCTACTCCAAAATCTCTAAAATTTATTGCAAAAAAATTTTCTAAGGGTATAAATTTCTAGAAATAGACTCTAGAATTTTGAATTTCAATTATCAGTTTTTTTTAGTGAAATTTTAATTTTGTTACTATAAATGAGGGAATATAAATGTGAACTTGAGCATTTTACTTTTTTTTTTCTTCAATATCTCAATTTTATGGTAAGAATTTTTTCCAAGGTTAAAAACCTGTCGAAATTATATCAGAGCTTTTTCTTTAATATGACAAAATGACCATGTTACCCTTCTACTTCAAAATCTCTCCAATTTATAGCAAAAAACATTTCCCAAGGGGATAAATTTCTAGAAATGGACTCAAGAATTTTGGATTTCAATTATCAATTTTTTTGGGTGAAATTTTAAAATGACAATTTTACTCATTTGTTTCTTCAATATCTCAATTTTATCGTAAGAATTTTTTCCAACGGTAAAAACTTGTCGAAATTAACTCTAGAATTTTATATTTCAATTTGAATTCTTTTTTTGTATTTGTATTAAATTGTTTTCTTAAATATGACAAAATGATCATGTTACCCTTCTACTTCAAAATCTCTCAAATTTATAGCAAAAAAATATTTCCTAAGTATATAAATTTCTAGAAATGGACTCTAGAATTTTGGATTTCAATTATTAATTTTTTTTTAGTGAAATGTTAAAATGACTATTTTACTCATTTTTTTCTTCAATATCTCAATTTTATGGTAAGAATTTTTCCCAAGGGTAAAAACTTTTCGAAAATAACTCTAGAATTTTTCTCAAGGCTATAGACTTGATGAGACGGACTTTAGAATTTTATATTTCAATTTGAATTCTTTTTTTGTATTTGTATTAAATTGTTCTCTTAAATATGACAAAATGATCATGTTACCCTTCTACTCCAAAATCTCTCCAATTTATTGCAAAAAACAATTCAAAGGGTATAAATTTCTAGAAATGTACTCTAGAATTTTGGATTTCAATTATCAATTTTTTGAGTGAAATTTTAGTTTTTTTCCAATAAATGAGGAAATATAAATGTGAAATTGACCATTTTACTTATTTTTTTCTTCAATATCTCAATTTTATGGTAAGAATTTTTTCCAAGGGTAAAAAGTTGTCCAAATTAACTATAGAATTTTTCTCAAGGCTATAGACTTGATGAGACGGACTTTAGAATTTCATATTTCAATTTGAATTCTTTTTTTGTATTTGTATTAAATTGTTCTTTTAAATATGACAAAATTATCATGTTACCCTTCTACTCCAAAATCTCTCCAATTTATTGCAAAAAACAATTCTAAGGGTATAAATTTCTAGAAATGGACTCAAGAATTTTGGATTTCAATTATCAATTTTTTTGGGTGAAATTTTAAAATGACAATTTTACTCATTTGTTTCTTCAATATCTCAATTTTATGGTAAGAATTTTTTCCAAGGGTAAAAACTTGTCGAAAATAACTCTAGAATTTTTCTCAAGGCTATAGACTTGATGAGACGGACTTTAGAATTTTATATTTCAATTTGAATTCTTTTTTTGTATTTGTATTAAATTGTTCTCTTAAATATGACAAAATGATCATGTTACCCTTCTACTCCAAAATCTCTACAATTTATTGCAAAAAACAATTCTAAGGGTATAAATTTCTAGAAATGTACTCTAGAATTTTGGATTTCAATTATCAATTTTTTGAGTGAAATTTTAGTTTTTTTCCAATAAATGAGGAAATATAAATGTGAAATTGACCATTTTACTTATTTTTTTCTTCAATATCTCAATTTTATGGTAAGAATTTTTTCCAAGGGTAAAAAGTTGTCGAAATTAACTATAGAATTTTTCTCAAGGCTATAGACTTGATGATTCGGACTTTAGAATTTTGTATTTCAATTTGAATTCATTTCTTGTATTTGTATTAAATTGTTTTCGTAAATATGACAAAATGATCATATTACCCCTATACTTCAAAATCTGTCCAATTTATAGGAAAAAATAATTCTAAGGGTATAAATTTCTAGAAATAGACTCTAGAATTTTGGATTTCAATTATCAATTTCTTTTGAGTGAATTTTTTATTTTTTTCTTATAAATGAGAAAATGACCATTTTACTCGTTTTTTCTTCAATATCTCAATTTTATGGTAAAGTTTTTTTTCAAGGGTATAAACTTGTCGAAAATTGACGATAGAATTTTTCTCAAAGCTATAGCTTGATGAGATGGACTCCATAATTTTATATTTCAATTTGAATTCTTTTTTTGTATTTGTATTAAATTGTTCTCTTAAATATAACAAAATGATCATGTTACCCTTCTACTCCAAAATCTCTAAAATTTATTGCAAAAAAATTTTCTAAGGGTATAAATTTCTAGAAATAGACTCTAGAATTTTGAATTTCAATTATTAGTTTTTTTTAGTGAAATTTTAATTTTGTTACTATAAATGAGGGAATATAAATGTGAACTTGAGCATTTTACTTTTTTTTTCTTCAATATCTCAATTTTATGGTAAGAATTTTTTCCAAGATTAAAAACCTGTCGAAATTATATTAGAGCTTTTTCTTTAATATGACAAAATGACCATTTTACCCTTCTACTTCAAAATCTCTCCAATTTATAGCAAAAAAAATTTCCCAAGGGTATAAATTTCTAGAAATGGACTCTAGAATTTTGGATTTCAATTATTAATTTTTTTTTAGTGAAATCTTAAAATGACTATGTTACTCATTTTTTTCTTCAATATCTCAATTTTATGGTAAGAATGTTTTCCAAGGGTAAAAATTTGTCGAAAATAACTCTAGAATTTTTCTCAAGGCTATAGACTTGATGAGACGGACTTTAGAATTATATATTTCAATTTGAATTCGTTTGTTGTATTTGTATTAAATTCTTTTCTTAAATATGGCAAAATGACCATATTACCCTTATACTTCAAAATCTGTCCAATTTATAGCAAAAAAAAAATCTTAGGGTATAAATTTCTAGAAATGGACTCTAGAATTTTGGATTTCAATTCTCAATTTGTTTTGAGTGAATTTTCTATTTTTTTCTTATAAATGAGAAAATAACCATTTCACTTGTTTTTTTTCTTCAACATCTTAATTTTATGGTAAAGTTTTTCTTCAAGGGTATAAACTTGTCGAAAATTGACTATAGAATTTTTCTCAAGGCTATAGCTTGATGAGATGGACTCTAGAATTTTATATTTCAATTTGAATTCTTTTTTTGTATTTGTATTAAATTGTTCTCTTAAATATAAAAAAATGATCATGTTACCCTTCTACTCCAAAATCTCTAAAATTTATTGCAAAAAAATTTTCTAAGGGTATAAATTTCTAGAAATAGACTCTAGAATTTTGAATTTCAATTATCAGTTTTTTTTAGTGAAATTTTAATTTTGTTACTATAAATGAGGGAATATAAATGTGAACTTGAGCATTTTACTTTTTTTTTTCTTCAATATCTCAATTTTATGGTAAGAATTTTTTCCAAGGTTAAAAACCTGTCGAAATTATATCAGAGCTTTTTCTTTAATATGACAAAATGACCATGTTACCCTTCTACTTCAAAATCTCTCCAATTTATAGCAAAAAACATTTCCCAAGGGGATAAATTTCTAGAAATGGACTCAAGAATTTTGGATTTCAATTATCAATTTTTTTGGGTGAAATTTTAAAATGACAATTTTACTCATTTGTTTCTTCAATATCTCAATTTTATCGTAAGAATTTTTTCCAACGGTAAAAACTTGTCGAAATTAACTCTAGAATTTTATATTTCAATTTGAATTCTTTTTTTGTATTTGTATTAAATTGTTTTCTTAAATATGACAAAATGATCATGTTACCCTTCTACTTCAAAATCTCTCAAATTTATAGCAAAAAAATATTTCCTAAGTATATAAATTTCTAGAAATGGACTCTAGAATTTTGGATTTCAATTATTAATTTTTTTTTAGTGAAATGTTAAAATGACTATTTTACTCATTTTTTTCTTCAATATCTCAATTTTATGGTAAGAATTTTTCCCAAGGGTAAAAACTTTTCGAAAATAACTCTAGAATTTTTCTCAAGGCTATAGACTTGATGAGACGGACTTTAGAATTTTATATTTCAATTTGAATTCTTTTTTTGTATTTGTATTAAATTGTTCTCTTAAATATGACAAAATGATCATGTTACCCTTCTACTCCAAAATCTCTCCAATTTATTGCAAAAAACAATTCAAAGGGTATAAATTTCTAGAAATGTACTCTAGAATTTTGGATTTCAATTATCAATTTTTTGAGTGAAATTTTAGTTTTTTTCCAATAAATGAGGAAATATAAATGTGAAATTGACCATTTTACTTATTTTTTTCTTCAATATCTCAATTTTATGGTAAGAATTTTTTCCAAGGGTAAAAAGTTGTCGAAATTAACTATAGAATTTTTCTCAAGGCTATAGACTTGATGATTCGGACTTTAGAATTTTATATTTCAATTTGAATTCATTTCTTGTATTTGTATTAAATTGTTTTCGTAAATATGACAAAATGATCATATTACCCCTATACTTCAAAATCTGTCCAATTTATAGGAAAAAATAATTCTAAGGGTATAAATTTCTAGAAATGGACTCTAGAATTTTGGATTTCAATTATCAATTTCTTTTGAGTGAATTTTTTATTTTTTTCTTATAAATGAGAAAATGACCATTTTACTCGTTTTTTTCTTCAATATCTCAATTTTATGGTAAAGTTTTTTTTCAAGGGTATAAACTTGTCGAAAATTGACGATAGAATTTTTCTCAAAGCTATAGCTTGATGAGATGGACTCCATAATTTTATATTTCAATTTGAATTCTTTTTTTGTATTTGTATTAAATTGTTCTCTTAAATATAACAAAATGATCATGTTACCCTTCTACTCCAAAATCTCTAAAATTTATTGCAAAATTTTTTTCTAAGGGTATAAATTTCTAGAAATAGACTCTAGAATTTTGAATTTCAATTATCAGTTTTTTTTAGTGAAATTTTAATTTTGTTACTATAAATGAGGGAATATAAATGTGAACTTGAGCATTTTACTTTTTTTTTCTTCAATATCTCAATTTTATGGTAAGAATTTTTTCCAAGATTAAAAACCTGTCGAAATTATATTAGAGCTTTTTCTTTAATATTACAAAATGACCATTTTACCCTTCTACTTCAAAATCTCTCCAATTTATGGCAAAAAAAATTTCCCAAGGGTATAAATTTCTAGAAATGGACTCTAGAATTTTGGATTTCAAATATTAATTTTTTTTTAGTGAAATCTTAAAATGACTATGTTTCTCATTTTTTTCTTCAATATCTCAACTTTATGGTAAGAATGTTTTCCAAGGGTAAAATTTGTCGAAAATAACTCAAGAATTTTTCTCAAGGCTATAGACTTGATGAGACGGACTTTAGAATTTTATATTTCAATTTGAATTCGTTTGTTGTATTTGTATTAAATTCTTTTCTTAAATATGGCAAAATGACCATATTACCCTTATACTTCAAAATCTGTCCAATTTATAGCAAAAAAAAAAATCTTAGGGTATAAATTTCTAGAAATGGACTCTAGAATTTTGGATTTCAATTCTCAATTTGTTTTGAGTGAATTTTCTATTTTTTTCTTATAAATGAGAAAATAACCATTTTACTTGTTTTTTTTCTTCAACATCTTAATTTTATGGTAAAGTTTTTTTTCAAGGGTATAAACTTGTCGAAAATTGACTATAGAATTTTTCTCAAGGCTATAGCTTGATGAGATGGACTCTAGAATTTTATATTTCAATTTGAATTCTTTTTTTGTATTTGTATTAAATTGTTCTCTTAAATATAAAAAAATGATCATGTTACCCTTCTACTCCAAAATCTCTAACATTTATTGTAAAAAAAATTTCTAAGGGTATAAATTTCTAGAAATAGACTCTAGAATTTTGAATTTCAATTATCAGTTTTTTTTAGTGAAATTTTAATTTTGTTACTATAAATGAGGGAATATAAATGTGAACTTGAGCATTTTACTTTTTTTTTCTTCAATATCTCAATTTTATGGTAAGAATTTTTTCCAAGATTAAAAACCTGTCGAAATTATATTAGAGCTTTTTCTTTAATATGACAAAATGACCATTTTACCCTTCTACTTCAAAATCTCTCCAATTTATGGCAAAAACCATTTCCCAAGGGTATAAATTTCTAGAAATGGACTCTAGAATTTTGGATTTCAATTATTAATTTTTTTTTAGTGAAATCTTAAAATGACTATGTTACTCATTTTTTTCTTCAATATCTCAATTTTTTGGTAAGAATTTTTTCCAAGGTTAAAAACCTGTCGAAATTATATCAGAGCTTTTTCTTTAATATGACAAAATGACCATGTTACCCTTCTACTTCAAAATCTCTCCAATTTATAGCAAAAAACATTTCCCAAGGGGATAAATTTCTAGAAATGGACTCAAGAATTTTGGATTTCAATTATCAATTTTTTTGGGTGAAATTTTAAAATGACAATTTTACTCATTTGTTTCTTCAATATCTCAATTTTATGGTAAGAATTTTTTCCAACGGTAAAAACTTGTCGAAATTAACTCTATAATTTTTTTCAAGGTTATAGCTTGATGAGATGGACTCTAGAATTTTATATTTCAATTTGAATTCTTTTTTTGTATTTGTATTAAATTGTTTTCTTAAATATGACAAAATGATCATGTTACCCTTCTACTTCAAAATCTCTCAAATTTATAGCAAAAAAATATTTCCTAAGTATATAAATTTCTAGAAATGGACTCTAGAATTTTGGATTTCAATTATTAATTTTTTTTTAGTGAAATGTTAAAATGACTATTTTACTCATTTTTTTCTTCAATATCTCAATTTTATGGTAAGAATTTTTTCCAAGGGTAAAAACTTGTCGAAAATAACTCTAGAATTTTTCTCAAGGCTATAGACTTGATGAGACGGACTTTAGAATTTTATATTTCAATTTGAATTCTTTTTTTGTATTTGTATTAAATTGTTCTATTAAATATGACAAAATGATCATGTTACCCTTCTACTCCAAAATCTCTACAATTTATTGCAAAAAACAATTCTAAGGGTATAAATTTCTAGAAATGTACTCTAGAATTTTGGATTTCAATTATCAATTTTTTGAGTGAAATTTTAGTTTTTTTCCAATAAATGAGGAAATATAAATGTGAAATTGACCATTTTACTTATTTTTTTCTTCAATATCTCAATTTTATGGTAAGAATTTTTTCCAAGGGTAAAAACTTGTCGAAATTAACTATAGAATTTTTCTCAAGGCTATAGACTTGATGAGACGGACTTTAGAATTTTATATTTCAATTTGAATTCTTTTTTTGTATTTGTATTAAATTGTTCTCCTAAATATGACAAAATGATCATGTTACCCTTCTACTCCAAAATCTCTCCAATTTATTGCAAAAAACAATTCTAAGGGTATAAATTTCTAGAAATGGACTCTAGAATTTTGGATTTCAATTATTAATTTTTTTTTAGTGAAATGTTAAAATGACTATTTTACTCATTTTTTTCTTCAATATCTCAATTTTATGGTAAGAATTTTTTCCAAGGGTAAAAACTTGTCGAAAATAACTCTAGAATTTTTCTCAAGGCTATAGACTTGATGAGACGGACTTTAGAATTTTATATTTCAATTTGAATTCTTTTTTTGTATTTGTATTAAATTGTTCTCCTAAATATGACAAAATGATCATGTTACCCTTCTACTCCAAAATCTCTCCAATTTATTGCAAAAAACAATTCTAAGGGTATAAATTTCTAGAAATGTACTCTAGAATTTTGGATTTCAATTATCAATTTTTTTAGTGAAATTTTAGTTTTTTTCCAATAAATGAGGAAATATAAATGTGAAATTGACCATTTTACTTATTTTTTTCTTCAATATCTCAATTTTATGGTATGAATTTTTTCCAAGGGTAAAAAGTTGTCGAAATTAACTATAGAATTTTTCTCAAGGCTATAGACTTGATGATTCGGACTTTAGAATTTTGTATTTCAATTTGAATTCATTTCTTGTATTTGTATTAAATTGTTTTCGTAAATATGACAAAATGATCATATTACCCTTATACTTCAAAATCTGTCCAATTTATAGGAAAAAATAATTCTAAGGGTATAAATTTCTAGAAATGGACTCTAGAATTTTGGATTTCAATTATCAATTTCTTTTGAGTGAATTTTTTATTTTTTTCTTATAAATGAGAAAATGACCATTTTACTCTATTTTTTCTTCAATATCTCAATTTTATGGTAAAGTTTTTTTTCAAGGGTATAAACTTGTCGAAAATTGACGATAGAATTTTTCTCAAAGCTATAGCTTGATGAGATGGACTCCATAATTTTATATTTCAATTTGAATTCTTTTTTTGTATTTGTATTAAATTGTTCTCTTAAATATAACAAAATGATCATGTTACCCTTCTACTCCAAAATCTCTAAAATTTTATGGTAAGAATTTTTCTCAAGGCTATAGACTTGATGAGACGGACTTTAGAATTTTATATTTCAATTTTAATTCGTTTGTTGTATTTGTATTAAATTCTTTTCGTAAATATGGCAAAATGACCATATTACCCTTATACTTCAAAATCTGTCCAATTTATAGCAAAAAAAAAATCTTAGGGTATAAATTTCTAGAAATGGACTCTAGAATTTTGGATTTCAATTCTCAATTTGTTTTGAGTGAATTTTCTATTTTTTTCTTATAAATGAGAAAATAACCATTTTACTTGTTTTTTTTCTTCAACATCTTAATTTTATGGTAAAGTTTTTTTTCAAGGGTATAAACTTGTCGAAAATTGACTATAGAATTTTTCTCAAGGCTATAGCTTGATGAGATGGACTCTAGAATTTTATATTTCAATTTGAATTCTTTTTTTGTATTTGTATTAAATTGTTCTCTTAAATATGACAAAATGATCATGTTACCCGTCTACTCCAAAATCTCTCCAATTTATTGCAAAAAACAATTCTAAGGGTATAAATTTCTAGAAATGTACTCTAGAATTTTGGATTTCAATTATCAATTTTTTGAGTGAAATTTTAGTTTTTTTCCAATAAATGAGGAAATAAAAATGTGAAATTGACCATTTTACTTATTTTTTTCTTCAATATCTCAATTTTATGGTAAGAATTTTTTCCAAGGGTAAAAACTTGTCGAAATTAACTATAGAATTTTTCTCAAGGCTATAGACTTGATGAACCGGACTTTAGAATTTTATATTTCAATTTGAATTCATTTCTTGTATTTGTATTAAATTGTTTTCGTAAATATGACAAAATGATCATATTACCCCTATACTTCAAAATCTGTCCAATTTATAGGAAAAAATAATTCTAAGGGTATAAATTTCTAGAAATGGACTCTAGAATTTTGGATTTCAATTATCAATTTCTTTTGAGTGAATTTTTTATTTTTTTCTTATAAATGAGAAAATGACCATTTTACTCGTTTTTTTCTTCAATATCTCAATTTTATGGTAAAGTTTTTTTTCAAGGGTATAAACTTGTCGAAAATTGACTATAGAATTTTTCTCAAAGCTATAGCTTGATGAGATGGACTCCATAATTTTATATTTCAATTTGAATTCTTTTTTTGTATTTGTATTAAATTGTTCTCTTAAATATAACAAAATGATCATGTTACCCTTCTACTCCAAAATCTCTAAAATTTATTGCAAAAAAATTTTCTAAGGGTATAAATTTCTAGAAATAGACTCTAGAATTTTGAATTTCAATTATCAGTTTTTTTTAGTGAAATTTTAATTTTGTTACTATAAATGAGGGAATATAAATGTGAACTTGAGCATTTTACTTTTTTTTTTCTTCAATATCTCAATTTTATGGTAATAATTTTTTCCAAGGTTAAAAACCTATCGAAATTATATCAGAGCTTTTTCTTTAATATGACAAAATGACCATGCTACCCTTCTACTTCAAAATCTCTCCAATTTATAGCAAAAAACATTTCGCAAGGGGATAAATTTCTAGAAATGGACTCAAGAATTTTGGATTTCAATTATCAATTTTTTTGGGTGAAATTTTAAAATGACAATTTTACTCATTTGTTTCTTCAATATCTCAATTTTATGGTAAGAATTTTTTCCAACGGTAAAAACTTGTCGAAATTAACTCTAGAATTTTTTTCAAGGCTATAGCTTGATGAGATGGACTCTAGAATTTTATATTTCAATTTGAATTCTTTTTTTGTATTTGTATTAAATTGTTTTCTTAAATATGACAAAATGATCATGTTACCCTTCTACTTCAAAATCTCTCAAATTTATAGCAAAAAAATATTTCCTAAGTATATAAATTTCTAGAAATGGACTCTAGAATTTTGGATTTCAATTATTAATTTTTTTTTAGTGAAATGTTAAAATGACTATTTTACTCATTTTTTTCTTCAATATCTCAATTTTATGGTAAGAATTTTTTCCAAGGGTAAAAACTTGTCGAAAATAACTCTAGAATTTTTCTCAAGGCTATAGACTTGATGAGACGGACTTTAGAATTTTATATTTCAATTTGAATTCTTTTTTTGTATTTGTATTAAATTGTTCTATTAAATATGACAAAATGATCATGTTACCCTTCTACTCCAAAATCTCTACAATTTATTGCAAAAAACAATTCTAAGGGTATAAATTTCTAGAAATGTACTCTAGAATTTTGGATTTCAATTATCAATTTTTTGAGTGAAATTTTAGTTTTTTTCCAATAAATGAGGAAATATAAATGTGAAATTGACCATTTTACTTATTTTTTTCTTCAATATCTCAATTTTATGGTAAGAATTTTTTCCAAGGGTAAAAACTTGTCGAAATTAACTATAGAATTTTTCTCAAGGCTATAGACTTGATGAGACGGACTTTAGAATTTTATATTTCAATTTGAATTCTTTTTTTGTATTTGTATTAAATTGTTCTCCTAAATATGACAAAATGATCATGTTACCCTTCTACTCCAAAATCTCTCCAATTTATTGCAAAAAACAATTCTAAGGGTATAAATTTCTAGAAATGGACTCTAGAATTTTGGATTTCAATTATTAATTTTTTTTTAGTGAAATGTTAAAATGACTATTTTACTCATTTTTTTCTTCAATATCTCAATTTTATGGTAAGAATTTTTTCCAAGGGTAAAAACTTGTCGAAAATAACTCTAGAATTTTTCTCAAGGCTATAGACTTGATGAGACGGACTTTAGAATTTTATATTTCAATTTGAATTCTTTTTTTGTATTTGTATTAAATTGTTCTCTTAAATATGACAAAATGATCATGTTACCCTTCTACTCCAAAATCTCTACAATTTATTGCAAAAAACAATTCTAAGGGTATAAATTTCTAGAAATGTACTCTAGAATTTTGGATTTCAATTATCAATTTTTTGAGTGAAATTTTAGTTTTTTTCCAATAAATGAGGAAATATAAATGTGAAATTGACCATTTTACTTATTTTTTTCTTCAATATCTCAATTTTATGGTAAGAATTTTTTCCAAGGGTAAAAACTTGTCGAAATTAACTATAGAATTTTTCTCAAGGCTATAGACTTGATGAGACGGACTTTAGAATTTTATATTTCAATTTGAATTCTTTTTTTGTATTTGTATTAAATTGTTCTCCTAAATATGACAAAATGATCATGTTACCCTTCTACTCCAAAATCTCTCCAATTTATTGCAAAAAACAGTTCTAAGGGTATAAATTTCTAGAAATGTACTCTAGAATTTTGGATTTCAATTATCAATTTTTTTAGTGAAATTTTAGTTTTTTTCCAATAAATGAGGAAATATAAATGTGAAATTGACCATTTTACTTATTTTTTTCTTCAATATCTCAATTTTATGGTATGAATTTTTTCCAAGGGTAAAAAGTTGTCGAAATTAACTATAGAATTTTTCTCAAGGCTATAGACTTGATGATTCGGACTTTAGAATTTTGTATTTCAATTTGAATTCATTTCTTGTATTTGTATTAAATTGTTTTCGTAAATATGACAAAATGATCATATTACCCTTATACTTCAAAATCTGTCCAATTTATAGGAAAAAATAATTCTAAGGGTATAAATTTCTAGAAATGGACTCTAGAATTTTGGATTTCAATTATCAATTTCTTTTGAGTGAATTTTTTATTTTTTTCTTATAAATGAGAAAATGACCATTTTACTCTATTTTTTCTTCAATATCTCAATTTTATGGTAAAGTTTTTTTTCAAGGGTATAAACTTGTCGAAAATTGACGATAGAATTTTTCTCAAAGCTATAGCTTGATGAGATGGACTCCATAATTTTATATTTCAATTTGAATTCTTTTTTTGTATTTGTATTAAATTGTTCTCTTAAATATAACAAAATGATCATGTTACCCTTCTACTCCAAAATCTCTAAAATTTTATGGTAAGAATTTTTCTCAAGGCTATAGACTTGATGAGACGGACTTTAGAATTTTATATTTCAATTTTAATTCGTTTGTTGTATTTGTATTAAATTCTTTTCGTAAATATGGCAAAATGACCATATTACCCTTATACTTCAAAATCTGTCCAATTTATAGCAAAAAAAAAATCTTAGGGTATAAATTTCTAGAAATGGACTCTAGAATTTTGGATTTCAATTCTCAATTTGTTTTGAGTGAATTTTCTATTTTTTTCTTATAAATGAGAAAATAACCATTTTACTTGTTTTTTTTCTTCAACATCTTAATTTTATGGTAAAGTTTTTTTTCAAGGGTATAAACTTGTCGAAAATTGACTATAGAATTTTTCTCAAGGCTATAGCTTGATGAGATGGACTCTAGAATTTTATATTTCAATTTGAATTCTTTTTTTGTATTTGTATTAAATTGTTCTCTTAAATATGACAAAATGATCATGTTACCCGTCTACTCCAAAATCTCTCCAATTTATTGCAAAAAACAATTCTAAGGGTATAAATTTCTAGAAATGTACTCTAGAATTTTGGATTTCAATTATCAATTTTTTGAGTGAAATTTTAGTTTTTTTCCAATAAATGAGGAAATATAAATGTGAAATTGACCATTTTACTTATTTTTTTCTTCAATATCTCAATTTTATGGTAAGAATTTTTTCCAAGGGTAAAAACTTGTCGAAATTAACTATAGAATTTTTCTCAAGGCTATAGACTTGATGAACCGGACTTTAGAATTTTATATTTCAATTTGAATTCATTTCTTGTATTTGTATTAAATTGTTTTCGTAAATATGACAAAATGATCATATTACCCCTATACTTCAAAATCTGTCCAATTTATAGGAAAAAATAATTCTAAGGGTATAAATTTCTAGAAATGGACTCTAGAATTTTGGATTTCAATTATCAATTTCTTTTGAGTGAATTTTTTATTTTTTTCTTATAAATGAGAAAATGACCATTTTACTCGTTTTTTTCTTCAATATCTCAATTTTATGGTAAAGTTTTTTTTCAAGGGTATAAACTTGTCGAAAATTGACTATAGAATTTTTCTCAAAGCTATAGCTTGATGAGATGGACTCCATAATTTTATATTTCAATTTGAATTCTTTTTTTGTATTTGTATTAAATTGTTCTCTTAAATATAACAAAATGATCATGTTACCCTTCTACTCCAAAATCTCTAAAATTTATTGCAAAAAAATTTTCTAAGGGTATAAATTTCTAGAAATAGACTCTAGAATTTTGAATTTCAATTATCAGTTTTTTTTAGTGAAATTTTAATTTTGTTACTATAAATGAGGGAATATAAATGTGAACTTGAGCATTTTACTTTTTTTTTTCTTCAATATCTCAATTTTATGGTAATAATTTTTTCCAAGGTTAAAAACCTATCGAAATTATATCAGAGCTTTTTCTTTAATATGACAAAATGACCATGCTACCCTTCTACTTCAAAATCTCTCCAATTTATAGCAAAAAACATTTCGCAAGGGGATAAATTTCTAGAAATGGACTCAAGAATTTTGGATTTCAATTATCAATTTTTTTGGGTGAAATTTTAAAATGACAATTTTACTCATTTGTTTCTTCAATATCTCAATTTTATGGTAAGAATTTTTTCCAACGGTAAAAACTTGTCGAAATTAACTCTAGAATTTTTTTCAAGGCTATAGCTTGATGAGATGGACTCTAGAATTTTATATTTCAATTTGAATTCTTTTTTTGTATTTGTATTAAATTGTTTTCTTAAATATGACAAAATGATCATGTTACCCTTCTACTTCAAAATCTCTCAAATTTATAGCAAAAAAATATTTCCAAAGTATATAAATTTCTAGAAATGGACTCTAGAATTTTGGATTTCAATTATTAATTTTTTTTAGTGAAATATGAAAATGACTATTTTACTCATTTTTTTCTTCAATATCTCAATTTTATGGTAAGAATTTTTTCCAAGGGTAAAAACTTGTCGAAAATAACTCTAGAATTTTTCTCAAGGCTATAGACTTGATGAGACGGACTTTAGAATTTTATATTTCAATTTGAATTCTTTTTTTGTATTTGTATTAAATTGTTCTCTTAAATATGACAAAATGATCATGTTACCCTTCTACTCCAAAATCTCTCCAATTTATTGAAAAAAACAATTCTAAGGGTATAAATTTCTAGAAATGTACTCTAGAATTTTGGATTTCAATTATCAATTTTTTTAGTGAAATTTTAGTTTTTTTCCAATAAATGAGGAAATATAAATGTGAAATTGACCATTTTACTTATTTTTTTCTTCAATATCTCAATTTTATGGTAAGAATTTTTTCCAAGGGTAAAAACTTGTCGAAATTAACTATAGAATTTTTCTCAAGGCTATAGACTTGATGAACCGGACTTTAGAATTTTATATTTCAATTTGAATTCATTTCTTGTATTTGTATTAAATTGTTTTCGTAAATATGACAAAATGATCATATTACCCTTATACTTCAAAATCTGTCCAATTTATAGCAAAAAATAATTCTAAGGCTATAAATTTCTAGAAATGGACTCTAGAATTTTGGATTTCAATTATCAATTTCTTTTGAGTGAATTTTTTATTTTTTTCTTATAAATGAGAAAATGACCATTTTACTCGTTTTTTTCTTCAATATCTCAATTTTATGGTAAAGTTTTTTTTCAAGGGTATAAACTTGTCGAAAATTGACTATAGAATTTTTCTCAAAGCTATAGCTTGATGAGATGGACTCCATAATTTTATATTTCAATTTGAATTCTTTTTTTGTATTTGTATTAAATTGTTCTCTTAAATATAACAAAATGATCATGTTACCCTTCTACTCCAAAATCTCTAAAATTTATTGCAAATTTTTTTTCTAAGGGTATAAATTTCTAGAAATAGACTCTAGAATTTTGAATTTCAATTATCAGTTTTTTTTAGTGAAATTTTAATTTTGTTACTATAAATGAGGGAATATAAATGTGAACTTGAGCATTTTTACTTTTTTTTTTCTTCAATATCTCAATTTTATGGTAATAATTTTTTCCAAGGTTAAAAACCTGTCGAAATTATATCAGAGCTTTTTCTTTAATATGACAAAATGACCATGCTACCCTTCTACTTCAAAATCTCTCCAATTTATAGCAAAAAACATTTCGCAAGGGGATAAATTTCTAGAAATGGACTCAAGAATTTTGGATTTCAATTATCAATTTTTTTGGGTGAAATTTTAAAATGACAATTTTACTCATTTGTTTCTTCAATATCTCAATTTTATGGTAAGAATTTTTTCCAACGGTAAAAACTTGTCGAAATTAACTCTAGAATTTTTTTCAAGGCTATAGCTTGATGAGATGGACTCTAGAATTTTATATTTAAATTTGAATTCTTTTTTTGTATTTGTATTAAATTGTTTTCTTAAATATGACAAAATGATCATGTTACCCTTCTACTTCAAAATCTCTCAAATTTATAGCAAAAAAATATTTCCTAAGTATATAAATTTCTAGAAATGGACTCTAGAATTTTGGATTTCAATTATTAATTTTTTTTTTAGTGAAATGTTAAAATGACTATTTTACTCATTTTTTTCTTCAATATCTCAATTTTATGGTAAGAATTTTTTCCAAGGGTAAAAACTTGTCGAAAATAACTCTAGAATTTTTCTCAAGGCTATAGACTTGATGAGACGGACTTTAGAATTTTATATTTCAATTTGAATTCTTTTTTTGTATTTGTATTAAATTGTTCTCTTAAATATGACAAAATGATCATGTTACCCTTCTACTCCAAAATCTCTCCAATTTATTGCAAAAAACAATTCTAAGGGTATAAATTTCTAGAAATGTACTCTAGAATTTTAGATTTCAATTATCAATTTTTTGAGTGAAATTTTAGTTTTTTTCCAATAAATGAGGAAATATAAATGTGAAATTGACCATTTTACTTATTTTTTTCTTCAATATCTCAATTTTATGGTAAGAATTTTTTCCAAGGGTAAAAACTTGTCGAAATTAACTATAGAATTTTTCTCAAGGCTATAGACTTGATGAACCGGACTTTAGAATTTTATATTTCAATTTGAATTCATTTCTTGTATTTGTATTAAATTGTTTTCGTAAATATGACAAAATGATCATATTACCCTTATACTTCAAAATCTGTCCAATTTATAGCAAAAAATAATTCTAAGGGTATAAATTTCTAGAAATGGACTCTAGAATTTTGGATTTCAATTATCAATTTCTTTTGAGTGAATTTTTTATTTTTTTCTTATAAATGAGAAAATGACCATTTTACTCGTTTTTTTCTTCAATATCTCAATTTTATGGTAAAGTTTTTTTTCAAGGGTATAAACTTGTCGAAAATTGACTATAGAATTTTTCTCAAAGCTATAGCTTGATGAGATGGACTCCATAATTTTATATTTCAATTTGAATTCTTTTTTTGTATTTGTATTAAATTGTTCTCTTAAATATAACAAAATGATCATGTTACCCTTCTACTCCAAAATCTCTAAAATTTATTGCAAAATTTTTTTCTAAGGGTATAAATTTCTAGAAATAGACTCTAGAATTTTGAATTTCAATTATCAGTTTTTTTTAGTGAAATTTTAATTTTGTTACTATAAATGAGGGAATATAAATGTGAACTTGAGCATTTTACTTTTTTTTTCTTCAATATCTCAATTTTATGGTAAGAATTTTTTCCAAGATTAAAAACCTGTCGAAATTATATTAGAGCTTTTTCTTTAATATGACAAAATGACCATTTTACCCTTCTACTTCAAAATCTCTCCAATTTATGGCAAAAAAAATTTCCCAAGGGTATAAATTTCTAGAAATGGACTCAAGAATTTTGGATTTCAATTATCAATTTTTTTGGGTGAAATTTTAAAATGACAATTTTACTCATTTGTTTCTTCAATATCTCAATTTTATGGTAAGAATTTTTTCCAACAGTAAAAACTTGTCGAAATTAACTCTAGAATTTTTTTCAAGGCTATAGCTTGATGAGATGGACTCTAGAATTTTATATTTAAATTTGAATTCTTTTTTTGTATTTGTATTAAATTGTTTTCTTAAATATGACAAAATGATCATGTTACCCTTCTACTTCAAAATCTCTCAAATTTATAGCAAAAAAATATTTCCTAAGTATATAAATTTCTAGAAATGGACTCTAGAATTTTGGATTTCAATTATTAATTTTTTTTTTAGTGAAATGTTAAAATGACTATTTTACTCATTTTTTTCTTCAATATCTCAATTTTATGGTAAGAATTTTTTCCAAGGGTAAAAACTTGTCGAAAATTGACTATAGAATTTTTCTCAAAGCTATAGACTTGATGAGACGGACTTTAGAATTTTATATTTCAATTTGAATTCTTTTTTTGTATTTGTATTAAATTGTTCTCTTAAATATAACAAAATGATCATGTTACCCTTCTACTCCAAAATCTCTAAAATTTATTGTAAAAAAATTTTCTAAGGGTATAAATTTCTAGAAATAGACTCTAGAATTTTGAATTTCAATTATCAGTTTTTTTTAGTGAAATTTTAATTTTGTTACTATAAAGGAGGGAATATAAATGTGAACTTGAGCATTTTACTTTTTTTTTTCTTCAATATCTCAATTTTATGGTAAGAATTTTTTCCAAGGTTAAAAACCTGTCGAAATTATATCAGAGCTTTTTCTTTAATATGACAAAATGACCATGTTACCCTTCTACTTCAAAATCTCTCCAATTTATAGCAAAAAACATTTCCCAAGGGGATAAATTTCTAGAAATGGACTCAAGAATTTTGGATTTCAATTATCAATTTTTTTGGGTGAAATTTTAAAATGACAATTTTACTCATTTGTTTCTTCAATATCTCAATTTTATCGTAAGAATTTTTTCCAACGGTAAAAACTTGTCGAAATTAACTCTAGAATTTTTTTCAAGGCTATAGCTTGATGAGATGGACTCTAGAATTTTATACTTCAATTTGAATTCTTTTTTTGTATTTGTATTAAATTTTTTTCTTAAATATGACAAAATGATCATGTTACCCTTCTACTTCAAAATCTCTCAAATTTATAGCAAAAAAATATTTCCTAAGAATATAAATTTCTAGAAATGGACTCTAGAATTTTGGATTTCAATTATTAATTTTTTTTAGTGAAATGTTAAAATGACTATTTTACTCATTTTTTTCTTCAATATCTCAATTTTATGGTAAGAATTTTTTCCAAGGGTAAAAACTTGTCGAAAATAACTCTAGAATTTTTCTCAAGGCTATAGACTTGATGAGACGGACTTTAGAATTTTATATTTCAATTTGAATTCTTTTTTTGTATTTGTATTAAATTGTTCTCTTAAATATGACAAAATGATCATGTTACCCTTCTACTCCAAAATCTCTCCAATTTATTGCAAAAAACAATTCTAAGGGTATAAATTTCTAGAAATGTACTCTAGAATTTTGGATTTCAATTATGAGTTTTTTTTAGTGAAATTTTAATTTTGTTACTATAAATGAGGGAATATAAATGTGAACTTGAGCATTTTACTTTTTTTTTCTTCAATATCTCAATTTTATGGTAAGAATTTTTTCCAAGATTAAAAACCTGTCGAAATTATATTAGAGCTTTTTCTTTAATATGACAAAATGACCATTTTACCCTTCTACTTCAAAATCTCTCCAATTTATGGCAAAAAAAATTTCCCAAGGGTATAAATTTCTAGAAATGGACTCTAGAATTTTGGATTTCAATTATTAATTTTTTTTTAGTGAAATTTTAAAATGACTATGTTACTCATTTTTTTCTTCAATATCTCAATTTTATGGTAAGAATGTTTTCCAAGTGTAAAAATTTGTCGAAAATAACTCTAGAATTTTTCTCAAGGCTATAGACTTGATGAGACGGACTTTAGAATTTTATATTTCAATTTGAATTCGTTTGTTGTATTTGTATTAAATTCTTTTCTTAAATATGGCAAAATGACCATATTACCCTTATACTTCAAAATCTGTCCAATTTATAGCAAAAAAAAAAATCTTAGGGTATAAATTTCTAGAAATGGACTCTAGAATTTTGAATTTCAATTCTCAATTTGTTTTGAGTGAATTTTCTATTTTTTTCTTATAAATGAGAAAATAACCATTTTACTTGTTTTTTTTCTTCAATATCTCAATTTTATGGTAAGAATTTTTTCCAAGGTTAAAAACCTGTCGAAATTATATCAGAGCTTTTTCTTTAATATGACAAAATGACCATGTTACCCTTCTACTTCAAAATCTCTCCAATTTATAGCAAAAAACATTTCCCAAGGGGATAAATTTCTAGAAATGGACTCAAGAATTTTGGATTTCAATTATCAATTTTTTTGGGTGAAATTTTAAAATGACAATTTCACTCATTTGTTTCTTCAATATCTCAATTTTATCGTAAGAATTTTTTCCAACGGTAAAAACTTGTCGAAATTAACTCTAGAATTTTTTCAAGGCTATAGCTTGATGAGATGGACTCTAGAATTTTATATTTCAATTTGAATTCTTTTTTTGTATTTGTATTAAATTGTTTTCTTAAATATGACAAAATGATCATGTTACCCTTCTACTTCAAAATCTCTCAAATTTATAGCAAAAAAATATTTCCTAAGTATATAAATTTCTAGAAATGGACTCTAGAATTTTGGATTTCAATTATTAATTTTTTTTTAGTGAAATCTTAAAATGACTATGTTACTCATTTTTTTCTTCAATATCTCAATTTTATGGTAAGAATGTTTTCCAAGGGTAAAAATTTGTCGAAAATAACTCTAGAATTTTTCTCAAGGCTATAGACTTGATGAGACGGACTTTAGAATTTTATATTTCAATTTGAATTCGTTTGTTGTATGTGTATTAAATTCTTTTCGTAAATATGGCAAAATGACCATATTACCCTTATACTTCAAAATCTGTCCAATTTATAGCAAAAAAAAAATCTTAGGGTATAAATTTCTAGAAATGGACTCTAGAATTTTGGATTTCAATTCTCATTTTGTTTTGAGTGAATTTTCTATTTTTTTCTTATAAATGAGAAAATAACCATTTTACTTGTTTTTTTTCTTCAACATCTTAATTTTATGGTAAAGTTTTTTTTCAAGGGTATAAACTTGTCGAAAATTGACTATAGAATTTTTCTCAAAGCTATAGCTTGATGAGATGGACTCCATAATTTTATATTTCAATTTGAATTCTTTTTTTGTATTTGTATTAAATTGTTCTCTTAAATATAACAAAATGATCATGTTACCCTTCTACTCCAAAATCTCTAAAATTTATTGCAAAAAATTTTTCTAAGGTTATAAATTTCTAGAAATAGACTCTAGAATTTTGAATTTCAATTATCAGTTTTTTTTAGTGAAATTTTAATTTTGTTACTATAAATGAGGGAATATAAATGTGAACTTGAGCATTTTACTTTTTTTTTTCTTCAATATCTCAATTTTATGGTAAGAATTTTTTCCAAGGTTAAAAACCTGTCGAAATTATATCAGAGCTTTTTCTTTAATATGACAAAATGACCATGTTACCCTTCTACTTCAAAATCTCTCCAATTTATAGCAAAAAACATTTCCCAAGGGGATAAATTTCTAGAAATGGACTCAAGAATTTTGGATTTCAATTATCAATTTTTTTGGGTGAAATTTTAAAATGACAATTTTACTCATTTGTTTCTTCAATATCTCAATTTTATCGTAAGAATTTTTTCCAACGGTAAAAACTTGTCGAAATTAACTCTAGAATTTTTTTCAAGGCTATAGCTTGATGAGATGGACTCTAGAATTTTATACTTCAATTTGAATTCTTTTTTTGTATTTGTATTAAATTTTTTTCTTAAATATGACAAAATGATCATGTTACCCTTCTACTTCAAAATCTCTCAAATTTATAGCAAAAAAATATTTCCTAAGAATATAAATTTCTAGAAATGGACTCTAGAATTTTGGATTTCAATTATTAATTTTTTTTAGTGAAATGTTAAAATGACTATTTTACTCATTTTTTTCTTCAATATCTCAATTTTATGGTAAGAATTTTTTCCAAGGGTAAAAACTTGTCGAAAATAACTCTAGAATTTTTCTCAAGGCTATAGACTTGATGAGACGGACTTTAGAATTTTATATTTCAATTTGAATTCTTTTTTTGTATTTGTATTAAATTGTTCTCTTAAATATGACAAAATGATCATGTTACCCTTCTACTCCAAAATCTCTCCAATTTATTGCAAAAAACAATTCTAAGGGTATAAATTTCTAGAAATGTACTCTAGAATTTTGGATTTCAATTATCAGTTTTTTTTAGTGAAATTTTAATTTTGTTACTATAAATGAGGGAATATAAATGTGAACTTGAGCATTTTACTTTTTTTTTCTTCAATATCTCAATTTTATGGTAAGAATTTTTTCCAAGATTAAAAACCTGTCGAAATTATATTAGAGCTTTTTCTTTAATATGACAAAATGACCATTTTACCCTTCTACTTCAAAATCTCTCCAATTTATGGCAAAAAAAATTTCCCAAGGGTATAAATTTCTAGAAATGGACTCTAGAATTTTGGATTTCAATTATTAATTTTTTTTTAGTGAAATTTTAAAATGACTATGTTACTCATTTTTTTCTTCAATATCTCAATTTTATGGTAAGAATGTTTTCCAAGTGTAAAAATTTGTCGAAAATAACTCTAGAATTTTTCTCAAGGCTATAGACTTGATGAGACGGACTTTAGAATTTTATATTTCAATTTGAATTCGTTTGTTGTATTTGTATTAAATTCTTTTCTTAAATATGGCAAAATGACCATATTACCCTTATACTTCAAAATCTGTCCAATTTATAGCAAAAAAAAAAATCTTAGGGTATAAATTTCTAGAAATGGACTCTAGAATTTTGAATTTCAATTCTCAATTTGTTTTGAGTGAATTTTCTATTTTTTTCTTATAAATGAGAAAATAACCATTTTACTTGTTTTTTTTCTTCAATATCTCAATTTTATGGTAAGAATTTTTTCCAAGGTTAAAAACCTGTCGAAATTATATCAGAGCTTTTTCTTTAATATGACTAAATGACCATGTTACCCTTCTACTTCAAAATCTCTCCAATTTATAGCAAAAAACATTTCCCAAGGGGATAAATTTCTAGAAATGGACTCAAGAATTTTGGATTTCAATTATCAATTTTTTTGGGTGAAATTTTAAAATGACAATTTCACTCATTTGTTTCTTCAATATCTCAATTTTATCGTAAGAATTTTTTCCAACGGTAAAAACTTGTCGAAATTAACTCTAGAATTTTTTCAAGGCTATAGCTTGATGAGATGGACTCTAGAATTTTATATTTCAATTTGAATTCTTTTTTTGTATTTGTATTAAATTGTTTTCTTAAATATGACAAAATGATCATGTTACCCTTCTACTTCAAAATCTCTCAAATTTATAGCAAAAAAATATTTCCTAAGTATATAAATTTCTAGAAATGGACTCTAGAATTTTGGATTTCAATTATTAATTTTTTTTTAGTGAAATCTTAAAATGACTATGTTACTCATTTTTTTCTTCAATATCTCAATTTTATGGTAAGAATGTTTTCCAAGGGTAAAAATTTGTCGAAAATAACTCTAGAATTTTTCTCAAGGCTATAGACTTGATGAGACGGACTTTAGAATTTTATATTTCAATTTGAATTCGTTTGTTGTATTTGTATTAAATTCTTTTCGTAAATATGGCAAAATGACCATATTACCCTTATACTTCAAAATCTGTCCAATTTATAGCAAAAAAAAAATCTTAGGGTATAAATTTCTAGAAATGGACTCTAGAATTTTGGATTTCAATTATCATTTTGTTTTGAGTGAATTTTCTATTTTTTTCTTATAAATGAGAAAATAACCATTTTACTTGTTTTTTTTCTTCAACATCTTAATTTTATGGTAAAGTTTTTTTTCAAGGGTATAAACTTGTCGAAAATTGACTATAGAATTTTTCTCAAAGCTATAGCTTGATGAGATGGACTCCATAATTTTATATTTCAATTTGAATTCTTTTTTTGTATTTGTATTAAATTGTTCTCTTAAATATAACAAAATGATCATGTTACCCTTCTACTCCAAAATCTCTAAAATTTATTGCAAAAAATTTTTCTAAGGTTATAAATTTCTAGAAATAGACTCTAGAATTTTGAATTTCAATTATCAGTTTTTTTTAGTGAAATTTTAATTTTGTTACTATAAATGAGGGAATATAAATGTGAACTTGAGCATTTTACTTTTTTTTTTCTTCAATATCTCAATTTTATGGTAAGAATTTTTTCCAAGGTTAAAAACCTGTCGAAATTATATCAGAGCTTTTTCTTTAATATGACAAAATGACCATGTTACCCTTCTACTTCAAAATCTCTCCAATTTATAGCAAAAAACATTTCCCAAGGGGATAAATTTCTAGAAATGGACTCTAGAATTTTGGATTTCAATTATTAATTTTTTTTAGTGAAATGTTAAAATGACTATTTTACTCATTTTTTTCTTCAATATCTCAATTTTATGGTAAGAATTTTTTCCAAGGGTAAAAACTTGTCGAAAATAACTCTAGAATTTTTCTCAAGGCTATAGACTTGATGAGACGGACTTTAGAATTTTATATTTCAATTTGAATTCTTTTTTTGTATTTGTATTAAATTGTTCTCTTAAATATGACAAAATGATCATGTTACCCTTCTACTCCAAAATCTCTCCAATTTATTGCAAAAAACAATTCTAAGGGTATAAATTTCTAGAAATGTACTCTAGAATTTTGGATTTCAATTATCAATTTTTTGAGTGAAATTTTAGTTTTTTTCCAATAAATGAGGAAATATAAATGTGAAATTGACCATTTTACTTATTTTTTTCTTCAATATCTCAATTTTATGGTAAGAATTTTTTCCAAGGGTAAAAACTTGTCGAAATTAACTATAGAATTTTTCTCAAGGCTATAGACTTGATGAACCGGACTTTAGAATTTTATATTTCAATTTGAATTCATTTCTTGTATTTGTATTAAATTGTTTTCGTAAATATGACAAAATGATCATATTACCCTTATACTTCAAAATCTGTCCAATTTATAGCAAAAAATAATTCTAAGGGTATAAATTTCTAGAAATGGACTCTAGAATTTTGGATTTCAATTATCAATTTCTTTTGAGTGAATTTTTTATTTTTTTCTTATAAATGAGAAAATGACCATTTTACTCGTTTTTTTCTTCAATATCTCAATTTTATGGTAAAGTTTTTTTTCAAGGGTATAAACTTGTCGAAAATTGACTATAGAATTTTTCTCAAAGCTATAGCTTGATGAGATGGACTCCATAATTTTATATTTCAATTTGAATTCTTTTTTTGTATTTGTATTAAATTGTTCTCTTAAATATAACAAAATGATCATGTTACCCTTCTACTCCAAAATCTCTAAAATTTATTGTAAAAAAATTTTCTAAGGGTATAAATTTCTAGAAATAGACTCTAGAATTTTGAATTTCAATTATCAGTTTTTTTTAGTGAAATTTTAATTTTGTTACTATAAAGGAGGGAATATAAATGTGAACTTGAGCATTTTACTTTTTTTTTTCTTCAATATCTCAATTTTATGGTAAGAATTTTTTCCAAGGTTAAAAACCTGTCGAAATTATATCAGAGCTTTTTCTTTAATATGACAAAATGACCATGTTACCCTTCTACTTCAAAATCTCTCCAATTTATAGCAAAAAACATTTCCCAAGGGGATAAATTTCTAGAAATGGACTCAAGAATTTTGGATTTCAATTATCAATTTTTTTGGGTGAAATTTTAAAATGACAATTTTACTCATTTGTTTCTTCAATATCTCAATTTTATCGTAAGAATTTTTTCCAACGGTAAAAACTTGTCGAAATTAACTCTAGAATTTTTTTCAAGGCTATAGCTTGATGAGATGGACTCTAGAATTTTATATTTCAATTTGAATTCTTTTTTTGTATTTGTATTAAATTTTTTTCTTAAATATGACAAAATGATCATGTTACCCTTCTACTTCAAAATCTCTCAAATTTATAGCAAAAAAATATTTCCTAAGAATATAAATTTCTAGAAATGGACTCTAGAATTTTGGATTTCAATTATTAATTTTTTTTAGTGAAATGTTAAAATGACTATTTTACTCATTTTTTTCTTCAATATCTCAATTTTATGGTAAGAATTTTTTCCAAGGGTAAAAACTTGTCGAAAATAACTCTAGAATTTTTCTCAAGGCTATAGACTTGATGAGACGGACTTTAGAATTTTATATTTCAATTTGAATTCTTTTTTTGTATTTGTATTAAATTGTTCTCTTAAATATGACAAAATGATCATGTTACCCTTCTACTCCAAAATCTCTCAAATTTATTGCAAAAAACAATTCTAAGGGTATAAATTTCTAGAAATGTACTCTAGAATTTTGGATTTCAATTATCAGTTTTTTTTAGTGAAATTTTAATTTTGTTACTATAAATGAGGGAATATAAATGTGAACTTGAGCATTTTACTTTTTTTTTCTTCAATATCTCAATTTTATGGTAAGAATTTTTTCCAAGATTAAAAACCTGTCGAAATTATATTAGAGCTTTTTCTTTAATATGACAAAATGACCATTTTACCCTTCTACTTCAAAATCTCTCCAATTTATGGCAAAAAAAATTTCCCAAGGGTATAAATTTCTAGAAATGGACTCTAGAATTTTGGATTTCAATTATTAATTTTTTTTTAGTGAAATTTTAAAATGACTATGTTACTCATTTTTTCTTCAATATCTCAATTTTATGGTAAGAATGTTTACCAAGTGTAAAAATTTGTCGAAAATAACTCTAGAATTTTTCTCAAGGCTATAGACTTGATGAGACGGACTTTAGAATTTTATATTTCAATTTGAATTCGTTTGTTGTATTTGTATTAAATTCTTTTCTTAAATATGGCAAAATGACCATATTACCCTTATACTTCAAAATCTGTCCAATTTATAGCAAAAAAAAAAATCTTAGGGTATAAATTTCTAGAAATGGACTCTAGAATTTTGAATTTCAATTCTCAATTTGTTTTGAGTGAATTTTCTATTTTTTTCTTATAAATGAGAAAATAACCATTTTACTTGTTTTTTTTCTTCAATATCTCAATTTTATGGTAAGAATTTTTTCCAAGGTTAAAAACCTGTCGAAATTATATCAGAGCTTTTTCTTTAATATGACAAAATGACCATGTTACCCTTCTACTTCAAAATCTCTCCAATTTATAGCAAAAAACATTTCCCAAGGGGATAAATTTCTAGAAATGGACTCAAGAATTTTGGATTTCAATTATCAATTTTTTTGGGTGAAATTTTAAAATGACAATTTCACTCATTTGTTTCTTCAATATCTCAATTTTATCGTAAGATTTTTTTCCAACGGTAAAAACTTGTCGAAATTAACTCTAGAATTTTTTCAAGGCTATAGCTTGATGAGATGGACTCTAGAATTTTATATTTCAATTTGAATTCTTTTTTTGTATTTGTATTAAATTGTTTTCTTAAATATGACAAAATGATCATGTTACCCTTCTACTTCAAAATCTCTCAAATTTATAGCAAAAAAATATTTCCTAAGTATATAAATTTCTAGAAATGGACTCTAGAATTTTGGATTTCAATTATTAATTTTTTTTTAGTGAAATCTTAAAATGACTATGTTACTCATTTTTTTCTTCAATATCTCAATTTTATGGTAAGAATGTTTTCCAAGGGTAAAAATTTGTCGAAAATAACTCTAGAATTTTTCTCAAGGCTATAGACTTGATGAGACGGACTTTAGAATTTTATATTTCAATTTGAATTCGTTTGTTGTATTTGTATTAAATTCTTTTCGTAAATATGGCAAAATGACCATATTACCCTTATACTTCAAAATCTGTCCAATTTATAGCAAAAAAAAAATCTTAGGGTATAAATTTCTAGAAATGGACTCTAGAATTTTGGATTTCAATTCTCATTTTGTTTTGAGGGAATTTTCTATTTTTTTCTTATAAATGAGAAAATAACCATTTTACTTGTTTTTTTTCTTCAACATCTTAATTTTATGGTAAAGTTTTTTTTCAAGGGTATAAACTTGTCGAAAATTGACTATAGAATTTTTCTCAAAGCTATAGCTTGATGAGATGGACTCCATAATTTTATATTTCAATTTGAATTCTTTTTTTGTATTTGTATTAAATTGTTCTCTTAAATATAACAAAATGATCATGTTACCCTTCTACTCCAAAATCTCTAAAATTTATTGCAAAAAATTTTTCTAAGGTTATAAATTTCTAGAAATAGACTCTAGAATTTTGAATTTCAATTATCAGTTTTTTTTAGTGAAATTTTAATTTTGTTACTATAAATGAGGGAATATAAATGTGAACTTGAGCATTTTACTTTTTTTTTTCTTCAATATCTCAATTTTATGGTAAGAATTTTTTCCAAGGTTAAAAACCTGTCGAAATTATATCAGAGCTTTTTCTTTAATATGACAAAATGACCATGTTACCCTTCTACTTCAAAATCTCTCCAATTTATAGCAAAAAACATTTCCCAAGGGGATAAATTTCTAGAAATGGACTCTAGAATTTTGGATTTCAATTATTAATTTTTTTTAGTGAAATGTTAAAATGACTATTTTACTCATTTTTTTCTTCAATATCTCAATTTTATGGTAAGAATTTTTTCCAAGGGTAAAAACTTGTCGAAAATAACTCTAGAATTTTTCTCAAGGCTATAGACTTGATGAGACGGACTTTAGAATTTTATATTTCAATTTGAATTCTTTTTTTGTATTTGTATTAAATTGTTCTCTTAAATATGACAAAATGATCATGTTACCCTTCTACTCCAAAATCTCTCAAATTTATTGCAAAAAACAATTCTAAGGGTATAAATTTCTAGAAATGTACTCTAGAATTTTGGATTTCAATTATCAGTTTTTTTTAGTGAAATTTTAATTTTGTTACTATAAATGAGGGAATATAAATGTGAACTTGAGCATTTTACTTTTTTTTTCTTCAATATCTCAATTTTATGGTAAGAATTTTTTCCAAGATTAAAAACCTGTCGAAATTATATTAGAGCTTTTTCTTTAATATGACAAAATGACCATTTTACCCTTCTACTTCAAAATCTCTCCAATTTATGGCAAAAAAAATTTCCCAAGGGTATAAATTTCTAGAAATGGACTCTAGAATTTTGGATTTCAATTATTAATTTTTTTTTAGTGAAATTTTAAAATGACTATGTTACTCATTTTTTCTTCAATATCTCAATTTTATGGTAAGAATGTTTACCAAGTGTAAAAATTTGTCGAAAATAACTCTAGAATTTTTCTCAAGGCTATAGACTTGATGAGACGGACTTTAGAATTTTATATTTCAATTTGAATTCGTTTGTTGTATTTGTATTAAATTCTTTTCTTAAATATGGCAAAATGACCATATTACCCTTATACTTCAAAATCTGTCCAATTTATAGCAAAAAAAAAAATCTTAGGGTATAAATTTCTAGAAATGGACTCTAGAATTTTGAATTTCAATTCTCAATTTGTTTTGAGTGAATTTTCTATTTTTTTCTTATAAATGAGAAAATAACCATTTTACTTGTTTTTTTTCTTCAATATCTCAATTTTATGGTAAGAATTTTTTCCAAGGTTAAAAACCTGTCGAAATTATATCAGAGCTTTTTCTTTAATATGACAAAATGACCATGTTACCCTTCTACTTCAAAATCTCTCCAATTTATAGCAAAAAACATTTCCCAAGGGGATAAATTTCTAGAAATGGACTCAAGAATTTTGGATTTCAATTATCAATTTTTTTGGGTGAAATTTTAAAATGACAATTTCACTCATTTGTTTCTTCAATATCTCAATTTTATCGTAAGATTTTTTTCCAACGGTAAAAACTTGTCGAAATTAACTCTAGAATTTTTTCAAGGCTATAGCTTGATGAGATGGACTCTAGAATTTTATATTTCAATTTGAATTCTTTTTTTGTATTTGTATTAAATTGTTTTCTTAAATATGACAAAATGATCATGTTACCCTTCTACTTCAAAATCTCTCAAATTTATAGCAAAAAAATATTTCCTAAGTATATAAATTTCTAGAAATGGACTCTAGAATTTTGGATTTCAATTATTAATTTTTTTTTAGTGAAATCTTAAAATGACTATGTTACTCATTTTTTTCTTCAATATCTCAATTTTATGGTAAGAATGTTTTCCAAGGGTAAAAATTTGTCGAAAATAACTCTAGAATTTTTCTCAAGGCTATAGACTTGATGAGACGGACTTTAGAATTTTATATTTCAATTTGAATTCGTTTGTTGTATTTGTATTAAATTCTTTTCGTAAATATGGCAAAATGACCATATTACCCTTATACTTCAAAATCTGTCCAATTTATAGCAAAAAAAAAATCTTAGGGTATAAATTTCTAGAAATGGACTCTAGAATTTTGGATTTCAATTCTCATTTTGTTTTGAGGGAATTTTCTATTTTTTTCTTATAAATGAGAAAATAACCATTTTACTTGTTTTTTTTCTTCAACATCTTAATTTTATGGTAAAGTTTTTTTTCAAGGGTATAAACTTGTCGAAAATTGACTATAGAATTTTTCTCAAAGCTATAGCTTGATGAGATGGACTCCATAATTTTATATTTCAATTTGAATTCTTTTTTTGTATTTGTATTAAATTGTTCTCTTAAATATAACAAAATGATCATGTTACCCTTCTACTCCAAAATCTCTAAAATTTATTGCAAAAAATTTTTCTAAGGTTATAAATTTCTAGAAATAGACTCTAGAATTTTGAATTTCAATTATCAGTTTTTTTTAGTGAAATTTTAATTTTGTTACTATAAATGAGGGAATATAAATGTGAACTTGAGCATTTTACTTTTTTTTTTCTTCAATATCTCAATTTTATGGTAAGAATTTTTTCCAAGGTTAAAAACCTGTCGAAATTATATCAGAGCTTTTTCTTTAATATGACAAAATGACCATGTTACCCTTCTACTTCAAAATCTCTCCAATTTATAGCAAAAAACATTTCCCAAGGGGATAAATTTCTAGAAATGGACTCTAGAATTTTGGATTTCAATTATTAATTTTTTTTAGTGAAATGTTAAAATGACTATTTTACTCATTTTTTTCTTCAATATCTCAATTTTATGGTAAGAATTTTTTCCAAGGGTAAAAACTTGTCGAAAATAACTCTAGAATTTTTCTCAAGGCTATAGACTTGATGAGACGGACTTTAGAATTTTATATTTCAATTTGAATTCTTTTTTTGTATTTGTATTAAATTGTTCTCTTAAATATGACAAAATGATCATGTTACCCTTCTACTCCAAAATCTCTCCAATTTATTGCAAAAAACAATTCTAAGGGTATAAATTTCTAGAAATGTACTCTAGAATTTTGGATTTCAATTATCAATTTTTTGAGTGAAATTTTAGTTTTTTTCCAATAAATGAGGAAATATAAATGTGAAATTGACCATTTTACTTATTTTTTTCTTCAATATCTCAATTTTATGGTAAGAATTTTTTCCAAGGGTAAAAACTTGTCGAAATTAACTATAGAATTTTTCTCAAGGCTATAGACTTGATGAACCGGACTTTAGAATTTTATATTTCAATTTGAATTCATTTCTTGTATTTGTATTAAATTGTTTTCGTAAATATGACAAAATGATCATATTACCCTTATACTTCAAAATCTGTCCAATTTATAGCAAAAAATAATTCTAAGGGTATAAATTTCTAGAAATGGACTCTAGAATTTTGGATTTCAATTATCAATTTCTTTTGAGTGAATTTTTTTTTTTTTCTTATAAATGAGAAAATGACCATTTTACTCGTTTTTTTCTTCAATATCTCAATTTTATGGTAAAGTTTTTTTTCAAGGGTATAAACTTGTCGAAAATTGACTATAGAATTTTTCTCAAAGCTATAGCTTGATGAGATGGACTCCATAATTTTATATTTCAATTTGAATTCTTTTTTTGTATTTGTATTAAATTGTTCTCTTAAATATAACAAAATGATCATGTTACCCTTCTACTCCAAAATCTCTAAAATTTATTGTAAAAAAATTTTCTAAGGGTATAAATTTCTAGAAATAGACTCTAGAATTTTGAATTTCAATTATCAGTTTTTTTTAGTGAAATTTTAATTTTGTTACTATAAAGGAGGGAATATAAATGTGAACTTGAGCATTTTACTTTTTTTTTTCTTCAATATCTCAATTTTATGGTAAGAATTTTTTCCAAGGTTAAAAACCTGTCGAAATTATATCAGAGCTTTTTCTTTAATATGACAAAATGACCATGTTACCCTTCTACTTCAAAATCTCTCCAATTTATAGCAAAAAACATTTCCCAAGGGGATAAATTTCTAGAAATGGACTCAAGAATTTTGGATTTCAATTATCAATTTTTTTGGGTGAAATTTTAAAATGACAATTTTACTCATTTGTTTCTTCAATATCTCAATTTTATCGTAAGAATTTTTTCCAACGGTAAAAACTTGTCGAAATTAACTCTAGAATTTTTTTCAAGGCTATAGCTTGATGAGATGGACTCTAGAATTTTATATTTCAATTTGAATTCTTTTTTTGTATTTGTATTAAATTTTTTTCTTAAATATGACAAAATGATCATGTTACCCTTCTACTTCAAAATCTCTCAAATTTATAGCAAAAAAATATTTCCTAAGAATATAAATTTCTAGAAATGGACTCTAGAATTTTGGATTTCAATTATTAATTTTTTTTAGTGAAATGTTAAAATGACTATTTTACTCATTTTTTTCTTCAATATCTCAATTTTATGGTAAGAATTTTTTCCAAGGGTAAAAACTTGTCGAAAATAACTCTAGAATTTTTCTCAAGGCTATAGACTTGATGAGACGGACTTTAGAATTTTATATTTCAATTTGAATTCTTTTTTTGTATTTGTATTAAATTGTTCTCTTAAATATGACAAAATGATCATGTTACCCTTCTACTCCAAAATCTCTCAAATTTATTGCAAAAAACAATTCTAAGGGTATAAATTTCTAGAAATGTACTCTAGAATTTTGGATTTCAATTATCAGTTTTTTTTAGTGAAATTTTAATTTTGTTACTATAAATGAGGGAATATAAATGTGAACTTGAGCATTTTACTTTTTTTTTCTTCAATATCTCAATTTTATGGTAAGAATTTTTTCCAAGATTAAAAACCTGTCGAAATTATATTAGAGCTTTTTCTTTAATATGACAAAATGACCATTTTACCCTTCTACTTCAAAATCTCTCCAATTTATGGCAAAAAAAATTTCCCAAGGGTATAAATTTCTAGAAATGGACTCTAGAATTTTGGATTTCAATTATTAATTTTTTTTTAGTGAAATTTTAAAATGACTATGTTACTCATTTTTTTCTTCAATATCTCAATTTTATGGTAAGAATGTTTACCAAGTGTAAAAATTTGTCGAAAATAACTCTAGAATTTTTCTCAAGGCTATAGACTTGATGAGACGGACTTTAGAATTTTATATTTCAATTTGAATTCGTTTGTTGTATTTGTATTAAATTCTTTTCTTAAATATGGCAAAATGACCATATTACCCTTATACTTCAAAATCTGTCCAATTTATAGCAAAAAAAAAAATCTTAGGGTATAAATTTCTAGAAATGGACTCTAGAATTTTGAATTTCAATTCTCAATTTGTTTTGAGTGAATTTTCTATTTTTTTCTTATAAATGAGAAAATAACCATTTTACTTGTTTTTTTTCTACAATATCTCAATTTTATGGTAAGAATTTTTTCCAAGGTTAAAAACCTGTCGAAATTATATCAGAGCTTTTTCTTTAATATGACAAAATGACCATGTTACCCTTCTACTTCAAAATCTCTCCAATTTATAGCAAAAAACATTTCCCAAGGGGATAAATTTCTAGAAATGGACTCAAGAATTTTGGATTTCAATTATCAATTTTTTTGGGTGAAATTTTAAAATGACAATTTCACTCATTTGTTTCTTCAATATCTCAATTTTATCGTAAGAATTTTTTCCAACGGTAAAAACTTGTCGAAATTAACTCTAGAATTTTTTCAAGGCTATAGCTTGATGAGATGGACTCTAGAATTTTATATTTCAATTTGAATTCTTTTTTTGTATTTGTATTAAATTGTTTTCTTAAATATGACAAAATGATCATGTTACCCTTCTACTTCAAAATCTCTCAAATTTATAGCAAAAAAATATTTCCTAAGTATATAAATTTCTAGAAATGGACTCTAGAATTTTGGATTTCAATTATTAATTTTTTTTTAGTGAAATCTTAAAATGACTATGTTACTCATTTTTTTCTTCAATATCTCAATTTTATGGTAAGAATGTTTTCCAAGGGTAAAAATTTGTCGAAAATAACTCTAGAATTTTTCTCAAGGCTATAGACTTGATGAGACGGACTTTAGAATTTTATATTTCAATTTGAATTCGTTTGTTGTATGTGTATTAAATTCTTTTCGTAAATATGGCAAAATGACCATATTACCCTTATACTTCAAAATCTGTCCAATTTATAGCAAAAAAAAAATCTTAGGGTATAAATTTCTAGAAATGGACTCTAGAATTTTGGATTTCAATTCTCATTTTGTTTTGAGTGAATTTTCTATTTTTTTCTTATAAATGAGAAAATAACCATTTTACTTGTTTTTTTTCTTCAACATCTTAATTTTATGGTAAAGTTTTTTTTCAAGGGTATAAACTTGTCGAAAATTGACTATAGAATTTTTCTCAAAGCTATAGCTTGATGAGATGGACTCCATAATTTTATATTTCAATTTGAATTCTTTTTTTGTATTTGTATTAAATTGTTCTCTTAAATATAACAAAATGATCATGTTACCCTTCTACTCCAAAATCTCTAAAATTTATTGCAAAAAATTTTTCTAAGGTTATAAATTTCTAGAAATAGACTCTAGAATTTTGAATTTCAATTATCAGTTTTTTTTAGTGAAATTTTAATTTTGTTACTATAAATGAGGGAATATAAATGTGAACTTGAGCATTTTACTTTTTTTTTTCTTCAATATCTCAATTTTATGGTAAGAATTTTTTCCAAGGTTAAAAACCTGTCGAAATTATATCAGAGCTTTTTCTTTAATATGACAAAATGACCATGTTACCCTTCTACTTCAAAATCTCTCCAATTTATAGCAAAAAACATTTCCCAAGGGGATAAATTTCTAGAAATGGACTCAAGAATTTTGGATTTCAATTATCAATTTTTTTGGGTGAAATTTTAAAATGACAATTTTACTCATTTGTTTCTTCAATATCTCAATTTTATCGTAAGAATTTTTTCCAACGGTAAAAACTTGTCGAAATTAACTCTAGAATTTTTTTCAAGGCTATAGCTTGATGAGATGGACTCTAGAATTTTATATTTCAATTTGAATTCTTTTTTTGTATTTGTATTAAATTTTTTTCTTAAATATGACAAAATGATCATGTTACCCTTCTACTTCAAAATCTCTCAAATTTATAGCAAAAAAATATTTCCTAAGAATATAAATTTCTAGAAATGGACTCTAGAATTTTGGATTTCAATTATTAATTTTTTTTAGTGAAATGTTAAAATGACTATTTTACTCATTTTTTTCTTCAATATCTCAATTTTATGGTAAGAATTTTTTCCAAGGGTAAAAACTTGTCGAAAATAACTCTAGAATTTTTCTCAAGGCTATAGACTTGATGAGACGGACTTTAGAATTTTATATTTCAATTTGAATTCTTTTTTTGTATTTGTATTAAATTGTTCTCTTAAATATGACAAAATGATCATGTTACCCTTCTACTCCAAAATCTCTCCAATTTATTGCAAAAAACAATTCTAAGGGTATAAATTTCTAGAAATGTACTCTAGAATTTTGGATTTCAATTATCAGTTTTTTTTAGTGAAATTTTAATTTTGTTACTATAAATGAGGGAATATAAATGTGAACTTGAGCATTTTACTTTTTTTTTCTTCAATATCTCAATTTTATGGTAAGAATTTTTTCCAAGATTAAAAACCTGTCGAAATTATATTAGAGCTTTTTCTTTAATATGACAAAATGACCATTTTACCCTTCTACTTCAAAATCTCTCCAATTTATGGCAAAAAAAATTTCCCAAGGGTATAAATTTCTAGAAATGGACTCTAGAATTTTGGATTTCAATTATTAATTTTTTTTTAGTGAAATTTTAAAATGACTATGTTACTCATTTTTTTCTTCAATATCTCAATTTTATGGTAAGAATGTTTTCCAAGTGTAAAAATTTGTCGAAAATAACTCTAGAATTTTTCTCAAGGCTATAGACTTGATGAGACGGACTTTAGAATTTTATATTTCAATTTGAATTCTTTTTTTGTATTTGTATTAAATTGTTCTCTTAAATATGACAAAATGATCATGTTACCCTTCTACTCCAAAATCTCTCCAATTTATTGCAAAAAACAATTCTAAGGGTATAAATTTCTAGAAATGTACTCTAGAATTTTGGATTTCAATTATCAATTTTTTGAGTGAAATTTTAGTTTTTTTCCAATAAATGAGGAAATATAAATGTGAAATTGACCATTTTACTTATTTTTTTCTTCAATATCTCAATTTTATGGTAAGAATTTTTTCCAAGGGTAAAAACTTGTCGAAATTAACTATAGAATTTTTCTCAAGGCTATAGACTTGATGAACCGGACTTTAGAATTTTATATTTCAATTTGAATTCATTTCTTGTATTTGTATTAAATTGTTTTCGTAAATATGACAAAATGATCATATTACCCTTATACTTCAAAATCTGTCCAATTTATAGCAAAAAATAATTCTAAGGGTATAAATTTCTAGAAATGGACTCTAGAATTTTGGATTTCAATTATCAATTTCTTTTGAGTGAATTTTTTATTTTTTTCTTATAAATGAGAAAATGACCATTTTACTCGTTTTTTTCTTCAATATCTCAATTTTATGGTAAAGTTTTTTTTCAAGGGTATAAACTTGTCGAAAATTGACTATAGAATTTTTCTCAAAGCTATAGCTTGATGAGATGGACTCCATAATTTTATATTTCAATTTGAATTCTTTTTTTGTATTTGTATTAAATTGTTCTCTTAAATATAACAAAATGATCATGTTACCCTTCTACTCCAAAATCTCTAAAATTTATTGTAAAAAAATTTTCTAAGGGTATAAATTTCTAGAAATAGACTCTAGAATTTTGAATTTCAATTATCAGTTTTTTTTAGTGAAATTTTAATTTTGTTACTATAAAGGAGGGAATATAAATGTGAACTTGAGCATTTTACTTTTTTTTTTCTTCAATATCTCAATTTTATGGTAAGAATTTTTTCCAAGGTTAAAAACCTGTCGAAATTATATCAGAGCTTTTTCTTTAATATGACAAAATGACCATGTTACCCTTCTACTTCAAAATCTCTCCAATTTATAGCAAAAAACATTTCCCAAGGGGATAAATTTCTAGAAATGGACTCAAGAATTTTGGATTTCAATTATCAATTTTTTTGGGTGAAATTTTAAAATGACAATTTTACTCATTTGTTTCTTCAATATCTCAATTTTATCGTAAGAATTTTTTCCAACGGTAAAAACTTGTCGAAATTAACTCTAGAATTTTTTTCAAGGCTATAGCTTGATGAGATGGACTCTAGAATTTTATATTTCAATTTGAATTCTTTTTTTGTATTTGTATTAAATTTTTTTCTTAAATATGACAAAATGATCATGTTACCCTTCTACTTCAAAATCTCTCAAATTTATAGCAAAAAAATATTTCCTAAGAATATAAATTTCTAGAAATGGACTCTAGAATTTTGGATTTCAATTATTAATTTTTTTTAGTGAAATGTTAAAATGACTATTTTACTCATTTTTTTCTTCAATATCTCAATTTTATGGTAAGAATTTTTTCCAAGGGTAAAAACTTGTCGAAAATAACTCTAGAATTTTTCTCAAGGCTATAGACTTGATGAGACGGACTTTAGAATTTTATATTTCAATTTGAATTCTTTTTTTGTATTTGTATTAAATTGTTCTCTTAAATATGACAAAATGATCATGTTACCCTTCTACTCCAAAATCTCTCAAATTTATTGCAAAAAACAATTCTAAGGGTATAAATTTCTAGAAATGTACTCTAGAATTTTGGATTTCAATTATCAGTTTTTTTTAGTGAAATTTTAATTTTGTTACTATAAATGAGGGAATATAAATGTGAACTTGAGCATTTTACTTTTTTTTTCTTCAATATCTCAATTTTATGGTAAGAATTTTTTCCAAGATTAAAAACCTGTCGAAATTATATTAGAGCTTTTTCTTTAATATGACAAAATGACCATTTTACCCTTCTACTTCAAAATCTCTCCAATTTATGGCAAAAAAAATTTCCCAAGGGTATAAATTTCTAGAAATGGACTCTAGAATTTTGGATTTCAATTATTAATTTTTTTTTAGTGAAATTTTAAAATGACTATGTTACTCATTTTTTTCTTCAATATCTCAATTTTATGGTAAGAATGTTTACCAAGTGTAAAAATTTGTCGAAAATAACTCTAGAATTTTTCTCAAGGCTATAGACTTGATGAGACGGACTTTAGAATTTTATATTTCAATTTGAATTCGTTTGTTGTATTTGTATTAAATTCTTTTCTTAAATATGGCAAAATGACCATATTACCCTTATACTTCAAAATCTGTCCAATTTATAGCAAAAAAAAAAATCTTAGGGTATAAATTTCTAGAAATGGACTCTAGAATTTTGAATTTCAATTCTCAATTTGTTTTGAGTGAATTTTCTATTTTTTTCTTATAAATGAGAAAATAACCATTTTACTTGTTTTTTTTCTTCAATATCTCAATTTTATGGTAAGAATTTTTTCCAAGGTTAAAAACCTGTCGAAATTATATCAGAGCTTTTTCTTTAATATGACAAAATGACCATGTTACCCTTCTACTTCAAAATCTCTCCAATTTATAGCAAAAAACATTTCCCAAGGGGATAAATTTCTAGAAATGGACTCAAGAATTTTGGATTTCAATTATCAATTTTTTTGGGTGAAATTTTAAAATGACAATTTCACTAATTTGTTTCTTCAATATCTCAATTTTATCGTAAGATTTTTTTCCAACGGTAAAAACTTGTCGAAATTAACTCTAGAATTTTTTCAAGGCTATAGCTTGATGAGATGGACTCTAGAATTTTATATTTCAATTTGAATTCTTTTTTTGTATTTGTATTAAATTGTTTTCTTAAATATGACAAAATGATCATGTTACCCTTCTACTTCAAAATCTCTCAAATTTATAGCAAAAAAATATTTCCTAAGTATATAAATTTCTAGAAATGGACTCTAGAATTTTGGATTTCAATTATTAATTTTTTTTTAGTGAAATCTTAAAATGACTATGTTACTCATTTTTTTCTTCAATATCTCAATTTTATGGTAAGAATGTTTTCCAAGGGTAAAAATTTGTCGAAAATAACTCTAGAATTTTTCTCAAGGCTATAGACTTGATGAGACGGACTTTAGAATTTTATATTTCAATTTGAATTCGTTTGTTGTATTTGTATTAAATTCTTTTCGTAAATATGGCAAAATGACCATATTACCCTTATACTTCAAAATCTGTCCAATTTATAGCAAAAAAAAAATCTTAGGGTATAAATTTCTAGAAATGGACTCTAGAATTTTGGATTTCAATTCTCATTTTGTTTTGAGGGAATTTTCTATTTTTTTCTTATAAATGAGAAAATAACCATTTTACTTGTTTTTTTTCTTCAACATCTTAATTTTATGGTAAAGTTTTTTTTCAAGGGTATAAACTTGTCGAAAATTGACTATAGAATTTTTCTCAAAGCTATAGCTTGATGAGATGGACTCCATAATTTTATATTTCAATTTGAATTCTTTTTTTGTATTTGTATTAAATTGTTCTCTTAAATATAACAAAATGATCATGTTACCCTTCTACTCCAAAATCTCTAAAATTTATTGCAAAAAATTTTTCTAAGGTTATAAATTTCTAGAAATAGACTCTAGAATTTTGAATTTCAATTATCAGTTTTTTTTAGTGAAATTTTAATTTTGTTACTATAAATGAGGGAATATAAATGTGAACTTGAGCATTTTACTTTTTTTTTTCTTCAATATCTCAAT
This sequence comes from Viola odorata, assembly GCA_963691705.1. Classification (NCBI taxonomy): domain Eukaryota; kingdom Viridiplantae; phylum Streptophyta; class Magnoliopsida; order Malpighiales; family Violaceae; genus Viola; species Viola odorata. The sequence goes on along the minus strand of OY829543.1, from coordinate 32,114,177 downwards.
TTTATGGTAAGAATTTTTTCCAAGGTTAAAAACCTGTCGAAATTATATCAGAGCTTTTTCTTTAATATGACAAAATGACCATGTTACCCTTCTACTTCAAAATCTCTCCAATTTATAGCAAAAAACATTTCCCAAGGGGATAAATTTCTAGAAATGGACTCTAGAATTTTGGATTTCAATTATTAATTTTTTTTAGTGAAATGTTAAAATGACTATTTTACTCATTTTTTTCTTCAATATCTCAATTTTATGGTAAGAATTTTTTCCAAGGGTAAAAACTTGTCGAAAATAACTCTAGAATTTTTCTCAAGGCTATAGACTTGATGAGACGGACTTTAGAATTTTATATTTCAATTTGAATTCTTTTTTTGTATTTGTATTAAATTGTTCTCTTAAATATGACAAAATGATCATGTTACCCTTCTACTCCAAAATCTCTCCAATTTATTGCAAAAAACAATTCTAAGGGTATAAATTTCTAGAAATGTACTCTAGAATTTTGGATTTCAATTATCAATTTTTTGAGTGAAATTTTAGTTTTTTTCCAATAAATGAGGAAATATAAATGTGAAATTGACCATTTTACTTATTTTTTTCTTCAATATCTCAATTTTATGGTAAGAATTTTTTCCAAGGGTAAAAACTTGTCGAAATTAACTATAGAATTTTTCTCAAGGCTATAGACTTGATGAACCGGACTTTAGAATTTTATATTTCAATTTGAATTCATTTCTTGTATTTGTATTAAATTGTTTTCGTAAATATGACAAAATGATCATATTACCCTTATACTTCAAAATCTGTCCAATTTATAGCAAAAAATAATTCTAAGGGTATAAATTTCTAGAAATGGACTCTAGAATTTTGGATTTCAATTATCAATTTCTTTTGAGTGAATTTTTTTTTTTTTCTTATAAATGAGAAAATGACCATTTTACTCGTTTTTTTCTTCAATATCTCAATTTTATGGTAAAGTTTTTTTTCAAGGGTATAAACTTGTCGAAAATTGACTATAGAATTTTTCTCAAAGCTATAGCTTGATGAGATGGACTCCATAATTTTATATTTCAATTTGAATTCTTTTTTTGTATTTGTATTAAATTGTTCTCTTAAATATAACAAAATGATCATGTTACCCTTCTACTCCAAAATCTCTAAAATTTATTGTAAAAAATTTTTCTAAGGGTATAAATTTCTAGAAATAGACTCTAGAATTTTGAATTTCAATTATCAGTTTTTTTTAGTGAAATTTTAATTTTGTTACTATAAAGGAGGGAATATAAATGTGAACTTGAGCATTTTACTTTTTTTTTTCTTCAATATCTCAATTTTATGGTAAGAATTTTTTCCAAGGTTAAAAACCTGTCGAAATTATATCAGAGCTTTTTCTTTAATATGACAAAATGACCATGTTACCCTTCTACTTCAAAATCTCTCCAATTTATAGCAAAAAACATTTCCCAAGGGGATAAATTTCTAGAAATGGACTCAAGAATTTTGGATTTCAATTATCAATTTTTTTGGGTGAAATTTTAAAATGACAATTTTACTCATTTGTTTCTTCAATATCTCAATTTTATCGTAAGAATTTTTTCCAACGGTAAAAACTTGTCGAAATTAACTCTAGAATTTTTTTCAAGGCTATAGCTTGATGAGATGGACTCTAGAATTTTATATTTCAATTTGAATTCTTTTTTTGTATTTGTATTAAATTTTTTTCTTAAATATGACAAAATGATCATGTTACCCTTCTACTTCAAAATCTCTCAAATTTATAGCAAAAAAATATTTCCTAAGAATATAAATTTCTAGAAATGGACTCTAGAATTTTGGATTTCAATTATTAATTTTTTTTAGTGAAATGTTAAAATGACTATTTTACTCATTTTTTTCTTCAATATCTCAATTTTATGGTAAGAATTTTTTCCAAGGGTAAAAACTTGTCGAAAATAACTCTAGAATTTTTCTCAAGGCTATAGACTTGATGAGACGGACTTTAGAATTTTATATTTCAATTTGAATTCTTTTTTTGTATTTGTATTAAATTGTTCTCTTAAATATGACAAAATGATCATGTTACCCTTCTACTCCAAAATCTCTCAAATTTATTGCAAAAAACAATTCTAAGGGTATAAATTTCTAGAAATGTACTCTAGAATTTTGGATTTCAATTATCAGTTTTTTTTAGTGAAATTTTAATTTTGTTACTATAAATGAGGGAATATAAATGTGAACTTGAGCATTTTACTTTTTTTTTCTTCAATATCTCAATTTTATGGTAAGAATTTTTTCCAAGATTAAAAACCTGTCGAAATTATATTAGAGCTTTTTCTTTAATATGACAAAATGACCATTTTACCCTTCTACTTCAAAATCTCTCCAATTTATGGCAAAAAAAATTTCCCAAGGGTATAAATTTCTAGAAATGGACTCTAGAATTTTGGATTTCAATTATTAATTTTTTTTTAGTGAAATTTTAAAATGACTATGTTACTCATTTTTTTCTTCAATATCTCAATTTTATGGTAAGAATGTTTTCCAAGTGTAAAAATTTGTCGAAAATAACTCTAGAATTTTTCTCAAGGCTATAGACTTGATGAGACGGACTTTAGAATTTTATATTTCAATTTGAATTCGTTTGTTGTATTTGTATTAAATTCTTTTCTTAAATATGGCAAAATGACCATATTACCCTTATACTTCAAAATCTGTCCAATTTATAGCAAAAAAAAAAATCTTAGGGTATAAATTTCTAGAAATGGACTCTAGAATTTTGAATTTCAATTCTCAATTTGTTTTGAGTGAATTTTCTATTTTTTTCTTATAAATGAGAAAATAACCATTTTACTTGTTTTTTTTCTTCAATATCTCAATTTTATGGTAAGAATTTTTTCCAAGGTTAAAAACCTGTCGAAATTATATCAGAGCTTTTTCTTTAATATGACAAAATGACCATGTTACCCTTCTACTTCAAAATCTCTCCAATTTATAGCAAAAAACATTTCCCAAGGGGATAAATTTCTAGAAATGGACTCAAGAATTTTGGATTTCAATTATCAATTTTTTTGGGTGAAATTTTAAAATGACAATTTCACTCATTTGTTTCTTCAATATCTCAATTTTATCGTAAGATTTTTTTCCAACGGTAAAAACTTGTCGAAATTAACTCTAGAATTTTTTCAAGGCTATAGCTTGATGAGATGGACTCTAGAATTTTATATTTCAATTTGAATTCTTTTTTTGTATTTGTATTAAATTGTTTTCTTAAATATGACAAAATGATCATGTTACCCTTCTACTTCAAAATCTCTCAAATTTATAGCAAAAAAATATTTCCTAAGTATATAAATTTCTAGAAATGGACTCTAGAATTTTGGATTTCAATTATTAATTTTTTTTTAGTGAAATCTTAAAATGACTATGTTACTCATTTTTTTCTTCAATATCTCAATTTTATGGTAAGAATGTTTTCCAAGGGTAAAAATTTGTCGAAAATAACTCTAGAATTTTTCTCAAGGCTATAGACTTGATGAGACGGACTTTAGAATTTTATATTTCAATTTGAATTCGTTTGTTGTATTTGTATTAAATTCTTTTCGTAAATATGGCAAAATGACCATATTACCCTTATACTTCAAAATCTGTCCAATTTATAGCAAAAAAAAAATCTTAGGGTATAAATTTCTAGAAATGGACTCTAGAATTTTGGATTTCAATTCTCATTTTGTTTTGAGGGAATTTTCTATTTTTTTCTTATAAATGAGAAAATAACCATTTTACTTGTTTTTTTTCTTCAACATCTTAATTTTATGGTAAAGTTTTTTTTCAAGGGTATAAACTTGTCGAAAATTGACTATAGAATTTTTCTCAAAGCTATAGCTTGATGAGATGGACTCCATAATTTTATATTTCAATTTGAATTCTTTTTTTGTATTTGTATTAAATTGTTCTCTTAAATATAACAAAATGATCATGTTACCCTTCTACTCCAAAATCTCTAAAATTTATTGCAAAAAATTTTTCTAAGGTTATAAATTTCTAGAAATAGACTCTAGAATTTTGAATTTCAATTATCAGTTTTTTTTAGTGAAATTTTAATTTTGTTACTATAAATGAGGGAATATAAATGTGAACTTGAGCATTTTACTTTTTTTTTTCTTCAATATCTCAATTTTATGGTAAGAATTTTTTCCAAGGTTAAAAACCTGTCGAAATTATATCAGAGCTTTTTCTTTAATATGACAAAATGACCATGTTACCCTTCTACTTCAAAATCTCTCCAATTTATAGCAAAAAACATTTCCCAAGGGGATAAATTTCTAGAAATGGACTCTAGAATTTTGGATTTCAATTATTAATTTTTTTTAGTGAAATGTTAAAATGACTATTTTACTCATTTTTTTCTTCAATATCTCAATTTTATGGTAAGAATTTTTTCCAAGGGTAAAAACTTGTCGAAAATAACTCTAGAATTTTTCTCAAGGCTATAGACTTGATGAGACGGACTTTAGAATTTTATATTTCAATTTGAATTCTTTTTTTGTATTTGTATTAAATTGTTCTCTTAAATATGACAAAATGATCATGTTACCCTTCTACTCCAAAATCTCTCCAATTTATTGCAAAAAACAATTCTAAGGGTATAAATTTCTAGAAATGTACTCTAGAATTTTGGATTTCAATTATCAATTTTTTGAGTGAAATTTTAGTTTTTTTCCAATAAATGAGGAAATATAAATGTGAAATTGACCATTTTACTTATTTTTTTCTTCAATATCTCAATTTTATGGTAAGAATTTTTTCCAAGGGTAAAAACTTGTCGAAATTAACTATAGAATTTTTCTCAAGGCTATAGACTTGATGAACCGGACTTTAGAATTTTATATTTCAATTTGAATTCATTTCTTGTATTTGTATTAAATTGTTTTCGTAAATATGACAAAATGATCATATTACCCTTATACTTCAAAATCTGTCCAATTTATAGCAAAAAATAATTCTAAGGGTATAAATTTCTAGAAATGGACTCTAGAATTTTGGATTTCAATTATCAATTTCTTTTGAGTGAATTTTTTATTTTTTTCTTATAAATGAGAAAATGACCATTTTACTCGTTTTTTTCTTCAATATCTCAATTTTATGGTAAAGTTTTTTTTCAAGGGTATAAACTTGTCGAAAATTGACTATAGAATTTTTCTCAAAGCTATAGCTTGATGAGATGGACTCCATAATTTTATATTTCAATTTGAATTCTTTTTTTGTATTTGTATTAAATTGTTCTCTTAAATATAACAAAATGATCATGTTACCCTTCTACTCCAAAATCTCTAAAATTTATTGTAAAAAAATTTTCTAAGGGTATAAATTTCTAGAAATAGACTCTAGAATTTTGAATTTCAATTATCAGTTTTTTTTAGTGAAATTTTAATTTTGTTACTATAAAGGAGGGAATATAAATGTGAACTTGAGCATTTTACTTTTTTTTTTCTTCAATATCTCAATTTTATGGTAAGAATTTTTTCCAAGGTTAAAAACCTGTCGAAATTATATCAGAGCTTTTTCTTTAATATGACAAAATGACCATGTTACCCTTCTACTTCAAAATCTCTCCAATTTATAGCAAAAAACATTTCCCAAGGGGATAAATTTCTAGAAATGGACTCAAGAATTTTGGATTTCAATTATCAATTTTTTTGGGTGAAATTTTAAAATGACAATTTTACTCATTTGTTTCTTCAATATCTCAATTTTATCGTAAGAATTTTTTCCAACGGTAAAAACTTGTCGAAATTAACTCTAGAATTTTTTTCAAGGCTATAGCTTGATGAGATGGACTCTAGAATTTTATATTTCAATTTGAATTCTTTTTTTGTATTTGTATTAAATTTTTTTCTTAAATATGACAAAATGATCATGTTACCCTTCTACTTCAAAATCTCTCAAATTTATAGCAAAAAAATATTTCCTAAGAATATAAATTTCTAGAAATGGACTCTAGAATTTTGGATTTCAATTATTAATTTTTTTTAGTGAAATGTTAAAATGACTATTTTACTCATTTTTTTCTTCAATATCTCAATTTTATGGTAAGAATTTTTTCCAAGGGTAAAAACTTGTCGAAAATAACTCTAGAATTTTTCTCAAGGCTATAGACTTGATGAGACGGACTTTAGAATTTTATATTTCAATTTGAATTCTTTTTTTGTATTTGTATTAAATTGTTCTCTTAAATATGACAAAATGATCATGTTACCCTTCTACTCCAAAATCTCTCAAATTTATTGCAAAAAACAATTCTAAGGGTATAAATTTCTAGAAATGTACTCTAGAATTTTGGATTTCAATTATCAGTTTTTTTTAGTGAAATTTTAATTTTGTTACTATAAATGAGGGAATATAAATGTGAACTTGAGCATTTTACTTTTTTTTTCTTCAATATCTCAATTTTATGGTAAGAATTTTTTCCAAGATTAAAAACCTGTCGAAATTATATTAGAGCTTTTTCTTTAATATGACAAAATGACCATTTTACCCTTCTACTTCAAAATCTCTCCAATTTATGGCAAAAAAAATTTCCCAAGGGTATAAATTTCTAGAAATGGACTCTAGAATTTTGGATTTCAATTATTAATTTTTTTTTAGTGAAATTTTAAAATGACTATGTTACTCATTTTTTTCTTCAATATCTCAATTTTATGGTAAGAATGTTTTCCAAGTGTAAAAATTTGTCGAAAATAACTCTAGAATTTTTCTCAAGGCTATAGACTTGATGAGACGGACTTTAGAATTTTATATTTCAATTTGAATTCGTTTGTTGTATTTGTATTAAATTCTTTTCTTAAATATGGCAAAATGACCATATTACCCTTATACTTCAAAATCTGTCCAATTTATAGCAAAAAAAAAAATCTTAGGGTATAAATTTCTAGAAATGGACTCTAGAATTTTGAATTTCAATTCTCAATTTGTTTTGAGTGAATTTTCTATTTTTTTCTTATAAATGAGAAAATAACCATTTTACTTGTTTTTTTTCTTCAATATCTCAATTTTATGGTAAGAATTTTTTCCAAGGTTAAAAACCTGTCGAAATTATATCAGAGCTTTTTCTTTAATATGACAAAATGACCATGTTACCCTTCTACTTCAAAATCTCTCCAATTTATAGCAAAAAACATTTCCCAAGGGGATAAATTTCTAGAAATGGACTCAAGAATTTTGGATTTCAATTATCAATTTTTTTGGGTGAAATTTTAAAATGACAATTTCACTCATTTGTTTCTTCAATATCTCAATTTTATCGTAAGATTTTTTTCCAACGGTAAAAACTTGTCGAAATTAACTCTAGAATTTTTTCAAGGCTATAGCTTGATGAGATGGACTCTAGAATTTTATATTTCAATTTGAATTCTTTTTTTGTATTTGTATTAAATTGTTTTCTTAAATATGACAAAATGATCATGTTACCCTTCTACTTCAAAATCTCTCAAATTTATAGCAAAAAAATATTTCCTAAGTATATAAATTTCTAGAAATGGACTCTAGAATTTTGGATTTCAATTATTAATTTTTTTTTAGTGAAATCTTAAAATGACTATGTTACTCATTTTTTTCTTCAATATCTCAATTTTATGGTAAGAATGTTTTCCAAGGGTAAAAATTTGTCGAAAATAACTCTAGAATTTTTCTCAAGGCTATAGACTTGATGAGACGGACTTTAGAATTTTATATTTCAATTTGAATTCGTTTGTTGTATTTGTATTAAATTCTTTTCGTAAATATGGCAAAATGACCATATTACCCTTATACTTCAAAATCTGTCCAATTTATAGCAAAAAAAAAATCTTAGGGTATAAATTTCTAGAAATGGACTCTAGAATTTTGGATTTCAATTCTCATTTTGTTTTGAGGGAATTTTCTATTTTTTTCTTATAAATGAGAAAATAACCATTTTACTTGTTTTTTTTCTTCAACATCTTAATTTTATGGTAAAGTTTTTTTTCAAGGGTATAAACTTGTCGAAAATTGACTATAGAATTTTTCTCAAAGCTATAGCTTGATGAGATGGACTCCATAATTTTATATTTCAATTTGAATTCTTTTTTTGTATTTGTATTAAATTGTTCTCTTAAATATAACAAAATGATCATGTTACCCTTCTACTCCAAAATCTCTAAAATTTATTGCAAAAAATTTTTCTAAGGTTATAAATTTCTAGAAATAGACTCTAGAATTTTGAATTTCAATTATCAGTTTTTTTTAGTGAAATTTTAATTTTGTTACTATAAATGAGGGAATATAAATGTGAACTTGAGCATTTTACTTTTTTTTTTCTTCAATATCTCAATTTTATGGTAAGAATTTTTTCCAAGGTTAAAAACCTGTCGAAATTATATCAGAGCTTTTTCTTTAATATGACAAAATGACCATGTTACCCTTCTACTTCAAAATCTCTCCAATTTATAGCAAAAAACATTTCCCAAGGGGATAAATTTCTAGAAATGGACTCTAGAATTTTGGATTTCAATTATTAATTTTTTTTAGTGAAATGTTAAAATGACTATTTTACTCATTTTTTTCTTCAATATCTCAATTTTATGGTAAGAATTTTTTCCAAGGGTAAAAACTTGTCGAAAATAACTCTAGAATTTTTCTCAAGGCTATAGACTTGATGAGACGGACTTTAGAATTTTATATTTCAATTTGAATTCTTTTTTTGTATTTGTATTAAATTGTTCTCTTAAATATGACAAAATGATCATGTTACCCTTCTACTCCAAAATCTCTCCAATTTATTGCAAAAAACAATTCTAAGGGTATAAATTTCTAGAAATGTACTCTAGAATTTTGGATTTCAATTATCAATTTTTTGAGTGAAATTTTAGTTTTTTTCCAATAAATGAGGAAATATAAATGTGAAATTGACCATTTTACTTATTTTTTTCTTCAATATCTCAATTTTATGGTAAGAATTTTTTCCAAGGGTAAAAACTTGTCGAAATTAACTATAGAATTTTTCTCAAGGCTATAGACTTGATGAACCGGACTTTAGAATTTTATATTTCAATTTGAATTCATTTCTTGTATTTGTATTAAATTGTTTTCGTAAATATGACAAAATGATCATATTACCCTTATACTTCAAAATCTGTCCAATTTATAGCAAAAAATAATTCTAAGGGTATAAATTTCTAGAAATGGACTCTAGAATTTTGGATTTCAATTATCAATTTCTTTTGAGTGAATTTTTTTTTTTTCTTATAAATGAGAAAATGACCATTTTACTCGTTTTTTTCTTCAATATCTCAATTTTATGGTAAAGTTTTTTTTCAAGGGTATAAACTTGTCGAAAATTGACTATAGAATTTTTCTCAAAGCTATAGCTTGATGAGATGGACTCCATAATTTTATATTTCAATTTGAATTCTTTTTTTGTATTTGTATTAAATTGTTCTCTTAAATATAACAAAATGATCATGTTACCCTTCTACTCCAAAATCTCTAAAATTTATTGTAAAAAAATTTTCTAAGGGTATAAATTTCTAGAAATAGACTCTAGAATTTTGAATTTCAATTATCAGTTTTTTTTAGTGAAATTTTAATTTTGTTACTATAAAGGAGGGAATATAAATGTGAACTTGAGCATTTTACTTTTTTTTTTCTTCAATATCTCAATTTTATGGTAAGAATTTTTTCCAAGGTTAAAAACCTGTCGAAATTATATCAGAGCTTTTTCTTTAATATGACAAAATGACCATGTTACCCTTCTACTTCAAAATCTCTCCAATTTATAGCAAAAAACATTTCCCAAGGGGATAAATTTCTAGAAATGGACTCAAGAATTTTGGATTTCAATTATCAATTTTTTTGGGTGAAATTTTAAAATGACAATTTTACTCATTTGTTTCTTCAATATCTCAATTTTATCGTAAGAATTTTTTCCAACGGTAAAAACTTGTCGAAATTAACTCTAGAATTTTTTTCAAGGCTATAGCTTGATGAGATGGACTCTAGAATTTTATATTTCAATTTGAATTCTTTTTTTGTATTTGTATTAAATTTTTTTCTTAAATATGACAAAATGATCATGTTACCCTTCTACTTCAAAATCTCTCAAATTTATAGCAAAAAAATATTTCCTAAGAATATAAATTTCTAGAAATGGACTCTAGAATTTTGGATTTCAATTATTAATTTTTTTTAGTGAAATGTTAAAATGACTATTTTACTCATTTTTTTCTTCAATATCTCAATTTTATGGTAAGAATTTTTTCCAAGGGTAAAAACTTGTCGAAAATAACTCTAGAATTTTTCTCAAGGCTATAGACTTGATGAGACGGACTTTAGAATTTTATATTTCAATTTGAATTCTTTTTTTGTATTTGTATTAAATTGTTCTCTTAAATATGACAAAATGATCATGTTACCCTTCTACTCCAAAATCTCTCCAATTTATTGCAAAAAACAATTCTAAGGGTATAAATTTCTAGAAATGTACTCTAGAATTTTGGATTTCAATTATCAATTTTTTGAGTGAAATTTTAGTTTTTTTCCAATAAATGAGGAAATATAAATGTGAAATTGACCATTTTACTTATTTTTTTCTTCAATATCTCAATTTTATGGTAAGAATTTTTTCCAAGGGTAAAAACTTGTCGAAATTAACTATAGAATTTTTCTCAAGGCTATAGACTTGATGAACCGGACTTTAGAATTTTATATTTCAATTTGAATTCATTTCTTGTATTTGCATTAAATTGTTTTCGTAAATATGACAAAATGATCATATTACCCTTATACTTCAAAATCTGTCCAATTTATAGCAAAAAATAATTCTAAGGGTATAAATTTCTAGAAATGGACTCTAGAATTTTGGATTTCAATTATCAATTTCTTTTGAGTGAATTTTTTATTTTTTTCTTATAAATGAGAAAATGACCATTTTACTCGTTTTTTTCTTCAATATCTCAATTTTATGGTAAAGTTTTTTTTCAAGGGTATAAACTTGTCGAAAATTGACTATAGAATTTTTCTCAAAGCTATAGCTTGATGAGATGGACTCCATAATTTTATATTTCAATTTGAATTCTTTTTTTGTATTTGTATTAAATTGTTCTCTTAAATATAACAAAATGATCATGTTACCCTTCTACTCCAAAATCTCTAAAATTTATTGCAAATTTTTTTTCTAAGGGTATAAATTTCTAGAAATAGACTCTAGAATTTTGAATTTCAATTATCAGTTTTTTTTAGTGAAATTTTAATTTTGTTACTATAAATGAGGGAATATAAATGTGAACTTGAGCATTTTACTTTTTTTTTTCTTCAATATCTCAATTTTATGGTAAGAATTTTTTCCAAGGTTAAAAACCTGTCGAAATTATATCAGAGCTTTTTCTTTAATATGACAAAATGACCATGTTACCCTTCTACTTCAAAATCTCTCCAATTTATAGCAAAAAACATTTCCCAAGGGGATAAATTTCTAGAAATGGACTCAAGAATTTTGGATTTCAATTATCAATTTTTTTGGGTGAAATTTTAAAATGACAATTTTACTCATTTGTTTCTTCAATATCTCAATTTTATCGTAAGAATTTTTTCCAACGGTAAAAACTTGTCGAAATTAACTCTAGAATTTTTTTCAAGGCTATAGCTTGATGAGATGGACTCTAGAATTTTATATTTCAATTTGAATTCTTTTTTTGTATTTGTATTAAATTTTTTTCTTAAATATGACAAAATGATCATGTTACCCTTCTACTTCAAAATCTCTCAAATTTATAGCAAAAAAATATTTCCTAAGAATATAAATTTCTAGAAATGGACTCTAGAATTTTGGATTTCAATTATTAATTTTTTTTAGTGAAATGTTAAAATGACTATTTTACTCATTTTTTTCTTCAATATCTCAATTTTATGGTAAGAATTTTTTCCAAGGGTAAAAACTTGTCGAAAATAACTCTAGAATTTTTCTCAAGGCTATAGACTTGATGAGACGGACTTTAGAATTTTATATTTCAATTTGAATTCTTTTTTTGTATTTGTATTAAATTGTTCTCTTAAATATGACAAAATGATCATGTTACCCTTCTACTCCAAAATCTCTCCAATTTATTGCAAAAAACAATTCTAAGGGTATAAATTTCTAGAAATGTACTCTAGAATTTTGGATTTCAATTATCAATTTTTTGAGTGAAATTTTAGTTTTTTTCCAATAAATGAGGAAATATAAATGTGAAATTGACCATTTTACTTATTTTTTTCTTCAATATCTCAATTTTATGGTAAGAATTTTTTCCAAGGGTAAAAACTTGTCGAAATTAACTATAGAATTTTTCTCAAGGCTATAGACTTGATGAACCGGACTTTAGAATTTTATATTTCAATTTGAATTCATTTCTTGTATTTGCATTAAATTGTTTTCGTAAATATGACAAAATGATCATATTACCCTTATACTTCAAAATCTGTCCAATTTATAGCAAAAAATAATTCTAAGGGTATAAATTTCTAGAAATGGACTCTAGAATTTTGGATTTCAATTATCAATTTCTTTTGAGTGAATTTTTTATTTTTTTCTTATAAATGAGAAAATGACCATTTTACTCGTTTTTTTCTTCAATATCTCAATTTTATGGTAAAGTTTTTTTTCAAGGGTATAAACTTGTCGAAAATTGACTATAGAATTTTTCTCAAAGCTATAGCTTGATGAGATGGACTCCATAATTTTATATTTCAATTTGAATTCTTTTTTTGTATTTGTATTAAATTGTTCTCTTAAATATAACAAAATGATCATGTTACCCTTCTACTCCAAAATCTCTAAAATTTATTGCAAATTTTTTTTCTAAGGGTATAAATTTCTAGAAATAGACTCTAGAATTTTGAATTTCAATTATCAGTTTTTTTTAGTGAAATTTTAATTTTGTTACTATAAATGAGGGAATATAAATGTGAACTTGAGCATTTTTACTTTTTTTTTTCTTCAATATCTCAATTTTATGGTAATAATTTTTTCCAAGGTTAAAAACCTGTCGAAATTATATCAGAGCTTTTTCTTTAATATGACAAAATGACCATGTTACCCTTCTACTTCAAAATCTCTCCAAAGTATAGCAAAAAACATTTCGCAAGGGGATAAATTTCTAGAAATGGACTCAAGAATTTTGGATTTCAATTATCAATTTTTTTGGGTGAAATTTTAAAATGACAATTTTACTCATTTGTTTCTTCAATATCTCAATTTTATCGTAAGAATTTTTTCCAACGGTAAAAACTTGTCGAAATTAACTCTAGAATTTTTTTCAAGGCTATAGCTTGATGAGATGGACTCTAGAATTTTATATTTCAATTTGAATTCTTTTTTTGTATTTGTATTAAATTTTTTTCTTAAATATGACAAAATGATCATGTTACCCTTCTACTTCAAAATCTCTCAAATTTATAGCAAAAAAATATTTCCTAAGAATATAAATTTCTAGAAATGGACTCTAGAATTTTGGATTTCAATTATTAATTTTTTTTAGTGAAATGTTAAAATGACTATTTTACTCATTTTTTTCTTCAATATCTCAATTTTATGGTAAGAATTTTTTCCAAGGGTAAAAACTTGTCGAAAATAACTCTAGAATTTTTCTCAAGGCTATAGACTTGATGAGACGGACTTTAGAATTTTATATTTCAATTTGAATTCTTTTTTTGTATTTGTATTAAATTGTTCTCTTAAATATGACAAAATGATCATGTTACCCTTCTACTCCAAAATCTCTCAAATTTATTGCAAAAAACAATTCTAAGGGTATAAATTTCTAGAAATGTACTCTAGAATTTTGGATTTCAATTATCAGTTTTTTTTAGTGAAATTTTAATTTTGTTACTATAAATGAGGGAATATAAATGTGAACTTGAGCATTTTACTTTTTTTTTCTTCAATATCTCAATTTTATGGTAAGAATTTTTTCCAAGATTAAAAACCTGTCGAAATTATATTAGAGCTTTTTCTTTAATATGACAAAATGACCATTTTACCCTTCTACTTCAAAATCTCTCCAATTTATGGCAAAAAAAATTTCCCAAGGGTATAAATTTCTAGAAATGGACTCTAGAATTTTGGATTTCAATTATTAATTTTTTTTTAGTGAAATTTTAAAATGACTATGTTACTCATTTTTTTCTTCAATATCTCAATTTTATGGTAAGAATGTTTTCCAAGTGTAAAAATTTGTCGAAAATAACTCTAGAATTTTTCTCAAGGCTATAGACTTGATGAGACGGACTTTAGAATTTTATATTTCAATTTGAATTCGTTTGTTGTATTTGTATTAAATTCTTTTCTTAAATATGGCAAAATGACCATATTACCCTTATACTTCAAAATCTGTCCAATTTATAGCAAAAAAAAAAATCTTAGGGTATAAATTTCTAGAAATGGACTCTAGAATTTTGAATTTCAATTCTCAATTTGTTTTGAGTGAATTTTCTATTTTTTTCTTATAAATGAGAAAATAACCATTTTACTTGTTTTTTTTCTTCAATATCTCAATTTTATGGTAAGAATTTTTTCCAAGGTTAAAAACCTGTCGAAATTATATCAGAGCTTTTTCTTTAATATGACAAAATGACCATGTTACCCTTCTACTTCAAAATCTCTCCAATTTATAGCAAAAAACATTTCCCAAGGGGATAAATTTCTAGAAATGGACTCAAGAATTTTGGATTTCAATTATCAATTTTTTTGGGTGAAATTTTAAAATGACAATTTCACTCATTTGTTTCTTCAATATCTCAATTTTATCGTAAGATTTTTTTCCAACGGTAAAAACTTGTCGAAATTAACTCTAGAATTTTTTCAAGGCTATAGCTTGATGAGATGGACTCTAGAATTTTATATTTCAATTTGAATTCTTTTTTTGTATTTGTATTAAATTGTTTTCTTAAATATGACAAAATGATCATGTTACCCTTCTACTTCAAAATCTCTCAAATTTATAGCAAAAAAATATTTCCTAAGTATATAAATTTCTAGAAATGGACTCTAGAATTTTGGATTTCAATTATTAATTTTTTTTTAGTGAAATCTTAAAATGACTATGTTACTCATTTTTTTCTTCAATATCTCAATTTTATGGTAAGAATGTTTTCCAAGGGTAAAAATTTGTCGAAAATAACTCTAGAATTTTTCTCAAGGCTATAGACTTGATGAGACGGACTTTAGAATTTTATATTTCAATTTGAATTCGTTTGTTGTATTTGTATTAAATTCTTTTCGTAAATATGGCAAAATGACCATATTACCCTTATACTTCAAAATCTGTCCAATTTATAGCAAAAAAAAAATCTTAGGGTATAAATTTCTAGAAATGGACTCTAGAATTTTGGATTTCAATTCTCATTTTGTTTTGAGGGAATTTTCTATTTTTTTCTTATAAATGAGAAAATAACCATTTTACTTGTTTTTTTTCTTCAACATCTTAATTTTATGGTAAAGTTTTTTTTCAAGGGTATAAACTTGTCGAAAATTGACTATAGAATTTTTCTCAAAGCTATAGCTTGATGAGATGGACTCCATAATTTTATATTTCAATTTGAATTCTTTTTTTGTATTTGTATTAAATTGTTCTCTTAAATATAACAAAATGATCATGTTACCCTTCTACTCCAAAATCTCTAAAATTTATTGCAAAAAATTTTTCTAAGGTTATAAATTTCTAGAAATAGACTCTAGAATTTTGAATTTCAATTATCAGTTTTTTTTAGTGAAATTTTAATTTTGTTACTATAAATGAGGGAATATAAATGTGAACTTGAGCATTTTACTTTTTTTTTTCTTCAATATCTCAATTTTATGGTAAGAATTTTTTCCAAGGTTAAAAACCTGTCGAAATTATATCAGAGCTTTTTCTTTAATATGACAAAATGACCATGTTACCCTTCTACTTCAAAATCTCTCCAATTTATAGCAAAAAACATTTCCCAAGGGGATAAATTTCTAGAAATGGACTCTAGAATTTTGGATTTCAATTATTAATTTTTTTTAGTGAAATGTTAAAATGACTATTTTACTCATTTTTTTCTTCAATATCTCAATTTTATGGTAAGAATTTTTTCCAAGGGTAAAAACTTGTCGAAAATAACTCTAGAATTTTTCTCAAGGCTATAGACTTGATGAGACGGACTTTAGAATTTTATATTTCAATTTGAATTCTTTTTTTGTATTTGTATTAAATTGTTCTCTTAAATATGACAAAATGATCATGTTACCCTTCTACTCCAAAATCTCTCCAATTTATTGCAAAAAACAATTCTAAGGGTATAAATTTCTAGAAATGTACTCTAGAATTTTGGATTTCAATTATCAATTTTTTGAGTGAAATTTTAGTTTTTTTCCAATAAATGAGGAAATATAAATGTGAAATTGACCATTTTACTTATTTTTTTCTTCAATATCTCAATTTTATGGTAAGAATTTTTTCCAAGGGTAAAAACTTGTCGAAATTAACTATAGAATTTTTCTCAAGGCTATAGACTTGATGAACCGGACTTTAGAATTTTATATTTCAATTTGAATTCATTTCTTGTATTTGTATTAAATTGTTTTCGTAAATATGACAAAATGATCATATTACCCTTATACTTCAAAATCTGTCCAATTTATAGCAAAAAATAATTCTAAGGGTATAAATTTCTAGAAATGGACTCTAGAATTTTGGATTTCAATTATCAATTTCTTTTGAGTGAATTTTTTATTTTTTTCTTATAAATGAGAAAATGACCATTTTACTCGTTTTTTTCTTCAATATCTCAATTTTATGGTAAAGTTTTTTTTCAAGGGTATAAACTTGTCGAAAATTGACTATAGAATTTTTCTCAAAGCTATAGCTTGATGAGATGGACTCCATAATTTTATATTTCAATTTGAATTCTTTTTTTGTATTTGTATTAAATTGTTCTCTTAAATATAACAAAATGATCATGTTACCCTTCTACTCCAAAATCTCTAAAATTTATTGTAAAAAAATTTTCTAAGGGTATAAATTTCTAGAAATAGACTCTAGAATTTTGAATTTCAATTATCAGTTTTTTTTAGTGAAATTTTAATTTTGTTACTATAAAGGAGGGAATATAAATGTGAACTTGAGCATTTTACTTTTTTTTTTCTTCAATATCTCAATTTTATGGTAAGAATTTTTTCCAAGGTTAAAAACCTGTCGAAATTATATCAGAGCTTTTTCTTTAATATGACAAAATGACCATGTTACCCTTCTACTTCAAAATCTCTCCAATTTATAGCAAAAAACATTTCCCAAGGGGATAAATTTCTAGAAATGGACTCAAGAATTTTGGATTTCAATTATCAATTTTTTTGGGTGAAATTTTAAAATGACAATTTTACTCATTTGTTTCTTCAATATCTCAATTTTATCGTAAGAATTTTTTCCAACGGTAAAAACTTGTCGAAATTAACTCTAGAATTTTTTTCAAGGCTATAGCTTGATGAGATGGACTCTAGAATTTTATATTTCAATTTGAATTCTTTTTTTGTATTTGTATTAAATTTTTTTCTTAAATATGACAAAATGATCATGTTACCCTTCTACTTCAAAATCTCTCAAATTTATAGCAAAAAAATATTTCCTAAGAATATAAATTTCTAGAAATGGACTCTAGAATTTTGGATTTCAATTATTAATTTTTTTTAGTGAAATGTTAAAATGACTATTTTACTCATTTTTTTCTTCAATATCTCAATTTTATGGTAAGAATTTTTTCCAAGGGTAAAAACTTGTCGAAAATAACTCTAGAATTTTTCTCAAGGCTATAGACTTGATGAGACGGACTTTAGAATTTTATATTTCAATTTGAATTCTTTTTTTGTATTTGTATTAAATTGTTCTCTTAAATATGACAAAATGATCATGTTACCCTTCTACTCCAAAATCTCTCAAATTTATTGCAAAAAACAATTCTAAGGGTATAAATTTCTAGAAATGTACTCTAGAATTTTGGATTTCAATTATCAGTTTTTTTTAGTGAAATTTTAATTTTGTTACTATAAATGAGGGAATATAAATGTGAACTTGAGCATTTTACTTTTTTTTTCTTCAATATCTCAATTTTATGGTAAGAATTTTTTCCAAGATTAAAAACCTGTCGAAATTATATTAGAGCTTTTTCTTTAATATGACAAAATGACCATTTTACCCTTCTACTTCAAAATCTCTCCAATTTATGGCAAAAAAAATTTCCCAAGGGTATAAATTTCTAGAAATGGACTCTAGAATTTTGGATTTCAATTATTAATTTTTTTTTAGTGAAATTTTAAAATGACTATGTTACTCATTTTTTTCTTCAATATCTCAATTTTATGGTAAGAATGTTTTCCAAGTGTAAAAATTTGTCGAAAATAACTCTAGAATTTTTCTCAAGGCTATAGACTTGATGAGACGGACTTTAGAATTTTATATTTCAATTTGAATTCGTTTGTTGTATTTGTATTAAATTCTTTTCTTAAATATGGCAAAATGACCATATTACCCTTATACTTCAAAATCTGTCCAATTTATAGCAAAAAAAAAAATCTTAGGGTATAAATTTCTAGAAATGGACTCTAGAATTTTGAATTTCAATTCTCAATTTGTTTTGAGTGAATTTTCTATTTTTTTCTTATAAATGAGAAAATAACCATTTTACTTGTTTTTTTTCTTCAATATCTCAATTTTATGGTAAGAATTTTTTCCAAGGTTAAAAACCTGTCGAAATTATATCAGAGCTTTTTCTTTAATATGACAAAATGACCATGTTACCCTTCTACTTCAAAATCTCTCCAATTTATAGCAAAAAACATTTCCCAAGGGGATAAATTTCTAGAAATGGACTCAAGAATTTTGGATTTCAATTATCAATTTTTTTGGGTGAAATTTTAAAATGACAATTTCACTCATTTGTTTCTTCAATATCTCAATTTTATCGTAAGATTTTTTTCCAACGGTAAAAACTTGTCGAAATTAACTCTAGAATTTTTTCAAGGCTATAGCTTGATGAGATGGACTCTAGAATTTTATATTTCAATTTGAATTCTTTTTTTGTATTTGTATTAAATTGTTTTCTTAAATATGACAAAATGATCATGTTACCCTTCTACTTCAAAATCTCTCAAATTTATAGCAAAAAAATATTTCCTAAGTATATAAATTTCTAGAAATGGACTCTAGAATTTTGGATTTCAATTATTAATTTTTTTTTAGTGAAATCTTAAAATGACTATGTTACTCATTTTTTTCTTCAATATCTCAATTTTATGGTAAGAATGTTTTCCAAGGGTAAAAATTTGTCGAAAATAACTCTAGAATTTTTCTCAAGGCTATAGACTTGATGAGACGGACTTTAGAATTTTATATTTCAATTTGAATTCGTTTGTTGTATTTGTATTAAATTCTTTTCGTAAATATGGCAAAATGACCATATTACCCTTATACTTCAAAATCTGTCCAATTTATAGCAAAAAAAAAATCTTAGGGTATAAATTTCTAGAAATGGACTCTAGAATTTTGGATTTCAATTCTCATTTTGTTTTGAGGGAATTTTCTATTTTTTTCTTATAAATGAGAAAATAACCATTTTACTTGTTTTTTTTCTTCAACATCTTAATTTTATGGTAAAGTTTTTTTTCAAGGGTATAAACTTGTCGAAAATTGACTATAGAATTTTTCTCAAAGCTATAGCTTGATGAGATGGACTCCATAATTTTATATTTCAATTTGAATTCTTTTTTTGTATTTGTATTAAATTGTTCTCTTAAATATAACAAAATGATCATGTTACCCTTCTACTCCAAAATCTCTAAAATTTATTGCAAAAAATTTTTCTAAGGTTATAAATTTCTAGAAATAGACTCTAGAATTTTGAATTTCAATTATCAGTTTTTTTTAGTGAAATTTTAATTTTGTTACTATAAATGAGGGAATATAAATGTGAACTTGAGCATTTTACTTTTTTTTTTCTTCAATATCTCAATTTTATGGTAAGAATTTTTTCCAAGGTTAAAAACCTGTCGAAATTATATCAGAGCTTTTTCTTTAATATGACAAAATGACCATGTTACCCTTCTACTTCAAAATCTCTCCAATTTATAGCAAAAAACATTTCCCAAGGGGATAAATTTCTAGAAATGGACTCTAGAATTTTGGATTTCAATTATTAATTTTTTTTAGTGAAATGTTAAAATGACTATTTTACTCATTTTTTTCTTCAATATCTCAATTTTATGGTAAGAATTTTTTCCAAGGGTAAAAACTTGTCGAAAATAACTCTAGAATTTTTCTCAAGGCTATAAACTTGATGAGACGGACTTTAGAATTTTATATTTCAATTTGAATTCTTTTTTTGTATTTGTATTAAATTGTTCTCTTAAATATGACAAAATGATCATGTTACCCTTCTACTCCAAAATCTCTCCAATTTATTGCAAAAAACAATTCTAAGGGTATAAATTTCTAGAAATGTACTCTAGAATTTTGGATTTCAATTATCAATTTTTTGAGTGAAATTTTAGTTTTTTTCCAATAAATGAGGAAATATAAATGTGAAATTGACCATTTTACTTATTTTTTTCTTCAATATCTCAATTTTATGGTAAGAATTTTTTCCAAGGGTAAAAACTTGTCGAAATTAACTATAGAATTTTTCTCAAGGCTATAGACTTGATGAACCGGACTTTAGAATTTTATATTTCAATTTGAATTCATTTCTTGTATTTGTATTAAATTGTTTTCGTAAATATGACAAAATGATCATATTACCCTTATACTTCAAAATCTGTCCAATTTATAGCAAAAAATAATTCTAAGGGTATAAATTTCTAGAAATGGACTCTAGAATTTTGGATTTCAATTATCAATTTCTTTTGAGTGAATTTTTTTTTTTTTCTTATAAATGAGAAAATGACCATTTTACTCGTTTTTTTCTTCAATATCTCAATTTTATGGTAAAGTTTTTTTTCAAGGGTATAAACTTGTCGAAAATTGACTATAGAATTTTTCTCAAAGCTATAGCTTGATGAGATGGACTCCATAATTTTATATTTCAATTTGAATTCTTTTTTTGTATTTGTATTAAATTGTTCTCTTAAATATAACAAAATGATCATGTTACCCTTCTACTCCAAAATCTCTAAAATTTATTGTAAAAAAATTTTCTAAGGGTATAAATTTCTAGAAATAGACTCTAGAATTTTGAATTTCAATTATCAGTTTTTTTTAGTGAAATTTTAATTTTGTTACTATAAAGGAGGGAATATAAATGTGAACTTGAGCATTTTACTTTTTTTTTTCTTCAATATCTCAATTTTATGGTAAGAATTTTTTCCAAGGTTAAAAACCTGTCGAAATTATATCAGAGCTTTTTCTTTAATATGACAAAATGACCATGTTACCCTTCTACTTCAAAATCTCTCCAATTTATAGCAAAAAACATTTCCCAAGGGGATAAATTTCTAGAAATGGACTCAAGAATTTTGGATTTCAATTATCAATTTTTTTGGGTGAAATTTTAAAATGACAATTTTACTCATTTGTTTCTTCAATATCTCAATTTTATCGTAAGAATTTTTTCCAACGGTAAAAACTTGTCGAAATTAACTCTAGAATTTTTTTCAAGGCTATAGCTTGATGAGATGGACTCTAGAATTTTATATTTCAATTTGAATTCTTTTTTTGTATTTGTATTAAATTTTTTTCTTAAATATGACAAAATGATCATGTTACCCTTCTACTTCAAAATCTCTCAAATTTATAGCAAAAAAATATTTCCTAAGAATATAAATTTCTAGAAATGGACTCTAGAATTTTGGATTTCAATTATTAATTTTTTTTAGTGAAATGTTAAAATGACTATTTTACTCATTTTTTTCTTCAATATCTCAATTTTATGGTAAGAATTTTTTCCAAGGGTAAAAACTTGTCGAAAATAACTCTAGAATTTTTCTCAAGGCTATAGACTTGATGAGACGGACTTTAGAATTTTATATTTCAATTTGAATTCTTTTTTTGTATTTGTATTAAATTGTTCTCTTAAATATGACAAAATGATCATGTTACCCTTCTACTCCAAAATCTCTCAAATTTATTGCAAAAAACAATTCTAAGGGTATAAATTTCTAGAAATGTACTCTAGAATTTTGGATTTCAATTATCAGTTTTTTTTAGTGAAATTTTAATTTTGTTACTATAAATGAGGGAATATAAATGTGAACTTGAGCATTTTACTTTTTTTTTCTTCAATATCTCAATTTTATGGTAAGAATTTTTTCCAAGATTAAAAACCTGTCGAAATTATATTAGAGCTTTTTCTTTAATATGACAAAATGACCATTTTACCCTTCTACTTCAAAATCTCTCCAATTTATGGCAAAAAAAATTTCCCAAGGGTATAAATTTCTAGAAATGGACTCTAGAATTTTGGATTTCAATTATTAATTTTTTTTTAGTGAAATTTTAAAATGACTATGTTACTCATTTTTTTCTTCAATATCTCAATTTTATGGTAAGAATGTTTTCCAAGTGTAAAAATTTGTCGAAAATAACTCTAGAATTTTTCTCAAGGCTATAGACTTGATGAGACGGACTTTAGAATTTTATATTTCAATTTGAATTCGTTTGTTGTATTTGTATTAAATTCTTTTCTTAAATATGGCAAAATGACCATATTACCCTTATACTTCAAAATCTGTCCAATTTATAGCAAAAAAAAAAATCTTAGGGTATAAATTTCTAGAAATGGACTCTAGAATTTTGAATTTCAATTCTCAATTTGTTTTGAGTGAATTTTCTATTTTTTTCTTATAAATGAGAAAATAACCATTTTACTTGTTTTTTTTCTTCAATATCTCAATTTTATGGTAAGAATTTTTTCCAAGGTTAAAAACCTGTCGAAATTATATCAGAGCTTTTTCTTTAATATGACAAAATGACCATGTTACCCTTCTACTTCAAAATCTCTCCAATTTATAGCAAAAAACATTTCCCAAGGGGATAAATTTCTAGAAATGGACTCAAGAATTTTGGATTTCAATTATCAATTTTTTTGGGTGAAATTTTAAAATGACAATTTCACTCATTTGTTTCTTCAATATCTCAATTTTATCGTAAGATTTTTTTCCAACGGTAAAAACTTGTCGAAATTAACTCTAGAATTTTTTCAAGGCTATAGCTTGATGAGATGGACTCTAGAATTTTATATTTCAATTTGAATTCTTTTTTTGTATTTGTATTAAATTATTTTCTTAAATATGACAAAATGATCATGTTACCCTTCTACTTCAAAATCTCTCAAATTTATAGCAAAAAAATATTTCCTAAGTATATAAATTTCTAGAAATGGACTCTAGAATTTTGGATTTCAATTATTAATTTTTTTTTAGTGAAATCTTAAAATGACTATGTTACTCATTTTTTTCTTCAATATCTCAATTTTATGGTAAGAATGTTTTCCAAGGGTAAAAATTTGTCGAAAATAACTCTAGAATTTTTCTCAAGGCTATAGACTTGATGAGACGGACTTTAGAATTTTATATTTCAATTTGAATTCGTTTGTTGTATTTGTATTAAATTCTTTTCGTAAATATGGCAAAATGACCATATTACCCTTATACTTCAAAATCTGTCCAATTTATAGCAAAAAAAAAATCTTAGGGTATAAATTTCTAGAAATGGACTCTAGAATTTTGGATTTCAATTCTCATTTTGTTTTGAGGGAATTTTCTATTTTTTTCTTATAAATGAGAAAATAACCATTTTACTTGTTTTTTTTCTTCAACATCTTAATTTTATGGTAAAGTTTTTTTTCAAGGGTATAAACTTGTCGAAAATTGACTATAGAATTTTTCTCAAAGCTATAGCTTGATGAGATGGACTCCATAATTTTATATTTCAATTTGAATTCTTTTTTTGTATTTGTATTAAATTGTTCTCTTAAATATAACAAAATGATCATGTTACCCTTCTACTCCAAAATCTCTAAAATTTATTGCAAAAAATTTTTCTAAGGTTATAAATTTCTAGAAATAGACTCTAGAATTTTGAATTTCAATTATCAGTTTTTTTTAGTGAAATTTTAATTTTGTTACTATAAATGAGGGAATATAAATGTGAACTTGAGCATTTTACTTTTTTTTTTCTTCAATATCTCAATTTTATGGTAAGAATTTTTTCCAAGGTTAAAAACCTGTCGAAATTATATCAGAGCTTTTTCTTTAATATGACAAAATGACCATGTTACCCTTCTACTTCAAAATCTCTCCAATTTATAGCAAAAAACATTTCCCAAGGGGATAAATTTCTAGAAATGGACTCTAGAATTTTGGATTTCAATTATTAATTTTTTTTAGTGAAATGTTAAAATGACTATTTTACTCATTTTTTTCTTCAATATCTCAATTTTATGGTAAGAATTTTTTCCAAGGGTAAAAACTTGTCGAAAATAACTCTAGAATTTTTCTCAAGGCTATAAACTTGATGAGACGGACTTTAGAATTTTATATTTCAATTTGAATTCTTTTTTTGTATTTGTATTAAATTGTTCTCTTAAATATGACAAAATGATCATGTTACCCTTCTACTCCAAAATCTCTCCAATTTATTGCAAAAAACAATTCTAAGGGTATAAATTTCTAGAAATGTACTCTAGAATTTTGGATTTCAATTATCAATTTTTTGAGTGAAATTTTAGTTTTTTTCCAATAAATGAGGAAATATAAATGTGAAATTGACCATTTTACTTATTTTTTTCTTCAATATCTCAATTTTATGGTAAGAATTTTTTCCAAGGGTAAAAACTTGTCGAAATTAACTATAGAATTTTTCTCAAGGCTATAGACTTGATGAACCGGACTTTAGAATTTTATATTTCAATTTGAATTCATTTCTTGTATTTGTATTAAATTGTTTTCGTAAATATGACAAAATGATCATATTACCCTTATACTTCAAAATCTGTCCAATTTATAGCAAAAAATAATTCTAAGGGTATAAATTTCTAGAAATGGACTCTAGAATTTTGGATTTCAATTATCAATTTCTTTTGAGTGAATTTTTTTTTTTTTTCTTATAAATGAGAAAATGACCATTTTACTCGTTTTTTTCTTCAATATCTCAATTTTATGGTAAAGTTTTTTTTCAAGGGTATAAACTTGTCGAAAATTGACTATAGAATTTTTCTCAAAGCTATAGCTTGATGAGATGGACTCCATAATTTTATATTTCAATTTGAATTCTTTTTTTGTATTTGTATTAAATTGTTCTCTTAAATATAACAAAATGATCATGTTACCCTTCTACTCCAAAATCTCTAAAATTTATTGTAAAAAAATTTTCTAAGGGTATAAATTTCTAGAAATAGACTCTAGAATTTTGAATTTCAATTATCAGTTTTTTTTAGTGAAATTTTAATTTTGTTACTATAAAGGAGGGAATATAAATGTGAACTTGAGCATTTTACTTTTTTTTTTCTTCAATATCTCAATTTTATGGTAAGAATTTTTTCCAAGGTTAAAAACCTGTCGAAATTATATCAGAGCTTTTTCTTTAATATGACAAAATGACCATGTTACCCTTCTACTTCAAAATCTCTCCAATTTATAGCAAAAAACATTTCCCAAGGGGATAAATTTCTAGAAATGGACTCAAGAATTTTGGATTTCAATTATCAATTTTTTTGGGTGAAATTTTAAAATGACAATTTTACTCATTTGTTTCTTCAATATCTCAATTTTATCGTAAGAATTTTTTCCAACGGTAAAAACTTGTCGAAATTAACTCTAGAATTTTTTTCAAGGCTATAGCTTGATGAGATGGACTCTAGAATTTTATATTTCAATTTGAATTCTTTTTTTGTATTTGTATTAAATTGTTTTCTTAAATATGACAAAATGATCATGTTACCCTTCTACTTCAAAATCTCTCAAATTTATAGCAAAAAAATATTTCCTAAGAATATAAATTTCTAGAAATGGACTCTAGAATTTTGGATTTCAATTATTAATTTTTTTTAGTGAAATGTTAAAATGACTATTTTACTCATTTTTTTCTTCAATATCTCAATTTTATGGTAAGAATTTTTTCCAAGGGTAAAAACTTGTCGAAAATAACTCTAGAATTTTTCTCAAGGCTATAGACTTGATGAGACGGACTTTAGAATTTTATATTTCAATTTGAATTCTTTTTTTGTATTTGTATTAAATTGTTCTCTTAAATATGACAAAATGATCATGTTACCCTTCTACTCCAAAATCTCTCAAATTTATTGCAAAAAACAATTCTAAGGGTATAAATTTCTAGAAATGTACTCTAGAATTTTGGATTTCAATTATCAGTTTTTTTTAGTGAAATTTTAATTTTGTTACTATAAATGAGGGAATATAAATGTGAACTTGAGCATTTTACTTTTTTTTTCTTCAATATCTCAATTTTATGGTAAGAATTTTTTCCAAGATTAAAAACCTGTCGAAATTATATTAGAGCTTTTTCTTTAATATGACAAAATGACCATTTTACCCTTCTACTTCAAAATCTCTCCAATTTATGGCAAAAAAAATTTCCCAAGGGTATAAATTTCTAGAAATGGACTCTAGAATTTTGGATTTCAATTATTAATTTTTTTTTAGTGAAATTTTAAAATGACTATGTTACTCATTTTTTTCTTCAATATCTCAATTTTATGGTAAGAATGTTTTCCAAGTGTAAAAATTTGTCGAAAATAACTCTAGAATTTTTCTCAAGGCTATAGACTTGATGAGACGGACTTTAGAATTTTATATTTCAATTTGAATTCGTTTGTTGTATTTGTATTAAATTCTTTTCTTAAATATGGCAAAATGACCATATTACCCTTATACTTCAAAATCTGTCCAATTTATAGCAAAAAAAAAAATCTTAGGGTATAAATTTCTAGAAATGGACTCTAGAATTTTGAATTTCAATTCTCAATTTGTTTTGAGTGAATTTTCTATTTTTTTCTTATAAATGAGAAAATAACCATTTTACTTGTTTTTTTTCTTCAATATCTCAATTTTATGGTAAGAATTTTTTCCAAGGTTAAAAACCTGTCGAAATTATATCAGAGCTTTTTCTTTAATATGACAAAATGACCATGTTACCCTTCTACTTCAAAATCTCTCCAATTTATAGCAAAAAACATTTCCCAAGGGGATAAATTTCTAGAAATGGACTCAAGAATTTTGGATTTCAATTATCAATTTTTTTGGGTGAAATTTTAAAATGACAATTTCACTCATTTGTTTCTTCAATATCTCAATTTTATCGTAAGATTTTTTTCCAACGGTAAAAACTTGTCGAAATTAACTCTAGAATTTTTTCAAGGCTATAGCTTGATGAGATGGACTCTAGAATTTTATATTTCAATTTGAATTCTTTTTTTGTATTTGTATTAAATTGTTTTCTTAAATATGACAAAATGATCATGTTACCCTTCTACTTCAAAATCTCTCAAATTTATAGCAAAAAAATATTTCCTAAGTATATAAATTTCTAGAAATGGACTCTAGAATTTTGGATTTCAATTATTAATTTTTTTTTAGTGAAATCTTAAAATGACTATGTTACTCATTTTTTTCTTCAATATCTCAATTTTATGGTAAGAATGTTTTCCAAGGGTAAAAATTTGTCGAAAATAACTCTAGAATTTTTCTCAAGGCTATAGACTTGATGAGACGGACTTTAGAATTTTATATTTCAATTTGAATTCGTTTGTTGTATTTGTATTAAATTCTTTTCGTAAATATGGCAAAATGACCATATTACCCTTATACTTCAAAATCTGTCCAATTTATAGCAAAAAAAAAATCTTAGGGTATAAATTTCTAGAAATGGACTCTAGAATTTTGGATTTCAATTCTCATTTTGTTTTGAGGGAATTTTCTATTTTTTTCTTATAAATGAGAAAATAACCATTTTACTTGTTTTTTTTCTTCAACATCTTAATTTTATGGTAAAGTTTTTTTTCAAGGGTATAAACTTGTCGAAAATTGACTATAGAATTTTTCTCAAAGCTATAGCTTGATGAGATGGACTCCATAATTTTATATTTCAATTTGAATTCTTTTTTTGTATTTGTATTAAATTGTTCTCTTAAATATAACAAAATGATCATGTTACCCTTCTACTCCAAAATCTCTAAAATTTATTGCAAAAAATTTTTCTAAGGTTATAAATTTCTAGAAATAGACTCTAGAATTTTGAATTTCAATTATCAGTTTTTTTTAGTGAAATTTTAATTTTGTTACTATAAATGAGGGAATATAAATGTGA
Organism: Viola odorata; assembly: GCA_963691705.1. Lineage (NCBI taxonomy): Eukaryota > Viridiplantae > Streptophyta > Magnoliopsida > Malpighiales > Violaceae > Viola > Viola odorata. The sequence continues at coordinate 32,085,858 of OY829543.1, read as the reverse complement.
ACTTGAGCATTTTACTTTTTTTTTTCTTCAATATCTCAATTTTATGGTAAGAATTTTTTCCAAGGTTAAAAACCTGTCGAAATTATATCAGAGCTTTTTCTTTAATATGACAAAATGACCATGTTACCCTTCTACTTCAAAATCTCTCCAATTTATAGCAAAAAACATTTCCCAAGGGGATAAATTTCTAGAAATGGACTCTAGAATTTTGGATTTCAATTATTAATTTTTTTTAGTGAAATGTTAAAATGACTATTTTACTCATTTTTTTCTTCAATATCTCAATTTTATGGTAAGAATTTTTTCCAAGGGTAAAAACTTGTCGAAAATAACTCTAGAATTTTTCTCAAGGCTATAGACTTGATGAGACGGACTTTAGAATTTTATATTTCAATTTGAATTCTTTTTTTGTATTTGTATTAAATTGTTCTCTTAAATATGACAAAATGATCATGTTACCCTTCTACTCCAAAATCTCTCCAATTTATTGCAAAAAACAATTCTAAGGGTATAAATTTCTAGAAATGTACTCTAGAATTTTGGATTTCAATTATCAATTTTTTGAGTGAAATTTTAGTTTTTTTCCAATAAATGAGGAAATATAAATGTGAAATTGACCATTTTACTTATTTTTTTCTTCAATATCTCAATTTTATGGTAAGAATTTTTTCCAAGGGTAAAAACTTGTCGAAATTAACTATAGAATTTTTCTCAAGGCTATAGACTTGATGAACCGGACTTTAGAATTTTATATTTCAATTTGAATTCATTTCTTGTATTTGTATTAAATTGTTTTCGTAAATATGACAAAATGATCATATTACCCTTATACTTCAAAATCTGTCCAATTTATAGCAAAAAATAATTCTAAGGGTATAAATTTCTAGAAATGGACTCTAGAATTTTGGATTTCAATTATCAATTTCTTTTGAGTGAATTTTTTATTTTTTTCTATTAAATGTGAAAATGACCATTTTACTCGTTTTTTTCTTCAATATCTCAATTTTATGGTAAAGTTTTTTTTCAAGGGTATAAACTTGTCAAAAATTGACTATAGAATTTTTCTCAAAGCTATAGCTTGATGAGATGGACTCCATAATTTTATATTTCAATTTGAATTCTTTTTTTGTATTTGTATTAAATTGTTCTCTTAAATATAACAAAATGATCATGTTACCCTTCTACTCCAAAATCTCTAAAATTTATTGCAAAAAATTTTTCTAAGGTTATAAATTTCTAGAAATAGACTCTAGAATTTTGAATTTCAATTATCAGTTTTTTTTAGTGAAATTTTAATTTTGTTACGATAAATGAGGGAATATAAATGTGAACTTGAGCATTTTACTTTTTTTTTTCTTCAATATCTCAATTTTATGGTAAGAATTTTTTCCAAGGTTAAAAACCTGTCGAAATTATATTAGAGCTTTTTCTTTAATATGACAAAATGACCTTGTTACCCTTCTACTTCAAAATCTCTCCAATTTATAGCAAAAAACATTTCCCAAGGGGATAAATTTCTAGAAATGGACTCAAGAATTTTGGATTTCAATTATCAATTTTTTTGGGTGAAATTTTAAAATGACAATTTTACTCATTTGTTTCTTCAATATCTCAATTTTATCGTAAGAATTTTTTCCAACGGTAAAAACTTGTCGAAATTAACTCTAGAATTTTTTTCAAGGCTATAGCTTGATGAGATGGACTCTAGAATTTTATATTTCAATTTGAATTCTTTTTTTGTATTTGTATTAAATTGTTTTCTTAAATATGACAAAATGATCATGTTACCCTTCTACTTCAAAATCTCTCAAATTTATAGCAAAAAAATATTTCCTAAGTATATAAATTTCTAGAAATGGACTCTAGAATTTTGGATTTCAATTATTAATTTTTTTTAGTGAAATGTTAAAATGACTATTTTACTCATTTTTTTCTTCAATATCTCAATTTTATGGTAAGAATTTTTTCCAAGGGTAAAAACTTGTCGAAAATAACTCTAGAATTTTTCTCAAGGCTATAGACTTGATGAGACGGACTTTAGAATTTTATATTTCAATTTGAATTCTTTTTTTGTATTTGTATTAAATTGTTCTCTTAAATATGAAAAAATGATCATGTTACCCTTCTACTCCAAAATCTCTCCAATTTATTGCAAAAAACAATTCTAAGGGTATAAATTTCTAGAAATGTACTCTAGAATTTTGGATTTCAATTATCAATTTTTTGAGTGAAATTTTAGTTTTTTTCCAATAAATGAGGAAATATAAATGTGAAATTGACCATTTTACTTATTTTTTTCTTCAATATCTCAATTTTATGGTAAGAATTTTTTCCAAGGGTAAAAACTTGTCGAAATTAACTATAGAATTTTTCTCAAGGCTATAGACTTGATGAACCGGACTTTAGAATTTTATATTTCAATTTGAATTCATTTCTTGTATTTGTATTAAATTGTTTTCGTAAATATGACAAAATGATCATATTACCCTTATACTTCAAAATCTGTCCAATTTATAGCAAAAAATAATTCTAAGGGTATAAATTTCTAGAAATGGACTCTAGAATTTTGGATTTCAATTATCAATTTCTTTTGAGTGAATTTTTTATTTTTTTCTTATAAATGAGAAAATGACCATTTTACTAGTTTTTTTCTTCAATATCTCAATTTTATGGTAAAGTTTTTTTTCAAGGGTATAAACTTGTCGAAAATTGACTATAGAATTTTTCTCAAAGCTATAGCTTGATGAGATGGACTCCATAATTTTATATTTCAATTTGAATTCTTTTTTTGTATTTGTATTAAATTGTTCTCTTAAATATAACAAAATGATCATGTTACCCTTCTACTCCAAAATCTCTAAAATTTATTGCAAAAAATTTTTCTAAGGTTATAAATTTCTAGAAATAGACTCTAGAATTTTGAATTTCAATTATCAGTTTTTTTTAGTGAAATTTTAATTTTGTTATGATAAATGAGGGAATATAAATGTGAACTTGAGCATTTTACTTTTTTTTTTCTTCAATATCTCAATTTTATGGTAAGAATTTTTTCCAAGGTTAAAAACCTGTCGAAATTATATCAGAGCTTTTTCTTTAATATGACAAAATGACCATGTTACCCTTCTACTTCAAAATCTCTCCAATTTATAGCAAAAAACATTTCCCAAGGGGATAAATTTCTAGAAATGGACTCAAGAATTTTGGATTTCAATTATCAATTTTTTTGGGTGAAATTTTAAAATGACAATTTTACTCATTTGTTTCTTCAATATCTCAATTTTATCGTAAGAATTTTTTCCAACGGTAAAAACTTGTCGAAATTAACTCTAGAATTTTTTTCAAGGCTATAGCTTGATGAGATGGACTCTAGAATTTTATATTTCAATTTGAATTCTTTTTTTGTATTTGTATTAAATTGTTTTCTTAAATATGACAAAATGATCATGTTACCCTTCTACTTCAAAATCTCTCAAATTTATAGCAAAAAAATATTTCCTAAGTATATAAATTTCTAGAAATGGACTCTAGAATTTTGGATTTCAATTATTAATTTTTTTTAGTGAAATGTTAAAATGACTATTTTACTCATTTTTTTCTTCAATATCTCAATTTTATGGTAAGAATTTTTTCCAAGGGTAAAAACTTGTCGAAAATAACTCTAGAATTTTTCTCAAGGCAATAGACTTGATGAGATGGACTCTAGAATTTTATATTTCAATTTGAATTCTTTTTTTGTATTTGTATTAAATTGTTTTCTTAAATATGACAAAATGATCATGTTACCCTTCTACTTCAAAATCTCTCAAATTTATAGCAAAAAAATATTTCCTAAGTATATAAATTTCTAGAAATGGACTCTAGAATTTTGGATTTCAATTATTAATTTTTTTTAGTGAAATGTTAAAATGACTATTTTACTCATTTTTTTCTTCAATATCTCAATTTTATGGTAAGAATTTTTTCCAAGGGTAAAAACTTGTCGAAAATAACTCTAGAATTTTTCTCAAGGCTATAGACTTGATGAGACGGACTTTAGAATTTTATATTTCAATTTGAATTCTTTTTTTGTATTTGTATTAAATTGTTCTCTTAAATATGAAAAAATGATCATGTTACCCTTCTACTCCAAAATCTCTCCAATTTATTGCAAAAAACAATTCTAAGGGTATAAATTTCTAGAAATGTACTCTAGAATTTTGGATTTCAATTATCAATTTTTTGAGTGAAATTTTAGTTTTTTTCCAATAAATGAGGAAATATAAATGTGAAATTGACCATTTTACTTATTTTTTTCTTCAATATCTCAATTTTATGGTAAGAATTTTTTCCAAGGGTAAAAACTTGTCGAAATTAACTATAGAATTTTTCTCAAGGCTATAGACTTGATGAACCGGACTTTAGAATTTTATATTTCAATTTGAATTCATTTCTTGTATTTGTATTAAATTGTTTTCGTAAATATGACAAAATGATCATATTACCCTTATACTTCAAAATCTGTCCAATTTATAGCAAAAAATAATTCTAAGGGTATAAATTTCTAGAAATGGACTCTAGAATTTTGGATTTCAATTATCAATTTCTTTTGAGTGAATTTTTTATTTTTTTCTATTAAATGTGAAAATGACCATTTTACTCGTTTTTTTCTTCAATATCTCAATTTTATGGTAAAGTTTTTTTTCAAGGGTATAAACTTGTCAAAAATTGACTATAGAATTTTTCTCAAAGCTATAGCTTGATGAGATGGACTCCATAATTTTATATTTCAATTTGAATTCTTTTTTTGTATTTGTATTAAATTGTTCTCTTAAATATAACAAAATGATCATGTTACCCTTCTACTCCAAAATCTCTAAAATTTATTGCAAAAAATTTTTCTAAGGTTATAAATTTCTAGAAATAGACTCTAGAATTTTGAATTTCAATTATCAGTTTTTTTTAGTGAAATTTTAATTTTGTTATGATAAATGAGGGAATATAAATGTGAACTTGAGCATTTTACTTTTTTTTTTCTTCAATATCTCAATTTTATGGTAAGAATTTTTTCCAAGGTTAAAAACCTGTCGAAATTATATCAGAGCTTTTTCTTTAATATGACAAAATGACCATGTTACCCTTCTACTTCAAAATCTCTCCAATTTATAGCAAAAAACATTTCCCAAGGGGATAAATTTCTAGAAATGGACTCAAGAATTTTGGATTTCAATTATCAATTTTTTTGGGTGAAATTTTAAAATGACAATTTTACTCATTTGTTTCTTCAATATCTCAATTTTATCGTAAGAATTTTTTCCAACGGTAAAAACTTGTCGAAATTAACTCTAGAATTTTTTTCAAGGCTATAGCTTGATGAGATGGACTCTAGAATTTTATATTTCAATTTGAATTCTTTTTTTGTATTTGTATTAAATTGTTTTCTTAAATATGACAAAATGATCATGTTACCCTTCTACTTCAAAATCTCTCAAATTTATAGCAAAAAAATATTTCCTAAGTATATAAATTTCTAGAAATGGACTCTAGAATTTTGGATTTCAATTATTAATTTTTTTTAGTGAAATGTTAAAATGACTATTTTACTCATTTTTTTCTTCAATATCTCAATTTTATGGTAAGAATTTTTTCCAAGGGTAAAAACTTGTCGAAAATAACTCTAGAATTTTTCTCAAGGCAATAGACTTGATGAGATGGACTCTAGAATTTTATATTTCAATTTGAATTCTTTTTTTGTATTTGTATTAAATTGTTTTCTTAAATATGACAAAATGATCATGTTACCCTTCTACTTCAAAATCTCTCAAATTTATAGCAAAAAAATATTTCCTAAGTATATAAATTTCTAGAAATGGACTCTAGAATTTTGGATTTCAATTATTAATTTTTTTTAGTGAAATGTTAAAATGACTATTTTACTCATTTTTTTCTTCAATATCTCAATTTTATGGTAAGAATTTTTTCCAAGGGTAAAAACTTGTCGAAAATAACTCTAGAATTTTTCTCAAGGCTATAGACTTGATGAGACGGACTTTAGAATTTTATATTTCAATTTGAATTCTTTTTTTGTATTTGTATTAAATTGTTCTCTTAAATATGAAAAAATGATCATGTTACCCTTCTACTCCAAAATCTCTCCAATTTATTGCAAAAAACAATTCTAAGGGTATAAATTTCTAGAAATGTACTCTAGAATTTTGGATTTCAATTATCAATTTTTTGAGTGAAATTTTAGTTTTTTTCCAATAAATGAGGAAATATAAATGTGAAATTGACCATTTTACTTATTTTTTTCTTCAATATCTCAATTTTATGGTAAGAATTTTTTCCAAGGGTAAAAACTTGTCGAAATTAACTATAGAATTTTTCTCAAGGCTATAGACTTGATGAACCGGACTTTAGAATTTTATATTTCAATTTGAATTCATTTCTTGTATTTGTATTAAATTGTTTTCGTAAATATGACAAAATGATCATATTACCCTTATACTTCAAAATCTGTCCAATTTATAGCAAAAAATAATTCTAAGGGTATAAATTTCTAGAAATGGACTCTAGAATTTTGGATTTCAATTATCAATTTCTTTTGAGTGAATTTTTTATTTTTTTCTATTAAATGTGAAAATGACCATTTTACTCGTTTTTTTCTTCAATATCTCAATTTTATGGTAAAGTTTTTTTTCAAGGGTATAAACTTGTCAAAAATTGACTATAGAATTTTTCTCAAAGCTATAGCTTGATGAGATGGACTCCATAATTTTATATTTCAATTTGAATTCTTTTTTTGTATTTGTATTAAATTGTTCTCTTAAATATAACAAAATGATCATGTTACCCTTCTACTCCAAAATCTCTAAAATTTATTGCAAAAAATTTTTCTAAGGTTATAAATTTCTAGAAATAGACTCTAGAATTTTGAATTTCAATTATCAGTTTTTTTTAGTGAAATTTTAATTTTGTTACGATAAATGAGGGAATATAAATGTGAACTTGAGCATTTTACTTTTTTTTTTCTTCAATATCTCAATTTTATGGTAAGAATTTTTTCCAAGGTTAAAAACCTGTCGAAATTATATTAGAGCTTTTTCTTTAATATGACAAAATGACCTTGTTACCCTTCTACTTCAAAATCTCTCCAATTTATAGCAAAAAACATTTCCCAAGGGGATAAATTTCTAGAAATGGACTCAAGAATTTTGGATTTCAATTATCAATTTTTTTGGGTGAAATTTTAAAATGACAATTTTACTCATTTGTTTCTTCAATATCTCAATTTTATCGTAAGAATTTTTTCCAACGGTAAAAACTTGTCGAAATTAACTCTAGAATTTTTTTCAAGGCTATAGCTTGATGAGATGGACTCTAGAATTTTATATTTCAATTTGAATTCTTTTTTTGTATTTGTATTAAATTGTTTTCTTAAATATGACAAAATGATCATGTTACCCTTCTACTTCAAAATCTCTCAAATTTATAGCAAAAAAATATTTCCTAAGTATATAAATTTCTAGAAATGGACTCTAGAATTTTGGATTTCAATTATTAATTTTTTTTAGTGAAATGTTAAAATGACTATTTTACTCATTTTTTTCTTCAATATCTCAATTTTATGGTAAGAATTTTTTCCAAGGGTAAAAACTTGTCGAAAATAACTCTAGAATTTTTCTCAAGGCTATAGACTTGATGAGACGGACTTTAGAATTTTATATTTCAATTTGAATTCTTTTTTTGTATTTGTATTAAATTGTTCTCTTAAATATGAAAAAATGATCATGTTACCCTTCTACTCCAAAATCTCTCCAATTTATTGCAAAAAACAATTCTAAGGGTATAAATTTCTAGAAATGTACTCTAGAATTTTGGATTTCAATTATCAATTTTTTGAGTGAAATTTTAGTTTTTTTCCAATAAATGAGGAAATATAAATGTGAAATTGACCATTTTACTTATTTTTTTCTTCAATATCTCAATTTTATGGTAAGAATTTTTTCCAAGGGTAAAAACTTGTCGAAATTAACTATAGAATTTTTCTCAAGGCTATAGACTTGATGAACCGGACTTTAGAATTTTATATTTCAATTTGAATTCATTTCTTGTATTTGTATTAAATTGTTTTCGTAAATATGACAAAATGATCATATTACCCTTATACTTCAAAATCTGTCCAATTTATAGCAAAAAATAATTCTAAGGGTATAAATTTCTAGAAATGGACTCTAGAATTTTGGATTTCAATTATCAATTTCTTTTGAGTGAATTTTTTATTTTTTTCTTATAAATGAGAAAATGACCATTTTACTAGTTTTTTTCTTCAATATCTCAATTTTATGGTAAAGTTTTTTTTCAAGGGTATAAACTTGTCGAAAATTGACTATAGAATTTTTCTCAAAGCTATAGCTTGATGAGATGGACTCCATAATTTTATATTTCAATTTGAATTCTTTTTTTGTATTTGTATTAAATTGTTCTCTTAAATATAACAAAATGATCATGTTACCCTTCTACTCCAAAATCTCTAAAATTTATTGCAAAAAATTTTTCTAAGGTTATAAATTTCTAGAAATAGACTCTAGAATTTTGAATTTCAATTATCAGTTTTTTTTAGTGAAATTTTAATTTTGTTATGATAAATGAGGGAATATAAATGTGAACTTGAGCATTTTACTTTTTTTTTTCTTCAATATCTCAATTTTATGGTAAGAATTTTTTCCAAGGTTAAAAACCTGTCGAAATTATATCAGAGCTTTTTCTTTAATATGACAAAATGACCATGTTACCCTTCTACTTCAAAATCTCTCCAATTTATAGCAAAAAACATTTCCCAAGGGGATAAATTTCTAGAAATGGACTCAAGAATTTTGGATTTCAATTATCAATTTTTTTGGGTGAAATTTTAAAATGACAATTTTACTCATTTGTTTCTTCAATATCTCAATTTTATCGTAAGAATTTTTTCCAACGGTAAAAACTTGTCGAAATTAACTCTAGAATTTTTTTCAAGGCTATAGCTTGATGAGATGGACTCTAGAATTTTATATTTCAATTTGAATTCTTTTTTTGTATTTGTATTAAATTGTTTTCTTAAATATGACAAAATGATCATGTTACCCTTCTACTTCAAAATCTCTCAAATTTATAGCAAAAAAATATTTCCTAAGTATATAAATTTCTAGAAATGGACTCTAGAATTTTGGATTTCAATTATTAATTTTTTTTAGTGAAATGTTAAAATGACTATTTTACTCATTTTTTTCTTCAATATCTCAATTTTATGGTAAGAATTTTTTCCAAGGGTAAAAACTTGTCGAAAATAACTCTAGAATTTTTCTCAAGGCAATAGACTTGATGAGATGGACTCTAGAATTTTATATTTCAATTTGAATTCTTTTTTTGTATTTGTATTAAATTGTTTTCTTAAATATGACAAAATGATCATGTTACCCTTCTACTTCAAAATCTCTCAAATTTATAGCAAAAAAATATTTCCTAAGTATATAAATTTCTAGAAATGGACTCTAGAATTTTGGATTTCAATTATTAATTTTTTTTAGTGAAATGTTAAAATGACTATTTTACTCATTTTTTTCTTCAATATCTCAATTTTATGGTAAGAATTTTTTCCAAGGGTAAAAACTTGTCGAAAATAACTCTAGAATTTTTCTCAAGGCTATAGACTTGATGAGACGGACTTTAGAATTTTATATTTCAATTTGAATTCTTTTTTTGTATTTGTATTAAATTGTTCTCTTAAATATGAAAAAATGATCATGTTACCCTTCTACTCCAAAATCTCTCCAATTTATTGCAAAAAACAATTCTAAGGGTATAAATTTCTAGAAATGTACTCTAGAATTTTGGATTTCAATTATCAATTTTTTGAGTGAAATTTTAGTTTTTTTCCAATAAATGAGGAAATATAAATGTGAAATTGACCATTTTACTTATTTTTTTCTTCAATATCTCAATTTTATGGTAAGAATTTTTTCCAAGGGTAAAAACTTGTCGAAATTAACTATAGAATTTTTCTCAAGGCTATAGACTTGATGAACCGGACTTTAGAATTTTATATTTCAATTTGAATTCATTTCTTGTATTTGTATTAAATTGTTTTCGTAAATATGACAAAATGATCATATTACCCTTATACTTCAAAATCTGTCCAATTTATAGCAAAAAATAATTCTAAGGGTATAAATTTCTAGAAATGGACTCTAGAATTTTGGATTTCAATTATCAATTTCTTTTGAGTGAATTTTTTATTTTTTTCTATTAAATGTGAAAATGACCATTTTACTCGTTTTTTTCTTCAATATCTCAATTTTATGGTAAAGTTTTTTTTCAAGGGTATAAACTTGTCAAAAATTGACTATAGAATTTTTCTCAAAGCTATAGCTTGATGAGATGGACTCCATAATTTTATATTTCAATTTGAATTCTTTTTTTGTATTTGTATTAAATTGTTCTCTTAAATATAACAAAATGATCATGTTACCCTTCTACTCCAAAATCTCTAAAATTTATTGCAAAAAATTTTTCTAAGGTTATAAATTTCTAGAAATAGACTCTAGAATTTTGAATTTCAATTATCAGTTTTTTTTAGTGAAATTTTAATTTTGTTACGATAAATGAGGGAATATAAATGTGAACTTGAGCATTTTACTTTTTTTTTTCTTCAATATCTCAATTTTATGGTAAGAATTTTTTCCAAGGTTAAAAACCTGTCGAAATTATATTAGAGCTTTTTCTTTAATATGACAAAATGACCTTGTTACCCTTCTACTTCAAAATCTCTCCAATTTATAGCAAAAAACATTTCCCAAGGGGATAAATTTCTAGAAATGGACTCAAGAATTTTGGATTTCAATTATCAATTTTTTTGGGTGAAATTTTAAAATGACAATTTTACTCATTTGTTTCTTCAATATCTCAATTTTATCGTAAGAATTTTTTCCAACGGTAAAAACTTGTCGAAATTAACTCTAGAATTTTTTTCAAGGCTATAGCTTGATGAGATGGACTCTAGAATTTTATATTTCAATTTGAATTCTTTTTTTGTATTTGTATTAAATTGTTTTCTTAAATATGACAAAATGATCATGTTACCCTTCTACTTCAAAATCTCTCAAATTTATAGCAAAAAAATATTTCCTAAGTATATAAATTTCTAGAAATGGACTCTAGAATTTTGGATTTCAATTATTAATTTTTTTTAGTGAAATGTTAAAATGACTATTTTACTCATTTTTTTCTTCAATATCTCAATTTTATGGTAAGAATTTTTTCCAAGGGTAAAAACTTGTCGAAAATAACTCTAGAATTTTTCTCAAGGCTATAGACTTGATGAGACGGACTTTAGAATTTTATATTTCAATTTGAATTCTTTTTTTGTATTTGTATTAAATTGTTCTCTTAAATATGAAAAAATGATCATGTTACCCTTCTACTCCAAAATCTCTCCAATTTATTGCAAAAAACAATTCTAAGGGTATAAATTTCTAGAAATGTACTCTAGAATTTTGGATTTCAATTATCAATTTTTTGAGTGAAATTTTAGTTTTTTTCCAATAAATGAGGAAATATAAATGTGAAATTGACCATTTTACTTATTTTTTTCTTCAATATCTCAATTTTATGGTAAGAATTTTTTCCAAGGGTAAAAACTTGTCGAAATTAACTATAGAATTTTTCTCAAGGCTATAGACTTGATGAACCGGACTTTAGAATTTTATATTTCAATTTGAATTCATTTCTTGTATTTGTATTAAATTGTTTTCGTAAATATGACAAAATGATCATATTACCCTTATACTTCAAAATCTGTCCAATTTATAGCAAAAAATAATTCTAAGGGTATAAATTTCTAGAAATGGACTCTAGAATTTTGGATTTCAATTATCAATTTCTTTTGAGTGAATTTTTTATTTTTTTCTTATAAATGAGAAAATGACCATTTTACTAGTTTTTTTCTTCAATATCTCAATTTTATGGTAAAGTTTTTTTTCAAGGGTATAAACTTGTCGAAAATTGACTATAGAATTTTTCTCAAAGCTATAGCTTGATGAGATGGACTCCATAATTTTATATTTCAATTTGAATTCTTTTTTTGTATTTGTATTAAATTGTTCTCTTAAATATAACAAAATGATCATGTTACCCTTCTACTCCAAAATCTCTAAAATTTATTGCAAAAAATTTTTCTAAGGTTATAAATTTCTAGAAATAGACTCTAGAATTTTGAATTTCAATTATCAGTTTTTTTTAGTGAAATTTTAATTTTGTTATGATAAATGAGGGAATATAAATGTGAACTTGAGCATTTTACTTTTTTTTTTCTTCAATATCTCAATTTTATGGTAAGAATTTTTTCCAAGGTTAAAAACCTGTCGAAATTATATCAGAGCTTTTTCTTTAATATGACAAAATGACCATGTTACCCTTCTACTTCAAAATCTCTCCAATTTATAGCAAAAAACATTTCCCAAGGGGATAAATTTCTAGAAATGGACTCAAGAATTTTGGATTTCAATTATCAATTTTTTTGGGTGAAATTTTAAAATGACAATTTTACTCATTTGTTTCTTCAATATCTCAATTTTATCGTAAGAATTTTTTCCAACGGTAAAAACTTGTCGAAATTAACTCTAGAATTTTTTTCAAGGCTATAGCTTGATGAGATGGACTCTAGAATTTTATATTTCAATTTGAATTCTTTTTTTGTATTTGTATTAAATTGTTTTCTTAAATATGACAAAATGATCATGTTACCCTTCTACTTCAAAATCTCTCAAATTTATAGCAAAAAAATATTTCCTAAGTATATAAATTTCTAGAAATGGACTCTAGAATTTTGGATTTCAATTATTAATTTTTTTTAGTGAAATGTTAAAATGACTATTTTACTCATTTTTTTCTTCAATATCTCAATTTTATGGTAAGAATTTTTTCCAAGGGTAAAAACTTGTCGAAAATAACTCTAGAATTTTTCTCAAGGCAATAGACTTGATGAGATGGACTCTAGAATTTTATATTTCAATTTGAATTCTTTTTTTGTATTTGTATTAAATTGTTTTCTTAAATATGACAAAATGATCATGTTACCCTTCTACTTCAAAATCTCTCAAATTTATAGCAAAAAAATATTTCCTAAGTATATAAATTTCTAGAAATGGACTCTAGAATTTTGGATTTCAATTATTAATTTTTTTTAGTGAAATGTTAAAATGACTATTTTACTCATTTTTTTCTTCAATATCTCAATTTTATGGTAAGAATTTTTTCCAAGGGTAAAAACTTGTCGAAAATAACTCTAGAATTTTTCTCAAGGCTATAGACTTGATGAGACGGACTTTAGAATTTTATATTTCAATTTGAATTCTTTTTTTGTATTTGTATTAAATTGTTCTCTTAAATATGAAAAAATGATCATGTTACCCTTCTACTCCAAAATCTCTCCAATTTATTGCAAAAAACAATTCTAAGGGTATAAATTTCTAGAAATGTGCTCTAGAATTTTGGATTTCAATTATCAATTTTTTGAGTGAAATTTTAGTTTTTTTCCAATAAATGAGGAAATATAAATGTGAAATTGACCATTTTACTTATTTTTTTCTTCAATATCTCAATTTTATGGTAAGAATTTTTTCCAAGGGTAAAAACTTGTCGAAATTAACTATAGAATTTTTCTCAAGGCTATAGACTTGATGAACCGGACTTTAGAATTTTATATTTCAATTTGAATTCATTTCTTGTATTTGTATTAAATTGTTTTCGTAAATATGACAAAATGATCATATTACCCTTATACTTCAAAATCTGTCCAATTTATAGCAAAAAATAATTCTAAGGGTATAAATTTCTAGAAATGGACTCTAGAATTTTGGATTTCAATTATCAATTTCTTTTGAGTGAATTTTTTATTTTTTTCTTATAAATGAGAAAATGACCATTTTACTAGTTTTTTTCTTCAATATCTCAATTTTATGGTAAAGTTTTTTTTCAAGGGTATAAACTTGTCGAAAATTGACTATAGAATTTTTCTCAAAGCTATAGCTTGATGAGATGGACTCCATAATTTTATATTTCAATTTGAATTCTTTTTTTGTATTTGTATTAAATTGTTCTCTTAAATATAACAAAATGATCATGTTACCCTTCTACTCCAAAATCTCTAAAATTTATTGCAAAAAATTTTTCTAAGGTTATAAATTTCTAGAAATAGACTCTAGAATTTTGAATTTCAATTATCAGTTTTTTTTAGTGAAATTTTAATTTTGTTACGATAAATGAGGGAATATAAATGTGAACTTGAGCATTTTACTTTTTTTTTTCTTCAATATCTCAATTTTATGGTAAGAATTTTTTCCAAGGTTAAAAACCTGTCGAAATTATATCAGAGCTTTTTCTTTAATATGACAAAATGACCATGTTACCCTTCTACTTCAAAATCTCTCCAATTTATAGCAAAAAACATTTCCCAAGGGGATAAATTTCTAGAAATGGACTCAAGAATTTTGGATTTCAATTATCAATTTTTTTGGGTGAAATTTTAAAATGACAATTTTACTCATTTGTTTCTTCAATATCTCAATTTTATCGTAAGAATTTTTTCCAACGGTAAAAACTTGTCGAAATTAACTCTAGAATTTTTTTCAAGGCTATAGCTTGATGAGATGGACTCTAGAATTTTATATTTCAATTTGAATTCTTTTTTTGTATTTGTATTAAATTGTTTTCTTTAATATGACAAAATGACCATGTTACCCTTCTACTTCAAAATCTCTCCAATTTATAGCAAAAAACATTTCCCAAGGGGATAAATTTCTAGAAATGGACTCAAGAATTTTGGATTTCAATTATCAATTTTTTTGGGTGAAATTTTAAAATGACAATTTTACTCATTTGTTTCTTCAATATCTCAATTTTATCGTAAGAATTTTTGCCAACGGTAAAAACTTGTCGAAATTAACTCTAGAATTTTTTTCAAGGCTATAGCTTGATGAGATGGACTCTAGAATTTTATATTTCAATTTGAATTCTTTTTTTGTATTTGTATTAAATTGTTTTCTTAAATATGACAAAATGATCATGTTACCCTTCTACTTCAAAATCTCTCAAATTTATAGCAAAAAAATATTTCCTAAGTATATAAATTTCTAGAAATGGACTCTAGAATTTTGGATTTCAATTATTAATTTTTTTTTAGTGAAATGTTAAAATGACTATTTTACTCATTTTTTTCTTCAATATCTCAATTTTATGGTAAGAATTGTTTCCAAGGGTAAAAACTTGTCGAAAATAACTCTAGAATTTTTCTCAAGGCTATAGACTTGATGAGACGGACTTTAGAATTTTATATTTCAATTTGAATTCTTTTTTTGTATTTGTATTAAATTGTTCTCTTAAATATGACAAAATGATCATGTTACCCTTCTACTCCAAAATCTCTCCAATTTATTGCAAAAAACAATTCTAAGGGTATAAATTTCTAGAAATGTACTCTAGAATTTTGGATTTCAATTATCAATTTTTTGAGTGAAATTTTAGTTTTTTTCCAATAAATGAGGAAATATAAATGTGAAATTGACCATTTTACTTATTTTTTTCTTCAATATCTCAATTTTATGGTAAGAATTTTTTCCAAGGGTAAAAACTTGTCGAAATTAACTATAGAATTTTTCTCAAGGCTATAGACTTGATGAACCGGACTTTAGAATTTTATATTTCAATTTGAATTCATTTCTTGTATTTGTATTAAATTGTTTTCGTAAATATGACAAAATGATCATATTACCCTTATACTTCAAAATCTGTCCAATTTATAGCAAAAAATAATTCTAAGGGTATAAATTTCTAGAAATGGACTCTAGAATTTTGGATTTCAATTATCAATTTCTTTTGAGTGAATTTTTTATTTTTTTCTTATAAATGAGAAAATGACCATTTTACTAGTTTTTTTCTTCAATATCTCAATTTTATGGTAAAGTTTTTTTTCAAGGGTATAAACTTGTCGAAAATTGACTATAGAATTTTTCTCAAAGCTATAGCTTGATGAGATGGACTCCATAATTTTATATTTCAATTTGAATTCTTTTTTTGTATTTGTATTAAATTGTTCTCTTAAATATAACAAAATGATCATGTTACCCTTCTACTCCAAAATCTCTAAAATTTATTGCAAAATTTTTTTCAAAGGTTATAAATTTCTAGAAATAGACTCTAGAATTTTGAATTTCAATTATCAGTTTTTTTTAGTGAAATTTTAATTTTGTTACTATAAATGAGGGAATATAAATGTGAACTTGAGCATTTTACTTTTTTTTTTCTTCAATATCTCAATTTTATGGTAAGAATTTTTTCCAAGGTTAAAAACCTGTCGAAATTATATCAGAGCTTTTTCTTTAATATGACAAAATGACCATGTTACCCTTCTACTTCAAAATCTCTCCAATTTATAGCAAAAAACATTTCCCAAGGGGATAAATTTCTAGAAATGGACTCAAGAATTTTGGATTTCAATTATCAATTTTTTTGGGTGAAATTTTAAAATGACAATTTTACTCATTTGTTTCTTCAATATCTCAATTTTATCGTAAGAATTTTTTCCAACGGTAAAAACTTGTCGAAATTAACTCTAGAATTTTTTTCAAGGCTATAGCTTGATGAGATGGACTCTAGAATTTTATATTTCAATTTGAATTCTTTTTTTGTATTTGTATTAAATTGTTTTCTTAAATATGACAAAATGATCATGTTACCCTTCTACTTCAAAATCTCTCAAATTTATAGCAAAAAAATATTTCCTAAGTATATAAATTTCTAGAAATGGACTCTAGAATTTTGGATTTCAATTATTAATTTTTTTTTAGTGAAATGTTAAAATGACTATTTTACTCATTTTTTTCTTCAATATCTCAATTTTATGGTAAGAATTGTTTCCAAGGGTAAAAACTTGTCGAAAATAACTCTAGAATTTTTCTCAAGGCTATAGACTTGATGAGACGGACTTTAGAATTTTATATTTCAATTTGAATTCTTTTTTTGTATTTGTATTAAATTGTTCTCTTAAATATGACAAAATGATCATGTTACCCTTCTACTCCAAAATCTCTCCAATTTATTGCAAAAAACAATTCTAAGGGTATAAATTTCTAGAAATGTACTCTAGAATTTTGGATTTCAATTATCAATTTTTTGAGTGAAATTTTAGTTTTTTTCCAATAAATGAGGAAATATAAATGTGAAATTGACCATTTTACTTATTTTTTTCTTCAATATCTCAATTTTATGGTAAGAATTTTTTCCAAGGGTAAAAACTTGTCGAAATTAACTATAGAATTTTTCTCAAGGCTATAGACTTGATGAACCGGACTTTAGAATTTTATATTTCAATTTGAATTCATTTCTTGTATTTGTATTAAATTGTTTTCGTAAATATGACAAAATGATCATATTACCCTTATACTTCAAAATCTGTCCAATTTATAGCAAAAAATAATTCTAAGGGTATAAATTTCTAGAAATGGACTCTAGAATTTTGGATTTCAATTATCAATTTCTTTTGAGTGAATTTTTTATTTTTTTCTATTAAATGTGAAAATGACCATTTTACTCGTTTTTTTCTTCAATATCTCAATTTTATGGTAAAGTTTTTTTTCAAGGGTATAAACTTGTCAAAAATTGACTATAGAATTTTTCTCAAAGCTATAGCTTGATGAGATGGACTCCATAATTTTATATTTCAATTTGAATTCTTTTTTTGTATTTGTATTAAATTGTTCTCTTAAATATAACAAAATGATCATGTTACCCTTCTACTCCAAAATCTCTAAAATTTATTGCAAAAAATTTTTCTAAGGTTATAAATTTCTAGAAATAGACTCTAGAATTTTGAATTTCAATTATCAGTTTTTTTTAGTGAAATTTTAATTTTGTTACGATAAATGAGGGAATATAAATGTGAACTTGAGCATTTTACTTTTTTTTTTCTTCAATATCTCAATTTTATGGTAAGAATTTTTTCCAAGGTTAAAAACCTGTCGAAATTATATTAGAGCTTTTTCTTTAATATGACAAAATGACCTTGTTACCCTTCTACTTCAAAATCTCTCCAATTTATAGCAAAAAACATTTCCCAAGGGGATAAATTTCTAGAAATGGACTCAAGAATTTTGGATTTCAATTATCAATTTTTTTGGGTGAAATTTTAAAATGACAATTTTACTCATTTGTTTCTTCAATATCTCAATTTTATCGTAAGAATTTTTTCCAACGGTAAAAACTTGTCGAAATTAACTCTAGAATTTTTTTCAAGGCTATAGCTTGATGAGATGGACTCTAGAATTTTATATTTCAATTTGAATTCTTTTTTTGTATTTGTATTAAATTGTTTTCTTAAATATGACAAAATGATCATGTTACCCTTCTACTTCAAAATCTCTCAAATTTATAGCAAAAAAATATTTCCTAAGTATATAAATTTCTAGAAATGGACTCTAGAATTTTGGATTTCAATTATTAATTTTTTTTAGTGAAATGTTAAAATGACTATTTTACTCATTTTTTTCTTCAATATCTCAATTTTATGGTAAGAATTTTTTCCAAGGGTAAAAACTTGTCGAAAATAACTCTAGAATTTTTCTCAAGGCTATAGACTTGATGAGACGGACTTTAGAATTTTATATTTCAATTTGAATTCTTTTTTTGTATTTGTATTAAATTGTTCTCTTAAATATGAAAAAATGATCATGTTACCCTTCTACTCCAAAATCTCTCCAATTTATTGCAAAAAACAATTCTAAGGGTATAAATTTCTAGAAATGTACTCTAGAATTTTGGATTTCAATTATCAATTTTTTGAGTGAAATTTTAGTTTTTTTCCAATAAATGAGGAAATATAAATGTGAAATTGACCATTTTACTTATTTTTTTCTTCAATATCTCAATTTTATGGTAAGAATTTTTTCCAAGGGTAAAAACTTGTCGAAATTAACTATAGAATTTTTCTCAAGGCTATAGACTTGATGAACCGGACTTTAGAATTTTATATTTCAATTTGAATTCATTTCTTGTATTTGTATTAAATTGTTTTCGTAAATATGACAAAATGATCATATTACCCTTATACTTCAAAATCTGTCCAATTTATAGCAAAAAATAATTCTAAGGGTATAAATTTCTAGAAATGGACTCTAGAATTTTGGATTTCAATTATCAATTTCTTTTGAGTGAATTTTTTATTTTTTTCTTATAAATGAGAAAATGACCATTTTACTAGTTTTTTTCTTCAATATCTCAATTTTATGGTAAAGTTTTTTTTCAAGGGTATAAACTTGTCGAAAATTGACTATAGAATTTTTCTCAAAGCTATAGCTTGATGAGATGGACTCCATAATTTTATATTTCAATTTGAATTCTTTTTTTGTATTTGTATTAAATTGTTCTCTTAAATATAACAAAATGATCATGTTACCCTTCTACTCCAAAATCTCTAAAATTTATTGCAAAAAATTTTTCTAAGGTTATAAATTTCTAGAAATAGACTCTAGAATTTTGAATTTCAATTATCAGTTTTTTTTAGTGGAATTTTAATTTTGTTACGATAAATGAGGGAATATAAATGTGAACTTGAGCATTTTACTTTTTTTTTTCTTCAATATCTCAATTTTATGGTAAGAATTTTTTCCAAGGTTAAAAACCTGTCGAAATTATATCAGAGCTTTTTCTTTAATATGACAAAATGACCATGTTACCCTTCTACTTCAAAATCTCTCCAATTTATAGCAAAAAACATTTCCCAAGGGGATAAATTTCTAGAAATGGACTCAAGAATTTTGGATTTCAATTATCAATTTTTTTGGGTGAAATTTTAAAATGACAATTTTACTCATTTGTTTCTTCAATATCTCAATTTTATCGTAAGAATTTTTTCCAACGGTAAAAACTTGTCGAAATTAACTCTAGAATTTTTTTCAAGGCTATAGCTTGATGAGATGGACTCTAGAATTTTATATTTCAATTTGAATTCTTTTTTTGTATTTGTATTAAATTGTTTTCTTAAATATGACAAAATGATCATGTTACCCTTCTACTTCAAAATCTCTCAAATTTATAGCAAAAAAATATTTCCTAAGTATATAAATTTCTAGAAATGGACTCTAGAATTTTGGATTTCAATTATTAATTTTTTTTTAGTGAAATGTTAAAATGACTATTTTACTCATTTTTTTCTTCAATATCTCAATTTTATGGTAAGAATTGTTTCCAAGGGTAAAAACTTGTCGAAAATAACTCTAGAATTTTTCTCAAGGCTATAGACTTGATGAGACGGACTTTAGAATTTTATATTTCAATTTGAATTCTTTTTTTGTATTTGTATTAAATTGTTTTGAGTGAAATTTTAGTTTTTTTCCAATAAATGAGGAAATATAAATGTGAAATTGACCATTTTACTTATTTTTTTCTTCAATATCTCAATTTTATGGTAAGAATTTTTTCCAAGGGTAAAAACTTGTCGAAATTAACTATAGAATTTTTCTCAAGGCTATAGACTTGATGAACCGGACTTTAGAATTTTATATTTCAATTTGAATTCATTTCTTGTATTTGTATTAAATTGTTTTCGTAAATATGACAAAATGATCATATTACCCTTATACTTCAAAATCTGTCCAATTTATAGCAAAAAATAATTCTAAGGGTATAAATTTCTAGAAATGGACTCTAGAATTTTGGATTTCAATTATCAATTTCTTTTGAGTGAATTTTTTATTTTTTTCTTATAAATGAGAAAATGACCATTTTACTAGTTTTTTTCTTCAATATCTCAATTTTATGGTAAAGTTTTTTTTCAAGGGTATAAACTTGTCGAAAATTGACTATAGAATTTTTCTCAAAGCTATAGCTTGATGAGATGGACTCCATAATTTTATATTTCAATTTGAATTCTTTTTTTGTATTTGTATTAAATTGTTCTCTTAAATATAACAAAATGATCATGTTACCCTTCTACTCCAAAATCTCTAAAATTTATTGCAAAATTTTTTTCAAAGGTTATAAATTTCTAGAAATAGACTCTAGAATTTTGAATTTCAATTATCAGTTTTTTTTAGTGAAATTTTAATTTTGTTACTATAAATGAGGGAATATAAATGTGAACTTGAGCATTTTACTTTTTTTTTTCTTCAATATCTCAATTTTATGGTAAGAATTTTTTCCAAGGTTAAAAACCTGTCGAAATTATATCAGAGCTTTTTCTTTAATATGACAAAATGACCATGTTACCCTTCTACTTCAAAATCTCTCCAATTTATAGCAAAAAACATTTCCCAAGGGGATAAATTTCTAGAAATGGACTCAAGAATTTTGGATTTCAATTATCAATTTTTTTGGGTGAAATTTTAAAATGACAATTTTACTCATTTGTTTCTTCAATATCTCAATTTTATCGTAAGAATTTTTTCCAACGGTAAAAACTTGTCGAAATTAACTCTAGAATTTTTTTCAAGGCTATAGCTTGATGAGATGGACTCTAGAATTTTATATTTCAATTTGAATTCTTTTTTTGTATTTGTATTAAATTGTTTTCTTAAATATGACAAAATGATCATGTTACCCTTCTACTTCAAAATCTCTCAAATTTATAGCAAAAAAATATTTCCTAAGTATATAAATTTCTAGAAATGGACTCTAGAATTTTGGATTTCAATTATTAATTTTTTTTTAGTGAAATGTTAAAATGACTATTTTACTCATTTTTTTCTTCAATATCTCAATTTTATGGTAAGAATTGTTTCCAAGGGTAAAAACTTGTCGAAAATAACTCTAGAATTTTTCTCAAGGCTATAGACTTGATGAGACGGACTTTAGAATTTTATATTTCAATTTGAATTCTTTTTTTGTATTTGTATTAAATTGTTCTCTTAAATATGACAAAATGATCATGTTACCCTTCTACTCCAAAATCTCTCCAATTTATTGCAAAAAACAATTCTAAGGGTATAAATTTCTAGAAATGTACTCTAGAATTTTGGATTTCAATTATCAATTTTTTGAGTGAAATTTTAGTTTTTTTCCAATAAATGAGGAAATATAAATGTGAAATTGACCATTTTACTTATTTTTTTCTTCAATATCTCAATTTTATGGTAAGAATTTTTTCCAAGGGTAAAAACTTGTCGAAATTAACTATAGAATTTTTCTCAAGGCTATAGACTTGATGAACCGGACTTTAGAATTTTATATTTCAATTTGAATTCATTTCTTGTATTTGTATTAAATTGTTTTCGTAAATATGACAAAATGATCATATTACCCTTATACTTCAAAATCTGTCCAATTTATAGCAAAAAATAATTCTAAGGGTATAAATTTCTAGAAATGGACTCTAGAATTTTGGATTTCAATTATCAATTTCTTTTGAGTGAATTTTTTATTTTTTTCTATTAAATGTGAAAATGACCATTTTACTCGTTTTTTTCTTCAATATCTCAATTTTATGGTAAAGTTTTTTTTCAAGGGTATAAACTTGTCAAAAATTGACTATAGAATTTTTCTCAAAGCTATAGCTTGATGAGATGGACTCCATAATTTTATATTTCAATTTGAATTCTTTTTTTGTATTTGTATTAAATTGTTCTCTTAAATATAACAAAATGATCATGTTACCCTTCTACTCCAAAATCTCTAAAATTTATTGCAAAAAATTTTTCTAAGGTTATAAATTTCTAGAAATAGACTCTAGAATTTTGAATTTCAATTATCAGTTTTTTTTAGTGAAATTTTAATTTTGTTACGATAAATGAGGGAATATAAATGTGAACTTGAGCATTTTACTTTTTTTTTTCTTCAATATCTCAATTTTATGGTAAGAATTTTTTCCAAGGTTAAAAACCTGTCGAAATTATATTAGAGCTTTTTCTTTAATATGACAAAATGACCTTGTTACCCTTCTACTTCAAAATCTCTCCAATTTATAGCAAAAAACATTTCCCAAGGGGATAAATTTCTAGAAATGGACTCAAGAATTTTGGATTTCAATTATCAATTTTTTTGGGTGAAATTTTAAAATGACAATTTTACTCATTTGTTTCTTCAATATCTCAATTTTATCGTAAGAATTTTTTCCAACGGTAAAAACTTGTCGAAATTAACTCTAGAATTTTTTTCAAGGCTATAGCTTGATGAGATGGACTCTAGAATTTTATATTTCAATTTGAATTCTTTTTTTGTATTTGTATTAAATTGTTTTCTTAAATATGACAAAATGATCATGTTACCCTTCTACTTCAAAATCTCTCAAATTTATAGCAAAAAAATATTTCCTAAGTATATAAATTTCTAGAAATGGACTCTAGAATTTTGGATTTCAATTATTAATTTTTTTTAGTGAAATGTTAAAATGACTATTTTACTCATTTTTTTCTTCAATATCTCAATTTTATGGTAAGAATTTTTTCCAAGGGTAAAAACTTGTCGAAAATAACTCTAGAATTTTTCTCAAGGCTATAGACTTGATGAGACGGACTTTAGAATTTTATATTTCAATTTGAATTCTTTTTTTGTATTTGTATTAAATTGTTCTCTTAAATATGAAAAAATGATCATGTTACCCTTCTACTCCAAAATCTCTCCAATTTATTGCAAAAAACAATTCTAAGGGTATAAATTTCTAGAAATGTACTCTAGAATTTTGGATTTCAATTATCAATTTTTTGAGTGAAATTTTAGTTTTTTTCCAATAAATGAGGAAATATAAATGTGAAATTGACCATTTTACTTATTTTTTTCTTCAATATCTCAATTTTATGGTAAGAATTTTTTCCAAGGGTAAAAACTTGTCGAAATTAACTATAGAATTTTTCTCAAGGCTATAGACTTGATGAACCGGACTTTAGAATTTTATATTTCAATTTGAATTCATTTCTTGTATTTGTATTAAATTGTTTTCGTAAATATGACAAAATGATCATATTACCCTTATACTTCAAAATCTGTCCAATTTATAGCAAAAAATAATTCTAAGGGTATAAATTTCTAGAAATGGACTCTAGAATTTTGGATTTCAATTATCAATTTCTTTTGAGTGAATTTTTTATTTTTTTCTTATAAATGAGAAAATGACCATTTTACTAGTTTTTTTCTTCAATATCTCAATTTTATGGTAAAGTTTTTTTTCAAGGGTATAAACTTGTCGAAAATTGACTATAGAATTTTTCTCAAAGCTATAGCTTGATGAGATGGACTCCATAATTTTATATTTCAATTTGAATTCTTTTTTTGTATTTGTATTAAATTGTTCTCTTAAATATAACAAAATGATCATGTTACCCTTCTACTCCAAAATCTCTAAAATTTATTGCAAAAAATTTTTCTAAGGTTATAAATTTCTAGAAATAGACTCTAGAATTTTGAATTTCAATTATCAGTTTTTTTTAGTGGAATTTTAATTTTGTTACGATAAATGAGGGAATATAAATGTGAACTTGAGCATTTTACTTTTTTTTTTCTTCAATATCTCAATTTTATGGTAAGAATTTTTTCCAAGGTTAAAAACCTGTCGAAATTATATCAGAGCTTTTTCTTTAATATGACAAAATGACCATGTTACCCTTCTACTTCAAAATCTCTCCAATTTATAGCAAAAAACATTTCCCAAGGGGATAAATTTCTAGAAATGGACTCAAGAATTTTGGATTTCAATTATCAATTTTTTTGGGTGAAATTTTAAAATGACAATTTTACTCATTTGTTTCTTCAATATCTCAATTTTATCGTAAGAATTTTTTCCAACGGTAAAAACTTGTCGAAATTAACTCTAGAATTTTTTTCAAGGCTATAGCTTGATGAGATGGACTCTAGAATTTTATATTTCAATTTGAATTCTTTTTTTGTATTTGTATTAAATTGTTTTCTTAAATATGACAAAATGATCATGTTACCCTTCTACTTCAAAATCTCTCAAATTTATAGCAAAAAAATATTTCCTAAGTATATAAATTTCTAGAAATGGACTCTAGAATTTTGGATTTCAATTATTAATTTTTTTTTAGTGAAATGTTAAAATGACTATTTTACTCATTTTTTTCTTCAATATCTCAATTTTATGGTAAGAATTGTTTCCAAGGGTAAAAACTTGTCGAAAATAACTCTAGAATTTTTCTCAAGGCTATAGACTTGATGAGACGGACTTTAGAATTTTATATTTCAATTTGAATTCTTTTTTTGTATTTGTATTAAATTGTTTTGAGTGAAATTTTAGTTTTTTTCCAATAAATGAGGAAATATAAATGTGAAATTGACCATTTTACTTATTTTTTTCTTCAATATCTCAATTTTATGGTAAGAATTTTTTCCAAGGGTAAAAACTTGTCGAAATTAACTATAGAATTTTTCTCAAGGCTATAGACTTGATGAACCGGACTTTAGAATTTTATATTTCAATTTGAATTCATTTCTTGTATTTGTATTAAATTGTTTTCGTAAATATGACAAAATGATCATATTACCCTTATACTTCAAAATCTGTCCAATTTATAGCAAAAAATAATTCTAAGGGTATAAATTTCTAGAAATGGACTCTAGAATTTTGGATTTCAATTATCAATTTCTTTTGAGTGAATTTTTTATTTTTTTCTTATAAATGAGAAAATGACCATTTTACTAGTTTTTTTCTTCAATATCTCAATTTTATGGTAAAGTTTTTTTTCAAGGGTATAAACTTGTCGAAAATTGACTATAGAATTTTTCTCAAAGCTATAGCTTGATGAGATGGACTCCATAATTTTATATTTCAATTTGAATTCTTTTTTTGTATTTGTATTAAATTGTTCTCTTAAATATAACAAAATGATCATGTTACCCTTCTACTCCAAAATCTCTAAAATTTATTGCAAAATTTTTTTCAAAGGTTATAAATTTCTAGAAATAGACTCTAGAATTTTGAATTTCAATTATCAGTTTTTTTTAGTGAAATTTTAATTTTGTTACTATAAATGAGGGAATATAAATGTGAACTTGAGCATTTTACTTTTTTTTTTCTTCAATATCTCAATTTTATGGTAAGAATTTTTTCCAAGGTTAAAAACCTGTCGAAATTATATCAGAGCTTTTTCTTTAATATGACAAAATGACCATGTTACCCTTCTACTTCAAAATCTCTCCAATTTATAGCAAAAAACATTTCCCAAGGGGATAAATTTCTAGAAATGGACTCAAGAATTTTGGATTTCAATTATCAATTTTTTTGGGTGAAATTTTAAAATGACAATTTTACTCATTTGTTTCTTCAATATCTCAATTTTATCGTAAGAATTTTTTCCAACGGTAAAAACTTGTCGAAATTAACACTAGAATTTTTTTCAAGGCTATAGCTTGATGAGATGGACTCTAGAATTTTATATTTCAATTTGAATTCTTTTTTTGTATTTGTATTAAATTGTTTTCTTAAATATGACAAAATGATCATGTTACCCTTCTACTTCAAAATCTCTCAAATTTATAGCAAAAAAATATTTCCTAAGTATATAAATTTCTAGAAATGGACTCTAGAATTTTGGATTTCAATTATAAATTTTTTTTAGTGAAATGTTAAAATGACTATTTTACTCATTTTTTTCTTCAATATCTCAATTTTATGGTAAGAATTTTTTCCAAGGGTAAAAACTTGTCGAAAATAACTCTAGAATTTTTCTCAAGGCTATAGACTTGATGAGATGGACTCTAGAATTTTATATTTCAATTTGAATTCTTTTTTTGTATTTGTATTAAATTGTTTTCTTAAATATGACAAAATGATCATGTTACCCTTCTACTTCAAAATCTCTCAAATTTATAGCAAAAAAATATTTCCTAAGTATATAAATTTCTAGAAATGGACTCTAGAATTTTGGATTTCAATTATTAATTTTTTTTAGTGAAATGTTAAAATGACTATTTTACTCATTTTTTTCTTCAATATCTCAATTTTATGGTAAGAATTTTTTCCAAGGGTAAAAACTTGTCGAAAATAACTCTAGAATTTTTCTCAAGGCTATAGACTTGATGAGACGGACTTTAGAATTTTATATTTCAATTTGAATTCTTTTTTTGTATTTGTATTAAATTGTTCTCTTAAATATGAAAAAATGATCATGTTACCCTTCTACTCCAAAATCTCTCCAATTTATTGCAAAAAACAATTCTAAGGGTATAAATTTCTAGAAATGTACTCTAGAATTTTGGATTTCAATTATCAATTTTTTGAGTGAAATTTTAGTTTTTTTCCAATAAATGAGGAAATATAAATGTGAAATTGACCATTTTACTTATTTTTTTCTTCAATATCTCAATTTTATGGTAAGAATTTTTTCCAAGGGTAAAAACTTGTCGAAATTAACTATAGAATTTTTCTCAAGGCTATAGACTTGATGAACCGGACTTTAGAATTTTATATTTCAATTTGAATTCATTTCTTGTATTTGTATTAAATTGTTTTCGTAAATATGACAAAATGATCATATTACCCTTATACTTCAAAATCTGTCCAATTTATAGCAAAAAATAATTCTAAGGGTATAAATTTCTAGAAATGGACTCTAGAATTTTGGATTTCAATTATCAATTTCTTTTGAGTGAATTTTTTATTTTTTTCTTATAAATGAGAAAATGACCATTTTACTAGTTTTTTTCTTCAATATCTCAATTTTATGGTAAAGTTTTTTTTCAAGGGTATAAACTTGTCGAAAATTGACTATAGAATTTTTCTCAAAGCTATAGCTTGATGAGATGGACTCCATAATTTTATATTTCAATTTGAATTCTTTTTTTGTATTTGTATTAAATTGTTCTCTTAAATATAACAAAATGATCATGTTACCCTTCTACTCCAAAATCTCTAAAATTTATTGCAAAATTTTTTTCAAAGGTTATAAATTTCTAGAAATAGACTCTAGAATTTTGAATTTCAATTATCAGTTTTTTTTAGTGAAATTTTAATTTTGTTACTATAAATGAGGGAATATAAATGTGAACTTGAGCATTTTACTTTTTTTTTTCTTCAATATCTCAATTTTATGGTAAGAATTTTTTCCAAGGTTAAAAACCTGTCGAAATTATATCAGAGCTTTTTCTTTAATATGACAAAATGACCATGTTACCCTTCTACTTCAAAATCTCTCCAATTTATAGCAAAAAACATTTCCCAAGGGGATAAATTTCTAGAAATGGACTCAAGAATTTTGGATTTCAATTATCAATTTTTTTGGGTGAAATTTTAAAATGACAATTTTACTCATTTGTTTCTT
Source organism: Viola odorata (assembly GCA_963691705.1). Lineage (NCBI taxonomy): Eukaryota > Viridiplantae > Streptophyta > Magnoliopsida > Malpighiales > Violaceae > Viola > Viola odorata. Next base: position 32,057,587 of record OY829543.1, on the reverse strand, counting down.
CAATATCTCAATTTTATCGTAAGAATTTTTTCCAACGGTAAAAACTTGTCGAAATTAACACTAGAATTTTTTTCAAGGCTATAGCTTGATGAGATGGACTCTAGAATTTTATATTTCAATTTGAATTCTTTTTTTGTATTTGTATTAAATTGTTTTCTTAAATATGACAAAATGATCATGTTACCCTTCTACTTCAAAATCTCTCAAATTTATAGCAAAAAAATATTTCCTAAGTATATAAATTTCTAGAAATGGACTCTAGAATTTTGGATTTCAATTATAAATTTTTTTTAGTGAAATGTTAAAATGACTATTTTACTCATTTTTTTCTTCAATATCTCAATTTTATGGTAAGAATTTTTTCCAAGGGTAAAAACTTGTCGAAAATAACTCTAGAATTTTTCTCAAGGCTATAGACTTGATGAGATGGACTCTAGAATTTTATATTTCAATTTGAATTCTTTTTTTGTATTTGTATTAAATTGTTTTCTTAAATATGACAAAATGATCATGTTACCCTTCTACTTCAAAATCTCTCAAATTTATAGCAAAAAAATATTTCCTAAGTATATAAATTTCTAGAAATGGACTCTAGAATTTTGGATTTCAATTATTAATTTTTTTTAGTGAAATGTTAAAATGACTATTTTACTCATTTTTTTCTTCAATATCTCAATTTTATGGTAAGAATTTTTTCCAAGGGTAAAAACTTGTCGAAAATAACTCTAGAATTTTTCTCAAGGCTATAGACTTGATGAGACGGACTTTAGAATTTTATATTTCAATTTGAATTCTTTTTTTGTATTTGTATTAAATTGTTCTCTTAAATATGAAAAAATGATCATGTTACCCTTCTACTCCAAAATCTCTCCAATTTATTGCAAAAAACAATTCTAAGGGTATAAATTTCTAGAAATGTACTCTAGAATTTTGGATTTCAATTATCAATTTTTTGAGTGAAATTTTAGTTTTTTTCCAATAAATGAGGAAATATAAATGTGAAATTGACCATTTTACTTATTTTTTTCTTCAATATCTCAATTTTATGGTAAGAATTTTTTCCAAGGGTAAAAACTTGTCGAAATTAACTATAGAATTTTTCTCAAGGCTATAGACTTGATGAACCGGACTTTAGAATTTTATATTTCAATTTGAATTCATTTCTTGTATTTGTATTAAATTGTTTTCGTAAATATGACAAAATGATCATATTACCCTTATACTTCAAAATCTGTCCAATTTATAGCAAAAAATAATTCTAAGGGTATAAATTTCTAGAAATGGACTCTAGAATTTTGGATTTCAATTATCAATTTCTTTTGAGTGAATTTTTTATTTTTTTCTTATAAATGAGAAAATGACCATTTTACTAGTTTTTTTCTTCAATATCTCAATTTTATGGTAAAGTTTTTTTTCAAGGGTATAAACTTGTCGAAAATTGACTATAGAATTTTTCTCAAAGCTATAGCTTGATGAGATGGACTCCATAATTTTATATTTCAATTTGAATTCTTTTTTTGTATTTGTATTAAATTGTTCTCTTAAATATAACAAAATGATCATGTTACCCTTCTACTCCAAAATCTCTAAAATTTATTGCAAAATTTTTTTCAAAGGTTATAAATTTCTAGAAATAGACTCTAGAATTTTGAATTTCAATTATCAGTTTTTTTTAGTGAAATTTTAATTTTGTTACTATAAATGAGGGAATATAAATGTGAACTTGAGCATTTTACTTTTTTTTTTCTTCAATATCTCAATTTTATGGTAAGAATTTTTTCCAAGGTTAAAAACCTGTCGAAATTATATCAGAGCTTTTTCTTTAATATGACAAAATGACCATGTTACCCTTCTACTTCAAAATCTCTCCAATTTATAGCAAAAAACATTTCCCAAGGGGATAAATTTCTAGAAATGGACTCAAGAATTTTGGATTTCAATTATCAATTTTTTTGGGTGAAATTTTAAAATGACAATTTTACTCATTTGTTTCTTCAATATCTCAATTTTATCGTAAGAATTTTTTCCAACGGTAAAAACTTGTCGAAATTAACACTAGAATTTTTTTCAAGGCTATAGCTTGATGAGATGGACTCTAGAATTTTATATTTCAATTTGAATTCTTTTTTTGTATTTGTATTAAATTGTTTTCTTAAATATGACAAAATGATCATGTTACCCTTCTACTTCAAAATCTCTCAAATTTATAGCAAAAAAATATTTCCTAAGTATATAAATTTCTAGAAATGGACTCTAGAATTTTGGATTTCAATTATAAATTTTTTTTAGTGAAATGTTAAAATGACTATTTTACTCATTTTTTTCTTCAATATCTCAATTTTATGGTAAGAATTTTTTCCAAGGGTAAAAACTTGTCGAAAATAACTCTAGAATTTTTCTCAAGGCTATAGACTTGATGAGATGGACTCTAGAATTTTATATTTCAATTTGAATTCTTTTTTTGTATTTGTATTAAATTGTTTTCTTAAATATGACAAAATGATCATGTTACCCTTCTACTTCAAAATCTCTCAAATTTATAGCAAAAAAATATTTCCTAAGTATATAAATTTCTAGAAATGGACTCTAGAATTTTGGATTTCAATTATTAATTTTTTTTAGTGAAATGTTAAAATGACTATTTTACTCATTTTTTTCTTCAATATCTCAATTTTATGGTAAGAATTTTTTCCAAGGGTAAAAACTTGTCGAAAATAACTCTAGAATTTTTCTCAAGGCTATAGACTTGATGAGACGGACTTTAGAATTTTATATTTCAATTTGAATTCTTTTTTTGTATTTGTATTAAATTGTTCTCTTAAATATGAAAAAATGATCATGTTACCCTTCTACTCCAAAATCTCTCCAATTTATTGCAAAAAACAATTCTAAGGGTATAAATTTCTAGAAATGTACTCTAGAATTTTGGATTTCAATTATCAATTTTTTGAGTGAAATTTTAGTTTTTTTCCAATAAATGAGGAAATATAAATGTGAAATTGACCATTTTACTTATTTTTTTCTTCAATATCTCAATTTTATGGTAAGAATTTTTTCCAAGGTTAAAAACCTGTCGAAATTATATCAGAGCTTTTTCTTTAATATGACAAAATGACCATGTTACCCTTCTACTTCAAAATCTCTCCAATTTATAGCAAAAAACATTTCCCAAGGGGATAAATTTCTAGAAATGGACTCAAGAATTTTGGATTTCAATTATCAATTTTTTTGGGTGAAATTTTAAAATGACAATTTTACTCATTTGTTTCTTCAATATCTCAATTTTATCGTAAGAATTTTTTCCAACGGTAAAAACTTGTCGAAATTAACTCTAGAATTTTTTTCAAGGCTATAGCTTGATGAGATGGACTCTAGAATTTTATATTTCAATTTGAATTCTTTTTTTGTATTTGTATTAAATTGTTTTCTTAAATATGACAAAATGATCATGTTACCCTTCTACTTCAAAATCTCTCAAATTTATAGCAAAAAAATATTTCCTAAGTATATAAATTTCTAGAAATGGACTCTAGAATTTTGGATTTCAATTATTAATTTTTTTTTAGTGAAATGTTAAAATGACTATTTTACTCATTTTTTTCTTCAATATCTCAATTTTATGGTAAGAATTGTTTCCAAGGGTAAAAACTTGTCGAAAATAACTCTAGAATTTTTCTCAAGGCTATAGACTTGATGAGACGGACTTTAGAATTTTATATTTCAATTTGAATTCTTTTTTTGTATTTGTATTAAATTGTTCTCTTAAATATGACAAAATGATCATGTTACCCTTCTACTCCAAAATCTCTCCAATTTATTGCAAAAAACAATTCTAAGGGTATAAATTTCTAGAAATGTACTCTAGAATTTTGGATTTCAATTATCAATTTTTTGAGTGAAATTTTAGTTTTTTTCCAATAAATGAGGAAATATAAATGTGAAATTGACCATTTTACTTATTTTTTTCTTCAATATCTCAATTTTATGGTAAGAATTTTTTCCAAGGGTAAAAACTTGTCGAAATTAACTATAGAATTTTTCTCAAGGCTATAGACTTGATGAACCGGACTTTAGAATTTTATATTTCAATTTGAATTCATTTCTTGTATTTGTATTAAATTGTTTTCGTAAATATGACAAAATGATCATATTACCCTTATACTTCAAAATCTGTCCAATTTATAGCAAAAAATAATTCTAAGGGTATAAATTTCTAGAAATGGACTCTAGAATTTTGGATTTCAATTATCAATTTCTTTTGAGTGAATTTTTTATTTTTTTCTTATAAATGAGAAAATGACCATTTTACTAGTTTTTTTCTTCAATATCTCAATTTTATGGTAAAGTTTTTTTTCAAGGGTATAAACTTGTCGAAAATTGACTATAGAATTTTTCTCAAAGCTATAGCTTGATGAGATGGACTCCATAATTTTATATTTCAATTTGAATTCTTTTTTTGTATTTGTATTAAATTGTTCTCTTAAATATAACAAAATGATCATGTTACCCTTCTACTCCAAAATCTCTAAAATTTATTGCAAAAAATTTTTCAAAGGTTATAAATTTCTAGAAATAGACTCTAGAATTTTGAATTTCAATTATCAGTTTTTTTTAGTGAAATTTTAATTTTGTTACTATAAATGAGGGAATATAAATGTGAACTTGAGCATTTTACTTTTTTTTTTCTTCAATATCTCAATTTTATGGTAAGAATTTTTTCCAAGGTTAAAAACCTGTCGAAATTATATCAGAGCTTTTTCTTTAATATGACAAAATGACCATGTTACCCTTCTACTTCAAAATCTCTCCAATTTATAGCAAAAAACATTTCCCAAGGGGATAAATTTCTAGAAATGGACTCAAGAATTTTGGATTTCAATTATCAATTTTTTTGGGTGAAATTTTAAAATGACAATTTTACTCATTTGTTTCTTCAATATCTCAATTTTATCGTAAGAATTTTTTCCAACGGTAAAAACTTGTCGAAATTAACTCTAGAATTTTTTTCAAGGCTATAGCTTGATGAGATGGACACTAGAATTTTATATTTCAATTTGAATTCTTTTTTTGTATTTGTATTAAATTGTTTTCTTAAATATGACAAAATGATCATGTTACCCTTCTACTTCAAAATCTCTCAAATTTATAGCAAAAAAATATTTCCTAAGTATATAAATTTCTAGAAATGGACTCTAGAATTTTGGATTTCAATTATTAATTTTTTTTTAGTGAAATGTTAAAATGACTATTTTACTCATTTTTTTCTTCAATATCTCAATTTTATGGTAAGAATTGTTTCCAAGGGTAAAAACTTGTCGAAAATAACTCTAGAATTTTTCTCAAGGCTATAGACTTGATGAGACGGACTTTAGAATTTTATATTTCAATTTGAATTCTTTTTTTGTATTTGTATTAAATTGTTCTCTTAAATATGACAAAATGATCATGTTACCCTTCTACTCCAAAATCTCTCCAATTTATTGCAAAAAACAATTCTAAGGGTATAAATTTCTAGAAATGTACTCTAGAATTTTGGATTTCAATTATCAATTTTTTGAGTGAAATTTTAGTTTTTTTCCAATAAATGAGGAAATATAAATGTGAAATTGACCATTTTACTTATTTTTTTCTTCAATATCTCAATTTTATGGTAAGAATTTTTTCCAAGGGTAAAAACTTGTCGAAATTAACTATAGAATTTTTCTCAAGGCTATAGACTTGATGAACCGGACTTTAGAATTTTATATTTCAATTTGAATTCATTTCTTGTATTTGTATTAAATTGTTTTCGTAAATATGACAAAATGATCATATTACCCTTATACTTCAAAATCTGTCCAATTTATAGCAAAAAATAATTCTAAGGGTATAAATTTCTAGAAATGGACTCTAGAATTTTGGATTTCAATTATCAATTTCTTTTGAGTGAATTTTTTATTTTTTTCTTATAAATGAGAAAATGACCATTTTACTAGTTTTTTTCTTCAATATCTCAATTTTATGGTAAAGTTTTTTTTCAAGGGTATAAACTTGTCGAAAATTGACTATAGAATTTTTCTCAAAGCTATAGCTTGATGAGATGGACTCCATAATTTTATATTTCAATTTGAATTCTTTTTTTGTATTTGTATTAAATTGTTCTCTTAAATATAACAAAATGATCATGTTACCCTTCTACTCCAAAATCTCTAAAATTTATTGCAAATTTTTTTTCAAAGGTTATAAATTTCTAGAAATAGACTCTAGAATTTTGAATTTCAATTATCAGTTTTTTTTAGTGAAATTTTAATTTTGTTACTATAAATGAGGGAATATAAATGTGAACTTGAGCATTTTACTTTTTTTTTTCTTCAATATCTCAATTTTATGGTAAGAATTTTTTCCAAGGTTAAAAACCTGTCGAAATTATATCAGAGCTTTTTCTTTAATATGACAAAATGACCATGTTACCCTTCTACTTCAAAATCTCTCCAATTTATAGCAAAAAACATTTCCCAAGGGGATAAATTTCTAGAAATGGACTCAAGAATTTTGGATTTCAATTATCAATTTTTTTGGGTGAAATTTTAAAATGACAATTTTACTCATTTGTTTCTTCAATATCTCAATTTTATCGTAAGAATTTTTTCCAACGGTAAAAACTTGTCGAAATTAACTCTAGAATTTTTTTCAAGGCTATAGCTTGATGAGATGGACTCTAGAATTTTATATTTCAATTTGAATTCTTTTTTTGTATTTGTATTAAATTGTTTTCTTAAATATGACAAAATGATCATGTTACCCTTCTACTTCAAAATCTCTCAAATTTATAGCAAAAAAATATTTCCTAAGTATATAAATTTCTAGAAATGGACTCTAGAATTTTGGATTTCAATTATTAATTTTTTTTTAGTGAAATGTTAAAATGACTATTTTACTCATTTTTTTCTTCAATATCTCAATTTTATGGTAAGAATTGTTTCCAAGGGTAAAAACTTGTCGAAAATAACTCTAGAATTTTTCTCAAGGCTATAGACTTGATGAGACGGACTTTAGAATTTTATATTTCAATTTGAATTCTTTTTTTGTATTTGTATTAAATTGTTCTCTTAAATATGACAAAATGATCATGTTACCCTTCTACTCCAAAATCTCTCCAATTTATTGCAAAAAACAATTCTAAGGGTATAAATTTCTAGAAATGTACTCTAGAATTTTGGATTTCAATTATCAATTTTTTGAGTGAAATTTTAGTTTTTTTCCAATAAATGAGGAAATATAAATGTGAAATTGACCATTTTACTTATTTTTTTCTTCAATATCTCAATTTTATGGTAAGAATTTTTTCCAAGGGTAAAAACTTGTCGAAATTAACTATAGAATTTTTCTCAAGGCTATAGACTTGATGAACCGGACTTTAGAATTTTATATTTCAATTTGAATTCATTTCTTGTATTTGTATTAAATTGTTTTCGTAAATATGACAAAATGATCATATTACCCTTATACTTCAAAATCTGTCCAATTTATAGCAAAAAATAATTCTAAGGGTATAAATTTCTAGAAATGGACTCTAGAATTTTGGATTTCAATTATCAATTTCTTTTGAGTGAATTTTTTATTTTTTTCTTATAAATGAGAAAATGACCATTTTACTAGTTTTTTTCTTCAATATCTCAATTTTATGGTAAAGTTTTTTTTCAAGGGTATAAACTTGTCGAAAATTGACTATAGAATTTTTCTCAAAGCTATAGCTTGATGAGATGGACTCCATAATTTTATATTTCAATTTGAATTCTTTTTTTGTATTTGTATTAAATTGTTCTCTTAAATATAACAAAATGATCATGTTACCCTTCTACTCCAAAATCTCTAAAATTTATTGCAAAATTTTTTTCAAAGGTTATAAATTTCTAGAAATAGACTCTAGAATTTTGAATTTCAATTATCAGTTTTTTTTAGTGAAATTTTAATTTTGTTACTATAAATGAGGGAATATAAATGTGAACTTGAGCATTTTACTTTTTTTTTTCTTCAATATCTCAATTTTATGGTAAGAATTTTTTCCAAGGTTAAAAACCTGTCGAAATTATATCAGAGCTTTTTCTTTAATATGACAAAATGACCATGTTACCCTTCTACTTCAAAATCTCTCCAATTTATAGCAAAAAACATTTCCCAAGGGGATAAATTTCTAGAAATGGACTCAAGAATTTTGGATTTCAATTATCAATTTTTTTGGGTGAAATTTTAAAATGACAATTTTACTCATTTGTTTCTTCAATATCTCAATTTTATCGTAAGAATTTTTTCCAACGGTAAAAACTTGTCGAAATTAACTCTAGAATTTTTTTCAAGGCTATAGCTTGATGAGATGGACTCTAGAATTTTATATTTCAATTTGAATTCTTTTTTTGTATTTGTATTAAATTGTTTTCTTAAATATGACAAAATGATCATGTTACCCTTCTACTTCAAAATCTCTCAAATTTATAGCAAAAAAATATTTCCTAAGTATATAAATTTCTAGAAATGGACTCTAGAATTTTGGATTTCAATTATTAATTTTTTTTTAGTGAAATGTTAAAATGACTATTTTACTCATTTTTTTCTTCAATATCTCAATTTTATGGTAAGAATTGTTTCCAAGGGTAAAAACTTGTCGAAAATAACTCTAGAATTTTTCTCAAGGCTATAGACTTGATGAGACGGACTTTAGAATTTTATATTTCAATTTGAATTCTTTTTTTGTATTTGTATTAAATTGTTTTGAGTGAAATTTTAGTTTTTTTCCAATAAATGAGGAAATATAAATGTGAAATTGACCATTTTACTTATTTTTTTCTTCAATATCTCAATTTTATGGTAAGAATTTTTTCCAAGGGTAAAAACTTGTCGAAATTAACTATAGAATTTTTCTCAAGGCTATAGACTTGATGAACCGGACTTTAGAATTTTATATTTCAATTTGAATTCATTTCTTGTATTTGTATTAAATTGTTTTCGTAAATATGACAAAATGATCATATTACCCTTATACTTCAAAATCTGTCCAATTTATAGCAAAAAATAATTCTAAGGGTATAAATTTCTAGAAATGGACTCTAGAATTTTGGATTTCAATTATCAATTTCTTTTGAGTGAATTTTTTATTTTTTTCTTATAAATGAGAAAATGACCATTTTACTAGTTTTTTTCTTCAATATCTCAATTTTATGGTAAAGTTTTTTTTCAAGGGTATAAACTTGTCGAAAATTGACTATAGAATTTTTCTCAAAGCTATAGCTTGATGAGATGGACTCCATAATTTTATATTTCAATTTGAATTCTTTTTTTGTATTTGTATTAAATTGTTCTCTTAAATATAACAAAATGATCATGTTACCCTTCTACTCCAAAATCTCTAAAATTTATTGCAAAATTTTTTTCAAAGGTTATAAATTTCTAGAAATAGACTCTAGAATTTTGAATTTCAATTATCAGTTTTTTTTAGTGAAATTTTAATTTTGTTACTATAAATGAGGGAATATAAATGTGAACTTGAGCATTTTACTTTTTTTTTTCTTCAATATCTCAATTTTATGGTAAGAATTTTTTCCAAGGTTAAAAACCTGTCGAAATTATATCAGAGCTTTTTCTTTAATATGACAAAATGACCATGTTACCCTTCTACTTCAAAATCTCTCCAATTTATAGCAAAAAACATTTCCCAAGGGGATAAATTTCTAGAAATGGACTCAAGAATTTTGGATTTCAATTATCAATTTTTTTGGGTGAAATTTTAAAATGACAATTTCACTCATTTGTTTCTTCAATATCTCAATTTTATCGTAAGAATTTTTTCCAACGGTAAAAACTTGTCGAAATTAACTCTAGAATTTTTTCAAGGCTATAGCTTGATGAGATGGACTCTAGAATTTTATATTTCAATTTGAATTCTTTTTTTGTATTTGTATTAAATTGTTTTCTTAAATATGACAAAATGATCATGTTACCCTTCTACTTCAAAATCTCTCAAATTTATAGCAAAAAAATATTTCCTAAGTATATAAATTTCTAGAAATGGACTCTAGAATTTTGGATTTCAATTATTAATTTTTTTTTAGTGAAATCTTAAAATGACTATGTTACTCATTTGTTTCTTCAATATCTCAATTTTATGGTAAGAATGTTTTCCAAGGGTAAAAATTTGTCGAAAATAACTCTAGAATTTTTCTCAAGGCTATAGACTTGATGAGACGGACTTTAGAATTTTATATTTCAATTTGAATTCGTTTGTTGTATTTGTATTAAATTCTTTTCGTAAATATGGTAAAATGACCATATTACCCTTATACTTCAAAATCTGTCCAATTTATAGCAAAAAAAAAATCTTAGGGTATAAATTTCTAGAAATGGACTCTAGAATTTTGGATTTCAATTCTCATTTTGTTTTGAGTGAATTTTCTATTTTTTTCTTATAAATGAGAAAATAACCATTTTACTTGTTTTTTTTCTTCAACATCTTAATTTTATGGTAAAGTTTTTTTTCAAGGGTATAAACTTGTCGAAAATTGACTATAGAATTTTTCTCAAGGCTATAGCTTGATGAGATGGACTCTAGAATTTTATATTTCAATTTGAATTCTTTTTTTCTATTTGTATTAAGTTGTTCTCTTAAATATAACAAAATGATCATGTTACCCTTCTACTCCAAAATCTCTAAAATTTATTGTAAAAAAATTTTCTAAGGGTATAAATTTCTAGAAATAGACTCTAGAATTTTGAATTTCAATTATCAGTTTTTTTTAGTGAAATTTTAATTTTGTTACTATAAATGCGGGAATATAAATGTGAACTTGAGCATTTTACTTTTTTTTTTCTTCAATATCTCAATTTTATGGTAAGAATTTTTTCCAAGGTTAAAAACCTGTCGAAATTATATCAGAGCTTTTTCTTTAATATGACAAAATGACCATGTTACCCTTCTACTTCAAAATCTCTCCAATTTATAGCAAAAAACATTTCCCAAGGGGATAAATTTCAAGAAATGGACTCTAGAATTTTGGATTTCAATTATTAATTTTTTTTAGTGAAATGTTAAAATGACTATTTTACTCATTTTTTTCTTCAATATCTCAATTTTATGGTAAGAATTTTTTCCAAGGGTAAAAACTTGTCGAAAATAACTCTAGAATTTTTCTCAAGGCTATAGACTTGATGAGACGGACTTTAGAATTTTATATTTCAATTTGAATTCTTTTTTTGTATTTGTATTAAATTGTTCTCTTAAATATGACAAAATGATCATGTTACCCTTCTACTCCAAAATCTCTCCAATTTATTGCAAAAAACAATTCTAAGGGTATAAATTTCTAGAAATGTACTCTAGAATTTTGGATTTCAATTATCAATTTTTTGAGTGAAATTTTAGTTTTTTTCCAATAAATGAGGAAATATAAATGTGAAATTGACCATTTTACTTATTTTTTTCTTCAATATCTCAATTTTATGGTAAGAATTTTTTCCAAGGGTAAAAACTTGTCGAAATTAACTATAGAATTTTTCTCAAGGCTATAGACTTGATGAACCGGACTTTAGAATTTTATATTTCAATTTGAATTCATTTCTTGTATTTGTATTAAATTGTTTTCGTAAATATGACAAAATGATCATATTACCCTTATACTTCAAAATCTGTCCAATTTATAGCAAAAAATAATTCTAAGGGTATAAATTTCTAGAAATGGACTCTAGAATTTTGGATTTCAATTATCAATTTCTTTTGAGTGAATTTTTTATTTTTTTCTTATAAATGAGAAAATGACCATTTTACTCGTTTTTTTCTTCAATATCTCAATTTTATGGTAAAGTTTTTTTTCAAGGGTATAAACTTGTCGAAAATTGACTATAGAATTTTTCTCAAAGCTATAGCTTGATGAGATGGACTCCATAATTTTATATTTCAATTCGAATTCTTTTTTTGTATTTGTATTAAATTGTTCTCTTAAATATAACAAAATGATCATGTTACCCTTCTACTCCAAAATCTCTAAAATTTATTGCAAAAATTTTTTCTAAGGTTATAAATTTCTAGAAATAGACTCTAGAATTTTGAATTTCAATTATCAGTTTTTTTTAGTGAAATTTTAATTTTGTTACTATAAATGAGGGAATATAAATGTGAACTTGAGCATTTTACTTTTTTTTTTCTTCAATATCTCAATTTTATGGTAAGAATTTTTTCCAAGGTTAAAAACCTGTCGAAATTATATCAGAGCTTTTTCTTTAATATGACAAAATGACCATGTTACCCTTCTACTTCAAAATCTCTCCAATTTATAGCAAAAAACATTTCCCAAGGGGATAAATTTCTAGAAATGGACTCAAGAATTTTGGATTTCAATTATCAATTTTTTTGGGTGAAATTTTAAAATGACAATTTCACTCATTTGTTTCTTCAATATCTCAATTTTATCGTAAGAATTTTTTCCAACGGTAAAAACTTGTCGAAATTAACTCTAGAATTTTTTCAAGGCTATAGCTTGATGAGATGGACTCTAGAATTTTATATTTCAATTTGAATTCTTTTTTTGTATTTGTATTAAATTGTTTTCTTAAATATGACAAAATGATCATGTTACCCTTCTACTTCAAAATCTCTCAAATTTATAGCAAAAAAATATTTCCTAAGTATATAAATTTCTAGAAATGGACTCTAGAATTTTGGATTTCAATTATTAATTTTTTTTTAGTGAAATCTTAAAATGACTATGTTACTCATTTGTTTCTTCAATATCTCAATTTTATGGTAAGAATGTTTTCCAAGGGTAAAAATTTGTCGAAAATAACTCTAGAATTTTTCTCAAGGCTATAGACTTGATGAGACGGACTTTAGAATTTTATATTTCAATTTGAATTCGTTTGTTGTATTTGTATTAAATTCTTTTCGTAAATATGGCAAAATGACCATATTACCCTTATACTTCAAAATCTGTCCAATTTATAGCAAAAAAAAAATCTTAGGGTATAAATTTCTAGAAATGGACTCTAGAATTTTGGATTTCAATTCTCATTTTGTTTTGAGTGAATTTTCTATTTTTTTCTTATAAATGAGAAAATAACCATTTTACTTGTTTTTTTTCTTCAACATCTTAATTTTATGGTAAAGTTTTTTTTCAAGGGTATAAACTTGTCGAAAATTGACTATAGAATTTTTCTCAAGGCTATAGCTTGATGAGATGGACTCTAGAATTTTATATTTCAATTTGAATTCTTTTTTTGTATTTGTATTAAGTTGTTCTCTTAAATATAACAAAATGATCATGTTACCCTTCTACTCCAAAATCTCTAAAATTTATTGTAAAAAATTTTTCTAAGGGTATAAATTTCTAGAAATAGACTCTAGAATTTTGAATTTCAATTATCAGTTTTTTTTAGTGAAATTTTAATTTTGTTACTATAAATGCGGGAATATAAATGTGAACTTGAGCATTTTACTTTTTTTTTTCTTCAATATCTCAATTTTATGGTAAGAATTTTTTCCAAGGTTAAAAACCTGTCGAAATTATATCAGAGCTTTTTCTTTAATATGACAAAATGACCATGTTACCCTTCTACTTCAAAATCTCTCCAATTTATAGCAAAAAACATTTCCCAAGGGGATAAATTTCTAGAAATGGACTCTAGAATTTTGGATTTCAATTATTAATTTTTTTTAGTGAAATGTTAAAATGACTATTTTACTCATTTTTTTCTTCAATATCTCAATTTTATGGTAAGAATTTTTTCCAAGGGTAAAAACTTGTCGAAAATAACTCTAGAATTTTTCTCAAGGCTATAGACTTGATGAGACGGACTTTAGAATTTTATATTTCAATTTGAATTCTTTTTTTGTATTTGTATTAAATTGTTCTCTTAAATATGACAAAATGATCATGTTACCCTTCTACTCCAAAATCTCTCCAATTTATTGCAAAAAACAATTCTAAGGGTATAAATTTCTAGAAATGTACTCTAGAATTTTGGATTTCAATTATCAATTTTTTGAGTGAAATTTTAGTTTTTTTCCAATAAATGAGGAAATATAAATGTGAAATTGACCATTTTACTTATTTTTTTCTTCAATATCTCAATTTTATGGTAAGAATTTTTTCCAAGGGTAAAAACTTGTCGAAATTAACTATAGAATTTTTCTCAAGGCTATAGACTTGATGAACCGGACTTTAGAATTTTATATTTCAATTTGAATTCATTTCTTGTATTTGTATTAAATTGTTTTCGTAAATATGACAAAATGATCATATTACCCTTATACTTCAAAATCTGTCCAATTTATAGCAAAAAATAATTCTAAGGGTATAAATTTCTAGAAATGGACTCTAGAATTTTGGATTTCAATTATCAATTTCTTTTGAGTGAATTTTTTATTTTTTTCTTATAAATGAGAAAATGACCATTTTACTCGTTTTTTTCTTCAATATCTCAATTTTATGGTAAAGTTTTTTTTCAAGGGTATAAACTTGTCGAAAATTGACTATAGAATTTTTCTCAAAGCTATAGCTTGATGAGATGGACTCCATAATTTTATATTTCAATTCGAATTCTTTTTTTGTATTTGTATTAAATTGTTCTCTTAAATATAACAAAATGATCATGTTACCCTTCTACTCCAAAATCTCTAAAATTTATTGCAAAAATTTTTTCTAAGGTTATAAATTTCTAGAAATAGACTCTAGAATTTTGAATTTCAATTATCAGTTTTTTTTAGTGAAATTTTAATTTTGTTACTATAAATGAGGGAATATAAATGTGAACTTGAGCATTTTACTTTTTTTTTTCTTCAATATCTCAATTTTATGGTAAGAATTTTTTCCAAGGTTAAAAACCTGTCGAAATTATATCAGAGCTTTTTCTTTAATATGACAAAATGACCATGTTACCCTTCTACTTCAAAATCTCTCCAATTTATAGCAAAAAACATTTCCCAAGGGGATAAATTTCTAGAAATGGACTCAAGAATTTTGGATTTCAATTATCAATTTTTTTGGGTGAAATTTTAAAATGACAATTTCACTCATTTGTTTCTTCAATATCTCAATTTTATCGTAAGAATTTTTTCCAACGGTAAAAACTTGTCGAAATTAACTCTAGAATTTTTTCAAGGCTATAGCTTGATGAGATGGACTCTAGAATTTTATATTTCAATTTGAATTCTTTTTTTGTATTTGTATTAAATTGTTTTCTTAAATATGACAAAATGATCATGTTACCCTTCTACTTCAAAATCTCTCAAATTTATAGCAAAAAAATATTTCCTAAGTATATAAATTTCTAGAAATGGACTCTAGAATTTTGGATTTCAATTATTAATTTTTTTTTAGTGAAATCTTAAAATGACTATGTTACTCATTTGTTTCTTCAATATCTCAATTTTATGGTAAGAATGTTTTCCAAGGGTAAAAATTTGTCGAAAATAACTCTAGAATTTTTCTCAAGGCTATAGACTTGATGAGACGGACTTTAGAATTTTATATTTCAATTTGAATTCGTTTGTTGTATTTGTATTAAATTCTTTTCGTAAATATGGCAAAATGACCATATTACCCTTATACTTCAAAATCTGTCCAATTTATAGCAAAAAAAAAATCTTAGGGTATAAATTTCTAGAAATGGACTCTAGAATTTTGGATTTCAATTCTCATTTTGTTTTGAGTGAATTTTCTATTTTTTTCTTATAAATGAGAAAATAACCATTTTACTTGTTTTTTTTCTTCAACATCTTAATTTTATGGTAAAGTTTTTTTTCAAGGGTATAAACTTGTCGAAAATTGACTATAGAATTTTTCTCAAGGCTATAGCTTGATGAGATGGACTCTAGAATTTTATATTTCAATTTGAATTCTTTTTTTGTATTTGTATTAAGTTGTTCTCTTAAATATAACAAAATGATCATGTTACCCTTCTACTCCAAAATCTCTAAAATTTATTGTAAAAAATTTTTCTAAGGGTATAAATTTCTAGAAATAGACTCTAGAATTTTGAATTTCAATTATCAGTTTTTTTTAGTGAAATTTTAATTTTGTTACTATAAATGCGGGAATATAAATGTGAACTTGAGCATTTTACTTTTTTTTTTCTTCAATATCTCAATTTTATGGTAAGAATTTTTTCCAAGGTTAAAAACCTGTCGAAATTATATCAGAGCTTTTTCTTTAATATGACAAAATGACCATGTTACCCTTCTACTTCAAAATCTCTCCAATTTATAGCAAAAAACATTTCCCAAGGGGATAAATTTCTAGAAATGGACTCTAGAATTTTGGATTTCAATTATTAATTTTTTTTAGTGAAATGTTAAAATGACTATTTTACTCATTTTTTTCTTCAATATCTCAATTTTATGGTAAGAATTTTTTCCAAGGGTAAAAACTTGTCGAAAATAACTCTAGAATTTTTCTCAAGGCTATAGACTTGATGAGACGGACTTTAGAATTTTATATTTCAATTTGAATTCTTTTTTTGTATTTGTATTAAATTGTTCTCTTAAATATGACAAAATGATCATGTTACCCTTCTACTCCAAAATCTCTCCAATTTATTGCAAAAAACAATTCTAAGGGTATAAATTTCTAGAAATGTACTCTAGAATTTTGGATTTCAATTATCAATTTTTTGAGTGAAATTTTAGTTTTTTTCCAATAAATGAGGAAATATAAATGTGAAATTGACCATTTTACTTATTTTTTTCTTCAATATCTCAATTTTATGGTAAGAATTTTTTCCAAGGGTAAAAACTTGTCGAAATTAACTATAGAATTTTTCTCAAGGCTATAGACTTGATGAACCGGACTTTAGAATTTTATATTTCAATTTGAATTCATTTCTTGTATTTGTATTAAATTGTTTTCGTAAATATGACAAAATGATCATATTACCCTTATACTTCAAAATCTGTCCAATTTATAGCAAAAAATAATTCTAAGGGTATAAATTTCTAGAAATGGACTCTAGAATTTTGGATTTCAATTATCAATTTCTTTTGAGTGAATTTTTTATTTTTTTCTTATAAATGAGAAAATGACCATTTTACTCGTTTTTTTCTTCAATATCTCAATTTTATGGTAAAGTTTTTTTTCAAGGGTATAAACTTGTCGAAAATTGACTATAGAATTTTTCTCAAAGCTATAGCTTGATGAGATGGACTCCATAATTTTATATTTCAATTCGAATTCTTTTTTTGTATTTGTATTAAATTGTTCTCTTAAATATAACAAAATGATCATGTTACCCTTCTACTCCAAAATCTCTAAAATTTATTGCAAAAAATTTTTCTAAGGTTATAAATTTCTAGAAATAGACTCTAGAATTTTGAATTTCAATTATCAGTTTTTTTTAGTGAAATTTTAATTTTGTTACTATAAATGAGGGAATATAAATGTGAACTTGAGCATTTTACTTTTTTTTTTCTTCAATATCTCAATTTTATGGTAAGAATTTTTTCCAAGGTTAAAAACCTGTCGAAATTATATCAGAGCTTTTTCTTTAATATGACAAAATGACCATGTTACCCTTCTACTTCAAAATCTCTCCAATTTATAGCAAAAAACATTTCCCAAGGGGATAAATTTCTAGAAATGGACTCAAGAATTTTGGATTTCAATTATCAATTTTTTTGGGTGAAATTTTAAAATGACAATTTCACTCATTTGTTTCTTCAATATCTCAATTTTATCGTAAGAATTTTTTCCAACGGTAAAAACTTGTCGAAATTAACTCTAGAATTTTTTCAAGGCTATAGCTTGATGAGATGGACTCTAGAATTTTATATTTCAATTTGAATTCTTTTTTTGTATTTGTATTAAATTGTTTTCTTAAATATGACAAAATGATCATGTTACCCTTCTACTTCAAAATCTCTCAAATTTATAGCAAAAAAATATTTCCTAAGTATATAAATTTCTAGAAATGGACTCTAGAATTTTGGATTTCAATTATTAATTTTTTTTTAGTGAAATCTTAAAATGACTATGTTACTCATTTGTTTCTTCAATATCTCAATTTTATGGTAAGAATGTTTTCCAAGGGTAAAAATTTGTCGAAAATAACTCTAGAATTTTTCTCAAGGCTATAGACTTGATGAGACGGACTTTAGAATTTTATATTTCAATTTGAATTCGTTTGTTGTATTTGTATTAAATTCTTTTCGTAAATATGGCAAAATGACCATATTACCCTTATACTTCAAAATCTGTCCAATTTATAGCAAAAAAAAAATCTTAGGGTATAAATTTCTAGAAATGGACTCTAGAATTTTGGATTTCAATTCTCATTTTGTTTTGAGTGAATTTTCTATTTTTTTCTTATAAATGAGAAAATAACCATTTTACTTGTTTTTTTTCTTCAACATCTTAATTTTATGGTAAAGTTTTTTTTCAAGGGTATAAACTTGTCGAAAATTGACTATAGAATTTTTCTCAAGGCTATAGCTTGATGAGATGGACTCTAGAATTTTATATTTCAATTTGAATTCTTTTTTTGTATTTGTATTAAGTTGTTCTCTTAAATATAACAAAATGATCATGTTACCCTTCTACTCCAAAATCTCTAAAATTTATTGTAAAAAATTTTTCTAAGGGTATAAATTTCTAGAAATAGACTCTAGAATTTTGAATTTCAATTATCAGTTTTTTTTAGTGAAATTTTAATTTTGTTACTATAAATGCGGGAATATAAATGTGAACTTGAGCATTTTACTTTTTTTTTTCTTCAATATCTCAATTTTATGGTAAGAATTTTTTCCAAGGTTAAAAACCTGTCGAAATTATATCAGAGCTTTTTCTTTAATATGACAAAATGACCATGTTACCCTTCTACTTCAAAATCTCTCCAATTTATAGCAAAAAACATTTCCCAAGGGGATAAATTTCTAGAAATGGACTCTAGAATTTTGGATTTCAATTATTAATTTTTTTTAGTGAAATGTTAAAATGACTATTTTACTCATTTTTTTCTTCAATATCTCAATTTTATGGTAAGAATTTTTTCCAAGGGTAAAAACTTGTCGAAAATAACTCTAGAATTTTTCTCAAGGCTATAGACTTGATGAGACGGACTTTAGAATTTTATATTTCAATTTGAATTCTTTTTTTGTATTTGTATTAAATTGTTCTCTTAAATATGACAAAATGATCATGTTACCCTTCTACTCCAAAATCTCTCCAATTTATTGCAAAAAACAATTCTAAGGGTATAAATTTCTAGAAATGTACTCTAGAATTTTGGATTTCAATTATCAATTTTTTGAGTGAAATTTTAGTTTTTTTCCAATAAATGAGGAAATATAAATGTGAAATTGACCATTTTACTTATTTTTTTCTTCAATATCTCAATTTTATGGTAAGAATTTTTTCCAAGGGTAAAAACTTGTCGAAATTAACTATAGAATTTTTCTCAAGGCTATAGACTTGATGAACCGGACTTTAGAATTTTATATTTCAATTTGAATTCATTTCTTGTATTTGTATTAAATTGTTTTCGTAAATATGACAAAATGATCATATTACCCTTATACTTCAAATTCTGTCCAATTTATAGCAAAAAATAATTCTAAGGGTATAAATTTCTAGAAATGGACTCTAGAATTTTGGATTTCAATTATCAATTTCTTTTGAGTGAATTTTTTATTTTTTTCTTATAAATGAGAAAATGACCATTTTACTCGTTTTTTTCTTCAATATCTCAATTTTATGGTAAAGTTTTTTTTCAAGGGTATAAACTTGTCGAAAATTGACTATAGAATTTTTCTCAAAGCTATAGCTTGATGAGATGGACTCCATAATTTTATATTTCAATTCGAATTCTTTTTTTGTATTTGTATTAAATTGTTCTCTTAAATATAACAAAATGATCATGTTACCCTTCTACTCCAAAATCTCTAAAATTTATTGCAAAATTTTTTTCTAAGGTTATAAATTTCTAGAAATAGACTCTAGAATTTTGAATTTCAATTATCAGTTTTTTTTAGTGAAATTTTAATTTTGTTACTATAAATGAGGGAATATAAATGTGAACTTGAGCATTTTACTTTTTTTTTTCTTCAATATCTCAATTTTATGGTAAGAATTTTTTCCAAGGTTAAAAACCTGTCGAAATTATATCAGAGCTTTTTCTTTAATATGACAAAATGACCATGTTACCCTTCTACTTCAAAATCTCTCCAATTTATAGCAAAAAACATTTCCCAAGGGGATAAATTTCTAGAAATGGACTCAAGAATTTTGGATTTCAATTATCAATTTTTTTGGGTGAAATTTTAAAATGACAATTTCACTCATTTGTTTCTTCAATATCTCAATTTTATCGTAAGAATTTTTTCCAACGGTAAAAACTTGTCGAAATTAACTCTAGAATTTTTTCAAGGCTATAGCTTGATGAGATGGACTCTAGAATTTTATATTTCAATTTGAATTCTTTTTTTGTATTTGTATTAAATTGTTTTCTTAAATATGACAAAATGATCATGTTACCCTTCTACTTCAAAATCTCTCAAATTTATAGCAAAAAAATATTTCCTAAGTATATAAATTTCTAGAAATGGACTCTAGAATTTTGGATTTCAATTATTAATTTTTTTTAGTGAAATCTTAAAATGACTATGTTACTCATTTGTTTCTTCAATATCTCAATTTTATGGTAAGAATGTTTTCCAAGGGTAAAAATTTGTCGAAAATAACTCTAGAATTTTTCTCAAGGTTATAGACTTGATGAGACGGACTTTAGAATTTTATATTTCAATTTGAATTCGTTTGTTGTATTTGTATTAAATTCTTTTCGTAAATATGGCAAAATGACCATATTACCCTTATACTTCAAAATCTGTCCAATTTATAGCAAAAAAAAAATCTTAGGGTATAAATTTCTAGAAATGGACTCTAGAATTTTGGATTTCAATTCTCATTTTGTTTTGAGTGAATTTTCTATTTTTTTCTTATAAATGAGAAAATAACCATTTTACTTGTTTTTTTTCTTCAACATCTTAATTTTATGGTAAAGTTTTTTTTCAAGGGTATAAACTTGTCGAAAATTGACTATAGAATTTTTCTCAAGGCTATAGCTTGATGAGATGGACTCTAGAATTTTATATTTCAATTTGAATTCTTTTTTTGTATTTGTATTAAGTTGTTCTCTTAAATATAACAAAATGATCATGTTACCCTTCTACTCCAAAATCTCTAAAATTTATTGTAAAAAAATTTTCTAAGGGTATAAATTTCTAGAAATAGACTCTAGAATTTTGAATTTCAATTATCAGTTTTTTTTAGTGAAATTTTAATTTTGTTACTATAAATGCGGGAATATAAATGTGAACTTGAGCATTTTACTTTTTTTTTTCTTCAATATCTCAATTTTATGGTAAGAATTTTTTCCAAGGTTAAAAACCTGTCGAAATTATATCAGAGCTTTTTCTTTAATATGACAAAATGACCATGTTACCCTTCTACTTCAAAATCTCTCCAATTTATAGCAAAAAACATTTCCCAAGGGGATAAATTTCTAGAAATGGACTCTAGAATTTTGGATTTCAATTATTAATTTTTTTTAGTGAAATGTTAAAATGACTATTTTACTCATTTTTTTCTTCAATATCTCAATTTTATGGTAAGAATTTTTTCCAAGGGTAAAAACTTGTCGAAAATAACTCTAGAATTTTTCTCAAGGCTATAGACTTGATGAGACGGACTTTAGAATTTTATATTTCAATTTGAATTCTTTTTTTGTATTTGTATTAAATTGTTCTCTTAAATATGACAAAATGATCATGTTACCCTTCTACTCCAAAATCTCTCCAATTTATTGCAAAAAACAATTCTAAGGGTATAAATTTCTAGAAATGTACTCTAGAATTTTGGATTTCAATTATCAATTTTTTGAGTGAAATTTTAGTTTTTTTCCAATAAATGAGGAAATATAAATGTGAAATTGACCATTTTACTTATTTTTTTCTTCAATATCTCAATTTTATGGTAAGAATTTTTTCCAAGGGTAAAAACTTGTCGAAATTAACTATAGAATTTTTCTCAAGGCTATAGACTTGATGAACCGGACTTTAGAATTTTATATTTCAATTTGAATTCATTTCTTGTATTTGTATTAAATTGTTTTCGTAAATATGACAAAATGATCATATTACCCTTATACTTCAAAATCTGTCCAATTTATAGCAAAAAATAATTCTAAGGGTATAAATTTCTAGAAATGGACTCTAGAATTTTGGATTTCAATTATCAATTTCTTTTGAGTGAATTTTTTATTTTTTTCTTATAAATGAGAAAATGACCATTTTACTCGTTTTTTTCTTCAATATCTCAATTTTATGGTAAAGTTTTTTTTCAAGGGTATAAACTTGTCGAAAATTGACTATAGAATTTTTCTCAAAGCTATAGCTTGATGAGATGGACTCCATAATTTTATATTTCAATTTGAATTCTTTTTTTGTATTTGTATTAAATTGTTCTCTTAAATATAACAAAATGATCATGTTACCCTTCTACTCCAAAATCTCTAAAATTTATTGCAAAAATTTTTTCTAAGGTTATAAATTTCTAGAAATAGACTCTAGAATTTTGAATTTCAATTATCAGTTTTTTTTAGTGAAATTTTAATTTTGTTACTATAAATGAGGGAATATAAATGTGAACTTGAGCATTTTACTTTTTTTTTTCTTCAATATCTCAATTTTATGGTAAGAATTTTTTCCAAGGTTAAAAACCTGTCGAAATTATATCAGAGCTTTTTCTTTAATATGACAAAATGACCATGTTACCCTTCTACTTCAAAATCTCTCCAATTTATAGCAAAAAACATTTCCCAAGGGGATAAATTTCTAGAAATGGACTCAAGAATTTTGGATTTCAATTATCAATTTTTTTGGGTGAAATTTTAAAATGACAATTTCACTCATTTGTTTCTTCAATATCTCAATTTTATCGTAAGAATTTTTTCCAACGGTAAAAACTTGTCGAAATTAACTCTAGAATTTTTTCAAGGCTATAGCTTGATGAGATGGACTCTAGAATTTTATATTTCAATTTGAATTCTTTTTTTGTATTTGTATTAAATTGTTTTCTTAAATATGACAAAATGATCATGTTACCCTTCTACTTCAAAATCTCTCAAATTTATAGCAAAAAAATATTTCCTAAGTATATAAATTTCTAGAAATGGACTCTAGAATTTTGGATTTCAATTATTAATTTTTTTTTAGTGAAATCTTAAAATGACTATGTTACTCATTTGTTTCTTCAATATCTCAATTTTATGGTAAGAATGTTTTCCAAGGGTAAAAATTTGTCGAAAATAACTCTAGAATTTTTCTCAAGGCTATAGACTTGATGAGACGGACTTTAGAATTTTATATTTCAATTTGAATTCGTTTGTTGTATTTGTATTAAATTCTTTTCGTAAATATGGCAAAATGACCATATTACCCTTATACTTCAAAATCTGTCCAATTTATAGCAAAAAAAAAATCTTAGGGTATAAATTTCTAGAAATGGACTCTAGAATTTTGGATTTCAATTCTCATTTTGTTTTGAGTGAATTTTCTATTTTTTTCTTATAAATGAGAAAATAACCATTTTACTTGTTTTTTTTCTTCAACATCTTAATTTTATGGTAAAGTTTTTTTTCAAGGGTATAAACTTGTCGAAAATTGACTATAGAATTTTTCTCAAGGCTATAGCTTGATGAGATGGACTCTAGAATTTTATATTTCAATTTGAATTCTTTTTTTGTATTTGTATTAAGTTGTTCTCTTAAATATAACAAAATGATCATGTTACCCTTCTACTCCAAAATCTCTAAAATTTATTGTAAAAAATTTTTCTAAGGGTATAAATTTCTAGAAATAGACTCTAGAATTTTGAATTTCAATTATCAGTTTTTTTTAGTGAAATTTTAATTTTGTTACTATAAATGCGGGAATATAAATGTGAACTTGAGCATTTTACTTTTTTTTTTCTTCAATATCTCAATTTTATGGTAAGAATTTTTTCCAAGGTTAAAAACCTGTCGAAATTATATCAGAGCTTTTTCTTTAATATGACAAAATGACCATGTTACCCTTCTACTTCAAAATCTCTCCAATTTATAGCAAAAAACATTTCCCAAGGGGATAAATTTCTAGAAATGGACTCTAGAATTTTGGATTTCAATTATTAATTTTTTTTAGTGAAATGTTAAAATGACTATTTTACTCATTTTTTTCTTCAATATCTCAATTTTATGGTAAGAATTTTTTCCAAGGGTAAAAACTTGTCGAAAATAACTCTAGAATTTTTCTCAAGGCTATAGACTTGATGAGACGGACTTTAGAATTTTATATTTCAATTTGAATTCTTTTTTTGTATTTGTATTAAATTGTTCTCTTAAATATGACAAAATGATCATGTTACCCTTCTACTCCAAAATCTCTCCAATTTATTGCAAAAAACAATTCTAAGGGTATAAATTTCTAGAAATGTACTCTAGAATTTTGGATTTCAATTATCAATTTTTTGAGTGAAATTTTAGTTTTTTTCCAATAAATGAGGAAATATAAATGTGAAATTGACCATTTTACTTATTTTTTTCTTCAATATCTCAATTTTATGGTAAGAATTTTTTCCAAGGGTAAAAACTTGTCGAAATTAACTATAGAATTTTTCTCAAGGCTATAGACTTGATGAACCGGACTTTAGAATTTTATATTTCAATTTGAATTCATTTCTTGTATTTGTATTAAATTGTTTTCGTAAATATGACAAAATGATCATATTACCCTTATACTTCAAAATCTGTCCAATTTATAGCAAAAAATAATTCTAAGGGTATAAATTTCTAGAAATGGACTCTAGAATTTTGGATTTCAATTATCAATTTCTTTTGAGTGAATTTTTTATTTTTTTCTTATAAATGAGAAAATGACCATTTTACTCGTTTTTTTCTTCAATATCTCAATTTTATGGTAAAGTTTTTTTTCAAGGGTATAAACTTGTCGAAAATTGACTATAGAATTTTTCTCAAAGCTATAGCTTGATGAGATGGACTCCATAATTTTATATTTCAATTTGAATTCTTTTTTTGTATTTGTATTAAATTGTTCTCTTAAATATAACAAAATGATCATGTTACCCTTCTACTCCAAAATCTCTAAAATTTATTGCAAAAATTTTTTCTAAGGTTATAAATTTCTAGAAATAGACTCTAGAATTTTGAATTTCAATTATCAGTTTTTTTTAGTGAAATTTTAATTTTGTTACTATAAATGAGGGAATATAAATGTGAACTTGAGCATTTTACTTTTTTTTTTCTTCAATATCTCAATTTTATGGTAAGAATTTTTTCCAAGGTTAAAAACCTGTCGAAATTATATCAGAGCTTTTTCTTTAATATGACAAAATGACCATGTTACCCTTCTACTTCAAAATCTCTCCAATTTATAGCAAAAAACATTTCCCAAGGGGATAAATTTCTAGAAATGGACTCAAGAATTTTGGATTTCAATTATCAATTTTTTTGGGTGAAATTTTAAAATGACAATTTCACTCATTTGTTTCTTCAATATCTCAATTTTATCGTAAGAATTTTTTCCAACGGTAAAAACTTGTCGAAATTAACTCTAGAATTTTTTCAAGGCTATAGCTTGATGAGATGGACTCTAGAATTTTATATTTCAATTTGAATTCTTTTTTTGTATTTGTATTAAATTGTTTTCTTAAATATGACAAAATGATCATGTTACCCTTCTACTTCAAAATCTCTCAAATTTATAGCAAAAAAATATTTCCTAAGTATATAAATTTCTAGAAATGGACTCTAGAATTTTGGATTTCAATTATTAATTTTTTTTTAGTGAAATCTTAAAATGACTATGTTACTCATTTGTTTCTTCAATATCTCAATTTTATGGTAAGAATGTTTTCCAAGGGTAAAAATTTGTCGAAAATAACTCTAGAATTTTTCTCAAGGCTATAGACTTGATGAGACGGACTTTAGAATTTTATATTTCAATTTGAATTCGTTTGTTGTATTTGTATTAAATTCTTTTCGTAAATATGGCAAAATGACCATATTACCCTTATACTTCAAAATCTGTCCAATTTATAGCAAAAAAAAAATCTTAGGGTATAAATTTCTAGAAATGGACTCTAGAATTTTGGATTTCAATTCTCATTTTGTTTTGAGTGAATTTTCTATTTTTTTCTTATAAATGAGAAAATAACCATTTTACTTGTTTTTTTTCTTCAACATCTTAATTTTATGGTAAAGTTTTTTTTCAAGGGTATAAACTTGTCGAAAATTGACTATAGAATTTTTCTCAAGGCTATAGCTTGATGAGATGGACTCTAGAATTTTATATTTCAATTTGAATTCTTTTTTTGTATTTGTATTAAGTTGTTCTCTTAAATATAACAAAATGATCATGTTACCCTTCTACTCCAAAATCTCTAAAATTTATTGTAAAAAAATTTTCTAAGGGTATAAATTTCTAGAAATAGACTCTAGAATTTTGAATTTCAATTATCAGTTTTTTTTAGTGAAATTTTAATTTTGTTACTATAAATGCGGGAATATAAATGTGAACTTGAGCATTTTACTTTTTTTTTTCTTCAATATCTCAATTTTATGGTAAGAATTTTTTCCAAGGTTAAAAACCTGTCGAAATTATATCAGAGCTTTTTCTTTAATATGACAAAATGACCATGTTACCCTTCTACTTCAAAATCTCTCCAATTTATAGCAAAAAACATTTCCCAAGGGGATAAATTTCTAGAAATGGACTCTAGAATTTTGGATTTCAATTATTAATTTTTTTTAGTGAAATGTTAAAATGACTATTTTACTCATTTTTTTCTTCAATATCTCAATTTTATGGTAAGAATTTTTTCCAAGGGTAAAAACTTGTCGAAAATAACTCTAGAATTTTTCTCAAGGCTATAGACTTGATGAGACGGACTTTAGAATTTTATATTTCAATTTGAATTCTTTTTTTGTATTTGTATTAAATTGTTCTCTTAAATATAACAAAATGATCATGTTACCCTTCTACTCCAAAATCTCTAAAATTTATTGTAAAAAAATTTTCTAAGGGTATAAATTTCTAGAAATAGACTCTAGAATTTTGAATTTCAATTATCAGTTTTTTTTAGTGAAATTTTAATTTTGTTACTATAAATGCGGGAATATAAATGTGAACTTGAGCATTTTACTTTTTTTTTTCTTCAATATCTCAATTTTATGGTAAGAATTTTTTCCAAGGTTAAAAACCTGTCGAAATTATATCAGAGCTTTTTCTTTAATATGACAAAATGACCATGTTACCCTTCTACTTCAAAATCTCTCCAATTTATAGCAAAAAACATTTCCCAAGGGGATAAATTTCTAGAAATGGACTCTAGAATTTTGGATTTCAATTATTAATTTTTTTTAGTGAAATGTTAAAATGACTATTTTACTCATTTTTTTCTTCAATATCTCAATTTTATGGTAAGAATTTTTTCCAAGGGTAAAAACTTGTCGAAAATAACTCTAGAATTTTTCTCAAGGCTATAGACTTGATGAGACGGACTTTAGAATTTTATATTTCAATTTGAATTCTTTTTTTGTATTTGTATTAAATTGTTCTCTTAAATATGACAAAATGATCATGTTACCCTTCTACTCCAAAATCTCTCCAATTTATTGCAAAAAACAATTCTAAGGGTATAAATTTCTAGAAATGTACTCTAGAATTTTGGATTTCAATTATCAATTTTTTGAGTGAAATTTTAGTTTTTTTCCAATAAATGAGGAAATATAAATGTGAAATTGACCATTTTACTTATTTTTTTCTTCAATATCTCAATTTTATGGTAAGAATTTTTTCCAAGGGTAAAAACTTGTCGAAATTAACTATAGAATTTTTCTCAAGGCTATAGACTTGATGAACCGGACTTTAGAATTTTATATTTCAATTTGAATTCATTTCTTGTATTTGTATTAAATTGTTTTCGTAAATATGACAAAATGATCATATTACCCTTATACTTCAAAATCTGTCCAATTTATAGCAAAAAATAATTCTAAGGGTATAAATTTCTAGAAATGGACTCTAGAATTTTGGATTTCAATTATCAATTTCTTTTGAGTGAATTTTTTATTTTTTTCTTATAAATGAGAAAATGACCATTTTACTCGTTTTTTTCTTCAATATCTCAATTTTATGGTAAAGTTTTTTTTCAAGGGTATAAACTTGTCGAAAATTGACTATAGAATTTTTCTCAAAGCTATAGCTTGATGAGATGGACTCCATAATTTTATATTTCAATTTGAATTCTTTTTTTGTATTTGTATTAAATTGTTCTCTTAAATATAACAAAATGATCATGTTACCCTTCTACTCCAAAATCTCTAAAATTTATTGCAAAAATTTTTTCTAAGGTTATAAATTTCTAGAAATAGACTCTAGAATTTTGAATTTCAATTATCAGTTTTTTTTAGTGAAATTTTAATTTTGTTACTATAAATGAGGGAATATAAATGTGAACTTGAGCATTTTACTTTTTTTTTTCTTCAATATCTCAATTTTATGGTAAGAATTTTTTCCAAGGTTAAAAACCTGTCGAAATTATATCAGAGCTTTTTCTTTAATATGACAAAATGACCATGTTACCCTTCTACATCAAAATCTCTCCAATTTATAGCAAAAAACATTTCCCAAGGGGATAAATTTCTAGAAATGGACTCTAGAATTTTGGATTTCAATTATTAATTTTTTTTAGTGAAATGTTAAAATGACTATTTTACTCATTTTTTTCTTCAATATCTCAATTTTATGGTAAGAATTTTTTCCAAGGGTAAAAACTTGTCGAAAATAACTCTAGAATTTTTCTCAAGGCTATAGACTTGATGAGACGGACTTTAGAATTTTATATTTCAATTTGAATTCTTTTTTTGTATTTGTATTAAATTGTTCTCTTAAATATGACAAAATGATCATGTTACCCTTCTACTCCAAAATCTCTCCAATTTATTGCAAAAAACAATTCTAAGGGTATAAATTTCTAGAAATGTACTCTAGAATTTTGGATTTCAATTATCAATTTTTTGAGTGAAATTTTAGTTTTTTTCCAATAAATGAGGAAATATAAATGTGAAATTGACCATTTTACTTATTTTTTTCTTCAATATCTCAATTTTATGGTAAGAATTTTTTCCAAGGGTAAAAACTTGTCGAAATTAACTATAGAATTTTTCTCAAGGCTATAGACTTGATGAACCGGACTTTAGAATTTTATATTTCAATTTGAATTCATTTCTTGTATTTGTATTAAATTGTTTTCGTAAATATGACAAAATGATCATATTACCCTTATACTTCAAAATCTGTCCAATTTATAGCAAAAAATAATTCTAAGGGTATAAATTTCTAGAAATGGACTCTAGAATTTTGGATTTCAATTATCAATTTCTTTTGAGTGAATTTTTTATTTTTTTCTTATAAATGAGAAAATGACCATTTTACTCGTTTTTTTCTTCAATATCTCAATTTTATGGTAAAGTTTTTTTTCAAGGGTATAAACTTGTCGAAAATTGACTATAGAATTTTTCTCAAAGCTATAGCTTGATGAGATGGACTCCATAATTTTATATTTCAATTTGAATTCTTTTTTTGTATTTGTATTAAATTGTTCTCTTAAATATAACAAAATGATCATGTTACCCTTCTACTCCAAAATCTCTAAAATTTATTGCAAAAATTTTTTCTAAGGTTATAAATTTCTAGAAATAGACTCTAGAATTTTGAATTTCAATTATCAGTTTTTTTTAGTGAAATTTTAATTTTGTTACTATAAATGAGGGAATATAAATGTGAACTTGAGCATTTTACTTTTTTTTTTCTTCAATATCTCAATTTTATGGTAAGAATTTTTTCCAAGGTTAAAAACCTGTCGAAATTATATCAGAGCTTTTTCTTTAATATGACAAAATGACCATGTTACCCTTCTACTTCAAAATCTCTCCAATTTATAGCAAAAAACATTTCCCAAGGGGATAAATTTCTAGAAATGGACTCAAGAATTTTGGATTTCAATTATCAATTTTTTTGGGTGAAATTTTAAAATGACAATTTCACTCATTTGTTTCTTCAATATCTCAATTTTATCGTAAGAATTTTTTCCAACGGTAAAAACTTGTCGAAATTAACTCTAGAATTTTTTCAAGGCTATAGCTTGATGAGATGGACTCTAGAATTTTATATTTCAATTTGAATTCTTTTTTTGTATTTGTATTAAATTGTTTTCTTAAATATGACAAAATGATCATGTTACCCTTCTACTTCAAAATCTCTCAAATTTATAGCAAAAAAATATTTCCTAAGTATATAAATTTCTAGAAATGGACTCTAGAATTTTGGATTTCAATTATTAATTTTTTTTTAGTGAAATCTTAAAATGACTATGTTACTCATTTGTTTCTTCAATATCTCAATTTTATGGTAAGAATGTTTTCCAAGGGTAAAAATTTGTCGAAAATAACTCTAGAATTTTTCTCAAGGCTATAGACTTGATGAGACGGACTTTAGAATTTTATATTTCAATTTGAATTCGTTTGTTGTATTTGTATTAAATTCTTTTCGTAAATATGGCAAAATGACCATATTACCCTTATACTTCAAAATCTGTCCAATTTATAGCAAAAAAAAAATCTTAGGGTATAAATTTCTAGAAATGGACTCTAGAATTTTGGATTTCAATTCTCATTTTGTTTTGAGTGAATTTTCTATTTTTTTCTTATAAATGAGAAAATAACCATTTTACTTGTTTTTTTTCTTCAACATCTTAATTTTATGGTAAAGTTTTTTTTCAAGGGTATAAACTTGTCGAAAATTGACTATAGAATTTTTCTCAAGGCTATAGCTTGATGAGATGGACTCTAGAATTTTATATTTCAATTTGAATTCTTTTTTTGTATTTGTATTAAGTTGTTCTCTTAAATATAACAAAATGATCATGTTACCCTTCTACTCCAAAATCTCTAAAATTTATTGTAAAAAAATTTTCTAAGGGTATAAATTTCTAGAAATAGACTCTAGAATTTTGAATTTCAATTATCAGTTTTTTTTAGTGAAATTTTAATTTTGTTACTATAAATGCGGGAATATAAATGTGAACTTGAGCATTTTACTTTTTTTTTTCTTCAATATCTCAATTTTATGGTAAGAATTTTTTCCAAGGTTAAAAACCTGTCGAAATTATATCAGAGCTTTTTCTTTAATATGACAAAATGACCATGTTACCCTTCTACTTCAAAATCTCTCCAATTTATAGCAAAAAACATTTCCCAAGGGGATAAATTTCTAGAAATGGACTCTAGAATTTTGGATTTCAATTATTAATTTTTTTTAGTGAAATGTTAAAATGACTATTTTACTCATTTTTTTCTTCAATATCTCAATTTTATGGTAAGAATTTTTTCCAAGGGTAAAAACTTGTCGAAAATAACTCTAGAATTTTTCTCAAGGCTATAGACTTGATGAGACGGACTTTAGAATTTTATATTTCAATTTGAATTCTTTTTTTGTATTTGTATTAAATTGTTCTCTTAAATATGACAAAATGATCATGTTACCCTTCTACTCCAAAATCTCTCCAATTTATTGCAAAAAACAATTCTAAGGGTATAAATTTCTAGAAATGTACTCTAGAATTTTGGATTTCAATTATCAATTTTTTGAGTGAAATTTTAGTTTTTTTCCAATAAATGAGGAAATATAAATGTGAAATTGACCATTTTACTTATTTTTTTCTTCAATATCTCAATTTTATGGTAAGAATTTTTTCCAAGGGTAAAAACTTGTCGAAATTAACTATAGAATTTTTCTCAAGGCTATAGACTTGATGAACCGGACTTTAGAATTTTATATTTCAATTTGAATTCATTTCTTGTATTTGTATTAAATTGTTTTCGTAAATATGACAAAATGATCATATTACCCTTATACTTCAAAATCTGTCCAATTTATAGCAAAAAATAATTCTAAGGGTATAAATTTCTAGAAATGGACTCTAGAATTTTGGATTTCAATTATCAATTTCTTTTGAGTGAATTTTTTATTTTTTTCTTATAAATGAGAAAATGACCATTTTACTCGTTTTTTTCTTCAATATCTCAATTTTATGGTAAAGTTTTTTTTCAAGGGTATAAACTTGTCGAAAATTGACTATAGAATTTTTCTCAAAGCTATAGCTTGATGAGATGGACTCCATAATTTTATATTTCAATTTGAATTCTTTTTTTGTATTTGTATTAAATTGTTCTCTTAAATATAACAAAATGATCATGTTACCCTTCTACTCCAAAATCTCTAAAATTTATTGCAAAAATTTTTTCTAAGGTTATAAATTTCTAGAAATAGACTCTAGAATTTTGAATTTCAATTATCAGTTTTTTTTAGTGAAATTTTAATTTTGTTACTATAAATGAGGGAATATAAATGTGAACTTGAGCATTTTACTTTTTTTTTTCTTCAATATCTCAATTTTATGGTAAGAATTTTTTCCAAGGTTAAAAACCTGTCGAAATTATATCAGAGCTTTTTCTTTAATATGACAAAATGACCATGTTACCCTTCTACATCAAAATCTCTCCAATTTATAGCAAAAAACATTTCCCAAGGGGATAAATTTCTAGAAATGGACTCAAGAATTTTGGATTTCAATTATCAATTTTTTTGGGTGAAATTTTAAAATGACAATTTCACTCATTTGTTTCTTCAATATCTCAATTTTATCGTAAGAATTTTTTCCAACGGTAAAAACTTGTCGAAATTAACTCTAGAATTTTTTCAAGGCTATAGCTTGATGAGATGGACTCTAGAATTTTATATTTCAATTTGAATTCTTTTTTTGTATTTGTATTAAATTGTTTTCTTAAATATGACAAAATGATCATGTTACCCTTCTACTTCAAAATCTCTCAAATTTATAGCAAAAAAATATTTCCTAAGTATATAAATTTCTAGAAATGGACTCTAGAATTTTGGATTTCAATTATTAATTTTTTTTTAGTGAAATCTTAAAATGACTATGTTACTCATTTGTTTCTTCAATATCTCAATTTTATGGTAAGAATGTTTTCCAAGGGTAAAAATTTGTCGAAAATAACTCTAGAATTTTTCTCAAGGCTATAGACTTGATGAGACGGACTTTAGAATTTTATATTTCAATTTGAATTCGTTTGTTGTATTTGTATTAAATTCTTTTCGTAAATATGGCAAAATGACCATATTACCCTTATACTTCAAAATCTGTCCAATTTATAGCAAAAAAAAAATCTTAGGGTATAAATTTCTAGAAATGGACTCTAGAATTTTGGATTTCAATTCTCATTTTGTTTTGAGTGAATTTTCTATTTTTTTCTTATAAATGAGAAAATAACCATTTTACTTGTTTTTTTTCTTCAACATCTTAATTTTATGGTAAAGTTTTTTTTCAAGGGTATAAACTTGTCGAAAATTGACTATAGAATTTTTCTCAAGGCTATAGCTTGATGAGATGGACTCTAGAATTTTATATTTCAATTTGAATTCTTTTTTTGTATTTGTATTAAGTTGTTCTCTTAAATATAACAAAATGATCATGTTACCCTTCTACTCCAAAATCTCTAAAATTTATTGTAAAAAAATTTTCTAAGGGTATAAATTTCTAGAAATAGACTCTAGAATTTTGAATTTCAATTATCAGTTTTTTTTAGTGAAATTTTAATTTTGTTACTATAAATGCGGGAATATAAATGTGAACTTGAGCATTTTACTTTTTTTTTTCTTCAATATCTCAATTTTATGGTAAGAATTTTTTCCAAGGTTAAAAACCTGTCGAAATTATATCAGAGCTTTTTCTTTAATATGACAAAATGACCATGTTACCCTTCTACTTCAAAATCTCTCCAATTTATAGCAAAAAACATTTCCCAAGGGGATAAATTTCTAGAAATGGACTCTAGAATTTTGGATTTCAATTATTAATTTTTTTTAGTGAAATGTTAAAATGACTATTTTACTCATTTTTTTCTTCAATATCTCAATTTTATGGTAAGAATTTTTTCCAAGGGTAAAAACTTGTCGAAAATAACTCTAGAATTTTTCTCAAGGCTATAGACTTGATGAGACGGACTTTAGAATTTTATATTTCAATTTGAATTCTTTTTTTGTATTTGTATTAAATTGTTCTCTTAAATATGACAAAATGATCATGTTACCCTTCTACTCCAAAATCTCTCCAATTTATTGCAAAAAACAATTCTAAGGGTATAAATTTCTAGAAATGTACTCTAGAATTTTGGATTTCAATTATCAATTTTTTGAGTGAAATTTTAGTTTTTTTCCAATAAATGAGGAAATATAAATGTGAAATTGACCATTTTACTTATTTTTTTCTTCAATATCTCAATTTTATGGTAAGAATTTTTTCCAAGGGTAAAAACTTGTCGAAATTAACTATAGAATTTTTCTCAAGGCTATAGACTTGATGAACCGGACTTTAGAATTTTATATTTCAATTTGAATTCATTTCTTGTATTTGTATTAAATTGTTTTCGTAAATATGACAAAATGATCATATTACCCTTATACTTCAAAATCTGTCCAATTTATAGCAAAAAATAATTCTAAGGGTATAAATTTCTAGAAATGGACTCTAGAATTTTGGATTTCAATTATCAATTTCTTTTGAGTGAATTTTTTATTTTTTTCTTATAAATGAGAAAATGACCATTTTACTCGTTTTTTTCTTCAATATCTCAATTTTATGGTAAAGTTTTTTTTCAAGGGTATAAACTTGTCGAAAATTGACTATAGAATTTTTCTCAAAGCTATAGCTTGATGAGATGGACTCCATAATTTTATATTTCAATTTGAATTCTTTTTTTGTATTTGTATTAAATTGTTCTCTTAAATATAACAAAATGATCATGTTACCCTTCTACTCCAAAATCTCTAAAATTTATTGCAAAAATTTTTTCTAAGGTTATAAATTTCTAGAAATAGACTCTAGAATTTTGAATTTCAATTATCAGTTTTTTTTAGTGAAATTTTAATTTTGTTACTATAAATGAGGGAATATAAATGTGAACTTGAGCATTTTACTTTTTTTTTTCTTCAATATCTCAATTTTATGGTAAGAATTTTTTCCAAGGTTAAAAACCTGTCGAAATTATATCAGAGCTTTTTCTTTAATATGACAAAATGACCATGTTACCCTTCTACATCAAAATCTCTCCAATTTATAGCAAAAAACATTTCCCAAGGGGATAAATTTCTAGAAATGGACTCAAGAATTTTGGATTTCAATTATCAATTTTTTTGGGTGAAATTTTAAAATGACAATTTCACTCATTTGTTTCTTCAATATCTCAATTTTATCGTAAGAATTTTTTCCAACGGTAAAAACTTGTCGAAATTAACTCTAGAATTTTTTCAAGGCTATAGCTTGATGAGATGGACTCTAGAATTTTATATTTCAATTTGAATTCTTTTTTTGTATTTGTATTAAATTGTTTTCTTAAATATGACAAAATGATCATGTTACCCTTCTACTTCAAAATCTCTCAAATTTATAGCAAAAAAATATTTCCTAAGTATATAAATTTCTAGAAATGGACTCTAGAATTTTGGATTTCAATTATTAATTTTTTTTTAGTGAAATCTTAAAATGACTATGTTACTCATTTGTTTCTTCAATATCTCAATTTTATGGTAAGAATGTTTTCCAAGGGTAAAAATTTGTCGAAAATAACTCTAGAATTTTTCTCAAGGCTATAGACTTGATGAGACGGACTTTAGAATTTTATATTTCAATTTGAATTCGTTTGTTGTATTTGTATTAAATTCTTTTCGTAAATATGGCAAAATGACCATATTACCCTTATACTTCAAAATCTGTCCAATTTATAGCAAAAAAAAAATCTTAGGGTATAAATTTCTAGAAATGGACTCTAGAATTTTGGATTTCAATTCTCATTTTGTTTTGAGTGAATTTTCTATTTTTTTCTTATAAATGAGAAAATAACCATTTTACTTGTTTTTTTTCTTCAACATCTTAATTTTATGGTAAAGTTTTTTTTCAAGGGTATAAACTTGTCGAAAATTGACTATAGAATTTTTCTCAAGGCTATAGCTTGATGAGATGGACTCTAGAATTTTATATTTCAATTTGAATTCTTTTTTTGTATTTGTATTAAGTTGTTCTCTTAAATATAACAAAATGATCATGTTACCCTTCTACTCCAAAATCTCTAAAATTTATTGTAAAAAAAATTTCTAAGGGTATAAATTTCTAGAAATAGACTCTAGAATTTTGAATTTCAATTATCAGTTTTTTTTAGTGAAATTTTAATTTTGTTACTATAAATGCGGGAATATAAATGTGAACTTGAGCATTTTACTTTTTTTTTTCTTCAATATCTCAATTTTATGGTAAGAATTTTTTCCAAGGTTAAAAACCTGTCGAAATTATATCAGAGCTTTTTCTTTAATATGACAAAATGACCATGTTACCCTTCTACTTCAAAATCTCTCCAATTTATAGCAAAAAACATTTCCCAAGGGGATAAATTTCTAGAAATGGACTCTAGAATTTTGGATTTCAATTATTAATTTTTTTTAGTGAAATGTTAAAATGACTATTTTACTCATTTTTTTCTTCAATATCTCAATTTTATGGTAAGAATTTTTTCCAAGGGTAAAAACTTGTCGAAAATAACTCTAGAATTTTTCTCAAGGCTATAGACTTGATGAGACGGACTTTAGAATTTTATATTTCAATTTGAATTCTTTTTTTGTATTTGTATTAAATTGTTCTCTTAAATATGACAAAATGATCATGTTACCCTTCTACTCCAAAATCTCTCCAATTTATTGCAAAAAACAATTCTAAGGGTATAAATTTCTAGAAATGTACTCTAGAATTTTGGATTTCAATTATCAATTTTTTGAGTGAAATTTTAGTTTTTTTCCAATAAATGAGGAAATATAAATGTGAAATTGACCATTTTACTTATTTTTTTCTTCAATATCTCAATTTTATGGTAAGAATTTTTTCCAAGGGTAAAAACTTGTCGAAATTAACTATAGAATTTTTCTCAAGGCTATAGACTTGATGAACCGGACTTTAGAATTTTATATTTCAATTTGAATTCATTTCTTGTATTTGTATTAAATTGTTTTCGTAAATATGACAAAATGATCATATTACCCTTATACTTCAAAATCTGTCCAATTTATAGCAAAAAATAATTCTAAGGGTATAAATTTCTAGAAATGGACTCTAGAATTTTGGATTTCAATTATCAATTTCTTTTGAGTGAATTTTTTATTTTTTTCTTATAAATGAGAAAATGACCATTTTACTCGTTTTTTTCTTCAATATCTCAATTTTATGGTAAAGTTTTTTTTCAAGGGTATAAACTTGTCGAAAATTGACTATAGAATTTTTCTCAAAGCTATAGCTTGATGAGATGGACTCCATAATTTTATATTTCAATTTGAATTCTTTTTTTGTATTTGTATTAAATTGTTCTCTTAAATATAACAAAATGATCATGTTACCCTTCTACTCCAAAATCTCTAAAATTTATTGCAAAAATTTTTTCTAAGGTTATAAATTTCTAGAAATAGACTCTAGAATTTTGAATTTCAATTATCAGTTTTTTTTAGTGAAATTTTAATTTTGTTACTATAAATGAGGGAATATAAATGTGAACTTGAGCATTTTACTTTTTTTTTTCTTCAATATCTCAATTTTATGGTAAGAATTTTTTCCAAGGTTAAAAACCTGTCGAAATTATATCAGAGCTTTTTCTTTAATATGACAAAATGACCATGTTACCCTTCTACATCAAAATCTCTCCAATTTATAGCAAAAAACATTTCCCAAGGGGATAAATTTCTAGAAATGGACTCAAGAATTTTGGATTTCAATTATCAATTTTTTTGGGTGAAATTTTAAAATGACAATTTCACTCATTTGTTTCTTCAATATCTCAATTTTATCGTAAGAATTTTTTCCAACGGTAAAAACTTGTCGAAATTAACTCTAGAATTTTTTCAAGGCTATAGCTTGATGAGATGGACTCTAGAATTTTATATTTCAATTTGAATTCTTTTTTTGTATTTGTATTAAATTGTTTTCTTAAATATGACAAAATGATCATGTTACCCTTCTACTTCAAAATCTCTCAAATTTATAGCAAAAAAATATTTCCTAAGTATATAAATTTCTAGAAATGGACTCTAGAATTTTGGATTTCAATTATTAATTTTTTTTTAGTGAAATCTTAAAATGACTATGTTACTCATTTGTTTCTTCAATATCTCAATTTTATGGTAAGAATGTTTTCCAAGGGTAAAAATTTGTCGAAAATAACTCTAGAATTTTTCTCAAGGCTATAGACTTGATGAGACGGACTTTAGAATTTTATATTTCAATTTGAATTCGTTTGTTGTATTTGTATTAAATTCTTTTCGTAAATATGGCAAAATGACCATATTACCCTTATACTTCAAAATCTGTCCAATTTATAGCAAAAAAAAAATCTTAGGGTATAAATTTCTAGAAATGGACTCTAGAATTTTGGATTTCAATTCTCATTTTGTTTTGAGTGAATTTTCTATTTTTTTCTTATAAATGAGAAAATAACCATTTTACTTGTTTTTTTTCTTCAACATCTTAATTTTATGGTAAAGTTTTTTTTCAAGGGTATAAACTTGTCGAAAATTGACTATAGAATTTTTCTCAAGGCTATAGCTTGATGAGATGGACTCTAGAATTTTATATTTCAATTTGAATTCTTTTTTTGTATTTGTATTAAGTTGTTCTCTTAAATATAACAAAATGATCATGTTACCCTTCTACTCCAAAATCTCTAAAATTTATTGTAAAAAAATTTTCTAAGGGTATAAATTTCTAGAAATAGACTCTAGAATTTTGAATTTCAATTATCAGTTTTTTTTAGTGAAATTTTAATTTTGTTACTATAAATGCGGGAATATAAATGTGAACTTGAGCATTTTACTTTTTTTTTTCTTCAATATCTCAATTTTATGGTAAGAATTTTTTCCAAGGTTAAAAACCTGTCGAAATTATATCAGAGCTTTTTCTTTAATATGACAAAATGACCATGTTACCCTTCTACTTCAAAATCTCTCCAATTTATAGCAAAAAACATTTCCCAAGGGGATAAATTTCTAGAAATGGACTCTAGAATTTTGGATTTCAATTATTAATTTTTTTTAGTGAAATGTTAAAATGACTATTTTACTCATTTTTTTCTTCAATATCTCAATTTTATGGTAAGAATTTTTTCCAAGGGTAAAAACTTGTCGAAAATAACTCTAGAATTTTTCTCAAGGCTATAGACTTGATGAGACGGACTTTAGAATTTTATATTTCAATTTGAATTCTTTTTTTGTATTTGTATTAAATTGTTCTCTTAAATATGACAAAATGATCATGTTACCCTTCTACTCCAAAATCTCTCCAATTTATTGCAAAAAACAATTCTAAGGGTATAAATTTCTAGAAATGTACTCTAGAATTTTGGATTTCAATTATCAATTTTTTGAGTGAAATTTTAGTTTTTTTCCAATAAATGAGGAAATATAAATGTGAAATTGACCATTTTACTTATTTTTTTCTTCAATATCTCAATTTTATGGTAAGAATTTTTTCCAAGGGTAAAAACTTGTCGAAATTAACTATAGAATTTTTCTCAAGGCTATAGACTTGATGAACCGGACTTTAGAATTTTATATTTCAATTTGAATTCATTTCTTGTATTTGTATTAAATTGTTTTCGTAAATATGACAAAATGATCATATTACCCTTATACTTCAAAATCTGTCCAATTTATAGCAAAAAATAATTCTAAGGGTATAAATTTCTAGAAATGGACTCTAGAATTTTGGATTTCAATTATCAATTTCTTTTGAGTGAATTTTTTATTTTTTTCTTATAAATGAGAAAATGACCATTTTACTCGTTTTTTTCTTCAATATCTCAATTTTATGGTAAAGTTTTTTTTCAAGGGTATAAACTTGTCGAAAATTGACTATAGAATTTTTCTCAAAGCT
This sequence comes from Viola odorata, assembly GCA_963691705.1. Lineage (NCBI taxonomy): Eukaryota > Viridiplantae > Streptophyta > Magnoliopsida > Malpighiales > Violaceae > Viola > Viola odorata. Next base: position 32,017,478 of record OY829543.1, on the reverse strand, counting down.
ATAGCTTGATGAGATGGACTCCATAATTTTATATTTCAATTTGAATTCTTTTTTTGTATTTGTATTAAATTGTTCTCTTAAATATAACAAAATGATCATGTTACCCTTCTACTCCAAAATCTCTAAAATTTATTGCAAAAATTTTTTCTAAGGTTATAAATTTCTAGAAATAGACTCTAGAATTTTGAATTTCAATTATCAGTTTTTTTTAGTGAAATTTTAATTTTGTTACTATAAATGAGGGAATATAAATGTGAACTTGAGCATTTTACTTTTTTTTTTCTTCAATATCTCAATTTTATGGTAAGAATTTTTTCCAAGGTTAAAAACCTGTCGAAATTATATCAGAGCTTTTTCTTTAATATGACAAAATGACCATGTTACCCTTCTACATCAAAATCTCTCCAATTTATAGCAAAAAACATTTCCCAAGGGGATAAATTTCTAGAAATGGACTCAAGAATTTTGGATTTCAATTATCAATTTTTTTGGGTGAAATTTTAAAATGACAATTTCACTCATTTGTTTCTTCAATATCTCAATTTTATCGTAAGAATTTTTTCCAACGGTAAAAACTTGTCGAAATTAACTCTAGAATTTTTTCAAGGCTATAGCTTGATGAGATGGACTCTAGAATTTTATATTTCAATTTGAATTCTTTTTTTGTATTTGTATTAAATTGTTTTCTTAAATATGACAAAATGATCATGTTACCCTTCTACTTCAAAATCTCTCAAATTTATAGCAAAAAAATATTTCCTAAGTATATAAATTTCTAGAAATGGACTCTAGAATTTTGGATTTCAATTATTAATTTTTTTTTAGTGAAATCTTAAAATGACTATGTTACTCATTTGTTTCTTCAATATCTCAATTTTATGGTAAGAATGTTTTCCAAGGGTAAAAATTTGTCGAAAATAACTCTAGAATTTTTCTCAAGGCTATAGACTTGATGAGACGGACTTTAGAATTTTATATTTCAATTTGAATTCGTTTGTTGTATTTGTATTAAATTCTTTTCGTAAATATGGCAAAATGACCATATTACCCTTATACTTCAAAATCTGTCCAATTTATAGCAAAAAAAAAATCTTAGGGTATAAATTTCTAGAAATGGACTCTAGAATTTTGGATTTCAATTCTCATTTTGTTTTGAGTGAATTTTCTATTTTTTTCTTATAAATGAGAAAATAACCATTTTACTTGTTTTTTTTCTTCAACATCTTAATTTTATGGTAAAGTTTTTTTTCAAGGGTATAAACTTGTCGAAAATTGACTATAGAATTTTTCTCAAGGCTATAGCTTGATGAGATGGACTCTAGAATTTTATATTTCAATTTGAATTCTTTTTTTGTATTTGTATTAAGTTGTTCTCTTAAATATAACAAAATGATCATGTTACCCTTCTACTCCAAAATCTCTAAAATTTATTGTAAAAAAATTTTCTAAGGGTATAAATTTCTAGAAATAGACTCTAGAATTTTGAATTTCAATTATCAGTTTTTTTTAGTGAAATTTTAATTTTGTTACTATAAATGCGGGAATATAAATGTGAACTTGAGCATTTTACTTTTTTTTTTCTTCAATATCTCAATTTTATGGTAAGAATTTTTTCCAAGGTTAAAAACCTGTCGAAATTATATCAGAGCTTTTTCTTTAATATGACAAAATGACCATGTTACCCTTCTACTTCAAAATCTCTCCAATTTATAGCAAAAAACATTTCCCAAGGGGATAAATTTCTAGAAATGGACTCTAGAATTTTGGATTTCAATTATTAATTTTTTTTAGTGAAATGTTAAAATGACTATTTTACTCATTTTTTTCTTCAATATCTCAATTTTATGGTAAGAATTTTTTCCAAGGGTAAAAACTTGTCGAAAATAACTCTAGAATTTTTCTCAAGGCTATAGACTTGATGAGACGGACTTTAGAATTTTATATTTCAATTTGAATTCTTTTTTTGTATTTGTATTAAATTGTTCTCTTAAATATGACAAAATGATCATGTTACCCTTCTACTCCAAAATCTCTCCAATTTATTGCAAAAAACAATTCTAAGGGTATAAATTTCTAGAAATGTACTCTAGAATTTTGGATTTCAATTATCAATTTTTTGAGTGAAATTTTAGTTTTTTTCCAATAAATGAGGAAATATAAATGTGAAATTGACCATTTTACTTATTTTTTTCTTCAATATCTCAATTTTATGGTAAGAATTTTTTCCAAGGGTAAAAACTTGTCGAAATTAACTATAGAATTTTTCTCAAGGCTATAGACTTGATGAACCGGACTTTAGAATTTTATATTTCAATTTGAATTCATTTCTTGTATTTGTATTAAATTGTTTTCGTAAATATGACAAAATGATCATATTACCCTTATACTTCAAAATCTGTCCAATTTATAGCAAAAAATAATTCTAAGGGTATAAATTTCTAGAAATGGACTCTAGAATTTTGGATTTCAATTATCAATTTCTTTTGAGTGAATTTTTTATTTTTTTCTTATAAATGAGAAAATGACCATTTTACTCGTTTTTTTCTTCAATATCTCAATTTTATGGTAAAGTTTTTTTTCAAGGGTATAAACTTGTCGAAAATTGACTATAGAATTTTTCTCAAAGCTATAGCTTGATGAGATGGACTCCATAATTTTATATTTCAATTTGAATTCTTTTTTTGTATTTGTATTAAATTGTTCTCTTAAATATAACAAAATGATCATGTTACCCTTCTACTCCAAAATCTCTAAAATTTATTGCAAAATTTTTTTCTAAGGTTATAAATTTCTAGAAATAGACTCTAGAATTTTGAATTTCAATTATCAGTTTTTTTTAGTGAAATTTTAATTTTGTTACTATAAATGAGGGAATATAAATGTGAACTTGAGCATTTTACTTTTTTTTTTCTTCAATATCTCAATTTTATGGTAAGAATTTTTTCCAAGGTTAAAAACCTGTCGAAATTATATCAGAGCTTTTTCTTTAATATGACAAAATGACCATGTTACCCTTCTACTTCAAAATCTCTCCAATTTATAGCAAAAAACATTTCCCAAGGGGATAAATTTCTAGAAATGGACTCAAGAATTTTGGATTTCAATTATCAATTTTTTTGGGTGAAATTTTAAAATGACAATTTTACTCATTTGTTTCTTCAATATCTCAATTTTATCGTAAGAATTTTTTCCAACGGTAAAAAGTTGTCGAAATTAACTCTAGAATTTTTTTCAAGGCTATAGCTTGATGAGATGGACTCTAGAATTTTATATTTCAATTTGAATTCTTTTTTTGTATTTGTATTAAATTGTTTTCTTAAATATGACAAAATGATCATGTTACCCTTCTACTTCAAAATCTCTCAAATTTATAGCAAAAAAATATTTCCTAAGTATATAAATTTCTAGAAATGGACTCTAGAATTTTGGATTTCAATTATTAATTTTTTTTAGTGAAATGTTAAAATGACTATTTTACTCATTTTTTTCTTCAATATCTCAATTTTATGGTAAGAATTTTTTCCAAGGGTAAAAACTTGTCGAAAATAACTCTAGAATTTTTCTCAAGGCTATAGACTTGATGAGACGGACTTTAGAATTTTATATTTCAATTTGAATTCTTTTTTTGTATTTGTATTAAATTGTTCTCTTAAATATGACAAAATGATCATGTTACCCTTCTACTCCAAAATCTCTCCAATTTATTGCAAAAAACAATTCTAAGGGTATAAATTTCTAGAAATGTACTCTAGAATTTTGGATTTCAATTATCAGTTTTTTTTAGTGAAATTTTAATTTTGTTACTATAAATGAGGGAATATAAATGTGAACTTGAGCATTTTACTTTTTTTTTCTTCAATATCTCAATTTTATGGTAAGAATTTTTTCCAAGATTAAAAACCTGTCGAAATTATATTAGAGCTTTTTCTTTAATATGACAAAATGACCATTTTACCCTTCTACTTCAAAATCTCTCCAATTTATGGCAAAAAAAATTTCCCAAGGGTATAAATTTCTAGAAATGGACTCTAGAATTTTGGATTTCAATTATTAATTTTTTTTAGTGAAATTTTAAAATGACTATGTTACTCATTTTTTTCTTCAATATCTCAATTTTATGGTAAGAATGTTTTCCAAGTGTAAAAATGTGTCGAAAATAACTCTAGAATTTTTCTCAAGGCTATAGACATGATGAGACGGACTTTAGAATTTTATATTTCAATTTGAATTCGTTTGTTGTATTTGTATTAAATTCTTTTCTTAAATATGGCAAAATGACCATATTACCCTTACACTTCAAAATCTGTCCAATTTATAGCAAAAAAAAAAATCTTAGGGTATAAATTTCTAGAAATGGACTCTAGAATTTTGGATTTCAATTCTCAATTTGTTTTGAGTGAATTTTCTATTTTTTTCTTATAAATGAGAAAATAACGATTTTACTTGTTTTTTTTCTTCAATATCTCAATTTTATGGTAAGAATTTTTTCCAAGGTTAAAAACCTGTCGAAATTATATCAGAGCTTTTTCTTTAATATGACAAAATGACCATGTTACCCTTCTACATCAAAATCTCTCCAATTTATAGCAAAAAACATTTCCCAAGGGGATAAATTTCTAGAAATGGACTCAAGAATTTTGGATTTCAATTATCAATTTTTTTGGGTGAAATTTTAAAATGACAATTTCACTCATTTGTTTCTTCAATATCTCAATTTTATCGTAAGAATTTTTTCCAACGGTAAAAACTTGTCGAAATTAACTCTAGAATTTTTTCAAGGCTATAGCTTGATGAGATGGACTCTAGAATTTTATATTTCAATTTGAATTCTTTTTTTGTATTTGTATTAAATTGTTTTCTTAAATATGACAAAATGATCATGTTACCCTTCTACTTCAAAATCTCTCAAATTTATAGCAAAAAAATATTTCCTAAGTATATAAATTTCTAGAAATGGACTCTAGAATTTTGGATTTCAATTATTAATTTTTTTTTAGTGAAATCTTAAAATGACTATGTTACTCATTTGTTTCTTCAATATCTCAATTTTATGGTAAGAATGTTTTCCAAGGGTAAAAATTTGTCGAAAATAACTCTAGAATTTTTCTCAAGGCTATAGACTTGATGAGACGGACTTTAGAATTTTATATTTCAATTTGAATTCGTTTGTTGTATTTGTATTAAATTCTTTTCGTAAATATGGCAAAATGACCATATTACCCTTATACTTCAAAATCTGTCCAATTTATAGCAAAAAAAAAATCTTAGGGTATAAATTTCTAGAAATGGACTCTAGAATTTTGGATTTCAATTCTCATTTTGTTTTGAGTGAATTTTCTATTTTTTTCTTATAAATGAGAAAATAACCATTTTACTTGTTTTTTTTCTTCAACATCTTAATTTTATGGTAAAGTTTTTTTTCAAGGGTATAAACTTGTCGAAAATTGACTATAGAATTTTTCTCAAGGCTATAGCTTGATGAGATGGACTCTAGAATTTTATATTTCAATTTGAATTCTTTTTTTGTATTTGTATTAAGTTGTTCTCTTAAATATAACAAAATGATCATGTTACCCTTCTACTCCAAAATCTCTAAAATTTATTGTAAAAAAATTTTCTAAGGGTATAAATTTCTAGAAATAGACTCTAGAATTTTGAATTTCAATTATCAGTTTTTTTTAGTGAAATTTTAATTTTGTTACTATAAATGCGGGAATATAAATGTGAACTTGAGCATTTTACTTTTTTTTTTCTTCAATATCTCAATTTTATGGTAAGAATTTTTTCCAAGGTTAAAAACCTGTCGAAATTATATCAGAGCTTTTTCTTTAATATGACAAAATGACCATGTTACCCTTCTACTTCAAAATCTCTCCAATTTATAGCAAAAAACATTTCCCAAGGGGATAAATTTCTAGAAATGGACTCTAGAATTTTGGATTTCAATTATTAATTTTTTTTAGTGAAATGTTAAAATGACTATTTTACTCATTTTTTTCTTCAATATCTCAATTTTATGGTAAGAATTTTTTCCAAGGGTAAAAACTTGTCGAAAATAACTCTAGAATTTTTCTCAAGGCTATAGACTTGATGAGACGGACTTTAGAATTTTATATTTCAATTTGAATTCTTTTTTTGTATTTGTATTAAATTGTTCTCTTAAATATGACAAAATGATCATGTTACCCTTCTACTCCAAAATCTCTCCAATTTATTGCAAAAAACAATTCTAAGGGTATAAATTTCTAGAAATGTACTCTAGAATTTTGGATTTCAATTATCAATTTTTTGAGTGAAATTTTAGTTTTTTTCCAATAAATGAGGAAATATAAATGTGAAATTGAACATTTTACTTATTTTTTTCTTCAATATCTCAATTTTATGGTAAGAATTTTTTCCAAGGGTAAAAACTTGTCGAAATTAACTATAGAATTTTTCTCAAGGCTATAGACTTGATGAACCGGACTTTAGAATTTTATATTTCAATTTGAATTCATTTCTTGTATTTGTATTAAATTGTTTTCGTAAATATGACAAAATGATCATATTACCCTTATACTTCAAAATCTGTCCAATTTATAGCAAAAAATAATTCTAAGGGTATAAATTTCTAGAAATGGACTCTAGAATTTTGGATTTCAATTATCAATTTCTTTTGAGTGAATTTTTTATTTTTTTCTTATAAATGAGAAAATGACCATTTTACTCGTTTTTTTCTTCAATATCTCAATTTTATGGTAAAGTTTTTTTTCAAGGGTATAAACTTGTCGAAAATTGACTATAGAATTTTTCTCAAAGCTATAGCTTGATGAGATGGACTCCATAATTTTATATTTCAATTTGAATTCTTTTTTTGTATTTGTATTAAATTGTTCTCTTAAATATAACAAAATGATCATGTTACCCTTCTACTCCAAAATCTCTAAAATTTATTGCAAAAATTTTTTCTAAGGTTATAAATTTCTAGAAATAGACTCTAGAATTTTGAATTTCAATTATCAGTTTTTTTTAGTGAAATTTTAATTTTGTTACTATAAATGAGGGAATATAAATGTGAACTTGAGCATTTTACTTTTTTTTTTCTTCAATATCTCAATTTTATGGTAAGAATTTTTTCCAAGGTTAAAAACCTGTCGAAATTATATCAGAGCTTTTTCTTTAATATGACAAAATGACCATGTTACCCTTCTACTTCAAAATCTCTCCAATTTATAGCAAAAAACATTTCCCAAGGGGATAAATTTCTAGAAATGGACTCAAGAATTTTGGATTTCAATTATCAATTTTTTTGGGTGAAATTTTAAAATGACAATTTTACTCATTTGTTTCTTCAATATCTCAATTTTATCGTAAGAATTTTTTCCAACGGTAAAAACTTGTCGAAATTAACTCTAGAATTTTTTTCAAGGCTATAGCTTGATGAGATGGACTCTAGAATTTTATATTTCAATTTGAATTCTTTTTTTGTATTTGTATTAAATTGTTTTCTTAAATATGACAAAATGATCATGTTACCCTTCTACTTCAAAATCTCTCAAATTTATAGCAAAAAAATATTTCCTAAGTATATAAATTTCTAGAAATGGACTCTAGAATTTTGGATTTCAATTATTAATTTTTTTTAGTGAAATGTTAAAATGACTATTTTACTCATTTTTTTCTTCAATATCTCAATTTTATGGTAAGAATTTTTTCCAAGGGTAAAAACTTGTCGAAAATAACTCTAGAATTTTTCTCAAGGCTATAGACTTGATGAGACGGACTTTAGAATTTTATATTTCAATTTGAATTCTTTTTTTGTATTTGTATTAAATTGTTCTCTTAAATATGACAAAATGATCATGTTACCCTTCTACTCCAAAATCTCTCCAATTTATTGCAAAAAACAATTCTAAGGGTATAAATTTCTAGAAATGTACTCTAGAATTTTGGATTTCAATTATCAGTTTTTTTTAGTGAAATTTTAATTTTGTTACTATAAATGAGGGAATATAAATGTGAACTTGAGCATTTTACTTTTTTTTTCTTCAATATCTCAATTTTATGGTAAGAATTTTTTCCAAGATTAAAAACCTGTCGAAATTATATTAGAGCTTTTTCTTTAATATGACAAAATGACCATTTTACCCTTCTACTTCAAAATCTCTCCAATTTATGGCAAAAAAAATTTCCCAAGGGTATAAATTTCTAGAAATGGACTCTAGAATTTTGGATTTCAATTATTAATTTTTTTTAGTGAAATTTTAAAATGACTATGTTACTCATTTTTTTCTTCAATATCTCAATTTTATGGTAAGAATGTTTTCCAAGTGTAAAAATGTGTCGAAAATAACTCTAGAATTTTTCTCATGGCTATAGACTTGATGAGACGGACTTTGGAATTTTATATTTCAATTTGAATTCGTTTGTTGTATTTGTATTAAATTCTTTTCTTAAATATGGCAAAATGACCATATTACCCTTATACTTCAAAATCTGTCCAATTTATAGCAAAAAAAAAAATCTTAGGGTATAAATTTCTAGAAATGGACTCTAGAATTTTGGATTTCAATTCTCAATTTGTTTTGAGTGAATTTTCTATTTTTTTCTTATAAATGAGAAAATAACGATTTTACTTGTTTTTTTTCTTCAATATCTCAATTTTATGGTAAGAATTTTTTCCAAGGTTAAAAACCTGTCGAAATTATATCAGAGCTTTTTCTTTAATATGACAAAATGACCATGTTACCCTTCTACTTCAAAATCTCTCCAATTTATAGCAAAAAACATTTCCCAAGGGGATAAATTTCTAGAAATGGACTCAAGAATTTTGGATTTCAATTATCAATTTTTTTGGGTGAAATTTTAAAATGACAATTTCACTCATTTGTTTCTTCAATATCTCAATTTTATCGTAAGAATTTTTTCCAACGGTAAAAACTTGTCGAAATTAACTCTAGAATTTTTTCAAGGCTATAGCTTGATGAGATGGACTCTAGAATTTTATATTTCAATTTGAATTCTTTTTTTGTATTTGTATTAAATTGTTTTCTTAAATATGACAAAATGATCATGTTACCCTTCTACTTCAAAATCTCTCAAATTTATAGCAAAAAAATATTTCCTAAGTATATAAATTTCTAGAAATGGACTCTAGAATTTTGGATTTCAATTATTAATTTTTTTTTAGTGAAATCTTAAAATGACTATGTTACTCATTTGTTTCTTCAATATCTCAATTTTATGGTAAGAATGTTTTCCAAGGGTAAAAATTTGTCGAAAATAACTCTAGAATTTTTCTCAAGGCTATAGACTTGATGAGACGGACTTTAGAATTTTATATTTCAATTTGAATTCGTTTGTTGTATTTGTATTAAATTCTTTTCGTAAATATGGCAAAATGACCATATTACCCTTATACTTCAAAATCTGTCCAATTTATAGCAAAAAAAAAATCTTAGGGTATAAATTTCTAGAAATGGACTCTAGAATTTTGGATTTCAATTCTCATTTTGTTTTGAGTGAATTTTCTATTTTTTTCTTATAAATGAGAAAATAACCATTTTACTTGTTTTTTTTCTTCAACATCTTAATTTTATGGTAAAGTTTTTTTTCAAGGGTATAAACTTGTCGAAAATTGACTATAGAATTTTTCTCAAGGCTATAGCTTGATGAGATGGACTCTAGAATTTTATATTTCAATTTGAATTCTTTTTTTGTATTTGTATTAAGTTGTTCTCTTAAATATAACAAAATGATCATGTTACCCTTCTACTCCAAAATCTCTAAAATTTATTGTAAAAAAATTTTCTAAGGGTATAAATTTCTAGAAATAGACTCTAGAATTTTGAATTTCAATTATCAGTTTTTTTTAGTGAAATTTTAATTTTGTTACTATAAATGCGGGAATATAAATGTGAACTTGAGCATTTTACTTTTTTTTTTCTTCAATATCTCAATTTTATGGTAAGAATTTTTTCCAAGGTTAAAAACCTGTCGAAATTATATCAGAGCTTTTTCTTTAATATGACAAAATGACCATGTTACCCTTCTACTTCAAAATCTCTCCAATTTATAGCAAAAAACATTTCCCAAGGGGATAAATTTCTAGAAATGGACTCTAGAATTTTGGATTTCAATTATTAATTTTTTTTAGTGAAATGTTAAAATGACTATTTTACTCATTTTTTTCTTCAATATCTCAATTTTATGGTAAGAATTTTTTCCAAGGGTAAAAACTTGTCGAAAATAACTCTAGAATTTTTCTCAAGGCTATAGACTTGATGAGACGGACTTTAGAATTTTATATTTCAATTTGAATTCTTTTTTTGTATTTGTATTAAATTGTTCTCTTAAATATGACAAAATGATCATGTTACCCTTCTACTCCAAAATCTCTCCAATTTATTGCAAAAAACAATTCTAAGGGTATAAATTTCTAGAAATGTACTCTAGAATTTTGGATTTCAATTATCAATTTTTTGAGTGAAATTTTAGTTTTTTTCCAATAAATGAGGAAATATAAATGTGAAATTGACCATTTTACTTATTTTTTTCTTCAATATCTCAATTTTATGGTAAGAATTTTTTCCAAGGGTAAAAACTTGTCGAAATTAACTATAGAATTTTTCTCAAGGCTATAGACTTGATGAACCGGACTTTAGAATTTTATATTTCAATTTGAATTCATTTCTTGTATTTGTATTAAATTGTTTTCGTAAATATGACAAAATGATCATATTACCCTTATACTTCAAAATCTGTCCAATTTATAGCAAAAAATAATTCTAAGGGTATAAATTTCTAGAAATGGACTCTAGAATTTTGGATTTCAATTATCAATTTCTTTTGAGTGAATTTTTTATTTTTTTCTTATAAATGAGAAAATGACCATTTTACTCGTTTTTTTCTTCAATATCTCAATTTTATGGTAAAGTTTTTTTTCAAGGGTATAAACTTGTCGAAAATTGACTATAGAATTTTTCTCAAAGCTATAGCTTGATGAGATGGACTCCATAATTTTATATTTCAATTTGAATTCTTTTTTTGTATTTGTATTAAATTGTTCTCTTAAATATAACAAAATGATCATGTTACCCTTCTACTCCAAAATCTCTAAAATTTATTGCAAAAATTTTTTCTAAGGTTATAAATTTCTAGAAATAGACTCTAGAATTTTGAATTTCAATTATCAGTTTTTTTTAGTGAAATTTTAATTTTGTTACTATAAATGAGGGAATATAAATGTGAACTTGAGCATTTTACTTTTTTTTTTCTTCAATATCTCAATTTTATGGTAAGAATTTTTTCCAAGGTTAAAAACCTGTCGAAATTATATCAGAGCTTTTTCTTTAATATGACAAAATGACCATGTTACCCTTCTACATCAAAATCTCTCCAATTTATAGCAAAAAACATTTCCCAAGGGGATAAATTTCTAGAAATGGACTCAAGAATTTTGGATTTCAATTATCAATTTTTTTGGGTGAAATTTTAAAATGACAATTTCACTCATTTGTTTCTTCAATATCTCAATTTTATCGTAAGAATTTTTTCCAACGGTAAAAACTTGTCGAAATTAACTCTAGAATTTTTTCAAGGCTATAGCTTGATGAGATGGACTCTAGAATTTTATATTTCAATTTGAATTCTTTTTTTGTATTTGTATTAAATTGTTTTCTTAAATATGACAAAATGATCATGTTACCCTTCTACTTCAAAATCTCTCAAATTTATAGCAAAAAAATATTTCCTAAGTATATAAATTTCTAGAAATGGACTCTAGAATTTTGGATTTCAATTATTAATTTTTTTTAGTGAAATCTTAAAATGACTATGTTACTCATTTGTTTCTTCAATATCTCAATTTTATGGTAAGAATGTTTTCCAAGGGTAAAAATTTGTCGAAAATAACTCTAGAATTTTTCTCAAGGCTATAGACTTGATGAGACGGACTTTAGAATTTTATATTTCAATTTGAATTCGTTTGTTGTATTTGTATTAAATTCTTTTCGTAAATATGGCAAAATGACCATATTACCCTTATACTTCAAAATCTGTCCAATTTATAGCAAAAAAAAAATCTTAGGGTATAAATTTCTAGAAATGGACTCTAGAATTTTGGATTTCAATTCTCATTTTGTTTTGAGTGAATTTTCTATTTTTTTCTTATAAATGAGAAAATAACCATTTTACTTGTTTTTTTTCTTCAACATCTTAATTTTATGGTAAAGTTTTTTTTCAAGGGTATAAACTTGTCGAAAATTGACTATAGAATTTTTCTCAAGGCTATAGCTTGATGAGATGGACTCTAGAATTTTATATTTCAATTTGAATTCTTTTTTTGTATTTGTATTAAGTTGTTCTCTTAAATATAACAAAATGATCATGTTACCCTTCTACTCCAAAATCTCTAAAATTTATTGTAAAAAAATTTTCTAAGGGTATAAATTTCTAGAAATAGACTCTAGAATTTTGAATTTCAATTATCAGTTTTTTTTAGTGAAATTTTAATTTTGTTACTATAAATGCGGGAATATAAATGTGAACTTGAGCATTTTACTTTTTTTTTTCTTCAATATCTCAATTTTATGGTAAGAATTTTTTCCAAGGTTAAAAACCTGTCGAAATTATATCAGAGCTTTTTCTTTAATATGACAAAATGACCATGTTACCCTTCTACTTCAAAATCTCTCCAATTTATAGCAAAAAACATTTCCCAAGGGGATAAATTTCTAGAAATGGACTCTAGAATTTTGGATTTCAATTATTAATTTTTTTTAGTGAAATGTTAAAATGACTATTTTACTCATTTTTTTCTTCAATATCTCAATTTTATGGTAAGAATTTTTTCCAAGGGTAAAAACTTGTCGAAAATAACTCTAGAATTTTTCTCAAGGCTATAGACTTGATGAGACGGACTTTAGAATTTTATATTTCAATTTGAATTCTTTTTTTGTATTTGTATTAAATTGTTCTCTTAAATATGACAAAATGATCATGTTACCCTTCTACTCCAAAATCTCTCCAATTTATTGCAAAAAACAATTCTAAGGGTATAAATTTCTAGAAATGTACTCTAGAATTTTGGATTTCAATTATCAATTTTTTGAGTGAAATTTTAGTTTTTTTCCAATAAATGAGGAAATATAAATGTGAAATTGACCATTTTACTTATTTTTTTCTTCAATATCTCAATTTTATGGTAAGAATTTTTTCCAAGGGTAAAAACTTGTCGAAATTAACTATAGAATTTTTCTCAAGGCTATAGACTTGATGAACCGGACTTTAGAATTTTATATTTCAATTTGAATTCATTTCTTGTATTTGTATTAAATTGTTTTCGTAAATATGACAAAATGATCATATTACCCTTATACTTCAAAATCTGTCCAATTTATAGCAAAAAATAATTCTAAGGGTATAAATTTCTAGAAATGGACTCTAGAATTTTGGATTTCAATTATCAATTTCTTTTGAGTGAATTTTTTATTTTTTTCTTATAAATGAGAAAATGACCATTTTACTCGTTTTTTTCTTCAATATCTCAATTTTATGGTAAAGTTTTTTTTCAAGGGTATAAACTTGTCGAAAATTGACTATAGAATTTTTCTCAAAGCTATAGCTTGATGAGATGGACTCCATAATTTTATATTTCAATTTGAATTCTTTTTTTGTATTTGTATTAAATTGTTCTCTTAAATATAACAAAATGATCATGTTACCCTTCTACTCCAAAATCTCTAAAATTTATTGCAAAATTTTTTTCTAAGGTTATAAATTTCTAGAAATAGACTCTAGAATTTGGAATTTCAATTATCAGTTTTTTTTAGTGAAATTTTAATTTTGTTACTATAAATGAGGGAATATAAATGTGAACTTGAGCATTTTACTTTTTTTTTTCTTCAATATCTCAATTTTATGGTAAGAATTTTTTCCAAGGTTAAAAACCTGTCGAAATTATATCAGAGCTTTTTCTTTAATATGACAAAATGACCATGTTACCCTTCTACATCAAAATCTCTCCAATTTATAGCAAAAAACATTTCCCAAGGGGATAAATTTCTAGAAATGGACTCAAGAATTTTGGATTTCAATTATCAATTTTTTTGGGTGAAATTTTAAAATGACAATTTCACTCATTTGTTTCTTCAATATCTCAATTTTATCGTAAGAATTTTTTCCAACGGTAAAAACTTGTCGAAATTAACTCTAGAATTTTTTCAAGGCTATAGCTTGATGAGATGGACTCTAGAATTTTATATTTCAATTTGAATTCTTTTTTTGTATTTGTATTAAATTGTTTTCTTAAATATGACAAAATGATCATGTTACCCTTCTACTTCAAAATCTCTCAAATTTATAGCAAAAAAATATTTCCTAAGTATATAAATTTCTAGAAATGGACTCTAGAATTTTGGATTTCAATTATTAATTTTTTTTTAGTGAAATCTTAAAATGACTATGTTACTCATTTGTTTCTTCAATATCTCAATTTTATGGTAAGAATGTTTTCCAAGGGTAAAAATTTGTCGAAAATAACTCTAGAATTTTTCTCAAGGCTATAGACTTGATGAGACGGACTTTAGAATTTTATATTTCAATTTGAATTCGTTTGTTGTATTTGTATTAAATTCTTTTCGTAAATATGGCAAAATGACCATATTACCCTTATACTTCAAAATCTGTCCAATTTATAGCAAAAAAAAAATCTTAGGGTATAAATTTCTAGAAATGGACTCTAGAATTTTGGATTTCAATTCTCATTTTGTTTTGAGTGAATTTTCTATTTTTTTCTTATAAATGAGAAAATAACCATTTTACTTGTTTTTTTTCTTCAACATCTTAATTTTATGGTAAAGTTTTTTTTCAAGGGTATAAACTTGTCGAAAATTGACTATAGAATTTTTCTCAAGGCTATAGCTTGATGAGATGGACTCTAGAATTTTATATTTCAATTTGAATTCTTTTTTTGTATTTGTATTAAGTTGTTCTCTTAAATATAACAAAATGATCATGTTACCCTTCTACTCCAAAATCTCTAAAATTTATTGTAAAAAAATTTTCTAAGGGTATAAATTTCTAGAAATAGACTCTAGAATTTTGAATTTCAATTATCAGTTTTTTTTAGTGAAATTTTAATTTTGTTACTATAAATGCGGGAATATAAATGTGAACTTGAGCATTTTACTTTTTTTTTTCTTCAATATCTCAATTTTATGGTAAGAATTTTTTCCAAGGTTAAAAACCTGTCGAAATTATATCAGAGCTTTTTCTTTAATATGACAAAATGACCATGTTACCCTTCTACTTCAAAATCTCTCCAATTTATAGCAAAAAACATTTCCCAAGGGGATAAATTTCTAGAAATGGACTCTAGAATTTTGGATTTCAATTATTAATTTTTTTTAGTGAAATGTTAAAATGACTATTTTACTCATTTTTTTCTTCAATATCTCAATTTTATGGTAAGAATTTTTTCCAAGGGTAAAAACTTGTCGAAAATAACTCTAGAATTTTTCTCAAGGCTATAGACTTGATGAGACGGACTTTAGAATTTTATATTTCAATTTGAATTCTTTTTTTGTATTTGTATTAAATTGTTCTCTTAAATATGACAAAATGATCATGTTACCCTTCTACTCCAAAATCTCTCCAATTTATTGCAAAAAACAATTCTAAGGGTATAAATTTCTAGAAATGTACTCTAGAATTTTGGATTTCAATTATCAATTTTTTGAGTGAAATTTTAGTTTTTTTCCAATAAATGAGGAAATATAAATGTGAAATTGACCATTTTACTTATTTTTTTCTTCAATATCTCAATTTTATGGTAAGAATTTTTTCCAAGGGTAAAAACTTGTCGAAATTAACTATAGAATTTTTCTCAAGGCTATAGACTTGATGAACCGGACTTTAGAATTTTATATTTCAATTTGAATTCATTTCTTGTATTTGTATTAAATTGTTTTCGTAAATATGACAAAATGATCATATTACCCTTATACTTCAAAATCTGTCCAATTTATAGCAAAAAATAATTCTAAGGGTATAAATTTCTAGAAATGGACTCTAGAATTTTGGATTTCAATTATCAATTTCTTTTGAGTGAATTTTTTATTTTTTTCTTATAAATGAGAAAATGACCATTTTACTCGTTTTTTTCTTCAATATCTCAATTTTATGGTAAAGTTTTTTTTCAAGGGTATAAACTTGTCGAAAATTGACTATAGAATTTTTCTCAAAGCTATAGCTTGATGAGATGGACTCCATAATTTTATATTTCAATTTGAATTCTTTTTTTGTATTTGTATTAAATTGTTCTCTTAAATATAACAAAATGATCATGTTACCCTTCTACTCCAAAATCTCTAAAATTTATTGGAAAAAATTTTTCTAAGGTTATAAATTTCTAGAAATAGACTCTAGAATTTTGAATTTCAATTATCAGTTTTTTTTAGTGAAATTTTAATTTTGTTACTATAAATGAGGGAATATAAATGTGAACTTGAGCATTTTACTTTTTTTTTTCTTCAATATCTCAATTTTATGGTAAGAATTTTTTCCAAGGTTAAAAACCTGTCGAAATTATATCAGAGCTTTTTCTTTAATATGACAAAATGACCATGTTACCCTTCTACTTCAAAATCTCTCCAATTTATAGCAAAAAACATTTCCCAAGGGGATAAATTTCTAGAAATGGACTCAAGAATTTTGGATTTCAATTATCAATTTTTTTGGGTGAAATTTTAAAATGACAATTTTACTCATTTGTTTCTTCAATATCTCAATTTTATCGTAAGAATTTTTTCCAACAGTAAAAACTTGTCGAAATTAACTCTAGAATTTTTTCAAGGCTATAGCTTGATGAGATGGACTCTAGAATTTTATATTTCAATTTGAATTCTTTTTTTGTATTTGTATTAAATTGTTTTCTTAAATATGACAAAATGATCATGTTACCCTTCTACTTCAAAATCTCTCAAATTTATAGCAAAAAAATATTTCCTAAGTATATAAATTTCTAGAAATGGACTCTAGAATTTTGGATTTCAATTATTAATTTTTTTTAGTGAAATATGAAAATGACTATTTTACTCATTTTTTTCTTCAATATCTCAATTTTATGGTAAGAATTTTTTCCAAGGGTAAAAACTTGTCGAAAATAACTCTAGAATTTTTCTCAAGGCTATAGACTTGATGAGACGGACTTTAGAATTTTATATTTCAATTTGAATTCTTTTTTTGTATTTGTATTAAATTGTTCTCTTAAATATGACAAAATGATCATGTTACCCTTCTACTCCAAAATCTCTCCAATTTATTGCAAAAAACAATTCTAAGGGTATAAATTTCTAGAAATGTACTCTAGAATTTTGGATTTCAATTATCAATTTATTGAGTGAAATTTTAGTTTTTTTCCAATAAATGAGGAAATATAAATGTGAAATTGACCATTTTACTTATTTTTTTCTTCAATATCTCAATTTTATGGTAAGAATTTTTTCCAAGGGTAAAAACTTGTCGAAATTAACTATAGAATTTTTCTCAAGGCTATAGACTTGATGAACCGGACTTTAGAATTTTATATTTCAATTTGAATTCATTTCTTGTATTTGTATTAAATTGTTTTCGTAAATATGACAAAATGATCATATTACCCTTATACTTCAAAATCTGTCCAATTTATAGCAAAAAATAATTCTAAGGGTATAAATTTCTAGAAATGGACTCTAGAATTTTGGATTTCAATTATCAATTTCTTTTGAGTGAATTTTTTATTTTTTTCTTATAAATGAGAAAATGACCATTTTACTCGTTTTTTTCTTCAATATCTCAATTTTATGGTAAAGTTTTTTTTCAAGGGTATAAACTTGTCGAAAATTGACTATAGAATTTTTCTCAAAGCTATAGCTTGATGAGATGGACTCCATAATTTTATATTTCAATTTGAATTCTTTTTTTGTATTTGTATTAAATTGTTCTCTTAAATATAACAAAATGATCATGTTACCCTTCTACTCCAAAATCTCTAAAATTTATTGCAAAAAATTTTTCTAAGGTTATAAATTTCTAGAAATAGACTCTAGAATTTTGAATTTCAATTATCAGTTTTTTTTAGTGAAATTTTAATTTTGTTACTATAAATGAGGGAATATAAATGTGAACTTGAGCATTTTACTTTTTTTTTTCTTCAATATCTCAATTTTATGGTAAGAATTTTTTCCAAGGTTAAAAACCTGTCGAAATTATATCAGAGCTTTTTCTTTAATATGACAAAATGACCATGTTACCCTTCTACTTCAAAATCTCTCCAATTTATAGCAAAAAACATTTCCCAAGGGGATAAATTTCTAGAAATGGACTCAAGAATTTTGGATTTCAATTATCAATTTTTTTGGGTGAAATTTTAAAATGACAATTTTACTCATTTGTTTCTTCAATATCTCAATTTTATCGTAAGAATTTTTTCCAACAGTAAAAACTTGTCGAAATTAACTCTAGAATTTTTTCAAGGCTATAGCTTGATGAGATGGACTCTAGAATTTTATATTTCAATTTGAATTCTTTTTTTGTATTTGTATTAAATTGTTTTCTTAAATATGACAAAATGATCATGTTACCCTTCTACTTCAAAATCTCTCAAATTTATAGCAAAAAAATATTTCCTAAGTATATAAATTTCTAGAAATGGACTCTAGAATTTTGGATTTCAATTATTAATTTTTTTTAGTGAAATATGAAAATGACTATTTTACTCATTTTTTTCTTCAATATCTCAATTTTATGGTAAGAATTTTTTCCAAGGGTAAAAACTTGTCGAAAATAACTCTAGAATTTTTCTCAAGGCTATAGACTTGATGAGACGGACTTTAGAATTTTATATTTCAATTTGAATTCTTTTTTTGTATTTGTATTAAATTGTTCTCTTAAATATGAAAAAATGATCATGTTACCCTTCTACTCCAAAATCTCTCCAATTTATTGCAAAAAACAATTCTAAGGGTATAAATTTCTAGAAATGTACTCTAGAATTTTGGATTTCAATTATCAATTTTTTGAGTGAAATTTTAGTTTTTTTCCAATAAATGAGGAAATATAAATGTGAAATTGACCATTTTACTTATTTTTTTCTTCAATATCTCAATTTTATGGTAAGAATTTTTTCCAAGGGTAAAAACTTGTCGAAATTAACTATAGAATTTTTCTCAAGGCTATAGACTTGATGAACCGGACTTTAGAATTTTATATTTCAATTTGAATTCATTTCTTGTATTTGTATTAAATTGTTTTCGTAAATATGACAAAATGATCATATTACCCTTATACTTCAAAATCTGTCCAATTTATAGCAAAAAATAATTCTAAGGGTATAAATTTCTAGAAATGGACTCTAGAATTTTGGATTTCAATTATCAATTTCTTTTGAGTGAATTTTTTATTTTTTTCTTATAAATGAGAAAATGACCATTTTACTCGTTTTTTTCTTCAATATCTCAATTTTATGGTAAAGTTTTTTTTCAAGGGTATAAACTTGTCGAAAATTGACTATAGAATTTTTCTCAAAGCTATAGCTTGATGAGATGGACTCCATAATTTTATATTTCAATTTGAATTCTTTTTTTGTATTTGTATTAAATTGTTCTCTTAAATATAACAAAATGATCATGTTACCCTTCTACTCCAAAATCTCTAAAATTTATTGCAAAAAATTTTTCTAAGGTTATAAATTTCTAGAAATAGACTCTAGAATTTTGAATTTCAATTATCAGTTTTTTTTAGTGAAATTTTAATTTTGTTACTATAAATGAGGGAATATAAATGTGAACTTGAGCATTTTACTTTTTTTTTTCTTCAATATCTCAATTTTATGGTAAGAATTTTTTCCAAGGTTAAAAACCTGTCGAAATTATATCAGAGCTTTTTCTTTAATATGACAAAATGACCATGTTACCCTTCTACTTCAAAATCTCTCCAATTTATAGCAAAAAACATTTCCCAAGGGGATAAATTTCTAGAAATGGACTCAAGAATTTTGGATTTCAATTATCAATTTTTTTGGGTGAAATTTTAAAATGACAATTTCACTCATTTGTTTCTTCAATATCTCAATTTTATCGTAAGAATTTTTTCCAACGGTAAAAACTTGTCGAAATTAACTCTAGAATTTTTTCAAGGCTATAGCTTGATGAGATGGACTCTAGAATTTTATATTTCAATTTGAATTCTTTTTTTGTATTTGTATTAAATTGTTTTCTTAAATATGACAAAATGATCATGTTACCCTTCAACTTCAAAATCTCTCAAATTTATAGCAAAAAAATATTTCCTAAGTATATAAATTTCTAGAAATGGACTCTAGAATTTTGGATTTCAATTATTAATTTTTTTTTAGTGAAATCTTAAAATGACTATGTTACTCATTTGTTTCTTCAATATCTCAATTTTATGGTAAGAATGTTTTCCAAGGGTAAAAATTTGTCGAAAATAACTCTAGAATTTTTCTCAAGGCTATAGACTTGATGAGACGGACTTTAGAATTTTATATTTCAATTTGAATTCGTTTGTTGTATTTGTATTAAATTCTTTTCGTAAATATGGAAAAATGACCATATTACCCTTATACTTCAAAATCTGTCCAATTTATAGCAAAAAAAAAATCTTAGGGTATAAATTTCTAGAAATGGACTCTAGAATTTTGGATTTCAATTCTCATTTTGTTTTGAGTGAATTTTCTATTTTTTTCTTATAAATGAGAAAATAACCATTTTACTTGTTTTTTTTCTTCAACATCTTAATTTTATGGTAAAGTTTTTTTTCAAGGGTATAAACTTGTCGAAAATTGACTATAGAATTTTTCTCAAGGCTATAGCTTGATGAGATGGACTCTAGAATTTTATATTTCAATTTGAATTCTTTTTTTGTATTTGTATTAAATTGTTCTCTTAAATATAACAAAATGATCATGTTACCCTTCTACTCCAAAATCTCTAAAATTTATTGTAAAAAAATTTTCTAAGGGTATAAATTTCTAGAAATAGACTCTAGAATTTTGAATTTCAATTATCAGTTTTTTTTAGTGAAATTTTAATTTTGTTACTATAAATGCGGGAATATAAATGTGAACTTGAGCATTTTACTTTTTTTTTTCTTCAATATCTCAATTTTATGGTAAGAATTTTTTCCAAGGTTAAAAACCTGTCGAAATTATATCAGAGCTTTTTCTTTAATATGACAAAATGACCATGTTACCCTTCTACTTCAAAATCTCTCCAATTTATAGCAAAAAACATTTCCCAAGGGGATAAATTTCTAGAAATGGACTCTAGAATTTTGGATTTCAATTATTAATTTTTTTTAGTGAAATGTTAAAATGACTATTTTACTCATTTTTTTCTTCAATATCTCAATTTTATGGTAAGAATTTTTTCCAAGGGTAAAAACTTGTCGAAAATAACTCTAGAATTTTTCTCAAGGCTATAGACTTGATGAGACGGACTTTAGAATTTTATATTTCAATTTGAATTCTTTTTTTGTATTTGTATTAAATTGTTCTCTTAAATATGACAAAATGATCAAGTTACCCTTCTACTCCAAAATCTCTCCAATTTATTGCAAAAAACAATTCTAAGGGTATAAATTTCTAGAAATGTACTCTAGAATTTTGGATTTCAATTATCAATTTTTTGAGTGAAATTTTAGTTTTTTTCCAATAAATGAGGAAATATAAATGTGAAATTGACCATTTTACTTATTTTTTTCTTCAATATCTCAATTTTATGGTAAGAATTTTTTCCAAGGGTAAAAACTTGTCGAAATTAACTATAGAATTTTTCTCAAGGCTATAGACTTGATGAACCGGACTTTAGAATTTTATATTTCAATTTGAATTCATTTCTTGTATTTGTATTAAATTGTTTTCGTAAATATGACAAAATGATCATATTACCCTTATACTTCAAAATCTGTCCAATTTATAGCAAAAAATAATTCTAAGGGTATAAATTTCTAGAAATGGACTCTAGAATTTTGGATTTCAATTATCAATTTCTTTTGAGTGAATTTTTTATTTTTTTCTTATAAATGAGAAAATGACCATTTTACTCGTTTTTTTCTTCAATATCTCAATTTTATGGTAAAGTTTTTTTTCAAGGGTATAAACTTGTCGAAAATTGACTATAGAATTTTTCTCAAAGCTATAGCTTGATGAGATGGACTCCATAATTTTATATTTCAATTTGAATTCTTTTTTTGTATTTGTATTAAATTGTTCTCTTAAATATAACAAAATGATCATGTTACCCTTCTACTCCAAAATCTCTAAAATTTATTGTAAAAAAATTTTCTAAGGGTATAAATTTCTAGAAATAGACTCTAGAATTTTGAATTTCAATTATCAGTTTTTTTTAGTGAAATTTTAATTTTGTTACTATAAAGGAGGGAATATAAATGTGAACTTGAGCATTTTACTTTTTTTTTTCTTCAATATCTCAATTTTATGGTAAGAATTTTTTCCAAGGTTAAAAACCTGTCGAAATTATATCAGAGCTTTTTCTTTAATATGACAAAATGACCATGTTACCCTTCTACTTCAAAATCTCTCCAATTTATAGCAAAAAACATTTCCCAAGGGGATAAATTTCTAGAAATGGACTCAAGAATTTTGGATTTCAATTATCAATTTTTTTGGGTGAAATTTTAAAATGACAATTTTACTCATTTGTTTCTTCAATATCTCAATTTTATCGTAAGAATTTTTTCCAACAGTAAAAACTTGTCGAAATTAACTCTAGAATTTTTTCAAGGCTATAGCTTGATGAGATGGACTCTAGAATTTTATATTTCAATTTGAATTCTTTTTTTGTATTTGTATTAAATTGTTTTCTTAAATATGACAAAATGATCATGTTACCCTTCTACTTCAAAATCTCTCAAATTTATAGCAAAAAAATATTTCCTAAGTATATAAATTTCTAGAAATGGACTCTAGAATTTTGGATTTCAATTATTAATTTTTTTTAGTGAAATATGAAAATGACTATTTTACTCATTTTTTTCTTCAATATCTCAATTTTATGGTAAGAATTTTTTCCAAGGGTAAAAACTTGTCGAAAATAACTCTAGAATTTTTCTCAAGGCTATAGACTTGATGAGACGGACTTTAGAATTTTATATTTCAATTTGAATTCTTTTTTTGTATTTGTATTAAATTGTTCTCTTAAATATGAAAAAATGATCATGTTACCCTTCTACTCCAAAATCTCTCCAATTTATTGCAAAAAACAATTCTAAGGGTATAAATTTCTAGAAATGTACTCTAGAATTTTGGATTTCAATTATCAATTTTTTGAGTGAAATTTTAGTTTTTTTCCAATAAATGAGGAAATATAAATGTGAAATTGACCATTTTACTTATTTTTTTCTTCAATATCTCAATTTTATGGTAAGAATTTTTTCCAAGGGTAAAAACTTGTCGAAATTAACTATAGAATTTTTCTCAAGGCTATAGACTTGATGAACCGGACTTTAGAATTTTATATTTCAATTTGAATTCATTTCTTGTATTTGTATTAAATTGTTTTCGTAAATATGACAAAATGATCATATTACCCTTATACTTCAAAATCTGTCCAATTTATAGCAAAAAATAATTCTAAGGGTATAAATTTCTAGAAATGGACTCTAGAATTTTGGATTTCAATTATCAATTTCTTTTGAGTGAATTTTTTATTTTTTTCTTATAAATGAGAAAATGACCATTTTACTCGTTTTTTTCTTCAATATCTCAATTTTATGGTAAAGTTTTTTTTCAAGGGTATAAACTTGTCGAAAATTGACTATAGAATTTTTCTCAAAGCTATAGCTTGATGAGATGGACTCCATAATTTTATATTTCAATTTGAATTCTTTTTTTGTATTTGTATTAAATTGTTCTCTTAAATATAACAAAATGATCATGTTACCCTTCTACTCCAAAATCTCTAAAATTTATTGCAAAAAATTTTTCTAAGGTTATAAATTTCTAGAAATAGACTCTAGAATTTTGAATTTCAATTATCAGTTTTTTTTAGTGAAATTTTAATTTTGTTACTATAAATGAGGGAATATAAATGTGAACTTGAGCATTTTACTTTTTTTTTTCTTCAATATCTCAATTTTATGGTAAGAATTTTTTCCAAGGTTAAAAACCTGTCGAAATTATATCAGAGCTTTTTCTTTAATATGACAAAATGACCATGTTACCCTTCTACTTCAAAATCTCTCCAATTTATAGCAAAAAACATTTCCCAAGGGGATAAATTTCTAGAAATG
Source organism: Viola odorata (assembly GCA_963691705.1). Lineage (NCBI taxonomy): Eukaryota > Viridiplantae > Streptophyta > Magnoliopsida > Malpighiales > Violaceae > Viola > Viola odorata. Next base: position 31,993,187 of record OY829543.1, on the reverse strand, counting down.
GACTCAAGAATTTTGGATTTCAATTATCAATTTTTTTGGGTGAAATTTTAAAATGACAATTTCACTCATTTGTTTCTTCAATATCTCAATTTTATCGTAAGAATTTTTTCCAACGGTAAAAACTTGTCGAAATTAACTCTAGAATTTTTTCAAGGCTATAGCTTGATGAGATGGACTCTAGAATTTTATATTTCAATTTGAATTCTTTTTTTGTATTTGTATTAAATTGTTTTCTTAAATATGACAAAATGATCATGTTACCCTTCAACTTCAAAATCTCTCAAATTTATAGCAAAAAAATATTTCCTAAGTATATAAATTTCTAGAAATGGACTCTAGAATTTTGGATTTCAATTATTAATTTTTTTTTAGTGAAATCTTAAAATGACTATGTTACTCATTTGTTTCTTCAATATCTCAATTTTATGGTAAGAATGTTTTCCAAGGGTAAAAATTTGTCGAAAATAACTCTAGAATTTTTCTCAAGGCTATAGACTTGATGAGACGGACTTTAGAATTTTATATTTCAATTTGAATTCGTTTGTTGTATTTGTATTAAATTCTTTTCGTAAATATGGAAAAATGACCATATTACCCTTATACTTCAAAATCTGTCCAATTTATAGCAAAAAAAAAATCTTAGGGTATAAATTTCTAGAAATGGACTCTAGAATTTTGGATTTCAATTCTCATTTTGTTTTGAGTGAATTTTCTATTTTTTTCTTATAAATGAGAAAATAACCATTTTACTTGTTTTTTTTCTTCAACATCTTAATTTTATGGTAAAGTTTTTTTTCAAGGGTATAAACTTGTCGAAAATTGACTATAGAATTTTTCTCAAGGCTATAGCTTGATGAGATGGACTCTAGAATTTTATATTTCAATTTGAATTCTTTTTTTGTATTTGTATTAAATTGTTCTCTTAAATATAACAAAATGATCATGTTACCCTTCTACTCCAAAATCTCTAAAATTTATTGTAAAAAAATTTTCTAAGGGTATAAATTTCTAGAAATAGACTCTAGAATTTTGAATTTCAATTATCAGTTTTTTTTAGTGAAATTTTAATTTTGTTACTATAAATGCGGGAATATAAATGTGAACTTGAGCATTTTACTTTTTTTTTTCTTCAATATCTCAATTTTATGGTAAGAATTTTTTCCAAGGTTAAAAACCTGTCGAAATTATATCAGAGCTTTTTCTTTAATATGACAAAATGACCATGTTACCCTTCTACTTCAAAATCTCTCCAATTTATAGCAAAAAACATTTCCCAAGGGGATAAATTTCTAGAAATGGACTCTAGAATTTTGGATTTCAATTATTAATTTTTTTTAGTGAAATGTTAAAATGACTATTTTACTCATTTTTTTCTTCAATATCTCAATTTTATGGTAAGAATTTTTTCCAAGGGTAAAAACTTGTCGAAAATAACTCTAGAATTTTTCTCAAGGCTATAGACTTGATGAGACGGACTTTAGAATTTTATATTTCAATTTGAATTCTTTTTTTGTATTTGTATTAAATTGTTCTCTTAAATATGACAAAATGATCAAGTTACCCTTCTACTCCAAAATCTCTCCAATTTATTGCAAAAAACAATTCTAAGGGTATAAATTTCTAGAAATGTACTCTAGAATTTTGGATTTCAATTATCAATTTTTTGAGTGAAATTTTAGTTTTTTTCCAATAAATGAGGAAATATAAATGTGAAATTGACCATTTTACTTATTTTTTTCTTCAATATCTCAATTTTATGGTAAGAATTTTTTCCAAGGGTAAAAACTTGTCGAAATTAACTATAGAATTTTTCTCAAGGCTATAGACTTGATGAACCGGACTTTAGAATTTTATATTTCAATTTGAATTCATTTCTTGTATTTGTATTAAATTGTTTTCGTAAATATGACAAAATGATCATATTACCCTTATACTTCAAAATCTGTCCAATTTATAGCAAAAAATAATTCTAAGGGTATAAATTTCTAGAAATGGACTCTAGAATTTTGGATTTCAATTATCAATTTCTTTTGAGTGAATTTTTTATTTTTTTCTTATAAATGAGAAAATGACAATTTTACTCGTTTTTTTCTTCAATATCTCAATTTTATGGTAAAGTTTTTTTTCAAGGGTATAAACTTGTCGAAAATTGACTATAGAATTTTTCTCAAAGCTATAGCTTGATGAGATGGACTCCATAATTTTATATTTCAATTTGAATTCTTTTTTTGTATTTGTATTAAATTGTTCTCTTAAATATAACAAAATGATCATGTTACCCTTCTACTCCAAAATCTCTAAAATTTATTGTAAAAAAATTTTCTAAGGGTATAAATTTCTAGAAATAGACTCTAGAATTTTGAATTTCAATTATCAGTTTTTTTTAGTGAAATTTTAATTTTGTTACTATAAAGGAGGGAATATAAATGTGAACTTGAGCATTTTACTTTTTTTTTTCTTCAATATCTCAATTTTATGGTAAGAATTTTTTCCAAGGTTAAAAACCTGTCGAAATTATATCAGAGCTTTTTCTTTAATATGACAAAATGACCATGTTACCCTTCTACTTCAAAATCTCTCCAATTTATAGCAAAAAACATTTGCCAAGGGGATAAATTTCTAGAAATGGACTCAAGAATTTTGGATTTCAATTATCAATTTTTTTGGGTGAAATTTTAAAATGACAATTTTACTCATTTGTTTCTTCAATATCTCAATTTTATCGTAAGAATTTTTTCCAACAGTAAAAACTTGTCGAAATTAACTCTAGAATTTTTTCAAGGCTATAGCTTGATGAGATGGACTCTAGAATTTTATATTTCAATTTGAATTCTTTTTTTGTATTTGTATTAAATTGTTTTCTTAAATATGACAAAATGATCATGTTACCCTTCTACTTCAAAATCTCTCAAATTTATAGCAAAAAAATATTTCCTAAGTATATAAATTTCTAGAAATGGACTCTAGAATTTTGGATTTCAATTATTAATTTTTTTTAGTGAAATATGAAAATGACTATTTTACTCATTTTTTTCTTCAATATCTCAATTTTATGGTAAGAATTTTTTCCAAGGGTAAAAACTTGTCGAAAATAACTCTAGAATTTTTCTCAAGGCTATAGACTTGATGAGACGGACTTTAGAATTTTATATTTCAATTTGAATTCTTTTTTTGTATTTGTATTAAATTGTTCTCTTAAATATGAAAAAATGATCATGTTACCCTTCTACTCCAAAATCTCTCCAATTTATTGCAAAAAACAATTCTAAGGGTATAAATTTCTAGAAATGTACTCTAGAATTTTGGATTTCAATTATCAATTTTTTGAGTGAAATTTTAGTTTTTTTCCAATAAATGAGGAAATATAAATGTGAAATTGACCATTTTACTTATTTTTTTCTTCAATATCTCAATTTTATGGTAAGAATTTTTTCCAAGGGTAAAAACTTGTCGAAATTAACTATAGAATTTTTCTCAAGGCTATAGACTTGATGAACCGGACTTTAGAATTTTATATTTCAATTTGAATTCATTTCTTGTATTTGTATTAAATTGTTTTCGTAAATATGACAAAATGATCATATTACCCTTATACTTCAAAATCTGTCCAATTTATAGCAAAAAATAATTCTAAGGGTATAAATTTCTAGAAATGGACTCTAGAATTTTGGATTTCAATTATCAATTTCTTTTGAGTGAATTTTTTATTTTTTTCTTATAAATGAGAAAATGACCATTTTACTCGTTTTTTTCTTCAATATCTCAATTTTATGGTAAAGTTTTTTTTCAAGGGTATAAACTTGTCGAAAATTGACTATAGAATTTTTCTCAAAGCTATAGCTTGATGAGATGGACTCCATAATTTTATATTTCAATTTGAATTCTTTTTTTGTATTTGTATTAAATTGTTCTCTTAAATATAACAAAATGATCATGTTACCCTTCTACTCCAAAATCTCTAAAATTTATTGCAAAAAATTTTTCTAAGGTTATAAATTTCTAGAAATAGACTCTAGAATTTTGAATTTCAATTATCAGTTTTTTTTAGTGAAATTTTAATTTTGTTACTATAAATGAGGGAATATAAATGTGAACTTGAGCATTTTACTTTTTTTTTTCTTCAATATCTCAATTTTATGGTAAGAATTTTTTCCAAGGTTAAAAACCTGTCGAAATTATATCAGAGCTTTTTCTTTAATATGACAAAATGACCATGTTACCCTTCTACTTCAAAATCTCTCCAATTTATAGCAAAAAACATTTCCCAAGGGGATAAATTTCTAGAAATGGACTCAAGAATTTTGGATTTCAATTATCAATTTTTTTGGGTGAAATTTTAAAATGACAATTTCACTCATTTGTTTCTTCAATATCTCAATTTTATCGTAAGAATTTTTTCCAACGGTAAAAACTTGTCGAAATTAACTCTAGAATTTTTTCAAGGCTATAGCTTGATGAGATGGACTCTAGAATTTTATATTTCAATTTGAATTCTTTTTTTGTATTTGTATTAAATTGTTTTCTTAAATATGACAAAATGATCATGTTACCCTTCAACTTCAAAATCTCTCAAATTTATAGCAAAAAAATATTTCCTAAGTATATAAATTTCTAGAAATGGACTCTAGAATTTTGGATTTCAATTATTAATTTTTTTTTAGTGAAATCTTAAAATGACTATGTTACTCATTTGTTTCTTCAATATCTCAATTTTATGGTAAGAATGTTTTCCAAGGGTAAAAATTTGTCGAAAATAACTCTAGAATTTTTCTCAAGGCTATAGACTTGATGAGACGGACTTTAGAATTTTATATTTCAATTTGAATTCGTTTGTTGTATTTGTATTAAATTCTTTTCGTAAATATGGAAAAATGACCATATTACCCTTATACTTCAAAATCTGTCCAATTTATAGCAAAAAAAAAATCTTAGGGTATAAATTTCTAGAAATGGACTCTAGAATTTTGGATTTCAATTCTCATTTTGTTTTGAGTGAATTTTCTATTTTTTTCTTATAAATGAGAAAATAACCATTTTACTTGTTTTTTTTCTTCAACATCTTAATTTTATGGTAAAGTTTTTTTTCAAGGGTATAAACTTGTCGAAAATTGACTATAGAATTTTTCTCAAGGCTATAGCTTGATGAGATGGACTCTAGAATTTTATATTTCAATTTGAATTCTTTTTTTGTATTTGTATTAAATTGTTCTCTTAAATATAACAAAATGATCATGTTACCCTTCTACTCCAAAATCTCTAAAATTTATTGTAAAAAAATTTTCTAAGGGTATAAATTTCTAGAAATAGACTCTAGAATTTTGAATTTCAATTATCAGTTTTTTTTAGTGAAATTTTAATTTTGTTACTATAAATGCGGGAATATAAATGTGAACTTGAGCATTTTACTTTTTTTTTTCTTCAATATCTCAATTTTATGGTAAGAATTTTTTCCAAGGTTAAAAACCTGTCGAAATTATATCAGAGCTTTTTCTTTAATATGACAAAATGACCATGTTACCCTTCTACTTCAAAATCTCTCCAATTTATAGCAAAAAACATTTCCCAAGGGGATAAATTTCTAGAAATGGACTCTAGAATTTTGGATTTCAATTATTAATTTTTTTTAGTGAAATGTTAAAATGACTATTTTACTCATTTTTTTCTTCAATATCTCAATTTTATGGTAAGAATTTTTTCCAAGGGTAAAAACTTGTCGAAAATAACTCTAGAATTTTTCTCAAGGCTATAGACTTGATGAGACGGACTTTAGAATTTTATATTTCAATTTGAATTCTTTTTTTGTATTTGTATTAAATTGTTCTCTTAAATATGACAAAATGATCAAGTTACCCTTCTACTCCAAAATCTCTCCAATTTATTGCAAAAAACAATTCTAAGGGTATAAATTTCTAGAAATGTACTCTAGAATTTTGGATTTCAATTATCAATTTTTTGAGTGAAATTTTAGTTTTTTTCCAATAAATGAGGAAATATAAATGTGAAATTGACCATTTTACTTATTTTTTTCTTCAATATCTCAATTTTATGGTAAGAATTTTTTCCAAGGGTAAAAACTTGTCGAAATTAACTATAGAATTTTTCTCAAGGCTATAGACTTGATGAACCGGACTTTAGAATTTTATATTTCAATTTGAATTCATTTCTTGTATTTGTATTAAATTGTTTTCGTAAATATGACAAAATGATCATATTACCCTTATACTTCAAAATCTGTCCAATTTATAGCAAAAAATAATTCTAAGGGTATAAATTTCTAGAAATGGACTCTAGAATTTTGGATTTCAATTATCAATTTCTTTTGAGTGAATTTTTTATTTTTTTCTTATAAATGAGAAAATGACCATTTTACTCGTTTTTTTCTTCAATATCTCAATTTTATGGTAAAGTTTTTTTTCAAGGGTATAAACTTGTCGAAAATTGACTATAGAATTTTTCTCAAAGCTATAGCTTGATGAGATGGACTCCATAATTTTATATTTCAATTTGAATTCTTTTTTTGTATTTTTATTAAATTGTTCTCTTAAATATAACAAAATGATCATGTTACCCTTCTACTCCAAAATCTCTAAAATTTATTGTAAAAAAATTTTCTAAGGGTATAAATTTCTAGAAATAGACTCTAGAATTTTGAATTTCAATTATCAGTTTTTTTTAGTGAAATTTTAATTTTGTTACTATAAAGGAGGGAATATAAATGTGAACTTGAGCATTTTACTTTTTTTTTTCTTCAATATCTCAATTTTATGGTAAGAATTTTTTCCAAGGTTAAAAACCTGTCGAAATTATATCAGAGCTTTTTCTTTAATATGACAAAATGACCATGTTACCCTTCTACTTCAAAATCTCTCCAATTTATAGCAAAAAACATTTCCCAAGGGGATAAATTTCTAGAAATGGACTCAAGAATTTTGGATTTCAATTATCAATTTTTTTGGGTGAAATTTTAAAATGACAATTTTACTCATTTGTTTCTTCAATATCTCAATTTTATCGTAAGAATTTTTTCCAACAGTAAAAACTTGTCGAAATTAACTCTAGAATTTTTTCAAGGCTATAGCTTGATGAGATGGACTCTAGAATTTTATATTTCAATTTGAATTCTTTTTTTGTATTTGTATTAAATTGTTTTCTTAAATATGACAAAATGATCATGTTACCCTTCTACTTCAAAATCTCTCAAATTTATAGCAAAAAAATATTTCCTAAGTATATAAATTTCTAGAAATGGACTCTAGAATTTTGGATTTCAATTATTAATTTTTTTTAGTGAAATATGAAAATGACTATTTTACTCATTTTTTTCTTCAATATCTCAATTTTATGGTAAGAATTTTTTCCAAGGGTAAAAACTTGTCGAAAATAACTCTAGAATTTTTCTCAAGGCTATAGACTTGATGAGACGGACTTTAGAATTTTATATTTCAATTTGAATTCTTTTTTTGTATTTGTATTAAATTGTTCTCTTAAATATGAAAAAATGATCATGTTACCCTTCTACTCCAAAATCTCTCCAATTTATTGCAAAAAACAATTCTAAGGGTATAAATTTCTAGAAATGTACTCTAGAATTTTGGATTTCAATTATCAATTTTTTGAGTGAAATTTTAGTTTTTTTCCAATAAATGAGGAAATATAAATGTGAAATTGACCATTTTACTTATTTTTTTCTTCAATATCTCAATTTTATGGTAAGAATTTTTTCCAAGGGTAAAAACTTGTCGAAATTAACTATAGAATTTTTCTCAAGGCTATAGACTTGATGAACCGGACTTTAGAATTTTATATTTCAATTTGAATTCATTTCTTGTATTTGTATTAAATTGTTTTCGTAAATATGACAAAATGATCATATTACCCTTATACTTCAAAATCTGTCCAATTTATAGCAAAAAATAATTCTAAGGGTATAAATTTCTAGAAATGGACTCTAGAATTTTGGATTTCAATTATCAATTTCTTTTGAGTGAATTTTTTATTTTTTTCTTATAAATGAGAAAATGACCATTTTACTCGTTTTTTTCTTCAATATCTCAATTTTATGGTAAAGTTTTTTTTCAAGGGTATAAACTTGTCGAAAATTGACTATAGAATTTTTCTCAAAGCTATAGCTTGATGAGATGGACTCCATAATTTTATATTTCAATTTGAATTCTTTTTTTGTATTTGTATTAAATTGTTCTCTTAAATATAACAAAATGATCATGTTACCCTTCTACTCCAAAATCTCTAAAATTTATTGCAAAAAATTTTTCTAAGGTTATAAATTTCTAGAAATAGACTCTAGAATTTTGAATTTCAATTATCAGTTTTTTTTAGTGAAATTTTAATTTTGTTACTATAAATGAGGGAATATAAATGTGAACTTGAGCATTTTACTTTTTTTTTTCTTCAATATCTCAATTTTATGGTAAGAATTTTTTCCAAGGTTAAAAACCTGTCGAAATTATATCAGAGCTTTTTCTTTAATATGACAAAATGACCATGTTACCCTTCTACTTCAAAATCTCTCCAATTTATAGCAAAAAACATTTCCCAAGGGGATAAATTTCTAGAAATGGACTCAAGAATTTTGGATTTCAATTATCAATTTTTTTGGGTGAAATTTTAAAATGACAATTTCACTCATTTGTTTCTTCAATATCTCAATTTTATCGTAAGAATTTTTTCCAACGGTAAAAACTTGTCGAAATTAACTCTAGAATTTTTTCAAGGCTATAGCTTGATGAGATGGACTCTAGAATTTTATATTTCAATTTGAATTCTTTTTTTGTATTTGTATTAAATTGTTTTCTTAAATATGACAAAATGATCATGTTACCCTTCAACTTCAAAATCTCTCAAATTTATAGCAAAAAAATATTTCCTAAGTATATAAATTTCTAGAAATGGACTCTAGAATTTTGGATTTCAATTATTAATTTTTTTTTAGTGAAATCTTAAAATGACTATGTTACTCATTTGTTTCTTCAATATCTCAATTTTATGGTAAGAATGTTTTCCAAGGGTAAAAATTTGTCGAAAATAACTCTAGAATTTTTCTCAAGGCTATAGACTTGATGAGACGGACTTTAGAATTTTATATTTCAATTTGAATTCGTTTGTTGTATTTGTATTAAATTCTTTTCGTAAATATGGAAAAATGACCATATTACCCTTATACTTCAAAATCTGTCCAATTTATAGCAAAAAAAAAATCTTAGGGTATAAATTTCTAGAAATGGACTCTAGAATTTTGGATTTCAATTCTCATTTTGTTTTGAGTGAATTTTCTATTTTTTTCTTATAAATGAGAAAATAACCATTTTACTTGTTTTTTTTCTTCAACATCTTAATTTTATGGTAAAGTTTTTTTTCAAGGGTATAAACTTGTCGAAAATTGACTATAGAATTTTTCTCAAGGCTATAGCTTGATGAGATGGACTCTAGAATTTTATATTTCAATTTGAATTCTTTTTTTGTATTTGTATTAAATTGTTCTCTTAAATATAACAAAATGATCATGTTACCCTTCTACTCCAAAATCTCTAAAATTTATTGTAAAAAAATTTTCTAAGGGTATAAATTTCTAGAAATAGACTCTAGAATTTTGAATTTCAATTATCAGTTTTTTTTAGTGAAATTTTAATTTTGTTACTATAAATGCGGGAATATAAATGTGAACTTGAGCATTTTACTTTTTTTTTTCTTCAATATCTCAATTTTATGGTAAGAATTTTTTCCAAGGTTAAAAACCTGTCGAAATTATATCAGAGCTTTTTCTTTAATATGACAAAATGACCATGTTACCCTTCTACTTCAAAATCTCTCCAATTTATAGCAAAAAACATTTCCCAAGGGGATAAATTTCTAGAAATGGACTCTAGAATTTTGGATTTCAATTATTAATTTTTTTTAGTGAAATGTTAAAATGACTATTTTACTCATTTTTTTCTTCAATATCTCAATTTTATGGTAAGAATTTTTTCCAAGGGTAAAAACTTGTCGAAAATAACTCTAGAATTTTTCTCAAGGCTATAGACTTGATGAGACGGACTTTAGAATTTTATATTTCAATTTGAATTCTTTTTTTGTATTTGTATTAAATTGTTCTCTTAAATATGACAAAATGATCAAGTTACCCTTCTACTCCAAAATCTCTCCAATTTATTGCAAAAAACAATTCTAAGGGTATAAATTTCTAGAAATGTACTCTAGAATTTTGGATTTCAATTATCAATTTTTTGAGTGAAATTTTAGTTTTTTTCCAATAAATGAGGAAATATAAATGTGAAATTGACCATTTTACTTATTTTTTTCTTCAATATCTCAATTTTATGGTAAGAATTTTTTCCAAGGGTAAAAACTTGTCGAAATTAACTATAGAATTTTTCTCAAGGCTATAGACTTGATGAACCGGACTTTAGAATTTTATATTTCAATTTGAATTCATTTCTTGTATTTGTATTAAATTGTTTTCGTAAATATGACAAAATGATCATATTACCCTTATACTTCAAAATCTGTCCAATTTATAGCAAAAAATAATTCTAAGGGTATAAATTTCTAGAAATGGACTCTAGAATTTTGGATTTCAATTATCAATTTCTTTTGAGTGAATTTTTTATTTTTTTCTTATAAATGAGAAAATGACCATTTTACTCGTTTTTTTCTTCAATATCTCAATTTTATGGTAAAGTTTTTTTTCAAGGGTATAAACTTGTCGAAAATTGACTATAGAATTTTTCTCAAAGCTATAGCTTGATGAGATGGACTCCATAATTTTATATTTCAATTTGAATTCTTTTTTTGTATTTGTATTAAATTGTTCTCTTAAATATAACAAAATGATCATGTTACCCTTCTACTCCAAAATCTCTAAAATTTATTGTAAAAAAATTTTCTAAGGGTATAAATTTCTAGAAATAGACTCTAGAATTTTGAATTTCAATTATCAGTTTTTTTTAGTGAAATTTTAATTTTGTTACTATAAAGGAGGGAATATAAATGTGAACTTGAGCATTTTACTTTTTTTTTTCTTCAATATCTCAATTTTATGGTAAGAATTTTTTCCAAGGTTAAAAACCTGTCGAAATTATATCAGAGCTTTTTCTTTAATATGACAAAATGACCATGTTACCCTTCTACTTCAAAATCTCTCCAATTTATAGCAAAAAACATTTCCCAAGGGGATAAATTTCTAGAAATGGACTCAAGAATTTTGGATTTCAATTATCAATTTTTTTGGGTGAAATTTTAAAATGACAATTTTACTCATTTGTTTCTTCAATATCTCAATTTTATCGTAAGAATTTTTTCCAACAGTAAAAACTTGTCGAAATTAACTCTAGAATTTTTTCAAGGCTATAGCTTGATGAGATGGACTCTAGAATTTTATATTTCAATTTGAATTCTTTTTTTGTATTTGTATTAAATTGTTTTCTTAAATATGACAAAATGATCATGTTACCCTTCTACTTCAAAATCTCTCAAATTTATAGCAAAAAAATATTTCCTAAGTATATAAATTTCTAGAAATGGACTCTAGAATTTTGGATTTCAATTATTAATTTTTTTTAGTGAAATATGAAAATGACTATTTTACTCATTTTTTTCTTCAATATCTCAATTTTATGGTAAGAATTTTTTCCAAGGGTAAAAACTTGTCGAAAATAACTCTAGAATTTTTCTCAAGGCTATAGACTTGATGAGACGGACTTTAGAATTTTATATTTCAATTTGAATTCTTTTTTTGTATTTGTATTAAATTGTTCTCTTAAATATGAAAAAATGATCATGTTACCCTTCTACTCCAAAATCTCTCCAATTTATTGCAAAAAACAATTCTAAGGGTATAAATTTCTAGAAATGTACTCTAGAATTTTGGATTTCAATTATCAATTTTTTGAGTGAAATTTTAGTTTTTTTCCAATAAATGAGGAAATATAAATGTGAAATTGACCATTTTACTTATTTTTTTCTTCAATATCTCAATTTTATGGTAAGAATTTTTTCCAAGGGTAAAAACTTGTCGAAATTAACTATAGAATTTTTCTCAAGGCTATAGACTTGATGAACCGGACTTTAGAATTTTATATTTCAATTTGAATTCATTTCTTGTATTTGTATTAAATTGTTTTCGTAAATATGACAAAATGATCATATTACCCTTATACTTCAAAATCTGTCCAATTTATAGCAAAAAATAATTCTAAGGGTATAAATTTCTAGAAATGGACTCTAGAATTTTGGATTTCAATTATCAATTTCTTTTGAGTGAATTTTTTATTTTTTTCTTATAAATGAGAAAATGACCATTTTACTCGTTTTTTTCTTCAATATCTCAATTTTATGGTAAAGTTTTTTTTCAAGGGTATAAACTTGTCGAAAATTGACTATAGAATTTTTCTCAAAGCTATAGCTTGATGAGATGGACTCCATAATTTTATATTTCAATTTGAATTCTTTTTTTGTATTTGTATTAAATTGTTCTCTTAAATATAACAAAATGATCATGTTACCCTTCTACTCCAAAATCTCTAAAATTTATTGCAAAAAATTTTTCTAAGGTTATAAATTTCTAGAAATAGACTCTAGAATTTTGAATTTCAATTATCAGTTTTTTTTAGTGAAATTTTAATTTTGTTACTATAAATGAGGGAATATAAATGTGAACTTGAGCATTTTACTTTTTTTTTTCTTCAATATCTCAATTTTATGGTAAGAATTTTTTCCAAGGTTAAAAACCTGTCGAAATTATATCAGAGCTTTTTCTTTAATATGACAAAATGACCATGTTACCCTTCTACTTCAAAATCTCTCCAATTTATAGCAAAAAACATTTCCCAAGGGGATAAATTTCTAGAAATGGACTCAAGAATTTTGGATTTCAATTATCAATTTTTTTGGGTGAAATTTTAAAATGACAATTTCACTCATTTGTTTCTTCAATATCTCAATTTTATCGTAAGAATTTTTTCCAACGGTAAAAACTTGTCGAAATTAACTCTAGAATTTTTTCAAGGCTATAGCTTGATGAGATGGACTCTAGAATTTTATATTTCAATTTGAATTCTTTTTTTGTATTTGTATTAAATTGTTTTCTTAAATATGACAAAATGATCATGTTACCCTTCAACTTCAAAATCTCTCAAATTTATAGCAAAAAAATATTTCCTAAGTATATAAATTTCTAGAAATGGACTCTAGAATTTTGGATTTCAATTATTAATTTTTTTTTAGTGAAATCTTAAAATGACTATGTTACTCATTTGTTTCTTCAATATCTCAATTTTATGGTAAGAATGTTTTCCAAGGGTAAAAATTTGTCGAAAATAACTCTAGAATTTTTCTCAAGGCTATAGACTTGATGAGACGGACTTTAGAATTTTATATTTCAATTTGAATTCGTTTGTTGTATTTGTATTAAATTCTTTTCGTAAATATGGAAAAATGACCATATTACCCTTATACTTCAAAATCTGTCCAATTTATAGCAAAAAAAAAATCTTAGGGTATAAATTTCTAGAAATGGACTCTAGAATTTTGGATTTCAATTCTCATTTTGTTTTGAGTGAATTTTCTATTTTTTTCTTATAAATGAGAAAATAACCATTTTACTTGTTTTTTTTCTTCAACATCTTAATTTTATGGTAAAGTTTTTTTTCAAGGGTATAAACTTGTCGAAAATTGACTATAGAATTTTTCTCAAGGCTATAGCTTGATGAGATGGACTCTAGAATTTTATATTTCAATTTGAATTCTTTTTTTGTATTTGTATTAAATTGTTCTCTTAAATATAACAAAATGATCATGTTACCCTTCTACTCCAAAATCTCTAAAATTTATTGTAAAAAAATTTTCTAAGGGTATAAATTTCTAGAAATAGACTCTAGAATTTTGAATTTCAATTATCAGTTTTTTTTAGTGAAATTTTAATTTTGTTACTATAAATGCGGGAATATAAATGTGAACTTGAGCATTTTACTTTTTTTTTTCTTCAATATCTCAATTTTATGGTAAGAATTTTTTCCAAGGTTAAAAACCTGTCGAAATTATATCAGAGCTTTTTCTTTAATATGACAAAATGACCATGTTACCCTTCTACTTCAAAATCTCTCCAATTTATAGCAAAAAACATTTCCCAAGGGGATAAATTTCTAGAAATGGACTCTAGAATTTTGGATTTCAATTATTAATTTTTTTTAGTGAAATGTTAAAATGACTATTTTACTCATTTTTTTCTTCAATATCTCAATTTTATGGTAAGAATTTTTTCCAAGGGTAAAAACTTGTCGAAAATAACTCTAGAATTTTTCTCAAGGCTATAGACTTGATGAGACGGACTTTAGAATTTTATATTTCAATTTGAATTCTTTTTTTGTATTTGTATTAAATTGTTCTCTTAAATATGACAAAATGATCAAGTTACCCTTCTACTCCAAAATCTCTCCAATTTATTGCAAAAAACAATTCTAAGGGTATAAATTTCTAGAAATGTACTCTAGAATTTTGGATTTCAATTATCAATTTTTTGAGTGAAATTTTAGTTTTTTTCCAATAAATGAGGAAATATAAATGTGAAATTGACCATTTTACTTATTTTTTTCTTCAATATCTCAATTTTATGGTAAGAATTTTTTCCAAGGGTAAAAACTTGTCGAAATTAACTATAGAATTTTTCTCAAGGCTATAGACTTGATGAACCGGACTTTAGAATTTTATATTTCAATTTGAATTCATTTCTTGTATTTGTATTAAATTGTTTTCGTAAATATGACAAAATGATCATATTACCCTTATACTTCAAAATCTGTCCAATTTATAGCAAAAAATAATTCTAAGGGTATAAATTTCTAGAAATGGACTCTAGAATTTTGGATTTCAATTATCAATTTCTTTTGAGTGAATTTTTTATTTTTTTCTTATAAATGAGAAAATGACCATTTTACTCGTTTTTTTCTTCAATATCTCAATTTTATGGTAAAGTTTTTTTTCAAGGGTATAAACTTGTCGAAAATTGACTATAGAATTTTTCTCAAAGCTATAGCTTGATGAGATGGACTCCATAATTTTATATTTCAATTTGAATTCTTTTTTTGTATTTGTATTAAATTGTTCTCTTAAATATAACAAAATGATCATGTTACCCTTCTACTCCAAAATCTCTAAAATTTATTGTAAAAAAATTTTCTAAGGGTATAAATTTCTAGAAATAGACTCTAGAATTTTGAATTTCAATTATCAGTTTTTTTTAGTGAAATTTTAATTTTGTTACTATAAAGGAGGGAATATAAATGTGAACTTGAGCATTTTACTTTTTTTTTTCTTCAATATCTCAATTTTATGGTAAGAATTTTTTCCAAGGTTAAAAACCTGTCGAAATTATATCAGAGCTTTTTCTTTAATATGACAAAATGACCATGTTACCCTTCTACTTCAAAATCTCTCCAATTTATAGCAAAAAACATTTCCCAAGGGGATAAATTTCTAGAAATGGACTCAAGAATTTTGGATTTCAATTATCAATTTTTTTGGGTGAAATTTTAAAATGACAATTTTACTCATTTGTTTCTTCAATATCTCAATTTTATCGTAAGAATTTTTTCCAACAGTAAAAACTTGTCGAAATTAACTCTAGAATTTTTTCAAGGCTATAGCTTGATGAGATGGACTCTAGAATTTTATATTTCAATTTGAATTCTTTTTTTGTATTTGTATTAAATTGTTTTCTTAAATATGACAAAATGATCATGTTACCCTTCTACTTCAAAATCTCTCAAATTTATAGCAAAAAAATATTTCCTAAGTATATAAATTTCTAGAAATGGACTCTAGAATTTTGGATTTCAATTATTAATTTTTTTTAGTGAAATATGAAAATGACTATTTTACTCATTTTTTTCTTCAATATCTCAATTTTATGGTAAGAATTTTTTCCAAGGGTAAAAACTTGTCGAAAATAACTCTAGAATTTTTCTCAAGGCTATAGACTTGATGAGACGGACTTTAGAATTTTATATTTCAATTTGAATTCTTTTTTTGTATTTGTATTAAATTGTTCTCTTAAATATGAAAAAATGATCATGTTACCCTTCTACTCCAAAATCTCTCCAATTTATTGCAAAAAACAATTCTAAGGGTATAAATTTCTAGAAATGTACTCTAGAATTTTGGATTTCAATTATCAATTTTTTGAGTGAAATTTTAGTTTTTTTCCAATAAATGAGGAAATATAAATGTGAAATTGACCATTTTACTTATTTTTTTCTTCAATATCTCAATTTTATGGTAAGAATTTTTTCCAAGGGTAAAAACTTGTCGAAATTAACTATAGAATTTTTCTCAAGGCTATAGACTTGATGAACCGGACTTTAGAATTTTATATTTCAATTTGAATTCATTTCTTGTATTTGTATTAAATTGTTTTCGTAAATATGACAAAATGATCATATTACCCTTATACTTCAAAATCTGTCCAATTTATAGCAAAAAATAATTCTAAGGGTATAAATTTCTAGAAATGGACTCTAGAATTTTGGATTTCAATTATCAATTTCTTTTGAGTGAATTTTTTATTTTTTTCTTATAAATGAGAAAATGACCATTTTACTCGTTTTTTTCTTCAATATCTCAATTTTATGGTAAAGTTTTTTTTCAAGGGTATAAACTTGTCGAAAATTGACTATAGAATTTTTCTCAAAGCTATAGCTTGATGAGATGGACTCCATAATTTTATATTTCAATTTGAATTCTTTTTTTGTATTTGTATTAAATTGTTCTCTTAAATATAACAAAATGATCATGTTACCCTTCTACTCCAAAATCTCTAAAATTTATTGCAAAAAATTTTTCTAAGGTTATAAATTTCTAGAAATAGACTCTAGAATTTTGAATTTCAATTATCAGTTTTTTTTAGTGAAATTTTAATTTTGTTACTATAAATGAGGGAATATAAATGTGAACTTGAGCATTTTACTTTTTTTTTTCTTCAATATCTCAATTTTATGGTAAGAATTTTTTCCAAGGTTAAAAACCTGTCGAAATTATATCAGAGCTTTTTCTTTAATATGACAAAATGACCATGTTACCCTTCTACTTCAAAATCTCTCCAATTTATAGCAAAAAACATTTCCCAAGGGGATAAATTTCTAGAAATGGACTCAAGAATTTTGGATTTCAATTATCAATTTTTTTGGGTGAAATTTTAAAATGACAATTTCACTCATTTGTTTCTTCAATATCTCAATTTTATCGTAAGAATTTTTTCCAACGGTAAAAACTTGTCGAAATTAACTCTAGAATTTTTTCAAGGCTATAGCTTGATGAGATGGACTCTAGAATTTTATATTTCAATTTGAATTCTTTTTTTGTATTTGTATTAAATTGTTTTCTTAAATATGACAAAATGATCATGTTACCCTTCAACTTCAAAATCTCTCAAATTTATAGCAAAAAAATATTTCCTAAGTATATAAATTTCTAGAAATGGACTCTAGAATTTTGGATTTCAATTATTAATTTTTTTTTAGTGAAATCTTAAAATGACTATGTTACTCATTTGTTTCTTCAATATCTCAATTTTATGGTAAGAATGTTTTCCAAGGGTAAAAATTTGTCGAAAATAACTCTAGAATTTTTCTCAAGGCTATAGACTTGATGAGACGGACTTTAGAATTTTATATTTCAATTTGAATTCGTTTGTTGTATTTGTATTAAATTCTTTTCGTAAATATGGAAAAATGACCATATTACCCTTATACTTCAAAATCTGTCCAATTTATAGCAAAAAAAAAATCTTAGGGTATAAATTTCTAGAAATGGACTCTAGAATTTTGGATTTCAATTCTCATTTTGTTTTGAGTGAATTTTCTATTTTTTTCTTATAAATGAGAAAATAACCATTTTACTTGTTTTTTTTCTTCAACATCTTAATTTTATGGTAAAGTTTTTTTTCAAGGGTATAAACTTGTCGAAAATTGACTATAGAATTTTTCTCAAGGCTATAGCTTGATGAGATGGACTCTAGAATTTTATATTTCAATTTGAATTCTTTTTTTGTATTTGTATTAAATTGTTCTCTTAAATATAACAAAATGATCATGTTACCCTTCTACTCCAAAATCTCTAAAATTTATTGTAAAAAAATTTTCTAAGGGTATAAATTTCTAGAAATAGACTCTAGAATTTTGAATTTCAATTATCAGTTTTTTTTAGTGAAATTTTAATTTTGTTACTATAAATGCGGGAATATAAATGTGAACTTGAGCATTTTACTTTTTTTTTTCTTCAATATCTCAATTTTATGGTAAGAATTTTTTCCAAGGTTAAAAACCTGTCGAAATTATATCAGAGCTTTTTCTTTAATATGACAAAATGACCATGTTACCCTTCTACTTCAAAATCTCTCCAATTTATAGCAAAAAACATTTCCCAAGGGGATAAATTTCTAGAAATGGACTCTAGAATTTTGGATTTCAATTATTAATTTTTTTTAGTGAAATGTTAAAATGACTATTTTACTCATTTTTTTCTTCAATATCTCAATTTTATGGTAAGAATTTTTTCCAAGGGTAAAAACTTGTCGAAAATAACTCTAGAATTTTTCTCAAGGCTATAGACTTGATGAGACGGACTTTAGAATTTTATATTTCAATTTGAATTCTTTTTTTGTATTTGTATTAAATTGTTCTCTTAAATATGACAAAATGATCAAGTTACCCTTCTACTCCAAAATCTCTCCAATTTATTGCAAAAAACAATTCTAAGGGTATAAATTTCTAGAAATGTACTCTAGAATTTTGGATTTCAATTATCAATTTTTTGAGTGAAATTTTAGTTTTTTTCCAATAAATGAGGAAATATAAATGTGAAATTGACCATTTTACTTATTTTTTTCTTCAATATCTCAATTTTATGGTAAGAATTTTTTCCAAGGGTAAAAACTTGTCGAAATTAACTATAGAATTTTTCTCAAGGCTATAGACTTGATGAACCGGACTTTAGAATTTTATATTTCAATTTGAATTCATTTCTTGTATTTGTATTAAATTGTTTTCGTAAATATGACAAAATGATCATATTACCCTTATACTTCAAAATCTGTCCAATTTATAGCAAAAAATAATTCTAAGGGTATAAATTTCTAGAAATGGACTCTAGAATTTTGGATTTCAATTATCAATTTCTTTTGAGTGAATTTTTTATTTTTTTCTTATAAATGAGAAAATGACCATTTTACTCGTTTTTTTCTTCAATATCTCAATTTTATGGTAAAGTTTTTTTTCAAGGGTATAAACTTGTCGAAAATTGACTATAGAATTTTTCTCAAAGCTATAGCTTGATGAGATGGACTCCATAATTTTATATTTCAATTTGAATTCTTTTTTTGTATTTGTATTAAATTGTTCTCTTAAATATAACAAAATGATCATGTTACCCTTCTACTCCAAAATCTCTAAAATTTATTGTAAAAAAATTTTCTAAGGGTATAAATTTCTAGAAATAGACTCTAGAATTTTGAATTTCAATTATCAGTTTTTTTTAGTGAAATTTTAATTTTGTTACTATAAAGGAGGGAATATAAATGTGAACTTGAGCATTTTACTTTTTTTTTTCTTCAATATCTCAATTTTATGGTAAGAATTTTTTCCAAGGTTAAAAACCTGTCGAAATTATATCAGAGCTTTTTCTTTAATATGACAAAATGACCATGTTACCCTTCTACTTCAAAATCTCTCCAATTTATAGCAAAAAACATTTCCCAAGGGGATAAATTTCTAGAAATGGACTCAAGAATTTTGGATTTCAATTATCAATTTTTTTGGGTGAAATTTTAAAATGACAATTTTACTCATTTGTTTCTTCAATATCTCAATTTTATCGTAAGAATTTTTTCCAACAGTAAAAACTTGTCGAAATTAACTCTAGAATTTTTTCAAGGCTATAGCTTGATGAGATGGACTCTAGAATTTTATATTTCAATTTGAATTCTTTTTTTGTATTTGTATTAAATTGTTTTCTTAAATATGACAAAATGATCATGTTACCCTTCTACTTCAAAATCTCTCAAATTTATAGCAAAAAAATATTTCCTAAGTATATAAATTTCTAGAAATGGACTCTAGAATTTTGGATTTCAATTATTAATTTTTTTTAGTGAAATATGAAAATGACTATTTTACTCATTTTTTTCTTCAATATCTCAATTTTATGGTAAGAATTTTTTCCAAGGGTAAAAACTTGTCGAAAATAACTCTAGAATTTTTCTCAAGGCTATAGACTTGATGAGACGGACTTTAGAATTTTATATTTCAATTTGAATTCTTTTTTTGTATTTGTATTAAATTGTTCTCTTAAATATGAAAAAATGATCATGTTACCCTTCTACTCCAAAATCTCTCCAATTTATTGCAAAAAACAATTCTAAGGGTATAAATTTCTAGAAATGTACTCTAGAATTTTGGATTTCAATTATCAATTTTTTGAGTGAAATTTTAGTTTTTTTCCAATAAATGAGGAAATATAAATGTGAAATTGACCATTTTACTTATTTTTTTCTTCAATATCTCAATTTTATGGTAAGAAT
Source organism: Viola odorata (assembly GCA_963691705.1). NCBI lineage: Eukaryota > Viridiplantae > Streptophyta > Magnoliopsida > Malpighiales > Violaceae > Viola > Viola odorata. The sequence goes on along the minus strand of OY829543.1, from coordinate 31,972,603 downwards.
TTTTTCCAAGGGTAAAAACTTGTCGAAATTAACTATAGAATTTTTCTCAAGGCTATAGACTTGATGAACCGGACTTTAGAATTTTATATTTCAATTTGAATTCATTTCTTGTATTTGTATTAAATTGTTTTCGTAAATATGACAAAATGATCATATTACCCTTATACTTCAAAATCTGTCCAATTTATAGCAAAAAATAATTCTAAGGGTATAAATTTCTAGAAATGGACTCTAGAATTTTGGATTTCAATTATCAATTTCTTTTGAGTGAATTTTTTATTTTTTTCTTATAAATGAGAAAATGACCATTTTACTCGTTTTTTTCTTCAATATCTCAATTTTATGGTAAAGTTTTTTTTCAAGGGTATAAACTTGTCGAAAATTGACTATAGAATTTTTCTCAAAGCTATAGCTTGATGAGATGGACTCCATAATTTTATATTTCAATTTGAATTCTTTTTTTGTATTTGTATTAAATTGTTCTCTTAAATATAACAAAATGATCATGTTACCCTTCTACTCCAAAATCTCTAAAATTTATTGCAAAAAATTTTTCTAAGGTTATAAATTTCTAGAAATAGACTCTAGAATTTTGAATTTCAATTATCAGTTTTTTTTAGTGAAATTTTAATTTTGTTACTATAAATGAGGGAATATAAATGTGAACTTGAGCATTTTACTTTTTTTTTTCTTCAATATCTCAATTTTATGGTAAGAATTTTTTCCAAGGTTAAAAACCTGTCGAAATTATATCAGAGCTATTTCTTTAATATGACAAAATGACCATGTTACCCTTCTACTTCAAAATCTCTCCAATTTATAGCAAAAAACATTTCCCAAGGGGATAAATTTCTAGAAATGGACTCAAGAATTTTGGATTTCAATTATCAATTTTTTTGGGTGAAATTTTAAAATGACAATTTCACTCATTTGTTTCTTCAATATCTCAATTTTATCGTAAGAATTTTTTCCAACGGTAAAAACTTGTCGAAATTAACTCTAGAATTTTTTCAAGGCTATAGCTTGATGAGATGGACTCTAGAATTTTATATTTCAATTTGAATTCTTTTTTTGTATTTGTATTAAATTGTTTTCTTAAATATGACAAAATGATCATGTTACCCTTCAACTTCAAAATCTCTCAAATTTATAGCAAAAAAATATTTCCTAAGTATATAAATTTCTAGAAATGGACTCTAGAATTTTGGATTTCAATTATTAATTTTTTTTTAGTGAAATCTTAAAATGACTATGTTACTCATTTGTTTCTTCAATATCTCAATTTTATGGTAAGAATGTTTTCCAAGGGTAAAAATTTGTCGAAAATAACTCTAGAATTTTTCTCAAGGCTATAGACTTGATGAGACGGACTTTAGAATTTTATATTTCAATTTGAATTCGTTTGTTGTATTTGTATTAAATTCTTTTCGTAAATATGGAAAAATGACCATATTACCCTTATACTTCAAAATCTGTCCAATTTATAGCAAAAAAAAAATCTTAGGGTATAAATTTCTAGAAATGGACTCTAGAATTTTGGATTTCAATTCTCATTTTGTTTTGAGTGAATTTTCTATTTTTTTCTTATAAATGAGAAAATAACCATTTTACTTGTTTTTTTTCTTCAACATCTTAATTTTATGGTAAAGTTTTTTTTCAAGGGTATAAACTTGTCGAAAATTGACTATAGAATTTTTCTCAAGGCTATAGCTTGATGAGATGGACTCTAGAATTTTATATTTCAATTTGAATTCTTTTTTTGTATTTGTATTAAATTGTTCTCTTAAATATAACAAAATGATCATGTTACCCTTCTACTCCAAAATCTCTAAAATTTATTGTAAAAAAATTTTCTAAGGGTATAAATTTCTAGAAATAGACTCTAGAATTTTGAATTTCAATTATCAGTTTTTTTTAGTGAAATTTTAATTTTGTTACTATAAATGCGGGAATATAAATGTGAACTTGAGCATTTTACTTTTTTTTTTCTTCAATATCTCAATTTTATGGTAAGAATTTTTTCCAAGGTTAAAAACCTGTCGAAATTATATCAGAGCTTTTTCTTTAATATGACAAAATGACCATGTTACCCTTCTACTTCAAAATCTCTCCAATTTATAGCAAAAAACATTTCCCAAGGGGATAAATTTCTAGAAATGGACTCTAGAATTTTGGATTTCAATTATTAATTTTTTTTAGTGAAATGTTAAAATGACTATTTTACTCATTTTTTTCTTCAATATCTCAATTTTATGGTAAGAATTTTTTCCAAGGGTAAAAACTTGTCGAAAATAACTCTAGAATTTTTCTCAAGGCTATAGACTTGATGAGACGGACTTTAGAATTTTATATTTCAATTTGAATTCTTTTTTTGTATTTGTATTAAATTGTTCTCTTAAATATGACAAAATGATCAAGTTACCCTTCTACTCCAAAATCTCTCCAATTTATTGCAAAAAACAATTCTAAGGGTATAAATTTCTAGAAATGTACTCTAGAATTTTGGATTTCAATTATCAATTTTTTGAGTGAAATTTTAGTTTTTTTCCAATAAATGAGGAAATATAAATGTGAAATTGACCATTTTACTTATTTTTTTCTTCAATATCTCAATTTTATGGTAAGAATTTTTTCCAAGGGTAAAAACTTGTCGAAATTAACTATAGAATTTTTCTCAAGGCTATAGACTTGATGAACCGGACTTTAGAATTTTATATTTCAATTTGAATTCATTTCTTGTATTTGTATTAAATTGTTTTCGTAAATATGACAAAATGATCATATTACCCTTATACTTCAAAATCTGTCCAATTTATAGCAAAAAATAATTCTAAGGGTATAAATTTCTAGAAATGGACTCTAGAATTTTGGATTTCAATTATCAATTTCTTTTGAGTGAATTTTTTATTTTTTTCTTATAAATGAGAAAATGACCATTTTACTCGTTTTTTTCTTCAATATCTCAATTTTATGGTAAAGTTTTTTTTCAAGGGTATAAACTTGTCGAAAATTGACTATAGAATTTTTCTCAAAGCTATAGCTTGATGAGATGGACTCCATAATTTTATATTTCAATTTG